>CP085826.1:7200000-7800000 GCA_020809705.1 Calonectria ilicicola
ACACTACTTAATATGGTAGCTGTCTATGTATACATAGCTATAGCTGTATTGCTTTAGAGATTTTACAGGCTTTTCAAGAATAATAAGAGGCCCGCGGACAAAGAAATATATTAATACTCCTATAATGTGATCCTACCATTTTGCTTATCTTATACCTAACCAAAGAATAGATAGCATATATTGTCTCACCTCTAGGCTTAGAGAATTCTTAAGAAATCTTTTCACTTAAAATTCTCCTTAATATCAACTTAAATAGTTCAATATTGTTGTTATTGGCTGCTTGCCCTAAGGTTAGCTAGCTAGGGGAACTATAGAAATAAAGATTGACCATTATTATTTATTATATCTTGATTTTAAGGTTAAGAATCTTGATGTAGATGGATTTGTTATAGTATTTGAGGATATAGATTAGATAGTAATAGGAAATATAATAAAGCTAAAGATGAGAACAAAACCTGATACTATTTTTTCAAATGGTTAGAAAGTCCTATTAGATTTTCTTAGCCCTAACTAGGAATTAGCCAATTTAAACCCTTTTAATATATTAGCAAAAAGAATATATCTTTAATAGCTTTTACAATCTAATATATAGATATAGAGAGCTTTTAAATATTAGATCTCTAAATATCAATAGAACTCAAAACTGGATACTAGAACCAAATAGCTTAGTTCTATCTTTTATTCTAATCTTGGTATTAGGATCTACCCTCTTGTAAATTGGCCCTTCTTAATAAGTGTAGGGCTTCACTAGAGTCCTCAGCGCGAGGTTCAAATCTATACATATCTTTTGCTCCTTTGACTATGTAGCTAAAAATGTTATTGACTTGCAGTGCTGAGGTGGTTGGTAGCTTCGTTTGACTAAGAGAGATGTAAGAAATAGGGGCTCCTGCTATAACGAACCTAGTAATAGAGGCTAGGTTGAGTTAATACTGGCTCTACTAACACAAAATAAAAGTCATATTTCTTATATTGTAAGGTTAGTAAATAAGAGGGCCTCCCCTATAAGATCATAAATAACATCTATGGCATTCCTCTCCACTATTTCCTTAATTTAAGAAAGATAATAGAATATAAATCTTGCTGGTTATTAAATTATTAGTATTAGAGTTCTAAGAAAATCCCTAGATAAAATTACTAGTACTATATATATTGCTAGTAATAGAAAAATATTCTAGTATTAGTTTATATATTTAGGCAGCTATTATTTATATATATAAGATATTATTTATTAAATTAACTTGACTTATATTATCTTTAAAAGAGTTTAATCTAAATCAAATTATATATATTATATATAAGTGAAAGGAAATATAGTTAAATAGAAGCAAGGTATTCTAGCGGATCATCAGATAGTAGTATAGGGGCGAAAGGAACTCGATTACCTATTTATACAGAAGATGATTTTATTAATATCCAAGAGTCTATATGCTTATATCTTATATAATATATTGACAAGATTTATTATTAAAGCTATTAATAATACAAAGTAAAGGATTATATTTATTTTTAAGGAGTTATTACCACTAATACATATTGTAAGTTTATCAGCATTAGCATCTAGAAGATCTTATAGCCTGGCAGCTGTGCATAAGAGACAACTCTACTTATGGGTCTACTAGAATGGTTTCGAGGCAATGTATTTACTATCCACTTACAAGTTATTAGTTGGTATGATTATGCTTGTATCATAATATACTTCTTGTCCAATATATAGCTAGATAATAAGGGTTCTATTACTTGGCCTGTTAGCTGGTCCTTCTTAGACCTATCTAAGCAGGTGGATCCTAGGGGGTGGATAGACCATGAATGATGAATTCCACAGAATCTTCTTATAATATATTATAGGATCATTGGTACCCAATCCTTTAGAGTAAGGTATAAAAGCCATCTTATATTAATAATATGGTAGAACTTTGAAGCTACATTCTTATTCTAATTACTAGCACCATAGAGCTTATAAAAACCCAATCTAGCACACTTTTTATATTACTAATCCTTATTTTTATCTCCTTAATTCTAATATCTATTACCATTTAAACTATAATCCCTAAGGCTCCTAATAAAGTACCACCTTATATTCATAAATTATCAGGAACTTTTATATAGAAGCATAGAAACTATTTCATTATATTAACTATTACTCAGGTTCTGATAGCAGCTAGATTAATAATTTCCTTTGCCATCCTAGCATAGAAGAAAGAAGCCTTTTAGCCAGAACTCTTAATAAGCTCAATTGTTTTATTATATATCCTAAAAGATGTATGTTATATTATTAAAATAAGGTAGAGATATTAATTGAGTCTAATGTTTGTAGTTCGGTAGTATTGGCGAATATCGCCAGCGAGCCTTCACCTCTGGCCCCTTCTTAGGGGTCCTGGGAGGTTCTTGAATAGCTTTCCTTATCGGATTTATTATAAGCTTTTGGTACCTGATCCCTGGTATAAGGATTTCTACTACTACTGCTATTATCTATAATACTTGGGTGGTTTGGGAATGGGTAAAAGTAATAAATACCTCTAAATTAGAATGTTATCTAATAATGTGTATTCTTATATTTAAAGGGACTTCAGTTAGCTGGCAATTATTGTCAAGGAGTTATAAGTTAATGGTATATCTTCAATTTACATCTAATATTGATATTAATATAGCAGATCATCTCCTAGAGCCTTATCCTTAAAAACATTAGCTTATAAACTATAAAGCTTTATTATAGGTGTATAATAAGGCTATATAATTAGCGTAATTTTATTTATAAAGGTAGATAATTTTTTAAGAGTAGATAGATTGCTTGCGACTGGGTACATATTGGATATTAGTGGCCCTAAGCTAATATTAGACCCAATCCTATTTTTAATTTAAGTGAGATAGGGGGCTTAATAGATTATAGATTTGGAAGGTCTAGTGTTTATTTATAGTTGGAAGATTAGCTGAGGTTTTGGGATTAATTGTGATAATACAATAGTGATGCCTATAGTCCCTAGGTTATATAATCCTTGATAAAGCCTAGCAGTTATTAGAAAAGAAGTAAGGTATGGATTGATGATATACTAGGTGTTGTATGTATTGGTATAGTATAGAATTTAATTTTATGGTGTTATAATATTATAATAGTAGTAGTTATTAAAAGTAAATCAGAGAAGATTAAAGCTAGCGCTGTAAGGGGAAAAGTTTTAGAGATAGTTAAGGAATAAATAAAGGTATAATACTAGTATAGGTTATTAGCAACTAATGGCAATTACTATTATGTAAATAGACTATAATAATGATTAGTGGGCGGCTAATACTGCTTCTACTTAGAGTGTAAAATGCTAGAGAAAGACAAAGGTGCTATTAAGGTTAGAATGGAAGCCTGTTACAGCTATATTAAGTAGTATTATAGCAAAGTCTATATTCCAAATCTATTTAATATATTAGTATATTACCTTCTTTATATATAGGGCCTTTTAAGAAACAAACTTAACCTTCACTTTAATAACTATATTTACTTAGGAATGTTTGAGTAGCCATTTTCTTACCTAGAGTATTGTAAGTAGAAGATATAAGCTTTAATATTTGGCGATGGAGTGGCTAGCTTGGATTAAGAGGTTAAAATAGATATATGAATAAAGAATTCTAGGTCATGGGGTAGGAATATAATAAGATATATGCTGGAGATATCTTTAGTAAAGATGTAATTCTTTTATAGATAGTGTATTGGAGACAGGGACCTTTAAATAAGTACTTTATTATTGAATAGTGATAATAATGATAAGAATTATATTAATTAGTTTTCTTAGATGATAATCTTGAGGCAGAGGAGTATTTCTAAATCTAATTATTATATATTATACTAAAGCAAGGTTATTTATTTGAATATAAAAAAATCCAAAACTCCTAATATTAATATATAATATTAGCAAATATTATAAATCTTTTACCTACCTTACCACTAAATAGCTAGAGTAAGAAGTTCTCTACACACTTTACTTAAATGAAAAGGAGCAATAGTGGGGAACCTGATAGACCGAAAGCTACGTAATTCGATCAAGCAAAAGGTTAGCTAAGGCCTAATAACTTAACCAAGCATAAGATAGGTAAGGCAATGGGTAATTAATTATATAAAAGAACTTATCTATCTAATAGAAGGTGCCTTGATATAATAGAAGTGTAATAAGGAATAACACCATCGTGACAAGACCTTACATGCGGGTTGACCTATATAAGGACCCTCTCTAGCTAGATCATATACATGCAGTCCACTTAATAGAGGGACAAGCTTTAGTCTTGATATAATAAGGAACCTGCCTGTTGCTTTGCCTAGCTATCTAGCCTTATGCCTTTATAGTATGACACTAACCCTATTACAAGGAGATTAGGTTTAAAAAGAATTTTTATAGTATTTTCTTTTAAATAAATGCCCTTAAATTATAACCTACATGCAATTTCCAATGCTCTACTAAACTCATTTAAATATTTCTTATCCTCAGTATATATTATTAATAATTTATTAATATCTAGGAATTTTATATCTCCATCCTCATCTAGGAATTAGTTTTATACCTGCCCAAACATTGATTTAATAAACCTATCACAATCTCCCAACTATATATACTTAATAAACATCTTAAACCTTTCCCCAAGCTTTAGACCTTCTTTATTAACCCAAACTGTTATATTTAATAGCTTTTTTGGTTTCATAAGCAAGCTGTCCACAAACCTTCTAAAAGACTTAAAGTAGAGCCTAGTTCTAATAATAATTATAGCATCAAAACGCATTCTTCGATCCTACTTAAATACCTTTAGAATCACTATCTTATTTAGGGAATCCTCCTTATAAAGAAGAACATCAGTTCTTAGAACATTTTGTGTCTAAGGCTAAAGGCTCTTATTAATATATACCCTTATTTTATTTTCTTTTTTACAATCTAAGCATTTTCATAGTATAAAGTCCTTAAGAGATTTAAGGTTATTATATATAATTATATGCTACAATTATATATAGCACCTCAATTGATCTGCCCGGCTATAAAGGAAGATCGTTCTCTCAGCTACCTCCTTAAGTTATATAAAGCGACAGTTAATATTTTGGGTATAATAATATAGAAGGCAACCTTCATAGGCTAACTAGCCTAAAAATTCATTAAAATCTATACTCAGTGACTCCTAGCCTTAAGCAAACAGGCTCTAGATATTAGAATATAGCTTCTTAGAAGATTCTAGAGAGAATAATATAAAAAAGTAGAATAAAGTTTAGCTAGAATTGCTTATATAAGTAGTACTCTTAAAATTAAGGACTAATTTATTAGATTAGGCTTTATAATAAATAGAATACACTTACTACCAGCATTAATAGATATACTAGCTCTAGAAATAACAATGATCTTCTTTTTCTTAGAAAGCTCAGTCTTCAAAGCATTTATATTAATAGAATATTCTTAGGATATTATATCCTATGTTCTTTATAAGTATAGCTTCTGCTAGGGGAAACAAGTGTCTATATTAGGTATAGTAAAGAAATATAAGTAGATATTTTAGGTAATAAATGAGGAGGTGTTTAGTAGGAAATAAAGATAAGAGGAAACAGAGCAGAAGGAAGAGGGAGGGAGGAGCCAAGCTTATATAAATAATAGTCTGCCTGCAATCTGGGCATTTTGTAAGCCTTACTCCTATCGCCTAAGCTGGCTGTGGTGTTGGTCGAGAAGAGGGTCGGAGGAGATCAACTGAGGATCTGGGCCTTAATGTGGCCTAAATCATCACTCTCATAGGATGAGATGATGTGTTTAAAGTAACTAAGAGGCTTTTCGGATGGCTATAGAGTTAGAGTGTATTATGATAGCACAAGGCATCTATGGGCGAGGTAGTGTTGCAGTGATAGCTAGAAGCGATTCGATATAACAGATTCTTATTGACTCCTACAAGGCCGCTCCGAGGGCCAGTTGAAGACTATGTCAGTATGGGCTTTGTTGGTAGTTACTAATTATAATCTTCTGGCCGGGCATGTGGTCATATGTGATCAAGATTTAACGGTTAGGATGTACTTTGATAAAGTGGCTATCTAAAGGATCTGTTTTTTAACCTCGTTGCCTCTAGTATAATCTCTTGGCTGTATATTGGTGGTGGAGTATGATAGATGATTGAGCTAATTAGGGTTGGGAATGAGGCTTTTTGTTCATTGGTGATCCAATTCTGCCTAATGACCATTAAAGAGCCCTAACTATAGCTGAGAAGGAGTGTTAACTATCGTGATAGGGACTTGTAGAGCAGGGCTCAGTAGCTTTGGTAAATATCATATCAAACTTAGAGAAGCTCTGGTTCTTGCCGATATTAAGGGCTAGGTTTACAAAGTGGAAACTGAAGTTGGACCTTGACTCTTTGACCTAGCTTCACTCCCAGCAGAGCTTGACTCTGCTATATCCACCCGCCTGATCTTCCGAGTCTTCCGAGTTTAGCGAGTTCGCCTTGTCATCCTGTGGACCCCGATGATACCGCTAGTTGAAACTGTCTACCTGAAGTTTATAAAAATGATTGGACTATTAGTGGTTGTTGGCCGGATGAGAGGTCAGCCGATGGATTGGATCTAAGAATGGGGTTATCGTGAAGAGCTACATCCCACCCCCGGCCGTGTGGCTTCCAGCTAGCCACCATGACACTCAGGGCTTAATCGGAAATAGAAATATAAGATATGGAGCAATGGCCAACTTTATGGCGGCAGGTAGGTCCCCCTGATGACCTCTCGGTAGAAATGCATTTCCGTATCCTAGTAGCTTGCCAAGGCCCTTCCTTCCCAACAGGATGTATTGTGGTAAGGCTGATTGTTGGATAAAATGGAATGAGTGGTGTCTATGTTTGGCTCTAAGTATGCGGCCAAGCGATTGTAGTAGTTGGCAATGGATCCTTCGGTCAGCCACCTTATCAAAGTGTATCATAACCGTCAGGAGTTGATCACAAGCGGCCTCATAGCCAACCGGGAGATATTTAGCCAACCATTCATTAGCTATTATAATGAATAATAGTCAAATACCACCATCCTCGAAGCTATATGGCATGATTTGGGTCACCCTGAGGGCTAGCTGAAAAGAAAATACCCCTGATTAGAGCAATGGGCCTGCTCTAGGGCCACAGCTGGCGAGGGGGACATGGACTGACTAGCACATTATAATCCCATTACAAAATGTATTTTGGAGGCCACATAATAACCAAAGAACATAAATTACCCAGATATCTCCTATAAATAATAACCGATTTAAGTTAACTCTTTATCTTCCTTCTACTTTATTAGCTATAAACCTTGGTTTATTATATCTCACTAACCAAGCTAGCTCATCCACCCGGAGGCCTATGTCTATCCTTTGAAAGCTTTAGCGAAATTTCAACTAGTATTGTATAATCTAGAATAAAGAGTGTGTATAGTATCTTGACTTTTGAGAAGTTAAACTAACTTTAAGAAAGTAGTTTAGCAATAGTTCTGCAGGAACTAAGTGTATAGCAACAAATAAGTCGCTTGATCTTGGGTGTTCTAGAAAATTTTCCTGCTAACTCCCTCCCCAAGATCTAATATAATAAGTCTTTGAAATTTTGTCTAAAGAATAGAAAGATAGTGAGATACTTGAAGTTATTTTTAAGAATGTATATGTAGCTGGGGCAGATTTTCGGTTACATTAAGCAAAAACTACCTAGAATCTATTTAAGAATAAATTTGAGAAGGTACTTATAATACTACTAATTATAACTGTGGCTTAAGGTTAAAAATATGCTATTAAATACCTTATTAAATACAGTACTTCAATTAACAATAATCAAATATACTCCAGATAGTCTCTTGAAGTAGCTATTTATATACAGGAGTTTGAAATAATGAAAATTCTTATCTAAAATGATGCTTTATTTTATTTTTTAATAATAATTACTTTTCATATTATAGCTATAGCTGGCTCCAAAGAATTTATTACCTTTTTAATATTAACCAAGGGATTTGATCTTAATAAGATATTTTATCTTAGAGAGTATAATATATTTTATTTTCTTATTAAAGCTCCTAATAAGCTATAGAGAAAAATGATCCTAATTCTTCTTTAACTTAGGCTTAAGGTAATTAAAGATAATACGCAGTAAGCTATAAGTTATAAAAGGTTTGATACTGTACGGTGTCTGAAATATAGGATATACCAGCCTTGTTAAATCCAGCCTAATCTCTATTATAACTTAGTAAAACAACTAGCCGCGGACATATTAGTTAATGAATTAAGCTTGGTATGTTAATACATTGATATTTATATGGATAGGATGCTAGTCGGCGAGGTTCTATCTATTTTAAATAAGAATACACGATTTCTTTATACTTAAGCCCTTGCCAGATAAGTAAACCGGCCATAGGCAAGCAATCAAAAGTTTAGGATTCTTCACAAACTCTTAGATCAATTGGATGCTAGTAAGATTATACTTAATCTATTTAGTATTTAAAAGATATTATTTTACTCTCCCTTGATAATTTAGAAGAGAGTTAGTGTTATTAATTACCTTAGCCTATAGATAAGTATATAAGGACACAAATATACGAATACACAAGACAAGTGGACAGTGGCTTTTTTTTTTTTTTTGAATCTTTAACCTTGCATGGGATAGCGTGATTTCCGTGCCATTTTGTCGCCAACAACACTGGCCAAAAGCATTAGCCTAGCTTATACTGGACAAGTAAAATTTAGGACTCATAAGCGCCTGGCTGGGTCTACAGCCCCTGGGATAAGGAACCGCGTATCGTGCAAGTTGAAAATATCAAGGATAACTTATTGGCAATTAAGAGGTTTTTTTGGCGGCCGCAGGATCAAAATATATCACAGTGTCCCGTGAATAGGTCAGAGAGGTCCAGGAATCAGCGTAAATATGGCAGGTACGTGACTGGTTATCGGTGAGCGGGTGGCAGTGAGACAGAACGTAAATAAGCCACTGGCGGGTACGTGGGCAACCCCATACTGGTAAACAGCGCATGGAGACCGGGTGTCAATGAACTGATGGTAGGTGCGTTACTGGTCAAAAGCGGGGGGATGATACTGGTAATTAGTGTTTAAATAAGTGATGCGCCGATAGTTGGGGCAACGATTGTACTGGTATAAAAGTTGTGACTGGTGATGAGTGAGGCAGTTATACTGGTAATCAGTGTGTAAATAAGTGGTGTGCGGGGTAATGGGGGGACTGTCATACTGGTAGGAGAATTGCGACCAGTAATCAGTGCGGCGGTTATACTGGTATAAAATTTGTGACTGGTCACGGATGGAGGTTATGCGTGATTGGGGGGGGCGCTACTCTACTGGTATGAGAGTTGCGACTGGTAATCGGTGGGGCGGTAATACTGGTATAAAAGTTGTGACTAGTAAACGTAAGAAACTCATGACTAGTAACGGGTGGAGTGGTTGTACTGGTATGAAAGTTGTGACCGGTAATTAGCAGGGTGGTTATACTAGTATGCAAGTTGTGACTAGTATAAAAATCGTGACTAGTAATTGGTGGGGGCAGTAGTACTAGTATCCAAATCGTGACCAGTAACTGGTGGGGCAGTTATACTAGTATAAAAGTTGTGACTGGTAATTGGTAAGGTGATTATACTAGGATAAAAGTTATGACCAGTAATTAATGGGGGGATTGTACTAGTATAAAAATTGTAAGTAGAGTAGTTATATCGGTATGAAAATTGTAAGAATAAGTATATTACTGGTCAGAAGTGTGCAGGTAGTACTGGTAAGACTGCTTATTTACGCTCTAGGTACTAGTCACTAGTGCGCGGTCCACACTCGTCCAATGGGCTAGCGCACCACTGCGTGACCAGTATAAAAACCAGTAAGACACAATCTAACTTAGGTCGTATGTTGCGTAATTAAACACTCAATACCAGTACTTTTGCTCCTTGGCGCCGCGATTCGTCCCGCCAATGATGGTCTTTTGTTGCTTAAGTTAATTCAATGGTCATACCAGTATTAATTTGCGTGGAGAGAAAAAATCAAGAGCTAGCTCAAACCAGGCAGGAAACCCTTTCTAGGAGCACCAGTGGATATAACCAGTAATCGCGGACTCGCTGCTGCTGCCTCCGGTTTAGCGGCCTCGCCCATTCAGGCAAGGTGCGCCCGCCGCACGCCCGCCGACCTTGCGCCACCGCTGTATCGGCCGGGCTCCACATCGGCCATGGCATGCACCGACCTTGAAAGAGCCGGTATGGAGCCCGGTCGATATGGCGATGGCGCACGGTCAGTGGGCATGGGGTCGGCCCGGGTCCCTATCGGTCGAGCTTTCTGTATCCTTCCATTTATAGACTCCGACCGACACGACACGCCGTACCGACCGCCTATATCCGCCAAGCCGACTGTCGTCCGTATCGGCCGCTGATACCCGCTGAGCCGACCGCCGCCGTATCGGCCACCATATGCACCGACCCTCTGATTCCGCAAATCGCATGCGGAAAGCAGTGGCGCAAGAGTTCCATGACCTTCCTTCTTCTTCTTCCTTTATCACGTAAAGGGAAGGCAGCTACTTTGAGTACTCTGTAGCCAAAATGGCATTTAACGGTCGAAGCGCTCTGAATGTTTGTTATGCCCCACTTCCCAAGCGCCCTTCACAGGAGCATGTGATGGGTACATCTGTGCTCTTAAGTGAGCGAGTAGGTCTGAGTTTGCTGAGGTAAGATGCGGCGCCATGCTCAAAATTACGCTAATAAATTTGTGAGGGTTTTTTGGTTGAGCCCCGCTTCTCGCCCGTCCTCTCAGAGCCTTGAGGAACGAATACACAGGATTTCCCATCTTCTCACTCTAATACAATGTCATTGATTCGGACAGGTCAAATCCCAGCATCATGTAAGTGCATTACCGCATGGACTAGGCGCAATATATAATATATTACGACAGCTTACGATGCTCGGAGGCTTTCGCTGATGGGTTCACTCGTTCTAGGTGGAGCCACTGCACATCGGCAATTTTGTGTCCTGTCTAGGTGCTTCTCCACCACGGGTAGTTCGGCAAAGAAGTCCACCAAGAAAGTACATAAAACGGCGCTTAAGCATTACCTTGGATTGGCCAGAGACACGAAGAGTCGTGAGAGCCGGGGAAATCATATATGCTCAGACGAAGAGGGACTAAACGAAGAACAACGGACCGTTTTCGACCTCGTGGTGAAGCAGGGTAAAAGTGTCTTCTTTACGGGCCCTGCAGGCACCGGCAAGTCAGTCCTTCTCAAGAAGATTATTCGAAGCCTAGCGACGAAGTACCTCGGAGAAAGCAAACGCGTTGGCGTGACAGCCTCCACGGGCCTTGCAGCTCATAACATCGGTGGTACAACGCTTCACCGGTTTGCCGGAATTGGCCTTGGCCAAGCACCTACCGAAAAGCTCATTCGGGACGTCTTGAAAGCTAAGATCAAGCTACAGCGCTGGCTAGATGCTGATGTCTTGATTATTGATGAAATTTCCATGATTGACTGCGTCCTCTTCGACAAGCTCGATGCGATCGCGCGTGCGGTACGAGAAACAGACCTACCTTTTGGAGGTATACAGCTCGTCCTTTCTGGCGACTTTTTCCAGCTTCCGCCAGTGAGGAAGGGGTCAGATGATGGCAGCCCGAAGTTCTGCTTCGAGTCCAAGACATGGAACCACGCCGTTCGGCATACCATCGGTCTGACTCAAATTTACAGGCAGAGGGATCCAGAATTTACCGCAATGCTGAACCAGATTCGAGAAGGTCGTCTCTCCCCTAATACTATTGAGAAGTTCCGAAAATTGCACAGGCCCGTGGCAAATAACGGTGCAGAGGCTACTGAGCTTTTCCCGCTGCGCCACGAAGCAGACCGGGCGAACTCAAGACGGCTGCAAAACATCAATGGTGCAGCCTATAGCTACACTGCAAAAGACGGTGGGATGGTCACAAACCCGGATACCCGCAAGATGCTCCTGAGCGACTGCATAGCCCCCGAGTTCCTGACTTTGAAGGAAGGAGCACAAGTCATGCTCATTCAAAACATCGACAAGACCCTCGTGAATGGGTCTCAGGGCCGCATCATTGGCTTCACAAACAGGCATTCGTTCTTGCACTCTCGATGGGACGATGATGATCCTCATGACAGCATCGTACCGCCACGAGCGTTCGATGAGGTGATGGACGAACGCTCACCCCTCTATCCAGTGGTCCGTTTTGCAATCCAAGATGGTAGCACCCGGGTTCATCTTTGCGAGCCTGTGGAATGGGCTGTTGAGCGATGGGTGCCTGAGCCATGGGCGGTGGATGGCTGGGTCGTTGAGAAGCTGGCAACGCGCATTCAAGTCCCTCTCCTCCTCGCATGGGCGCTTAGCATACATAAAGCACAGGGCCAGACACTGCACCGTGTTAAGGTAGATCTTGAACGCGTATTCGAGGCTGGCCAAGCCTACGTTGCACTATCACGCGCGACGAGCATGGGGGGATTGCAAGTTTTGAACTTTCATCCAAACAAGGTCACAGTACATCCCAAGGTCAAGGCTTTCTACGCAAGTTTGTCAAAGAAGTCAAGGATGTGCACAACTTAAGCTCGCAATGGTTCATGATTCAGGATTGAAAATTGTTAGGATATTTTGGATGGGCTGCGCAAGGCATTGAAATGAGGTGTGTGGGCGCCTTACGATGGTTTGGAAATTTGCTCCTCTTGAATTGCAAAACAAATAGCTCGGCTCAGGGACGACCAAGCCCCCTGGAAGGCAGGTGATGATAGATTTCCTGTCGCATACTCTCTTCTGGTGATGATGATATTTATTCGGAGGAGAAACTCATACCCAAATCCCCTTACACTTCCACTCTTGCTTCATCACAACATGTTAACAGTGGCGTGCCTCAGCCGAGGTGTTGCTGCTGTGGGCAGAGTCTAATTGGGGAGCATCTGGTCGCCCTTCGTTGCCTGGGCCAACTGGGCTTAGAATAGCCACAATACTTCGCCGCACGCCGATAAGATTACGATAAGGTACGGGCAGTGCCTAAAATCGCAAAGTCATCATTGGATAGTGAAAAATAGGTAGCGGATCACCAGTCCATATTCTTGGCGGTAGGCCTATTTTAAGGCCTGTCCAAGCTTGGGCTCTCTATGGCACGAGGTGGAGAGGATCTACGTGAAGATTGTGCAAGAGCGCCCTATGCTCTTCTACCATGAGAACCAAAAGCAGGAAACGTCTATCGATGGAGAACACGCTCAGTTGCGGAAGAATAATAGCCCTATAACGTCGAGATATAGGGCAAACCCGGATCGGTTTACCGCCCCATTATGCGGAGATGTTTGGCGGCCCGAGGAAGATGACAAGCTGATGAAACTTGTCGATGAAGGATTCGACTGGGAAATGATATCTGACGCGCTACCGGAGAGAACTTTGGATAGTAGTCGTACACGTTATCGCCACCTATCGAAGAAAATCCTGGACGATCCTAAAGCGGGAAACATAGCAATCTAGGCTTCTTATGAATAATTTAGTTGCTCGGGACTAATATACATGGATCTTGGTAATATCGACATCCTCGAGCAGACCCAGTCGGCGACATTTCCTAGGCCAGTTTTTGATTTATCGCTTTTCTAATGCCTAGTTTAGGTCCCTGAGGTCGGACAGGTCCTTGATGAGGTTATCAACCTCAGGCTCTAGCTCCCAAGCGACTACCCAGGCCAGGAGGCTTGGAACGCCTGGTTCCACCTTGAGCGTTCTTATGCCATCAAGTGTCCCACCATCTTGACACGGCTTGCTAGAACAAAGAAGGTGCGGCGGATCCTCGCTACCCCAAGGTCCTCGAACACGCCATCAGCACTTAGCCAGTTTATCCAGGATGACAATGATGATGTAGCCGCTCTCTGGCGCACATTTACCAATATATATCCCATGGACACAAGCAAGGCCGGTCTAGAGGCCCGAAAAAAGGCGCTCGACCCCTAGCTCTGCTAAGCGTATGTGCTTAAGCTGTAACGCGAGGGTGGCAGCAATAACATTTACCAAGGCGCCATTCCCGAATTTCTCAAGTCAGTCCCCGAGGCCCACTAAGGCTCTTACATCCTAATAGAGCTCATCACCCCCCTCCCGTGCATAACCTCATCCTCCGTAATGGCAACCTAGAGCAAGGTGGTGTTATCTGCGAGTTAGGCGTCTATAGCACATGTATTTGGGATTAAAGCACCGGCGAAATCCACCATAATGAGGAAGCGGGCTACTTACTACACACAAAAGATAATAAGAGCAAGGAGGGTGGCGTTGCGGCAGGATTTGGCTGTATGGATAGTGTTATATTGGTGTGAAATAAAGGCTCAGACTAAGATATGTAGGTATTATGAATTAATTGAATAAAAAGTTAAAGAGCCTATAAGTTATTGTCTTGTGATATTGTAATGGCAGATCTGGAATGGTTGTCAAGAGCTAGATATAGCTTAGCTTGGGATAGGAAAAGGCATTAACATATTTAGAATAGATTTTTAAAATTACAAAATAAAAGTCATAAAATTATAAAGTTAAGAATAATAGGTTCATAACAGATATATTATATTATAATATCATACAGCCCCTAGAAGATTGTGTACAAGCCTAACTTTACACCCTTTACATACAAGATATTTAACCAACAAACGTGTTATTGCAGAGGGAAAAGAAGCAACAAAAAGCAAACCAAAGAAAAAAATTCAAGTCAGGCGCTTCTAAAATCCGAAGCGTTTTCCCCTACTTTAATACCAAGTCACAAGCTAAGAAAAGGTTTACTGCTGCTCGTGCTGCTCGTACTCGTGCTACTCATGCTCGCCAGTGTTCTAGGGGCGTCGGAGAACCTCAACAGAGCCTTTAGATCCTATCAGTACAATGTTTTTGTTTGTTTTAGAGAGGGTTAAGGGAAAGCATATACTAAATAATGCTAAAATGGGTGCGCTAGAGATCATTGGGGTTAGTGTAGGAGCTGGTGGAGCAGTCGCTCTTGATAAAGACCTGGGTTCTATAATAATTGTTAGTATAATGTGTTTCTTATGGGATTCTAGATGGTGGGGAGGAAAGTTAGGAGGGGGGAAAAAAGGAAAGAAAAGGTGGGAAAAAACCACAACTTGCCCTTTTAGGAGGTTCATTAGAAAGTTGTGGGTAGGTCCCTTAGTAAAGCTGGTAACCTTGAACCAGCTAGTCTTGTGGTTCTTGCGGGAGCTGTGATTGCTTGCGATAGTATAGTGGACCAGTTTGCGGCCGGTGGTAGTAATATAAACCTTAGGTGTATTAGCAAGGTGGCTGATAATGGAGATATAGGTAAGGGAGTGAGGGGAGGAGGTATTAAAGATGTGGGTAGTAGCGGTGGGGGTGATGGCGGCGCGGCGGAAGAGGGCGGAGGAAGATATGGTAGGATGTGTAATTAGATTGGGGCTTATTATGGTAATGGTATTTATTTTTAGTAAAAGTTTCGTCAGTGTTGTGTAGCAGTGATATTTGTGCGCGCGCAGAGTGAGTGGAAGAATGATAGGTAGATAAATTAAGCTATTAGGCGCACGCTTAGACTTGTGTTCGCGCCAGACCACCCACCTTGCCAACCCACCACCAGCTCTACCACACCCCGCCGACTTATCCAGAATCTACAGGTACCCGGGCATGACTGCTAGTGGCCGCCATGATCGCCGCATCGGCCGCCGACATCATCACCAATGGGACCAGCTTGCGGCCCTCATTGTGGGAATCGCGTCGCTCCTCCGTGTGCATTTTATTAATCGAAATGGCGCGTGGAACCAAAACCCCAATAATACTGCAGAAGCGTTGAGAGGAGGTTTGTATACGCAAAGTTTCGTATTCCTTTATTTTATTTTATTTTTCCTATTCTTTCTTTTTCTTCTTCTTCAGTTGACTTTTGGTTACAGACGTGTGTAGAAAATAAGAATGAAGTAATTGTTGTATAGCTGAAAAACCTGGACTGTGTTATATACAAAGTATAGCCTAGCCCTCTTAGGTGTGAATAAGGTTTTAACGGTGATTAGTGGCGCTAATATACTTTAAAATGTTATATTATTTATAAGGTAAAACCCAAATTTACAGTGCCTGTGGGCCATATGAGGAGGAAGGGCTCTGCTGAAATTAAAAATAGGCTATATAGTGAAATAGGTCATTTATAGGGGCCTACTAAAACAAAAATCTACTGATGTGTTGATTCTGGTTTATAATATAGAAAGAGGGAGGGAAAGAAGAGTTAATTAAGATAGACTTTATAATATAGTAGAATATAAAATAATTAGGTTTTTTATACTATAATTAAAGGATAATTACCATGCTTTAAGCTAGTGTATCTTCTTCGGGTATAATGTTTAACTTTAACTCTTATTTTAATATATTTTAACTTAATCCTAATCTATTACCTAGAACTCTTCATCCATATAAAAATTAGGACTTATTTCCTTTTTCCATTCTTCAAAGCAACTATCCTTATCAATTATAATTTAAATAATAATTTCTTATCTCTCTATATATACTTTCTTTATTAAGAATTTCTTTGTTTTTTTTATTAGTGGTTCTTATAGGTTCTCTCTACTCCTCTTCTTCCTAATGGTAATATTACTTTCTTAATATTTATTCTCCTTAATATCCTTGGGCTTAATATATATACTTTGTTTCTTACTATAGGCTTCTTAGAGATATATAAGCTAGATGTTAAGTCTGTTAATAATAGCTGTTTAGATTTCTTAGCTTTGGTATTTAGGGTAAGCAAATGGTTGCCCAAACTACCCTAGGTAGATATATTTTAAGGTCAGGTAAAAGTTAAAATCACCTACTATAAAGTATTTTGTATATAGGTAATAGTATAATAACTTCTTAAAAGCCAGAGGTATATAGATCTTTCCATAATACTACGCTATGTAGTTGCTCTAGGCTTGCGCACCGGCCTATACTTATCCATCCTTTTTCCCCAGCCTTTGATACTTTAGGTAAAAGAATGGTTGATTAAACTGTTCTGTATAAAATTTTTCTATATACTTTATTAAGTTTATAATACTTTTAAAGGTGCTATAGCCAAAGAGGCACTAGGGATATTCAGTGGTGTAGGTCGATGAGTGCTCTGTGAGCATCGCAGAGGCAGCATCATCAAGTCATCCTTCCATATAGTCTATTAGTATATTAGCAAGCTCTAGGTAGACTTCCTGGTCGATCAGGTAGTTCCCAACTTGTAAAGCAGCCTTACTACTTACGGTGTGGAGATGATAATGCGGATCAGTTATGTTAGGATTGTGTAAGTGAGTTGTTGATTGATCTCTTTCTTGTTGCTTATTTGCCTCTTTGAAATATTCATCCTGCCTTTAGTAGATAAGGAGCATTTCCAAGTAGTCTTTTTTTATCTTGATTTGTGCTAAAATATTCTTTGCCTCTAGATACTGAGATAGTATCTTTTTATATTGGCTTTGAAGGTTACTAATATTATATTTATTCTCAAATATATCCTACTTATCTTTAGTAATATAGATTGGGGCACAATCATCTTATTTTAGAAATACTTAATAAATCCCTAAAAGAAGATCGCCAGTCTCGCCTAATTGGGTAGTAAAAGATATCTCCATAAGGTTCTTTTAGAGATTTACTAGTAGATAACTTCTCTCGAAGACCTCCAAGGAATTCAACAAAATAAAATTATATAAGGATAGCTTTAAACTACCTAGTCTCAAATATAAGTAAGGTTGATGAAAATTGCTGGGGATTGAGGCTTACCGTTTAAATAATCGCTGGCGCCTATTCTGAGGGAGTACGGTCTAAGTGTGTCCTGGAGGCCTGCAACAAGGACTGTGCGGTTCTAGAGCTCCTAAAACTGATAGTATGTAATAGGGATAATCTTTTTGTCCAATATTTCCTCTTTCCATTCGGCTAATATATAGTCAACTTTGTTATTAATTGGCTGCTTGTGTTATAGTACTTAGTTAGCCTGAGTGTAGTTGTTTTGGAACGCCTGATCTACGATGGCTTGGCTGGTTAGGAATCTAAGGATGTAGATGAGCGCGCATGGCACTGCAGTGATCCAAAAGCTTAGTCTATTAATAGTAAAAAAAAAAATATATTAGCAAAGGCTCTTAGAAATAGAGGCAAGTGAAGACTAACTTATCCTTTTGATCTTTTTAAATCCTTGCTTTCTACTTTATATAATGAATCATAATCTTAGCTGTAGGCAGAGAGCTTTGTAAGTTATAAGAATTCCATAGCCAGCTGACCTTTATATTCCTGTACTTGACTTATACTAAGCTCGTAGATCTCTAATCATTAATAGCATTAAGAAAAATAGTATTATGGAAAGCGATATGGACCTTAGGGCTATATAGAATATCTTTTACTTACACCTATAATATAATAAGGATTAATATAATATCCTTTTCTATTACCCCCTTCTTCTCGAATGTCTGCCCTAGTAAAAGACTTAACTCTATTATCAGTTCGGGCAACTACTATAGATAATAAGTAATAAATTTATCACATCATCCTTAGTTTAAACTAACTCATATAATCTTATATAGAGCTTTTTCGGTATTATTCTTAGCCCAAGAGTTGTAATTTAGTGACCAGAAGCTAGCATTTTGTAGGTTCTCTTGCCACTTAAGTACTATAACTTTGATATTGGCATCCTTTACTAGAGCTACCTAGATATTCTTCAAGATGGTACCAGAACCGATTGTTAGTACTATTTTTACCTCCTCTAGCCTTAATATAACTCTCTCCTTAACTAAAGCCTTTATAAAAGCTTTTAAAAAACTCTTATATTAGGCGACTACCTTCTTTAAGCTAAGAATAAGCTTAGTCTAAGTAGACTCAGGATTAAACCCTATTCTCTTTATAAAGCTAGAGTAATATTAGAATAAGTTATATAGGATAAGAGGGGGGAGGTATCTTTACTTTTATTATATAATCCATACTCTAATTTAATACTTTTCTATTTTTTCTAAGACTTATTCCTCTATTAAACTCTTCTTATAATTAGTTAAATTATATTAAAAGTTTGTAAAGTTAAATTATAATAATATAATATAAAAATAGTTTTAATAAAGATAAGATTTTTAAGTAAATAGGAATATAAAATATAAAAGATAAGTAATAAGATTAAATAAAGATAAGTAAAAAAGCATCTATACAAATTAAGGCCAAGCATATATCCAGGCCAACCAGCCCCCTATTCTTAAAGTCAGCCATAGGAGATACAATTAATCAGGATAAGAATATACATACAAATATACAAACATTCCCCTAATCTACAGCCTAGGTCCAAAGACTAAAGGTGAATTTAAATAAACACATTTAAATAAGTGATTAGGAGAAGGTATATAATATAATTGGGGCTGGGGGGGTTAGGAGGGGTGTAGATGTCGGCGCTTCGCTCTGTATGGATAACGGTCCCACAGTTGACCGTATTCCGACCACACCATCGCCGTTTCACGGACGGAGCGGCAAAACATCGGGCTGGGAACATCTAGCAGGCAAGAAACCCCGTCCGCTCTCCCATAGTCAAGCTGAGAAGCGGTGAATTAGTACTCGGGTCGGTGACGACCGGGGAATCCTCGCTGTTGTATGTTTTTTTTTGCTTGCTGAGAGATTTTTGAATTTTTTAATGTGGATCTAGCATAAGGATGTTTGTCAACCTTCTTGTTTTGGGTTTGTATTTGTATGGACTTGGCCTTGCTGGATAGCTGGATTTTTTTTGGCAGAAAGAGAAATGAAAAAAAAAGTCTTATTGAAACGTCTTGCTTTATAGAAACCTGTTCGTTGATTCATACTATTCCATTTGTGCTCATTTATGAAACAATGAATCGGCTTTGACAGCTGTGGATCAATGAGGACAGGCAAAAAAAAACGAGGTGAATGATGCAATGAATTAAAGGGTCTCTTTTGAGTGATTAATATTGATTGAAAGAGCTTTTGGGAATGACACATGTCACAGAAACCAAGTAGCCTGGTTATTTATTATAAAGACCCCGTCATCCGACCACCTACTCAACTTCACAACTCAACTCAAACAATCACAAGACCTGTCATAAGATCTTACGGATAAAGACCAAAGATGCTACCTGCCCCGAAAACACCTGGGCTCCTCGAAGAGGCGATCGAATGGCCCAAGCTGAAGCATGCTGTTCAGAAAAATCCACTGGCCCTGGAAAAGATCCAGCTCAAGTGCCCCGTTTGTCTCGAAATGATGACAGTTAATTCTAATACGCAAGGGGGCCCCGACGCTGACCGTCTCTCGCACTCGGCTCGTGTCGCTTGCTGTGGGCACATTTTCGGTACGAGCTGTTTTCTCAAGCAACTAGATCGCAAACCCCATGAAGGAAACCGAAACAATTGTCCTCTGTGCGATGAATCCTGGAAGCATAGTGGTTGCCATCATCTTAGCAAGGGTCGGAAGTTGACTGCGTTGTTGAAAAATCTTGGAAATGGTCCAAAGACTATCCATGAGGGCGCTAAGCTTTCGGAACAGTGCCCTGAATGCGCTATAGGTACCGTGGTGGAAGCCTATTTGGTGGAAAATGAACCACGCATGGAAGCCGCGCATGGTTCTCAGCTGAAGTGTGAGGAGGAATTCGGCTTGGCGGTGCGCGATGGAACCGAAGAGGTTTATCATAGTGCTAGGGTACAGAAACTTGGGGGAGATGTATTGGAAACGCGAGATTGGGAGATGCAATCAGATGAGGAAAAGAAAATGCAGCGCGAATTGCTGAAACAGTTGAAGGACACCCGAGGACTCGAATGGTCGGATATCGAGCCCGTTTTCAAGATCACGGCGTGGAAGTGGACTACTCCTTGGAAAGGCCTTCAATCCCGCAGCTAAAAATGCCTTAGGTGAAGAACCAACTAAGGCCTGTTGATTGTCACAATGAGAGAAGGTATCTGGGCTTCATTTCGTTCTGAGTGAGAATTGACATGACGACGAAATGGATGGGGAGCAAGGGAATTCAGGAACTACATCGTTAATAAAACAAGATTAAACCTTTTAAGCCATCATTAAGTGACTGCTTTCTTCGAACTGTGGTATGCCATTGGACAAAGCTGTCATTTTTCATGTTGTATTCTATATTAACCAACTAAATCTAAACAATGTCAAAATCCACAGTTAAGCCGGGGAGGATCTCAATGGACTTGGGGCTCTCGCTAGTGCCCAAGAAGGTAAATCGGATCTCAGACTTGGCATCCTTGTTTTCTAGGACAGACAAAGAAATTCTATGATTGCCCTGGGTCGAGCCAGAATAAACGCTGTATTTCCACCCATCTTCGGTGCTGTCCTCAGCTTGCCCAGTCTTGTGAATGGCATCGTAGACTGGCTTGAACGTGGAGAGGTCGTTTTCTGAAACGAAAACCTTGAGTTGGGAGACACCCTGGGCCTTTGATGGATGCTGAGTGTGTTCAATAAGTCCATTTTCGTTCTTGTAGGGAACGCGAAGGTGTCTGGGTGTTCTGTCCAGGCACCAGAACGGGGCGTTTCCTGGCCAGCCATTTTCTCCGGCTTTGTCCTTTGTCCACGCCACAGCCCATTTTAGCACAGTGCTATCGGGGCGTATTCGACCACCTGCTTGGGGATCCGTGTATGCGATGCCGTTGCCACCCTTCTCAACTCGCTCCTGTACATATTTGAAGTCGGCCTCGTCAGGCAAAGTGTAAGCCCAATCAATGACTCGGCCTTCTTCAAGCTTGCCCCATCGGGCGCTTTCTCGTTGGTCTTGGGTGATGTTCTTATTAAAGGCAATGAGCTCCAGATATGTGCCGTCTGGGAGAATGACGAGCTTGTTGACAGTCAGCCCCCCAGCATGCTCGCCACCATCAATGATAGTGAGAACGTTCTCAAGGCGCTTTGGAAGCTCAAAAAGTGTATCATAGGGGACTAAAATGACAATGTGGTCCAGAATTGGACGCGTGCTAGAATTATCTGCCATTTTTGTTTGCGGGTTGTATATTTGGAGGTTTGAGTTGATTCTACTGTGGTGAGGGGAATTGCGGGGGGAGAAGATGGTGTAAGCTGATCGCGTCATTACAGCATTGCGTGCTGGTGAATGAGCAGGGGAAATGGCTCATTACTAACATAGGTAATTATGTAACACATATTTTCGTCGTCTCTAAAAAATAGATTTATGATTTCGATAACTCAAGGCAAGACGTCGTCAATTTGATTGCAATCACGAGAAATAATAAGCTTATTCATTTCATAGCGGCTATCCTAAATGCGAAGACCAATGGGATGCGAGTGTGAACAACACGTCGACTTCAGGCTGAATGCATACCGCAGGGGAGCAACTCATTTCCTTTGTCGCGTGGGGAGTAAAATCCCCTTAATAGTCATGACCGAGAAAAAAGCGATTGCATAGATGGTGAATAGGTCGGAAATGAGCACACCATCATGCACCAAGTGCAGAGTGCTGGTGATTTGGCTGCACATTCAGCTTTCTTGCACGGAATAGGAGAGCATGAAAGGGGCATAAAACTTATTTCCTCCCCAGAGAAATAGGAAATTGTAAAATTAAGTGCGTGATAATTGGCTGAGAATTCTTCCTCACAACCACACGGGCAAAATAGCCAAAATGCAAACACCTCAGAACACGCGCCTTCCACCTCATCACCGCAATTAGGTCAAAAAAACTGGACAGTTTACATTGAGTTATTGCAATGTGAGCAAGAGCAATAAGTGCACCGGAAATATTCACGGACTTGTTAAATGGCTGCTGGATTTAAACATAGGCGTTGTGCGGGTGGACAATCCTTGTCCGAATTACAAGAACGCCCAAGTTCCCCGCATTCTCATCCCGCACCTCTAATAGCTAGCTGGCTGGTGCCTTGCATCCCCGCCTTAGAAGGTCGGGCTTCGCTAAGAAGCCAAGGTCAATCTCAAATGAGGGCATCGGATCGTCGTGGTGGTCATCCCGACTAGGACGCACATCGTATTCGGCGGTCTTCCCAAAAACAGTTGTGCTACTTGCTGTGCCTGGGGTCGTTTCCCTGTTTAGCGTGCGCCGAGGCCGAGGAAGTCTGGGGAAGATTGACATCTGATCGTCTTCCCGGCCCGGCTAACAGGGGATTTCATCCAGCATCGCTCGCCTATGCATTCTAAGCCACTTAGGTGTGTTTCCTGAACCTGAGCAGTTCCGCAAACGGACAATAACTAGGCACTAATGATTCTAATTGAAGAATACCCTCTGTGCCTTGTTTTCGCCCTACTGGGCTTCCTGATCTGAACCCCGCATAGGCTAATGGAAGACCCTGCTGATGGACAGGCTCGGATCTCGGAATTGGCCGTTGCAATTTTGACAATCACTGCGAAGCCATATAGGTTATCAAACTAACTCGAATTAATTGGATCCAAGAGAATAAAAAATTAAATTCCTTCTATATATCTACTGTAGTGTAAAGGCATGCCTCAGACGAACGTGGAATACTCGGAAGTCGCCTTTCGCGGGGAAGCAAGGTATATGTCCTCGCTATTATTGCTCATCACATCACGCTTCTGCAAGGACAGGGGGATTAATTTGGCGAGAGGTCAGTTGTTGGTCATGTCAACTCTAGAATTGGCGAATCTCCGTGTTCATTGACCAATTGAACACTTGCCCTCCCCCCCTTCGTTTGTGAATAGGCTCCTTCGCATGGATCTTAGCCTTTTATGGCGGCCGTGAGTTCGGCCGAGACTCTAAAGACGACGATATTGGACTTAGAGAGACCTTTTATTCTTGGAGGCTAACGAGAAATGAACCTAAATAGCTGTAGCTGTGGCCGGGGTGGAAGGTAGTTGGGCTGAAATCATGTGAACTCGACAGGAAGCCAACACCGAGGCTTCATTTCCGATGACAGTCGAGCGATTACCCCTCTGGACCCTGGTATTGCCCATTGCTATATATGCCATTGAAATATCCCGTATAGTTTGATGTAGTCTCCTTGTCTGTTGGGTCACCTCTCTCGTTTCTCACCTGGTTGATAATTGGGTGTTAATACCATCAAACGTCCGAGATCGGTATAGCCTGAGTTGGCTATCGGTTGCTAGACAAGATGAAGAAGTACTTAGGTTCTGCCAGCTTATTGGCATTCATTCATCTTGCTGAGGCACAGAACGCCTGCCTGAGTCTCACAACTTTGTTTCCTGCTTGTGCAGTGGGTAGCCCAGCTCTGAGTATATGATGGATGGAAGCTGACAATTATAGTTCCCATGTGTTACATCTGCTGGATCAGCAGTTGGATGCACTGTATCTACCGACCTTGCATGTAAGTAGCTGGAACTATTCGATTGTATCCCTGCTGACACATTTAGGCCGTTGTGACCCAACAACATCTCGCTTGATTCAAAATAGTGCTGTGGCATGCGTGCTTGCTGCTTGCACAGGATCAGGTGAACTTGCAAGCGCCCTTGCTGCTGGTCCATCTATCTGTGGCTGTGTTGCTACAGCTGTTCCAGATGTGACAACAACAACTGAAGCACCATTGACAACAACCACGGAGCCATCAAGCCCAAGTCCTCCAACAGAAACCACAACCGAATTCCCACAAGAGACAACCACTGAATCCCCACCGGAAACCACGACCGAATCCCCCACAAAGACATACGAAAACCCGACCGATACCATCACCTCAACACCTTCTGAGACCCAGCCTCCGAGCGGTGGCTGTGATACCACAAACCCCTGCCAAGCAAGCATTGATGCTGTACCTAAATGCGCTGAGAATTGCCTCTCGTCAGCTGCTGTGACCGCTGCGACCTGCTCTTTTAGCGATTATGCGTGCCAATGCTCGTCAACAGCTGTTATTCAGAACGCAGCACAGGCCTGTGTGATTTCTGACTGTGGTCTTACTGGAGCCATCGAGGTTTTAGGTGCTGTAGGAGAGGTGTGTTCCTGCGTCGAAGCCAACCCAACGACACCTTGCACGGAAACGGCAACGCAACCACCATCGGAGACCGAAACAGAGACCAAACCAACTGATACAGAGACTGAGAGTCAAACTGAGAGCCCGACAGAGAGTCCGACTGAAAGCCCTACCGAAAGCCCAACCGAAACTGAAGGTCCAACAAAAACCCACACCACCGAATCTGACCACTCTGAACAACCAACTTGCACAGCTGGAACCACAGAGGATTGCGGCCCGGTGGCCTCATCTGTCATTCCCTCTTGTGCTCAACCATGCTTTACCAGCGCTGCACCCAGCATCAACTGTGATGTGGATGATTACGCCTGCCAATGCCAAGAAGATGCTCAAGCATCGCTCTCGCAGATTCTGCTCCCATGCGTCCTCACAGCATGTGACTCTGGCGACCTTCTAGCCATCATTACGGGAGCAAGCTCAGTTTGCGCATGCGCAACAGCGGCGCCGCCCGCAAACGAGTGTACTACCACTGTGGACACCACTGAAACCCAACCGCCCACAACCAAGAGCTCCTACTCGGAAACCCAGCCTACCGTTACTGAGCCCCCGGTGACAACATCGACATGCACGGGTGGTACCACTCAGGATTGTGGTCCTGTGGCTACTACAGCCGTGCCCAGCTGTGCGCATACCTGCTTCTCTTCTGCTGCCCCCAATGTTGGTTGCGGTGTTGATGATTACGCATGCCAATGTGAATCTGAGGCTCAAGAGAGCCTCTCTCAGCTCTTACTCCCCTGCGTTCTGACTGCGTGCGACTCTGGCGATTTACCTGCCGTCATTACTGGAGCCAGCTCTGTTTGCGCATGTGCCCAAGCTGCGCCTACAGGTGGATGCGCGACAGCGAGCCCTCCACCTGGAGGTGATGACACAACAACAGACTCCAAGCCCACAACAACAAAGGGACCAGGTGAAACTGGAGGAGATACTACAACATGCGTTGATGCTACGACTTCAGACTGTGGCCCTGTTGCCACTTCTGCTGTACCATCTTGCGCCCAGGCATGCTTCACCTCCGCTGCTCCGCAGGTTGGTTGTGATGTTCATGATTATGCCTGTCAGTGTGAAGCTGAAGCCCAAGCATCTCTTTCGCAACTTCTTGTCCCCTGTGTTGCGACTGCCTGTGACTCCGACCAACTCGCTGGCGTTATCACAGGTGCAAGCTCCGTTTGTGCTTGTGCTACTGCCCCTCCCTCGGGTGGTAACTGTGGAGGATCTGGCGGCGGCGGCGGCGGTGGTGGAGGAGATACCACAAAGACCGGTGGTACCACCAAGCCAACTGGAGGCAATGGAGGAAGCGGCGGTGGTTCTACTTGTGTGCCCGCCTCTATCACCTCTGCAGACTGTGGTCCCGTGGCCACCTCAGCTGTTCCATCTTGCGCTCATGCCTGCTTCTCTTCTGCGGCCCCAAATGTTGGATGCGATGTGGATGACTATGCTTGCCAATGCGAATCAGAAGCCCAGGCTTCCCTGTCGCAGTTACTTGTGCCTTGTGTTGCCACTGCTTGCGACTCTGATCAACTTGCCGCCGTCATCACTGGAGCTAGTTCAGTATGCGCATGTGCTCAAGCCGAACCTACTGGTGGAAGCGACTGTGGCTCTGGATCAGGAGGCTCCGGATCAGGAGGCTCTGGGGGCCAAGGAGGAGGCAGTGGTGGCAATAGTGGTTCAGGAGGAAGCGGTGGTAATGGAGAAGGCACTATCACGACTTGCGTTTCTGCCACCAAGACTGGAAGCAATGGTGGAGTTACTACGTCCACTTCTTGCTACTGTGTTTCTGGAGGACAAACCATTACAAAGGAGATCCCTAGTCCCACTGGAAAGAGCGGCGGCCAAGGGAGCAGCTCTGGTGGAGGGGGATCCAATGGAGGCAGTGGAAGTGGCGGAAGCAGTGGAAGCGGTGGAAGCAGTGGAAGTGGTGGAAGCAGTGGAAGTGAGGGATCTGGATCAAAGTCAGGATCTCCCTCGGAGACCGAACCCGCTGTGGTTGTTGGGTCCGGAGCTCGCTTCGAGATTGGTCTCGTTGCTGGCATTTTTGGCGCTTTTTGGCTGGTGGCCGTGGCTCTGTAGTTGGTGGGACGGTTTACGAAATGATTTGAACCTTTTCTTCTTTCGCTCTACTCAGAGTGAATATGGCATTTTCCTGCATTTTTCATCACTCGTCATGTCCCGCGGATGATGAGTTAGATGATATATACGCGGAGACATTTGTTAATTGATAACTCGCTCCTTCGAATAATTAGGTCTTCATTTATGAGAAAAATGACATTGCCATCACTTATTTATATATATGAGAGTGTCAAGATGACACTGATCTGAGACCCCCAATTTGTATGTCGCCGCTCTCAACTTGTGCCAACTCATCCACCTATTCATGTCTCATAGGTTGTTTTTCTTTTAGACGCGTAAGAACTTCCTCAAAGTAGCCTAAATGTGT
Organism: Calonectria ilicicola; assembly: GCA_020809705.1. Taxonomy (NCBI): domain Eukaryota; kingdom Fungi; phylum Ascomycota; class Sordariomycetes; order Hypocreales; family Nectriaceae; genus Calonectria; species Calonectria ilicicola. The sequence goes on from CP085826.1 coordinate 7,227,258, forward strand.
TAATAATTTAGGCGGCTGGGTGACTGGAATTTGCGCCCATGCTAGTTTCGCGGTAAGTGGATTTTAGTAGCGGCTGTCCGCCTCAACGTGAGATCTAAGTGCTTACTTGCTACACCCTTTCGGACCACGCTATTTCGTTTAGTGGGCATCTCTTTAGCAACTTGAATGATGTGGGATGAGATGGATTATAAATCGAGAGACTTGTCGTCATTTAGCAACAAGGCTATGCTGACTGTTGCATTGGCATCAAAGAAAGGAAGTCTCCGTGATCAGCATGCCGACGATCCGGGCCAGTGGGGGATTGACCTTGATGATCGTTTATTAGTTTCTGACCGAGAGTACGACTGGCGATTTTGTCTGTCCGGGAAAGGATAAAAGCGAAGGGATCGACGTCTACAGTCTGATTTGCTTTCCCACACAATCATACCTCTTTTAGTTTTGAGTCTACATCCCAAAATGACATCGCTATACAAGCAATCCGTGCCAGTCTTTATCAAGTACCTCAAGGGCCTCTCAGGGATCCTCCAGAAGGGTGCCAAGTATGCCGAAGAGAAGGCTATTAAGCCGGATGACATGATTTCATACAGGCTGATTGCTGACATGAGGGGGTAAAAGATCCCGACTTGAAAATGTGTGCGACTTCTGCTAACCGTCTACCAGTCTTGCGTACCAAGTGCAATCATGCGCCGACACCGCCAAATGGGGAGTGAAGCGCCTGGGACACCCGGAAGCACCGGCCTTTGAGGACAATGAGACCACGTTTGAAGAACTTCAAGCGCGCATCCAGAAAACAATTGAGGTGCTCGAGAAGTCGGACCCTGAGATCATCAACAGCAAGGTAGATGAGGAGGTCATTATGGAGACTAAAATGGGCAACTTTAAGTTTGAGACGGGTCAGCGCTATATTTCCGAGTACATCATTCCCAACTTCCACTTCCATTTGACATCGGCGTACTGCATTTTGCGAACGCAAGGCGTGCCAATTGGAGCGTGGGACTACTTGAAGGACGTATTTGTCAAGGCTTGAGCGATGAGCACGGCGATGGGGCTGTGGTGGATATGCAGAACGGGGGGATATTCTTGAAATGGGGCCGGGATTTGTCCGCCTCAACAATTCTATGAAAACCTCTCATGGCAGACCTGATATATTAGATATCGACGAGTCAACGTCTCAAATCTAATCAATTTTTTCATTCAAAGCAAAATGGACACTCAGAATCCCCCCAAACCCCAGGGATCTTCCGAAGACCCTGCGACGGCTGAGCAGAGAACTGCTCACGTCCAAAAAGTTGTCGACCGCCTTCTCTCCAACAGCCCAATTTATTCCCTCTTGCTCAAATCTATCAAGCTCGTCAGCGCCAATCGCGGTTCTGTGACAACCTCTCTTGTTATTGAATCAGACCACGTCAACAGCAGAGGCACTCTTCACGGTGCCGTCTCGGCCACCATTATTGACTTCACCACTGGTCTCGCTGTCGCATCTTGGGATCTCCGCGACACAACAGGTGCCAGCGTGGACATGCACATCAGCTACCTCAGCACTGCCAAGATTGGAGACACTCTTGAGATTGTGGCGACGACGGACAAGGTCGGAGGAAGCCTGTCCTTCTCCACAATTCGCATCTCCAGAGTCGAGGCCGATGGAACCTCGACTTTGGTCACTCTTGGACAGCACACTAAATATGGACGGAACACAGCTGCTTCGGCTCAAACACCAAAGGCATAGACAAAATTTTAATTAGAATAATGAAGAAATGATTCACATCCCCACTAGATGATATTTTGACTATGCATACTACTTGACCGTGTTCGACTAGGTTCTGCCGGTCGACGACGTTATGCCACCATCCACCACGATTTTCTGGCCAGTAATGTACCTAGCTTCATCTGAAACAAGGAATAGGGCTGCATTAGCCACGTCCCACGCGTCTCCCATTTTGCCCATCGGTACCTGTCCTGACCTCATCTTGGCGAACTCCTCATAGCCTCCGGGCAGCGGGTACCGTTCCGACAGGCTAACGGTGTAAGGGGTTTCCATCAGCCCTGGCACAACGGTATTCAGCCTCACGCCTTTTGGTGCATACGTGACGGCTGTGGCTTTGACGAATTGCATGATGGCGGCCTTCGTCGTATTGTACGCAATTTGAGGCTTTCCAATGTATCGCAGGCCTGCAATACTTGAAACGCATACGATTGAGCCACCAGTGGCCTGTTTCTCCATGATTGGGAGCACATGATGACAGCCTAAATAGACACTCTTCAGGTTGATATTCATTTGTGAGTCCCACGTATCTTCAGACATGGTCGCGGCATCTCCAGGCTGAGACTGGCCCACGTTGACGAGTAAAATGTCGATTCGGCCATGTTTCGCCATGCACGCATCAACAAGGGCTTTGACAGACTCCGAGTTGGTGGCATCGGTAACAACGACATCGCATTGGCCTCCTTCAGTCTCAATTGTCTCCTTTGTCTTTTTGGTAGAAGCAATCGTTCTGTTGCCACCGAAGATGACTGCTCCTTGTCTGGCAAAGAGGACGGAGCAAGCGGCTCCAATACCCCACCCTTGAGTTCCCGTCTGCCCCAGTCCAATGACTAGTGCAACTTTGCCTTTCAAATCCAACATGGTGACCGGGATGGGAGAGAATAAAATGAAAATAACCGTGTAAAACAAAGAAATTCAATGAAGGCAGTGCCTAGATGCAGATTGTTTTATGTCATCACATGGCTTGTTTCGCGCCGAATTAGGCGAATGAGTTGTAAGTGCGTTTCGTCAGTAGCTCAGTAGCGCCGGACAAGCCCGTCGGAGAAATCGCGCATCGCGGACATTCTCCGTCTGCGAGCTGCTCTTCTGTGATAGGCTAAGGGTGACGTCTTCCGGAGCCAGTAATACATAATCTATGATAGGCCAGGGCTGGAATGTGTAACAAGAGGTGCTCTCAACCATACCACTTGCCACACTAGAGGTATCTTATCAATTAATTCTGACGAGATTCATTCAATATGACGGATACCAAAGGCCAAGACCAGGCTGTGAAGCCCAACTCCGACTATGACCTCGATAATCCAATCACCTCCAAAGTTGGTCTGCGCCAGGGTCTTGCTTCATACGGAGATCCTCACTTTTCTCTTTTCCTTCGCAAAGTGTTCATCAAAGCCTTGGGATACAGTGAAGATGCCCTCTCACGACCGATTATTGGCATCGTGAATACCTATTCAAGTTTTAACCCATGCCATGCAAACATCCCCCAGTTAATCGATGCCGTGAAACGCGGGGTACAGTTGAACGGGGGTCTTGCGATTGACTTTCCAACCATCAGCATTCATGAGTCCTTCTCCTCGCCGACAAGCATGTATTTGAGAAACTTGATGAGCATGGATACTGAGGAGATGATCAAGGCACAGCCTTGCGATGCTGTGGTGCTTATTGGCGGTAGGTTGCGTGTGCCGAACGAGCCAAGACATTTCTAAACATGCATTAGGTTGCGACAAGACCACCCCCGCCCAATTAATGGGAGGAATCTCTGCAAACAAGCCCATTCTTCACCTGGTGACAGGACCTATGATGCCTGGCAGCCACCGAGGCGTGAGAATTGGGGCCTGTACAGATTGCAGAAATAATTGGGCCAAGTTTAGAGCTGGAGCGATAGACATTGAAGATATTTCAGCCATCAATGATGAGTTGGCACCCACAGTAAGACCCCTTTCAAATTTTATGCTTAAATGATGGAAACTAAACGGAACGATTAGGGTGGAACCTGCGGCGTCATGGGTACAGCGAGTACAATGGCTTGTATCCTTGTTGGCCTTGGAATGATGCCCTTTGCTGGCGCTTCAGCACCGGCTGTCTCGTCATCCAGACTGCGTATCGCTGAAGAGGCTGGAAAAAATGCGGTAGCTGCCACTAAGCAGCTAGAAAAGCTGCGACCGCAAGCTCTTCTCACCCGTGAATCCTTCCTCAATGCAATCACAGTTCTCCAAGCTATTGGAGGATCCACGAATGCAGTAGTGCATTTGATGGCTATTATTGGGCGACATCCGAAGGTTGCTGGAACCATCGACCTGGACACGGTCGATGAAATTGGTCGTAAAACACCTCTGGTTGTGGATCTGAAGCCAAGTGGAGACAACTACATGACTGATTTCCATAATTCCGGTATGTGCCGATGATCTGCAGTATGCTGGCACTTGCTGACAACTTTCTAGGCGGAATGCTGGCCCTGTTCCACGAAATCAAGCCATTGTTACATTTGGATGCGCTTACCGTGACAGGATTGACCCTGGGACAAGAACTGGCTCAGGCATCCTACACGGCCGTCCCAAGGGAATTGAGTGTGATACAGCCATTTGACAAGCCTCTCTACCCAGCATCATCGCTCGTCGTGTTGAGAGGCAACCTGGCCCCTGGAGGAGCCGTCATGAAGGCCAGCGCCTCCAAAGATAGGCGACTACTAAAGCATTCAGGCCCGGCGGTCGTCTTCACAAACTCCGCTGACCTTGCAGAGAGAGTCGATAGTCCAGACCTAGAAGTAACCCCAGACAGTGTGCTTGTCCTTCAAAACATTGGGCCAGTAGGCAACCCAGGCATGCCAGAAGCCGGCCTCATCCCCATCCCCAGGAAGATTGCCTCACAGGGTGTTTTGGACATGCTTCGATTGTCGGATGGCCGAATGAGCGGGACTGCAGGAGGTACTATCGGACTTCACATTTCTCCCGAAGCAGCAGACCCAACGTCTGTTTTTGGAATCATCAGAAATGGCGACATAATCACATGCGACATCGAAACCCGGGTGCTCAAGGTTGAAATCTCAGACGAAGAGATTGAAAATAGAATTAAGGAGAGGGTGCAACAATTCCAGGGCAGCGATATGCCTTGGGAGGCGAGAAATAATATGAGAGGCTACCGAGGTCTCTACATGCGCCATGTCAACCAAGCTCAAGGTGGCGGCGACTTTGACTTTCTCACAGCTGAAGGACCAAAACAAAATGTTAAATCATAGATGTAAACCATAGATTACATGTAATTTATTACTAAGTATCTTACGCGAAACCCGGGTATATGGGGATCAAATCCTGAAATAAATCGCGAACAATGATATCTACATTGGTGGATTCACCAGCCTCAAAATATTCTGCAAATGAATCGTTGGCCAGAAAATCCTCAAACGGATTTTGCATGAAGCCACCCATATTCGCATCACCGTCCAGCCCGGCAGTCAGAGCTGGTATGGTGCTGCCCGAGACCATCGTGGCGCTTGGGGTTGGGGTGGTATTCATTGCTGGCATAGTTGCGAGATTGCTCAGACGGCTCATGTTTGATTCCATTAGCCAGCGGATTGTGGCCCGGCCCAGCCTGTCTAAAATATCACGGCTCCGTTTGGCTCCGGACCAATGCTCCCCGGTCGCACTCAGCACACTTAGAGCGATGCTGAGGTCACCCATGAGCACGTCAACCTCTGTTTTGCGTGCAATTTCTGGGACGACTTTGATGCAAAATAGCATAGTTATGGTACTCAATACCAGAGAATGGAACGTAATCCAACTGTGCACAAGAAGATTCGACCGATATAAGGTGTCGAAGAGCCTCAGGCTTTCGCAGGCACTCCTATGACATCGTATGAGTGCGTCCGCCGAAGGCTTGGGAATCGCAGGGCTCGGGCGTAGTAATAGCATTATCAAGCCATGGTAGCGCATTTGGCAAGTTATCCGGTGATATTGGTCAAATGGATCATCAGCTGACCCTGGAATCTGGGCTGCCCATTCGTCGAGCTGGCTTATAATGGACGCCTGCCATGCATATATGTCTCTAACGGGCGGATATGCGTAGCTCGGTGCATCTCTGTTGATGCTATTTGCGACATATTTGATTTCGGAATTTATTTTGGCGGCCCTAAACAGATGCATGGCAAACTGCATCTCCTTCGATCTGGGATGCGGGATGATTTGCGAGGCCCTATCAAGTACTAAATCTTGGTCGCTTAGACCTTCTGGCATCTGTCTTGATCAGTATCGCAACCTCAGTAGTTTAGATAAGGACTTACACGAAGTTCACACGCTTCGTCTCGTATTCCAATCGGGCGGCCCATCATGGTAGCGATGACGCGATCAAAAGTGAAAATGACCCAGAAGATCCGTGTTCTCATCTCTTGTTCCAATAGAGATATCCCGGATCGAGTGTTGATATCTCGCTGTAAACCGAGATCCAGTACTGCTGCTAGGCAGTGATAATTTAGATACCATGCATTTAGCCGAACGTAGGGATTGTGAATAGTGAAGATAAGCAGGAGGAGCAAGCATTGAACGCCCTGTATTGAGTTTTCAAGATTGAGCTTTTCAAAATGCTTTAGCGCTGATAAGCAATAAGATTCTCCAGGAATTCGGGCTTTAAGACGGGCGGAGAGAATCATGGCACCAAGCGCCAGAACCATAAATACTTGGAAGCCAACTACGGGCTCCATTTCATCCTGGGAGTATGCTTGTTCCAGCATTTTGCGAAATGTAGGCTCGTGCAAGATGGGATATTGAAGATGTATCACGTCAAAGTAGGCATCGTATAGCTGCTTAGCCATCTCTCTGGATGGTAGAGGGAGAGGCGCTTGGATGGCTTCGACTAATTGTGTTGGGAATGGGGCATCACGATTTGATCTTGCGGCTCCGTCATCGAGCCGCAGAACCGAGTCTAACATCACTCGAGCGAGGAAGTAGCCACTTGACGGACCAATATACCGCGGGTCTTGATTCGTGACCAACGATACTAGACCGATCTCATGCGTTAGAGCTCCAGCCTCGCCGGCTTGAGGTCCAGGGCCTGATCGGGTAGGCGGTAAAGGAGTCCCAGACAGGGTAGTACTGATCCCCGCAGGCTGGTCCTGTGTTCGAGTGGATGAGGGCGAACATTGTGTTAGATTTAGGCTGGTATCCGCGATCTCGTCGAATTGACTCAACGCGGCATCAGTCGGCTCCTGAGACAGATCGACGTCTGGGCATCTTGTGCGAACAATGGATTCCAACCATGATATCCGGCGCTTTAGGTTTACAATGTACCTGACCTCACTGTCAGCATAGCATCAATTGGATCACCTAGGTGCAACATACTCTCTTGGTAGGTCTCGCAAGCGCGCGCTCTCGCCGTCGGTACAAGTAGCGCCAGCGTTGCGACAGTTCTTACAAGACGGGAGCTCTCCGTCGCACTTTGAGGGCAGTCAGTACGCGACCATTGGCCTCGAGATCCAATCAGATATTGATCCGATTGGAGTAGGATGCAGCACGTTACCTTGATCTTGCGGCGCTGACAGCGCAGACACGCGAGGCGGAGGCGCGGATTCTTCCGGCTCTGTTGGGCATCGCGAGCCCGGGCGCGGGAAATCTCCATGGACTCGCTATCAGCCATTGTTTGAGTTCGTGCGCCGCCTCGCCTCGAAGTTCCCCATCAATTGAATGGAGTCGCAAAATGTGGAGGCGGGGACGGATCATGGGAATAGAAAAGGGCCCTGGTTCGATGCGACCGGAAATCCGCCGTGTCCAGAGCGGGGAAACTCCGCGTGCAGACCACACCATCCATACAAACAAGAGCCACGTATTTTTAGAGGAGCCATTGTTGCACTGACGAATGAGCCGTCATCTCGGGATACACCTCAAAAATAATCGGCTTAAAACCAGAAACATTCGGTATAAGCCCGATTAATTGCTTATTTAATGAGTTCTGAATCTACTCTGGAAGGGCAGAATCACATCATTTGACTCTTCACAGCATCCACCCCTCAATTCCTTGGCATCAACAACAACTACCCCACTATTCCCAAAGCAACCATGGCCGACGCCCAGGAAGAACAACAGCAGCGATTCCCTGTTGCCGCCTCAGAGGCTCGGCGGTTTGTGGAGGATATCCTCAAGGCCAATGGTGTGCCCGCCGACAACGCCGCCATTGTGGCGCGTTGTCTGATTGCGGCAGATCTCCGTGGCGTGGATACTCACGGAATGAACCGCATCCCCTCGTACATGGAACGAGTCCGCCAAGGTGTTCTCAATCCCACCGCTTCGCCAGTTGTGAAGCAAGTCACGCCTGTTGTTGCCCAAGTTGATGGCCAAAATGGGTTTGGCTTTCTGGCAGCCCATGCGGGCATGGCTGCAGCCATAGAGTCGGCAAAGGTCTACGGCATTGGCATGGCTAGCATCAAGCACTCTAACCATTTTGGCATGTCCGCCTGGATTGTGCAGCAAGCCCTGGACGCCGATCTCATGAGCTTGGTCTTTACCAACTCCAGCCCTGCTATGCCTGCTTGGGGAGCCCGCGAAAAGCTGATTGGTGTGTCTCCCCTCGCTTGCGGCGCCCCGGGCCGAGCACCAAGTTCCAACTTCATCCTCGACATGGCCCCATCGGTGGCTGCACGTGGCAAGATCTATAAGGCCAAGCGCCGAGATGAAAAGATCCCTCTAGACTGGGCTCTTGATAAGGAGGGTCGGCCTACTGATGACCCAGCTGCTGCGCTAGAAGGCGTCATGCTGCCAATGGGAGGGCCCAAGGGCTCCGCGCTAGCCATCATGATGGATGTATTCTCTGGAGTGCTCTCAGGTTCTGCATTTGCCGGCAATGTCGTCGGTCCATACCACCCAACAAAGGCTTCCGATGTTGGACATTTCTTGGTGGCTATCAAGCCAGATCTATTCATGGACTTGGATGAGTTCCGAGACAGAATGCAGTATCTTTATGAACGTGTTGTTGGGTCAGAGCCTGCTGCCGGGGTGGAGCGCGTCTACTTCCCTGGTGAGCGGGAACAGCTCGAGCAGGCTGAACGAGAAAAGAGTGGAATTCCTCTCGTACAGGCTGAGATTGATGCATTGAATGAAGAAGCCAAAAAAGTGTCGGTGGCTCCGATGTCTGTTGCTTAATATCTTTAATTTCCGTTAATAGCTTTAATCAGAAGAAGTTCTTACGAAGTTTTTGTGCTATAGAATCCACCTCTTAAAAGATTGTGCCCTGTAACTTCCTAACCTCTGGCAGCATGGAACTCAACTGCCTGGAGATATTAATCTGATAATAAAGAAAAGAAAATAAATAAGTAAATAATAATAAATATTATATATAAATTACTTATTTACTTTATTTATATAATATTTATTTATTTATGGTTTCTGTTGGTGACACAATCTGTGTCACATGACCTTGGCTACAGCAAACAGCAAACAGACTTCAAGCTTGTCTGAGAGCTTCAGCAAATTCCCCGGGCTCCATGACTCCAACTGGGCTCAGCCGTACGGGTTCTTATTCCTATATTGGCAGTGACTATAAAGGTTAGAAGGAAGAAGGTTTAAAAAAAAACCTTTCCTCTCAAACATAGATGACTCCGCACCTTGTTGTCTTTCGGGTAATTACAAAGGGCCTGATTGCCCGCGAAGACGGAAGAAAATTTCTTGTTCATCTATAGTCGCGCCGGTAATTCTCAACACACACGAAAAAAATAACACTACTAATGGCTATTTCCATCGACGTCACCTAGACATTAATTGGATCCTTTAGAAGCCTTACCGCAGCTGACGGTGAACTGATTGGACCACGCAGCAAGATCAAGAGCACACCCCAAGACTTCTATGAGCTTCATTGTCCTCACCGTTACATTCATAACGAGAGGCTCTATTTATCCCCAATCCCATCAACCCAGATAATCATGGATCCATTCACACAGTTGCCCCAGGAACTTAGGCTCCTAGTACTGGAGTCACTCTCTGTATTTCCAGAAGCCATCGCACTTAGCCATGCATCGCCCATTATTTACAGAGAGTTTCAAGTTCATAAGGCTAGTATATGTGGGCGATATGTTAGAAGATACTTCGACGATGATCTCATCCAGGATGCCGTAGCAATCATCACTTTCCCTGAAGCTCCGGAGAAACTAGACAAGGACGATTACCAAAGAAAGGTTTTTCAACACCTTCACCAGTGGGGACGGAAGGGTATCTCTGATCCAACCAAGTCGGCTATGGGTGACAGTTCCCTAGTATTCCCGCTGCATTCCCTCTGCAATTGGGTATTACTTTATGTTGATGATTTCCTATCCAAGGCAACCAGCGACTTTCTGCCCCGGGCTTATCGTCGCCTTCCGAATTGGTGCCCATTTTCCAAGAGGCAAACCCAGCAAGAGTTGCAACAAGCCAAGTGTTTTGATAGGAGCATTCTAACATGGGATCAACAACGTCAGATTTTGAAATCATTTTTACGATACGAACTTCTATGCCGAATATATGGCCCTCTAGGGCGCGACATTCGGTTTGTGAAATCCAATAACCGATATTGGAGAAATATTTCTCTCGAAGCCAATAGGCTTGATACCCTGAAGTTCGATAATAAAGAACCATTTCGGTATTGGGATTGGGCTATTTTAAACAAGGTTGAAGGCACAGATACTCATTCATCCGAATTTAAATTACTTCCTTGCATTCGCGAATATATTATCACTCTCTATGAGGCGTGCTTTGCGGACCAAATGGAGGCTGACATTCCCGAGATTACTTCGAATGTCGGTCATTCACAATTTGAAAATGCGCCATTGGCAAACCGCGATAACTTTCTCGACGAAAAAAAAAGAGGGGGAAGTGCATCAATACCTGCGGCTGTGGGAAGATAGCATATTTCACCTTCTGGCCTCCGGGGGCCTTGATATTCTCACCTCTGCTCTTACCCGTGGTATAGAAAAGAGGCATATTTTCTATCTTATTGATGACATGAACGACTTCATGCCCTACAATCATCTTACGAATCCAAACATTTCAATCTATGGAACAAGTGCATCAACAATTCCCTTGGATTATGCAGACAGCTTTACTCGTTTGTATCGACAACGAGCCTGGCCTCTATTTGCTGGAAAGCGCCCCGGCCCTTCACTTCCAAGTGAACAAGAGTACAGCCAGATATACGGAGAAGGTGCGTATGGGGGTAGAGTCCCATGGGGATTAAAAGGTGACGATACAAGGAACGAATCTATCTGGCACGGAGGCGGTATTTGGACCTCTAGGGGACTTGAAAATTTGAGAGGGCGATTTTGGAACATCAATCCATTCCAAGCGTTTATGGAGAAGGATGAATTTATAATTGGGCTGGATTACAGGCCAAATGCGCGCCAGCCTGGTTGGTGGGATTATGACACTCACCAATTTCACTTTGCCAATTAAAGTTGAAGACAATTATGTATTAAATAAAGCCACTCGTCTCTATTACTTATTTACTCGCATTTGCGATAAGAAGTCGACTTGCCCCACTGCTCTCCCACAGGTTTTAGGCCGTAGGCGCGCCGGCGGCCGGCGGCCAACGCTAAGAGATGTGACTACCGCGCATCTTGCATAACGACCGCGGCTTCAAAGCTTCTTTTCAGATCTTGGATGAGTTTAATGGAAAGGGTTTTTGGGCAGTATGATGGTTGCGGAGCCGCAGCGACAATGTAATAGAGGCGCGGTCAGTTATTAACTGATGACATTTTAAATGCGCGAGGACATGGAACGACGGGGCCCAATTGCAATCATGGTTGATACGTGAGATCAAGTCAATGGCGCCTTGCATACTCACATGCAGCAGAGCTCTAGTGTGGGGGGCGGCTCAGGGCGGGGTTTAAACAACCTGCTTTGGCTTCCTCGCTATATTTTAGGTCTAGATGGACGAAACTTTGTCTTGCGGGTATTTCTTCTTCTTCTCTTGTCTCTCGCGTTACTGTTTTAGAGTGTCTGGATACTTGCTTATTGAGCTGTGTTGTGGTTGAAGCACTCGGCCGCTTGTCAACCCCACCATCACCATAACCTCAGCAGTTAAGCATCGAGGTTCACCATGTCGCGATTCAACTTTTCGCGGCTGCGGGCCGTGGCCAAGCCAAAATTCCTCCATGGGATCCCCACAAACAGCTTGGTCATGATTATCGCCCTCATCGCCATCAACCTCCTGGTCTGGGCGGTTGTCGCCGTTGTGCTACATTTTCACCCCGCACTCATCTCCCCCGCAGCACTATCTTACACGCTGGGCATGCGACACGCCCTCGACGCCGACCACATCTCTGCCATTGATTTGATGACCAGACGTCTGATTGCATCGGGGCAGAGGCCAGCTACCGTGGGGACCTATTTCTCCCTCGGGCACAGTACTATTGTCATCGTCACCTGCATCGTTGTCGCGGCTACGAGTGGTGCGCTGCGGGACCGCTTCGATAATTTTAGCCATGTCGGAAACATTATCGGCACTAGCGTCAGTGCCGCTTTCCTCATAATCCTCTGCATCGGAAACGGCTGGGTGCTATACAAATTAGTCCAGCGACTCAAGGAAGTTCTAGCCGAGCAGCGGCAGCGGCGCTTGGATGGCGATGACGAGGGCGTAGAAACTCAGGACCAATTTGCTCTTGAAGGAGCGGGTTTTCTTGCGAGAGTGTTTAAGCGCCTATTTCGCATAATCGACCGACCCTGGAAGATGTATCCTTTGGGCGTTGTTTTTGGACTGGGTTTCGATACCAGTTCCGAGATTGCTATTCTGGGCATTGCAAGCATCCAAGCAGTTCAAGGCACAAGCATCTGGCTAATTTTAATATTTCCTATTCTGTTCACTGGTAAGAGCATTCGGTACCATAAAATATTTAACCGATGAGCTGTTCGCTAATAACTCGTAGCCGGAATGTGCCTTCTAGATACCACCGACGGCGCTCTAATGATGGCGCTGTATACGTCCAAGGCGTTCGCGCGGGATACTGTGGCAATTTTGTACTACTCAATTGTCCTGACTGGCATTACAGTATTTGTTGCAGCCTTTATTGGAATTATCCAGCTCCTATCCCTAATCCAGAATGTGGCCGACCCAAAGGGTCGCTTTTGGGATGGCGTATCCGCTGTTGGGGATCATTTCGACATTATTGGCGGCAGCATTTGCGGCGTTTTCGTTGTTGTTGGACTCGCATCTGTCATCGTTTATAGACCATGGAGGAGACGCATTGAGAGAATGAATGAGCCTTTGATAGTTGCTGCCGATGACAGCCAACGAGACGATGGCGGCCCTCCAACGCCTGCTTCTGCGGGTGAGCCTACAAGGACAGAGGTATAGAATCTAAACTGCATTGTTATATTTATTTTCTATAGAATATATCTGCACGGCATTTTTAATCACAACTTCTGGATCGGTGCGAAATTCCACATGCATTCGTCCTCAGGTGCCACCTCAAAGTCATATCTTGTCACATCCTCCGCAAATGGCCACAAGTATTGGCTTGTTACCCTGAATTCCCGAATTAGTTTTGATAGAATTGGTTCCTAGATATTTCTACAAACCTGTGATGCTCCGTGCTGGCTTGATACTCAGCTAATGCGGCTGCGTCTGGGTGGAAGCTCAAAAGCGCCACTTGGTATCCTTTGCTTCGAGCAATTGGGTCTGTGATGGACGGTCCTCCGACGACCAAACGCTGCTCCTTTACACAGGATAACGATTTAAGAGTCTTAAGTTCTTTGGCGAATGTCTCCCTATGAGATTGGGGGACGTCCTCTCGGAACTTGAATAGGACTGCGACACAGATGAGCTTTAAACAATAATTGCCTCTCAAGAATCACTCACCAATATGAACGACAGTCATGATGAAATTTTTTCTTTGACCTTTTTGATCAATTTTAAGCCGCATGATTCTTTTCGGGAATATGCTATTTAAGCGTGAGCTGTGTCATAGGTGATTTGTACGTGCGCGGAGAAAATCCGTGGGTGGCGACTAGCCTGGTCCTGGCGCTGCGGCCTTTCTCCGTGGGAGGTTATCATGACAACCACGATCAATGGGTCTCCATACTGAAGCGAAATCATTAGACCCACCAGCAGATGAATTGAGAGTCGGATTACGAGCCGGCTTCAAGAAAAATGACGGATGATTTCCGTCTCCCCCAATTCCAACCCTGAGCCTTATCCAGAAACCGGACATTAAACGATGGAGTGTTCTATTGATGCATGATATAGCATGCCGAGGAAAGGCATGGTTATCCCCTTCTAATGTTATTCAGGTAGAGAGCCCTTACTTAGAGGTCTTGTCTGTAGGGTAACTAGATGATCTATCGAACCGTATCTGCCACTCCCTGCAATTGACTGATTGAGTAAATAATTACACGAGTAGAACCTGTCATAATTAATATCTTTAGCTTGCGATATGTTTATAAGCTGAAATTTCAAATTCAATGGTTTTAATAATTAGTACCTGCTGATATTACAATCTTGGAGGTGTACTTTGGTGTTGACTCAATCGCATCCCCTTGAATTGTCTGTTTGTACCTTCTTAGCTGCTTGCAAGAGTCCGGATTACGAAAAGGCCCGTTGAAGGGAAACCCCGACAGCCCAACGTTTCTCTACATTGCTGGAATGATACGTGAAGGGTGGTCACGTGGATAAATGACCTTAATATGAACGCGTAGCCAGCTGGCTTGGAAAAAACAACACGAACAACATGAACCACACAGCAGCTGGTATCTTTATGTGACTGTAACTGTGGTCTATACGAAAGACCGAGATCTACCCACAGTTTGCTTCTTGACTATCATCTCCAAGCATTCGTCCGGTCAGTGTATGCGACACAGTAACGATTCATTAGCCTCGTATAAATTGAGTATTCGCTGAGATTTTTTTTCCATCATATTAATTGTACGTCCATTAATATTTGCTACACTCACTTCTCAAGATGGCTAATAATTGGGATCAAGCAATATGGAATACCGAAACCGCGTCGCCACCCTCACCGTACCGATCCTTGAAGACCATGTGACCCGCCGGGAGTACCGCCGCGAGCACACGACTAAACGGAACGAATTTCTCGAGAGATGCGCTCGCCAGTGGAACCAGGGGGGACTCCCGTGGCTCTGCAGGAACGTCACTACGACGTTCAGTGCTTTCGCGGAGGCCCATAAGTGGCAGTACTAGATGTACGAGAATGCCAGCAACCGCCTCAGGCCCCTCTTTGGGAAATTTCTTTTCTCCGTTGAGGACATGGGGGGCCCCAAGTGGAAAGCCGATTGCCAAAGGATTCGGGGGGATCCTGGCCGGGGCTTTGTCCAGCAGTTCGATCTCGAAATATTTCGAGATCACCTGATCGACCTGGCGGAGATTTGATGCTTTGAATGAAGAAACTAAAAAGATGTCGATGGCACTCATGACTGTTGCTTAATACTCTTAAAGTTCTGTAAATGCCTCGACGTGTCATCTCAGCACCATTGTGCAAGGCAGTCGCCCTAAATAGCACCCGTACAGCCATAAATGATACGCGGATTACTTTAAATGTCATCAACAAGGCGAATAATAGGATATGAGCCAATCAATGGCGCAAAAAGTCAGCCACCCGCCCTACATGATGCCCGCCTTGATGCCCACCTATCACTGCCCGCCGATCTGCTCTCCACTTGTCCGACGACAGCGATCATATCCCAAGGTTAAATAACGTAGATCGCCCCGCTGATAAAATACGAGACTTTGATTCTCAACTATCTACATTCAAACCCTACACCCGCCAGTCCAAACCGGCCTGCAGTTCCAAATTCTTGTCGCTATGATGGACTACAATAACTTCAGTTCCAATGACCCAATTACACTTGAAAATACAGCCATGGACCTTCTCTTACTGAGGTAGGCTTTTTTTTTTTATTTCTTTCCGACCAAGGACGTGATTTGTAGCCGATTCACGATAAATCCCGACATTTCCTCAATGGTTTCGCGAGCACTAGGGCACGGTGTCTAGCCACATCTTGAGCTCTCGTAGTCTCCTCTTTCAATTGATTCAATCCCAGCTATAAGTAGAAGTTCAAATTGACTATTATTTCAGGTAAATCAAGGACAGCAGACACCAATGTGGATTATCTTAATAACTCATTGCCTCAGAATAAGCACCGGACGAGATATTATAGCCGATTAGCGATAATGCGACTCTTCTAGGAAACGCGGGGCTGCTTATTCAGCTATGGATTTAAAAAAAAAAAAAACCTATGCTCGCTGTTGTGCAGTACGTGCCCCCGGGATATAACTCTCAACCTTTTGGACGATCAGGGGGCTGACTTTGTGTTAGTCAGGACTCTATTCAACTGATCGATCCTCAGGTCGGTTCTCAGGTCAGTTCTCAAGGAACCCTATTTAAGGACACTCATTGGACATAACAACAAACAACGACTCAAGGTCGTCAGCTCAGCGGTTAATCCGACAATGAAGTCCAATCTTGGGATCCGTAGCTGACCTCATTGCACTCTTTCGCAGGCTATACCGAATGATGGTATATTGGGCGTGTTGCATTCAACTGTTGGTCTGGGAAACCATCAGTGTATACAGTGTGGGCAAACCTTTCCGTCAAAAACAAGCCTAAACCTTCACGGTTCAAGTAGCCATCACACTCCATTCGCATGCACGTGTGGTGGTCTATTTTCCAGATCCGATGTACTTGATCGCCACCTTGAGTCAAAAAGAACCAGTCGCCGCCAATATCCTTGCAGGTACTGTCCTAAGTACCAAGGAGACGAGGCCTTCTACAGGCAGGATCATCTCAACCAACACCTAGCGGTGTATCATCGGCACTCATCAAGCTCAGATGGTCAGCCTTCTCCGCCAAATTCTGGTGTCAATGGGATATACTGCTGGAATGCTGAATGCTTCCCTGATCACTGGGTGTTTTCGTGCAATGCAGACTATTGCAAGCACATGAGAACCGTGCATAAAGACACGCCATTTCAGTGCTTGGTTCCCGGATGCGATCGAGTCGGCGCCAAGGGGTACTTCCGAGAGTGCGATCTCAATAAACATTACCAATTAAAGCACTAAACGAGGATATAGAAGCATTGAATGAGGGTCGAGGAGATTTTTTCTGGAAGAATTCTATATCTTTAGTTATCTGGCACTTGGTTATTTGAGTCGCCAATAGCCTAGGGGTTTTTAATTTGACAACGTTGCTATTTCGATGGATTACATTGTTTGGCCTACCCAAAAAAAAACCGGGAAAAAATCAAACAATCTCAAGTAGATTCCTTGATGCGGAAAGGTTCACTAAGGACTATAAAATGAGGGTGTAAAAGGATTGATTGACTCTCTAAGGGACCAAGGGTCCCTGCTGCCCTAATGGCAGCTGGATTACTCAAGACCTCACATTGCCAAGAACCAAGTTTTCAGGGTATCTTCAGGCAGATCAGAGCTATAAGGACACCGATTTTCAGCTCGTACAAGACGTGTCACCAATTATGAAAAGAGCAGAAAAGACAATAGTCAGGATCCATCGCATTAGGTGGGATAGGGATTACTGCCTTGGTAAAGCACCCTGACTCGGAAACATGGTGAGACCTGTTCTCTTGCGTCTAGCTTATTTTTACGTCTTATTCTATGTCTACCACGTGACTAAGACCTCAAATATCAATCGTCAGTATCTTGTGAGCCTTGTCTCCATTGGTGAAATTCTCCACAACCTCAATAATGCCGGACGACTTCAACTTGCCAGCCCAGGCTGCACTGAAATTTTCCCCCTTCTTTATAATAATATTGCCCATCTGGTTGCCATCATCCCGCTTGCCTTTGAGTGAAAGGTTGTATACCCAAAATTTACTTGGCTTCTCCTGCAAAAGAGTTGGCGCCAGCGTCGGGTCAAGTAGTTTGACTGGAGAGACGGTCAACGTTCCACCTTTGTTGCTACCATTGTCTCTGCTGAGAGCAAAGCTCTTGTCGGAGAATATGCACTTTTCGCCATCTCCTGTGCGGACGGACATCTGTGTATAAGCGACAGACACTTGCTCGCTGGTTTTGTTTTCACCCGTAATCGTTACCGTACCCTGCTCGCTACTGCTACCCTTCTTGTCAGCGCTGTATGTAAGTTTCGTCTCAGGCGGGGCTGTCCAGTCTTTGATGAGGTCGGTAGCAACGTCTTTGATGAAATCATCGACAACTGAATGGGTTGGCTTCTCCGCATACATGTCGACAAATAAGCTCGCGATCATGAGCCCTATGCCTATGAGGGCCAGTACAGCGCCGACGATAGGTATCGCCACGCTAAGGGCACTGGATGCAATGAGACCGATGGTAATACCGAAATCAATCACGTCAACTATCACCGCCAGGATCTGCACAATGACCGAGAGCGTGTTGATCACTTTGCCCACATCACTGAGCTTGTCCCATTCTTCCACGAGGCTGTACGTCATGGCAGCCCCGACGGCGAAGCCTAGAACAATGTTAAGCCCACGGATCCATTTGCTGGTGGTGCTTAGTTTGCTTGCTGCCTCCTTTTCGTTTGGCATCAGATTTTCCGGTGTCTGCGACTTCTCCTGGTTCCAGATCTCGCTGTCGCCGGCGATATGCTCGTCTTGCGACGCTAATCCGCCTTCTTTAAGCCTCTCGGCCATTGTTCCTTTCACACCTCCCTCCGGATTGAGCTTCTCGCCGAGTTCAAAGAGACCATTTCCTTTCGGTTCCGTGATTGACTCACGTAGCTGCCCATCCAGGACGGCTGAATCGTGCGCCTTGACTGATTCTGGTGTCTCAGGAGACCTCCAAGCCTTGTACTCCTGGAAAGCCTTGTCTGCAGCATTCAAAACTGCCCTCAAAGGCTCCACGACGCCGATTACGCGCTGGGCCGGTGTCAATTTGTCCCAGCCCTTGATGACTGAAATTAGCGGCAGTACCTGCCCAACAAAATATCCCACCTAAATAGTCGCATATTCATTAGCATGGAGGACGTTTTATCGAATTGAGACTTGGGCCGGGAGCTATCATGTACTCACCACACATAGTGCCCCCAATCCTCTTGCAAGCTTGGTACCCAGAGGAATCTTGCTCACGACGTTTCCAGCCTTCTCTGCCAACTTTCCAGCCAACAGGAAAAGTTTACTGCCGCCAAAAACCCTGGCGAGTCCATTACCAGTTATGGCAAGCAGCTTGGCCACCTCTACCGTAAACGCAGACATGAGGGACACGCAGGCGCTGACTTTCTTCTCCAAAGTTTCTTGCTTGCTTATATTGTTCTTCTCCATGAATTCAGCCAGATCCTTTTCTAGCTGGTCGCGAACGGGACCCGTGATCGATGGATCGTTTGTAAGGACTTTTTCGATTAGCTGGCGCATGGATTCTTCGATGTAGCTCTGGACGTATTTTCCATTTTCGTCCTTCAAGAAGGGCAGGTCGACAGAGTTGGCGATCGCATATTCTGTGACTGCCTTGAACCATTTGTTCGGATAATCCTCCTCTGGATGAAGGGTATACAGGATAGCAACGATCTTGTTGATCTGATCTCCCCGCTTTAATGTATTTATTAGTTTTTGTAGGGAGTACAATGTGCGGGGAGAATGAACAAAGGAAACTTACATCTTCTTCCTCCAGTATCTGATTCATTTTAACTTCTTGTGACACTGCGGTATACAGGTTCGCTGCTATCTCACGTGAAGTACCGATATCCATTTTCAACTCGCTAGGGTGCAGTTTCTTCATTGCGCGAGCGGCAGCCAATTTATTCAACATGTTGTACTCCTTAGAGTTAGAGAGGCACTTCTTGCCCTGTTTTCGATGACAATCCGTTAGCAGATTGCTACATGGAAGTGAAATTGGCATTGGGAGAAGGGATTCTTACATTGCCTGCCCACCAATACCACACCTTCTCGGAGTCCCCATTCTTGAACTTTTTCTTGAACGATTCGGACTGCATAAGGCTGCGTGTGACGAAAGCCGGTGCATAGACGTCTTGGAGCCATTTTTTGAGCTCTTCTGAGAGCTGTGTCGTAAGTTCAGGGCCAAGTACGTCTGTATCGGGCCTCGATCGGTTGCTGAAGTTCTTCAAGTCATCTTCCTTCATATGATAGAACATTGCCTCGTTAATCAAGGTTTGCTGCATGCTATTGACCTGTATTTCACGCCTTAGTGAATAATCAAGAAGCAGGCATGTCAAGCTAAGATTAGAATTCTCTTACATCGTTGCCATTGTATGGCATCTTGTAGAGTCTTTCAAGTGATGGGGGCGCTGCGCTAGACAATAGAGAAGTGATGCCAGCCGGTTGTAATTTGGAATCATCGCTCATGGCAACACCAGGTGTGGCCATGCTAGCAAAAAGCTTAGATATCTTCAGCCGGTGTTCGGTATTATCTGCGTCTGCTCCTGTCTTTTTGCGATAATTTCCATTTATGAAGTATCTGAATTCAGTATGCGTTAGAACTGTCATTTTGAGTCATGAACTGATGGCTTACCTTGAACCTTTGCTTTCGCGCTTTGTCGGATCGAGAGCGAAAACACCACCGACGACCTCATCTCCAAATGTGCTCCGGTCAAAATACATTGATTGGAAGAGTATAGGCAATGGGGTTGAGATTCCAAGGTTCTTCTTGAAGGTCAAGTCAAAAATTGACGTGGCCTCTGGCCCCTGATCTGAGAGTAAAAGCAACGTCGACGCTTCATTGACCCTGATATATCGGCGGTCCACCAGCTGTTCCTCTCCCTCACTGTCCTTGACCTTGACTTTGCTCATGTGGCAACTGTAGAGTCTTTTGAGGAGCTTTTTACCGCTAGACTCGCGACCCTTGTTAATTGCTTCTAGAATCTCGTCAAGGACGGGGATCGTGGCCGAGAAGATGTTGATTCCATGGGGAAGCCGCATCGTTCCCGTTACAATTCTACCAAGAGGAGCCGGATCCAGGGGCTTCTCCCTCACTTCTCCTTTCTTCCACTCTTTTTTGTCAATTGTCATGTCCCAATCAGCTCTGAGTCCGAGGGTACCAGTCACCGGCGTTGAACCAGAGAAGATGCGGGAGAAGAAAGACCCTTGCTTCCCAGCATCATTCGAGGGCACGAGGCCAGTAGCAACAGCAGTGAATCTGATGACGTGACCTTGCTCAAGGCTTCTGGGGTCGGACTCTGGCGAGCGCAGGATGGAACCACATCCAGCTTCGCCATCTAAGAAAATTTCCATGCGGCCATGCTCGTACATTTCCGTGCCAACAATTTTGCGTGTCCAGCTGACTGTACGCTTCTTGTCATTCATGACGGCGCGACTCTGTGCTTCGCCATCCAGCAGTAGATTCCCGTCCAATAGTTTGACCTGTGGAAGCCGTGCGGTGGACTTTTCAGGCTTGTCCACAGCGGTCAAATCATAGCTTCGAACCAGGTGCAAGATGGAATCAGTAGCTGAAATACGACAGCGCGCGCCTGCACTACTGTACGAAACTGCGCTGGCCGAGTCTAGCGAATATTCGCTGGCCGACTTCTTCGCGGCTAGCATCTCAAGCTGCAGGCGGTCCCATATTGTCTGCGTGTCGAATGTGCTCAATATCGGTTGGAGCTCCTTAGCAGAGGACAAAAGGCGCATCTGATCAGCGGCAGAGAATTTCCCAAGAAGGGCTGATACATCCTCGACACTGACCTGTGAAATAAGGTCAATATGATGCCCCCATTGAGAATTTTAAGTCCCGATGAGTTGTTGCTTACCTCTGGGTGGTTTAGAGTTGAGAGATATCTATTGACGTGATGATTGCGGACACCCTGGTCAAGCCCAAGACCAAACACGAGCCTTTTCTCCGGTGTCGTCCTTTCGATTGATTTGACTTCCACCAGCTCATATTCACCGTGCGCCGAAGGCTGTTCTTTGTGACGATACATGACATGACCAACAGTCAAGCGGCCTACCTTGGCCCATGGATTCTGCATCATGGAAGCATGTGGATTTACTGCACGGAGACCAGTAGTCGTGTGGAAGATTTGCGCTGGGGTAGCGAACGGCTGTTCGCCATCTAATATGAATATTTAATTAGCACAGGCCCGCCCCAATCTTCGGTAATCGAAGGGTTAGACTCACTGAAGCCGATGAGACCAGTCATAAGCTCCATCGGGAATACTTCTCTGCTGATCTTTTTTGATTGACCTCGACTTGC
This sequence comes from Calonectria ilicicola, assembly GCA_020809705.1. NCBI lineage: Eukaryota > Fungi > Ascomycota > Sordariomycetes > Hypocreales > Nectriaceae > Calonectria > Calonectria ilicicola. Next base: position 7,249,114 of record CP085826.1, read on the forward strand.
AGATGTTAAAACCAGGTCTCCTTTCCTGAGCGCTTCAACCCTTCGAGTACTGCCGTTATTCAAGGTGACGGTGCTGCCAGCAGCAATGTAGGCGCCATTCGGAGCAACAGAACGCCTGAGCATCTTCTTGCTACCATAGGGCAATTCATTTTCCCAGAAATACCCTACATATGACCAAATGATTAGACTCTTCAAGCAGAAGAGCAGTAACACATGAGAGAACATACCGTCTGTGACCCACTGTTTAAGGATGGCTCCGTCATCCTTCTTGAGGCCTTTCTTCACAGCATCCTTCCAGAGAGGATATGCTGCTGTTGACCAGGCACTGCTTAGTCCCTTGTAAATGGACTTCCAGGTGTTCAGGTCATCCTCGATGAGTTCTTTTAGTGCCTCTCGTATCTCCTCTAAATAAGAATCATCACCTTGATCCTTTTCCGTGATGTTCTGATAAAGCTTAGTGGTGACTTTATATGTCGACGGAATAGTGGTTGTATCTTTAGGACAGTATACGGCTGTGGCAGCCTTGCCACAGAATTCAATAATCTTTTTGGTTTCTGACACATTTCCTTTCCCCTTACGTTCCCAAAGAGTGCGAGACCACTTTTCCAGGATTTCGAATGATGGTCTGAAGAAGAAATCTTTCTGGCGCTCTGCAGTGTATGGATCGCCAGTCATAAAGTCAGCGATAAATAGGATGCACATGCTGCGAAAACTGTCTCCGTGACCAGCGTCATCCTCAATGGTCTTCTCGATAAAAGGGACATGGGACAGTAACTCCTTCATGTAGTCACCGACTACGTTATGTCCAAACCCGGCGGATGACTGCCAGGTAAGAAGCCTGAGGTCTCTCAGGTCTTCTACCTTTCGCTTTCCTATCACCTTTTCATCGTAGACTTCGATAGGCCTGCTGCGAAGTGTCATATTGATATGTTCCGCAAAGCAGAGGTATGCGAGCGTTCCCATTTGTTCTGAGAAAATCTCATCACTGATGGCCTGGTAAAATGAAATCAAATCAGCAAACCTTTGTTCACATGTGTTTCCAAACAAGGTGGTTGCAAAAGCATCATTACCATGTCAATCTTGGACTGCAGTTGACTGTCCAACTCCCGCAGGGCACGGGCGACAGATGTCTGAGCCAGATAGTTGAGAGGAATGGGAACTGGATATTCAGCCAATGCAGAAATGCCTGGGTCACTGTCGGTACCAGGCCATGGGCTTCCCATGTCCAAAAGGCTCTGGTCCCGAAACTCCATGGCGCGCCTAGATCGAGCGGCCTTGTAGTGTAGTCGGCCGGCATAATCCGTGCTCGGGGGCGCTTTGAGAAGCGACGTGAGCTCCACAAGCTTCTTGACGATTTCCTGAGCGTCAATTTGAGCCATGTTTGTATATAGCCCTTGGACTGTTATTTTTATTTTGAAAGAGTTTGAAGTGGCGAAACCGCGGATACTGGACTACGAAAGAATTAAAGCGTTGACGAGACGAGACAGTTATATAAATGATTGAAATCGCAAACGAGCTATACTTTTCATTTCTTCAAAGGCTTATTTTGCCCGGAAATGGTCAATTGACCTAGTCTATTCATTCCTGTGTTGGTGATTCGGCCCTGCTCTGAAACCTACGGGTCGCTGCTTATGCGTCTGAGATGTTCTATTGGTGAGGAAATGAGTATTATTGGTAGATGCTACAGCCACTAAAGTCAAACATGAAGTTGATTAACTATTTTCTTCATTTGGTGCAATCAGATGTCTCCTTCTGTTAGCACCTAATGGCTAGAGTTCTCCTCTATCAAATTAGTGTTTGCAATGGACGACGCTTGTGAACGACTTACCCAATGAGGAAAATAATGATAATATTGAGTTCTTGATGGTGAAAATATTGATACTTGATGAATACTTCCCTTGTAGAACCAAAGCCATGCATTCTAAGGACAATGCTGTGACGACTTTGATCTTGCATGACTCCAGAGCCGTCCACGATTGATCCGGTGGACGAACTGGTGGAACACACGACTCAGGAATTCTGGTTGCTGAATTGGGCGGAACGATGCTCTATTAATTACAAAGCTAAGATATAATTTAGTTGAACATTCCAAAACACTCAACTGGGTTTTTAAAAGATGTATAAATGCGATAGCAAACTGTAAAGCTTATGCTTCGGCCTCAGACATTTTTACAATAGTAAGAAAAAAGTGAAATCGTACAAAACAAAACTAACAATACTCTATCTCCTCGCTTAAAATAGTAAGATAAGCCACATCTATATTAAAATCAATCCTAAAGGTAATTAGGTCAGTATTCTTAAAGGTAAAATGCATGTGTGTGCGCAGCAAGACTCTTGTTTTTTAACTAGACCAGAATGAAAAGGAAAACACCTACTCAACCCTCCAAAAAAGATTTCTAGATTGACAAAGATTTCATCTGATCGCATCCACACCTCAGCTTTGCCACCGAACACCCTCTTGTGTGTTTCATTTATCTGCTATCCGACTGGACATCATCCATTTACAAACTGGGCCTTTGCGAAATTCCTGGTCGCACTACAACTGAGTGAAACTTTCTCTATGCGCATGCTCCTCTCGTCGAGTTCAGACACCTCCAATTTATTAATACCTATGATCTATAATACTTATGAACAAGACCCAACATCACGCAAAGCGGACTTGAATCGCCCAAAGCAGTTTTCCTCCGCTACATTTCAACACTTTTTCGGCGCTTGAGCTAATCATGAAGTTTCCCGTGCTAATCAAGACAAACCCGCTTCTCAAATCTTAGGTTGCAGAAGGCTTTGGAGGTTTCGGCGAGTAAAGAAATAAATGACAAAAGTTCTCCAGCTTGCAGTGAACGCATTTCCTCCGATCAGGCGACCTGCCTAGCATACGATAGAAGGGGGGGTAAATGTACAACAAGTTATGTAGATACTCCAGCTCTTCTTTTTCGTCTGGCGGTGGGTCTTCTCGGTTCAAATACCTTTCACAATGAGAGCAAAACCATAAGCCACACTCTAAGGGGCATATCTCCCTCTTCCAAGAGCGGTTCCATTTAGAAAGATCTTGAGCACCATCCAACAGGGAAGGCAGAGATCCCGAAATCATTTCAGATATTGAAGGCAGCACAGGCAGCGAGGGTAATAGAGTGGGTGAAAAGTTGATAGTTGGTATAGTGAGAGGTAAAGAACTGATAGTCGGTAAAGTCGTATGTGACTGATCCCGTGGACCAGGTTCACGAAACGCTGGTTGTCTCGTCAAGGGGGGTAGCTGCAAGATAAATTCTTGTTCCTCGTCTTCCATCGCCTGTGAGCTTGTCTCTGACGGACTTGGAGCAGGACTTCGTCTTACGGTCCTGCCTGCGCTTGTGCTACGACTAGCCCGTGCCTTGGTGCCCCGTGAAGAAGAACGACGCGCTTTCTTTTTCCGAGTCTTGGAGCTGCCGAATACTTGAGATTGGAAAGGGATGTCTTTGAAGACCTTCACATCATGGGGTTTCTGATATGAGTATCCGAAATTTTTCGACAAAATGTCGGCAGGTGGCCGGCCTCGGGATTCTGGGTTGTTTTCCTGGGGTTGGACTTCAGTCGGTGTGTCCGCCACTAAATGCGTGTGTCCAAGGAGTTCAGATAACGGATCATTGGATTCCAGTACATATTTTCGAGATGATGAAGACTTTGACTGGTGCGTTGCCGCGGCACTATCGTCGTCGTCGTCGTCTTTTTCGATGGATTCCAAAATGCTTGGCCAACCCTCGAGTCTCATCGCCACTAATTTTTTCTCGTTTTCGTCGTCTCCCTGTGGATCTACACCCTCAATCCGATCTGACGAAATGTCCTCTTCGACAAGAGGTGGATCGCGGTCGCGAGGTCTGCCGTCGTGAGGTACACCATGACGAGGTCCACCGCCACAAGGAAGATTACAGCTGTAGATGTCTTCTGTCTCGGAGGCCGACTATTCCATCGAGCTAGCAGAAGGATCCACATTTGAAACAACTTCTTGCTGGTCGAGAGAAACTTGTCCCCCAACTCGGTCGCTGTCATCGTGAGGTGCGGGTGAAGGAGGAGTTTCCGTCGCTGGAGGCTCCTGGGCGCACTTGGGTACTTGTTGGGCTTGAGATTCCGATGAATCGGTTTGGTCTCTGGAAAATCCGGCACGCTTCTTGCTCTTGGATGATTTGCGAGAACGCATTTCGTAGGAACTATAGCGCACAAGCGGGTGGCTGTACGGTGGCGCACTCGATAGCGAAATTCACAAAGCAGTCCGCGGGTGCACTTTCGAAAAGGATATTGAAAACAAAAATTATTGATGATTTTGATGTTTGTTTAAGTGGGAAAATGGTTGGGAGCTGGAAACAGGTGAGCTAAATGGTTGACTTCATGTAATTGGGCTGTTATTAGGGAAAGAGCGATCGCATCGAGAGCTCGCATCTGCGACAGGACAATCTTGATATTTCGTAATATTTGTTTCATGGTTTGCAAGCTTCAAACGCTACAAAAATAACTTCCAGTGACAATATTTGCGCATCGTCTTCAAAGCCAATCGAGTTCAACTACCCATTCAACAACATCATTCATTCACAGCATTTGGCGGAGATATTCCGGGCCGGAGTAGCTTTTCCCCGCGGCATAATAGGAACTCTAACACACATCTTCAAAATAATACAAAATCACCAAACTTTGGCTTCTTTTTAGGGCTTCCTGTGGCACTGTTCCTAAGGCTAATACTAGGAGTTCGGATTCAGGTGTGCAGACATTCACGAATTCTCGGCATAATTCCACCCGACAACATCTCAACCCCACTCTGCTAGCCATAGTCCATCAACATGCCAGACACGTCCAAAGTAGTTTCCGTCCAAGAATTGGTGAGTGCTTGATGAAAAAGGAAACCAAAAATAAGAAGTTTGGAGGGGCTTACCGTGTTGCAGGATAATGCAGATGCCAAATGGCTGAGCCTTGTCAAGTAAGCGTTGCTTGAGCACATTCTCATAAATCTCTCAAACCGGCCGTATCGCTTACATATGCCAAAAGGATAAACTACGAAGATTCCCAGGGAAAGGCTAGAACATGGGAGGGGATGAAAAGAAAGGGTCGCCCCAAGAACAACATCGTCGATGCTGTTCAGGTCGTGGCTCTCCTCCAACGGCCCACCGGTACTGAGGTACTATTAGAGAAACAATTCCGACCGCCAACAGACAAGGTTTGCATCGAGTTTCCAGCAGGGCTGATGGATGAGGGTGAAACTCCCGAAGAGTGTGCCCTTCGAGAACTCAAGGAAGAGACTGGCTATGTTGGCGAAGTGGTTCCAGATCGCACCGGAGCACGACCTATTTTGATGAGTGGTAAGAGATGAATCGGTCCATTTACTGTTTAATCTCAAAGCTAAAACCATATCACAGCTCCCGCTTCATCCAGGTACCCTAAATAGCCCCTGGCTCACTTGTTCGCCCGCTTACTGTTTCGCAGTTCCAAGACATTTATGATCAATGTCGAGATTAATCCCGAGAGGCCCGAGAATCAAAACCCAAAGACGGAATTGGAGGACGGAGAATTCATCGAATGTTTCTGGGTCCCGTTGAAGGATGTCTACGAGGCCTGTAGGAAGTTGCAGGCGGAGGGATTTGCGATTGATGGCAAGGTTGGCGCATTTGCTGAGGGAATCGAAATGTCCAAGATGCTGCAATAGATGCGGCTCTTTTGGTTGAACTATCAACTACTAGCGCTAGCATCATACCGGCGTCATATTCGTAGCTTGAAGCCTCGCAGGGCTGCAGTTGAATGATTAAAACATCGAAGTGCGGATCTTCACAGTGCGGCCCGCTAAGTAATGGAGGATACATAGGACCGCCTTGAATCGGCAAAGCTCGATCCGATGCATGTCTCGGATAAAATAGTGATCGTCCGTCTATCGTTACGCGACAGCAACGAATACGCTGTGGCGAAGGCTGTGATATCGGATCCATAGACGCAGCTAAACGCTGACTGCGTTGGCTTGGCCACGCGCAGGTCGATGGCGCCGACTCGCCCTGTTTCACGGCAGTGCCCAGGGCGCTACGATAGCAAACGATCACACATCACCAACGCACGAAATGGTGGTCCGAAAAGCCACAAAGAATTTTTCTACAAGAAAAACGTCTCTCTTCAGTGGCTTTGTTGGGGCTGGTTCATTCTTTGTTGGTGCAGGGTAACCAGGGTGGTCACGAGAAGGCCGACGACCTACTTTAGGGCGCGAACAGGCGAAATCATCACCAACTTTCACATGCCCGCTTAGCTGATCCCTGGTCCGTTGGCCTATCTCTTGACCTGTCTTTGGACCTCGTGTTGAGGCCAACAGGAGTAACCACCCCCCACGGAAATGGGTAAAGGTCCCCCATATACTGCATGCGCCCAGCCCTGCAGATGGTCACTCCCGAGGCCCCCAACGACGTCACAGCGGTTCAGAGCGAGATTTGACAGGCGGACAAACGAACTCTCTGCAGCCAACGGAATTCTTGATTTGTGATTGAGGAGGCTACGACAGTGACATTGGATTTTTTTAGACCATGGCCTCAAAAAAAAAGAGAGGCGGGCGAACAAAGAAAAGAAGAAAAGGAAAAAAAAGCGCGTGTAGCGTCCGTGTAACTGGTACGCCAATGATCGTGCGCGTTAGTCCCGTTACACCCGCCACTCGATGCTTTAACTGCGTCTTTGGCTTGTGCCACGAGGTAGGAGGGGGGTGGCATTTTACAGCAGCCTTTTCATCATTGTTTTTCGACGTCAGTCAATCCGATCCTACCATGTGTGTGTGGGTGCTAAATGCAAAAGGAGGTGGCAAATATGAGCTTGCACGTGTTCAGAATATCGATGCCATTTTGGACAATACCGTTTCTCAGCTGGTGCAACAGATCGGCTGCGGTTGGTTGTTGATCACTTTGAGGCAAGACATGGAGTGTGTACACAGTACAGTACGGACGGCGATGTGTGATGTGTGACGAAAAACATGGCACGCCATAATTAGTAGAAAAGGGAAAATCAAGAAAAGCTAAGAATAGAATGAAAAGAAATGGGAGGGGAAAATCAATTCACGCGAGACTACTGTAGGTAATACAATGGCAAATTGATTTTTTCCTCATTTGTAATGATTAGGTATTCTATTATCGTTTTTCTTATTGCTGGGCTGGGCTGGTCAAGAAAATTGGCGTGGCGTGGCACTCACTGTATTTCTGTGACCCGTGGGGGGCCGGCACTTGGAGGCGCCCTCTAGGCTCTCGCAAGTCAACGGGACACGGACCCGAGTCATTGAGGAGGACTGGCAACCTTTCCGGACGTCACGATGTGGCCAACGAGACCCTGCATTGGTGCCAAGGCACGCCGATCCAGGGTCCGGTCTGCCATCCACAACAAAAAAGACGGCCGGTTACGCTAGCCTTGTCACCTTCTGGTAGCTTCGGTGAAGCTGACTTGAAGCAATGGCAAAACTTCGTGATGGAAAGTGTAGGAACTCCCGTCGCCATCGCGGTGGGTAATGAGGCTCTGCAAAGATGCTAGTTCGCACAAAGTATGGGGAAAGAATAGGCGGCAGCTGACTGACGACCATCTCCCGCAGCCAGTCGGGGGCTGGCAACGGGGGTGGAAGGGATGGGATGCCTAAACCAATCGTTTAGTCGCCTTAATTTGTATCGCGAAGTTCGGCGGACGAGTCGTGCGATGTGCGCATTGCAGCGACTGGGAACAAGGCTGGAGGGAGGGCGAGGGAGGGCGAGGGAGGGCGAGGGTCGGCAAAGTCTGTCTGATGTGCACGAGCGGTGACACCGTTCGCGGACGTTCCGCCACTTAATTGCTTATCAGGAGGATGGGGGGGCGGCCTTGCGAGGCGAGAGATCAGCATAACTGGCATTGAGACGAATTCCAAGAAATCGCATACTATCTGCGGGGTTCAATTGGCAATGGGAACAACAGCCTTGTCACTATCACACAGGGCGTTGGTTTTGCACTTTGATCATTTGCATTTTGGGCGCTTGGAGGGAGGGAGAACCAACTCGCTGGTTCCCTCACCAGAAGCACACTCGCTCGAAATGCGCCACGCCCCCAGTTGTCTGGACTTGGTGCCAGGGTGCTCCAGGTGTCCCCACTGCCCCGAAGACGGCGTACCCCCGCACTGTCCGCCTCGCCCTCGCCGCCGCCTCGTCCCAGGTACTCTTCTGGACCCCTAAACCGACGGCACAGTGGCTGGCGACCCACTGCTGTCTTGTTTGTATCTTTTGCGTCTTTGTCCACTGTGCAATCGTTTGTCTCCACGATTGTCTGGAGCGGGCGAATCGGAATACTTGGCCCGGTCTGAAAAGCACGCCAAGATCGAGACATTGCTTGTGCCAATGGGTGACGGGGAGTATGGGAAGCATGGGAAACTCTCGAAATCGGTGCAGGAAAAAAAAAAAAAAAGAAACGAGAAAGGCGGGTAAAATTTCTCAATGCGTCTGACCCTCCAATTCGATGTCTGCATTTTCAGGGCTGCTTGTTGGTTCGTGTGAGTGCACTGCTGTGTGCGTGTGCGTGTTGGGTGGTGTGTATTACCTGCCTACCTTATCCTATCGTATCCCGTCTCACCTCACCCATCCCACCAGAATACGCCCCTGTCATCACCGAAGGTAGTAGTTTCCTCGTGGGCATGGATGAGAACATCGGAGAGGGGCTTGAGGCTGAGAAGGAGGAAGAGGAGGAATGGAGATGTGTTGCCTTGTAGTGGAGAGCGTTGGTTCCATCTCCTTCTTTTTTAAGCGCTCAGCTAGGCAGAGAGCTGTGATAGCTGAGGGAGAGTTGGTTCTATTTGGACTTTTGGCAATCGACTGCCTGTTGCCCTGCCTCGTCTCGTCTCCTCCCTCGCCTCCGCATCACGGCCCCGGCCCCGGCCCTGGCCTTGTACGCGGACGGATGGGGTTATCACATTCTCATAGAGAGCATGCAGAGAGCAGTTGGTCCACGCACCAACTGCTCAGCCCAAAGGCAGAGCATTGCCATCCATCCATCCATCCATCCCTCCATCCACATCTGCGTCCACATGGGGTATTGGGAAATGTACCGACTCTGCCTGCGCCCGTTTTTTTTTGGCACTCACTCGTCCACCCGTGTCATGTGCTAAAGTGATAGTTCCCCTGCATACCAACACTGTGTACATACCTGGAGGACCCTTGAATGCATCTCTGGGGTGTGTGGGCCACGGAGAAGGAGAAGACCGCCTAAGCCCCGGGCGCTACCCGCGCCATGTTTCCACACACCCCGATTTGTGATGGGCACAAGAGCCTCCTCGTCTCCGATGCCTTCACAAATGGCGGCCAGCGGTGTGCGAGTAGACTGTTGCTGCCGCTGGGTCTAGCTTTGCTGGGCCATTTCCATTTACCACCGTGGATCCCGTGACGGCAGAGTCCTGGTCCATAGCGGTCCTTTGGCCATTGCACCCTGACGGACCGCCTTTAGCTATATATCGTGATCGTCCCCTCCCCAGTGCGCCCCATTCATTCCATTCTTTGTGACCGCCATTGTGTTTGCTTTGTGATCAGGGACCCAAGCCTTGTACCACTCAATTCTAGTCAGCCGTTGCTCGCCTTTGTCCCATCCCAACCTCGGCTGGCCCTCTTGCATTGATCCATCCTCTCACCGAACAAAGAAACAAAGCTCGATATAAACCCTCAGCCCACCTTTCTCGACCGAATCCGATTTCCCTTCCCCAGACTACACGCGCGCCGTGACCGATCGCCAATATGCACGGGTACAGTTCATCGGAGGAGTCGGACGACCCACGCCGGCCCCGCGCCCCGCCCCCGACTAGCAGTAGCAATAACGACCAGAAGAAAAAGAAGAAGAAGAAGCTTCCTCCCCAAAAGTCCATCAATCGCATTTGGAAGAAGTTTTCTAAGCGCAAATTCCACAAGGCGCTTGCCGTTCTTCCATTTGATCCAGTCACACCCCCTGCCATTTTAGACCAGCCCAATGAGCTGCTCTCCGCGGGATACGACCGGGCGGTCGAGGAGTGCCAGCGCAAAGTGCAAAAAATCATCAAGGAGTGTAGGCGAGTGAATATGCGATACAGAGACCCAGGCTTCGATCTCGTGAGTGATTTCAACGAACCCGATTGCAAATAACGCACTTGCTGACGATTGATTGCTAGGATTGGGATCTCAAGTACGAAAAGGGAAACTGCCTAAATAGCCTTGGCAACCAAAAGTTTGAAATCTCGCGAACCACCCTGCTGAGCTCCCGGGCTGTTGTGCCCAAAGCTGTGAAGCGCGTCCACGAAATTTACGAGAATGCTACATTTTTAAAAGATATTGATGGCGGTGACATTAAGCAGGGAGGACTTGGCGATTGCTGGATTATTGCCGGTCTTTCAGCGCTTTGCAATGTAAAAGATGGCGTTAAGCGTGCCTGTGTGGCGTATGATACTAGTACGTTTCCCCCATACCAAAAAAAAAAAAACATCCCCATCGATTAGCCGTTACTAACTATATGCAGAGGTGGGAATTTATGGCTTTGTTTTCTACCGCGATGGAGAGTGGATCTACTCCATTGTTGATGACAAGCTTTACCTCAAGTCGCCGACATGGGATTCTCCAAGTATGCAGCGCGACCTTCTCCAGCAGATTGATCGCGAGGATGTCGAGAGTGTATACAGAAAAACTTACCAGACTGGCTCCAAGGCGCTCTTCTTCGGCCAGTGCAAAGACCAGAATGAGACTTGGGTCCCTCTGATTGAGAAGGCCTATGCCAAGGCGCACGGTGACTATGCTTCTTTGGCTGGTGGCTGGATCGGTGAGGGACTGGAGGATCTCTCTGGCGGTGTCACGACTGAGCTGCTGACTTCTGACATTCTGGATACTGATGAGTTTTGGGAGAATAACATGTCCAGGGTGAATGAGGAGTTCCTATTTGGTGCTTCCACTGGTCTTCTCGAGCACGGCTACGGTGACCGCAATGGTATCGCCGAGGGCCATGCTTATGTTGTGATGGAGGCTAGAACACTTAAGAACGGCCAGCGCTTAGTAAAACTCAGAAATCCCTGGGGCAAGGTCCGAAAGGGTATCTGGGAAGGCGCATGGAGTGATGGTTCCAAGGAGTGGACCAGGGAGATCCAGGAGGAGCTGGACCACAAGTTCGGCAATGACTCCGTCTTTTGGATTTCCTACGAGGACCTCCTGAAGAAGTATTCTCATTTAGATTGCACACGTCTATTCCGAGACCCCGATTGGCGATGCTGCCAACGGTGGATCGGTGTCGACGTTCCCTGGAAGGCCGAGTACCACGAAAAGTTCCACATCAAGCTTACCAAGGACTCGCCCCTCGTCCTGGTGCTCTCGCAACTTGACAAGCGATACTTTAAGGGCCTCCATGGCCAATACACCTTCCGCCTGCACTTCCGCCTTCACGACCTTGACCGACCTGACGCAGAAGACTACATTGTGCGTTCGCACGGCAATTACCTGATGAACCGATCCGTCTCCGTTGAGCTTCCCGATATGGATGCTGGTACATATGTCGTCTACCTGAAGGTCACCGGTGAGCGAGACTCATCTGCGTCCTCGGTAGAAGAAGTTGTCAAGCGCGAGTGTTCGGAACGAATCGAAAATGAGAAGCTCGCCCAGGTTGGCTACGCCTACGATTTGGCCCACAGCAAGGCCTGGGACCACATGGACAAGGTTGCTAAGCTGCGCAACAAGAAGGACCAGCAAAAGGCCTCTGGAAGTCGTCAAAAGGAGCGACGTCGCATGTGGGAGAAGCGACACGTGAACCGCGAGGTTACAAAGAAGCAGTCTAAGAAGAATGCTGAGAAGAAGAAGACCCGGCGTGAGATCTGGGAGGCAGAGCAAGATGCCAAGGAGGCCAAGGAAAAGGCCGAGAAAGAAGCCAAGGAGAAGGCCGAGAAGGAGGCCAAGGACCTTGCTGAGAAAGAGGCCAAGGAGAAGGCCGAACAGGAAGCCAAAGAGAAGGCTGCCGAGGAAAAGGTTGAGGAGAAGGTGGAAGAAAAGACTGAAGTCAAGACCGAAGAGAAGGCTGATGAGAAGCCCTCCGAGGACAAGGACTCTAGCGAACAGTCTACCGAGGATGCCAAGGTTGTCGATGACACCAACGCATCTGTCTCTACGTCTTCCCCTCAAGATACCCCCAAGTCTGAGGATTCTACTGTTACAGCTTCTACTGAGACCAAGCAAGAGGTACCTCCTGTGAGCGGAGCCCCTCCACCGCTTGCACCTCCTGAGCCTGTTGTCGAGAAGAAGAGCACCAGACCAGCATATGATTCTGCAGGTGACTCTTCTGATTCACCTGTTGAAGATTGGGAGGAGCTCTACAGCAGTGACGACATGACCCGTAAGCCACGCGTCACTTCGCACTCGCCTGCTCCCCGTGATGACTACGACACTGAGGAGGAGAAGATGCCTGACCCATGGAACGCCATCTGCGTTGTTGGAGTCCGCGTCTACTCCAAGGACGAGAACCTCGAGCTGCGTATCGTCATGGAGGGAGGCGGTCTGCTCGAGGACGGCATGGGCGAGAAGGGAGCTCCCGATCTGGACGATGCGCAGGGCAACGCAGCCGGCCACCGTGCGGACGACAAGGAGATCGCGGAGAAGAAGGTGGAGGGCGAGCAGGAGCCCTACAACCCAATGATCCGAAAAGACGGAGGCGAAGTGGAAGACGAGAACGACCCCGGGGAGAGACACTCCGCAATCAAGAGCCTGATTCACATTGACTCGGCCGACACAACACGCATGAACACGCCCGAGCCGACGCCGTTGGAAGCGGACAAGCGCCTAGAGCGGTTAAGGTCACGATAATTATAGAATGAAACCTGTTGTATACGAACTAGTGGAGCCGTCGCTTGTCATTTGAGGCCCGAAGGCTAAGGTACTGTTTTATCCTGTGGCATTGGCATTGAGAGAAGGCCTTGTTTTGGATTTCATGGTTGTGGGGGAGACGGGCATTAAGCACACGAAGATGCATGACGTGAACGATGGGATTGGAGTATAATGGACGACGCCACGTACTGCTGCTACTGCGGTCTTGTCTTGTTATTGACCGAATCTCACTTTTTTGTTTTCTCTCTTTTTCTTTTTTCTTTTCTTGTTGTATTTGCATGTAAAACAGAAAAGCAAATGCGCGGATCAGGAGGCAAAAAACAAACAAAGCAGAAACAGCACTCAAAGCGAGACTGGACATTCCCGACTGGGCGGCTCAATTAATTAACGGGGCTGTCTCGTCTTGTCCGGCCGGAAATGGGGCGCGCGAGTGCTCAGACACGGGGACCGCGGGGACCACGCGGGAGGGAGGAGAGACAAACACACACACACACACCAAACTCACAGGGCGCAATTTAGCATAAGATGAATAACAGAATGAATTTAATTTTGCTTGTACATAAAAAAAAGAGAGACTAGTAGAGAAACGAGGAGAGTGTGAGAGTATGCATGTATGACATTGCCTCGCTTAGAGTTTCCGCATCCATGGTCCTTGAATTGAATTGGATTGGCCATTTTATCTTTTTCTATTTTTCTTTTTTTCCTTTTTTACACATCAAATGATGGCGTCCTGGGTTTCTGCCTGTCCCGGTGAGCCATTCATCCTCCTTCTCCTCGGTCTGGAGTCATCAGGGTCCCGCCTACTATCGCCGCGCTGTGGGCCGCCCCAAGGCCTAAACTGCGACAGCGCGCTACCCGGAGCCTTGACCACGTGCCCCTACTTGGCACTAGCTCCAGGCGCTAACTGCGAGCGGGTAGGCGCTGTAGCACACCACTGTAGGTACCGTGAGCTGGGACATGGAGCTCCCGGCATCATCTGCCTGGCGATAACAGGGTCGGCAAAGGCGTCTTATCGTCGTCATCGCCCTGTCCTGCGCTGCCTCTCTCTTCCTCCCCATCAACAGAGCCTCCTCTGCATCTGCGAGAGGCGTCACCTTTTTCAACCCCCCATCAAACATCCTCATCTCCTCTGCATCCCATCGTGTCTGTATTTGCGCAATGTAGCCATGAGCATAGCCCACGCATCACTCTAACCACCCACCCACCACACCTTCGCCTTCACACACGACGTCACACTCTCACTCCATCTGCTCTGATCCAACGGACCTTTCCACCTGCTTTAGTTGCCGCCGTCATCATGGCCGCCGCTTCGCCAGCCGCATCGTTGCGCCGCAGCCACGGCTCCTCGGGCGCATCCTCTCGTCACTCGCAATCCCAATCCCACTCACACTCTGGCTCGCTGCCCCGGTCTCGCCAGCCTGATGCCGAAGCATCGGGCATCTCCATCGACACCCTCGTCAACCACCTGCTCGTCGCCAAGCGCTCGCTGTCGTCCATGACGCTTGTCCTGCGCGCAAATGAAATCGCCAACGTCGCGCGCCAATCGCACGAAGATGTCGCCGTTCTGGCGGCGCAGGCTGGCTTCCTGCGCATGTCCATCCTCGACCAAGCCGCCATCCTGGTCCGCGTGAGGCGGAGCCTGCAGTCCACCTATGATTGGGGTAAGAAGGACTTCAAGTCGCTTATCAAAACAATGGACATGATCGACAACGAGCTCGAGGGCACAATGGAAATGCTTAGGAGCACCAGCGTCCAAAGCGTCTTCCGCCCCAAGGGCGAGGAGCGCAGGAATCTCCTCGACTTTGTCGATGAGTCAAGCGTCCACGGCATGCGCAATGCCATGAAGAAGAGCATAGAGGACCTACAGGTACTTGCCCAATGTTCACGTGCTGTGCCGCTTACATGTGATTGACTAACCCGACTTGCAACAGGGCATCCAGCAATCCTTTGACGGCGACTTGCTACGATTCGACACGGACATTCGAAACCTCAAAAAGATTATCGTCGAGGCCCCAGCCCCCTTCCTGCGCGACAATGCCGACGCATCGCACTCCCCATCGACCGAATTGCTGGTGAACCTGATTGAGCATTCAGCCATGATGGCACAGCTACTTACATCCCTCACAAACCATTTCGACATGTGCGTCACTGCTGTCCGGACAACAGATGGCGCAGTAGCACTCGCTCGACGTAGGGTGGCCGAGGTTACACAGTCACAAGGCAGTGATGGTGTTTCCATCTCGGGCGTCATTGCGGAGCAGGAATCCAATGTATCAGACCTGGAGCCCAAAACATCAAAAGACCGATTGGAGATGCTGAGGGTAGTGGTCCAGGACGCCGAGGAGGTGGATGACGTCGTCCAGGAAATCCAAGAGCGGCTTGCTCTGATGGAGCAGGATTTCGCCGTCCTCCAGGAACAGACGGATCAAACCAAAAAGGCGTATGAAACAATGCTCGAGGCTTATGCAGCCCTGGGCGAAATCGGCGACCGACTAGGAGATTACCTAGCAGCAGAGGGAGATTTCAAGACCAGATGGGAGATGGAGAAGGAGACAGTCTTCAGCAAGCTCGAAGATATGAGGCAGATGAGGGACTTTTACGAGGGCTATGCTAATGCCTACGATGGCTTAATCCTTGAAGCTGAGCGACGAAGGGCTGCCGACGACCGTGTTCGCAGCATCTGGCGTAAGGCCCAGAAGGAAGTTGATAAGATCCTCGAGGCCGATCACCAAGCGCGAGAGACATTCCGCCAAGATGTTGGCGAATACTTGCCAACGGACCTTTGGGCTGGTATGCAGGGCGCCGCAAGACGTTGGGAAGTGGTGCCTATCAAGGAAAATGACGATGTCGTCATGGACAGGGAAGAGGGCGGTGAATCGGAGCCGGGACTTCGACGAAGCGTTGTGGAGGCGGCGCGGTTGCGGTTGGAAAAGGCCACGTCGACCGGAGATCAACGGTAAAGGGTAAAGGGAAGTTTGTCATATGGCCATCAGTATTGGCCCATTCTATCAAGTTTGCGATTGGTTCTTAGGTGGCGTTTGAGGAAGGGGGGGACTTTGTGGACGGCGTCGGGAATGGTTCTCTTCACAAATCTGTATGATCTTTTCGGCTGTAAGCCATTACTTTTTGTCCTTTTTTCTAGATCCTTGCACGAGCTACAGCCGCAAGCGAGCAATCAGAGCCTCTCTACTTGTTGTAAAATAGCTAGGTTGCAATGTTACTTCTTATCTACACTGTGATGTGTCGGTCCGTGCTGGTGAGTTGAGCTGAGCTGAGCTGGGCGGGTCAGCTCTGGATCCTCCCGACTCTCTTAGCTTGATCATCTGCCTCGTAAGGAATGCAAGGGTCGCGGTCGCATCTTTTTTTTGCCAGGGACCACACCCGAGATCCCTGCCGCACTTATGCATAAACTACCTTGTTAATCCCATTCCCCCGTTCTTCTGGGCTTCTTTTTTCTTTCCCAGGTGCTTTCCTTCACACCCTCTCCAAAGATGCGCCGGTTCTTTTGCAGCGTTCATCCTAGTCCTAGGTGTGCGCGCGCCGAGCTGCAGCACTCTCGTGTGTGGTCAATTGGATTTGAGGAGAGGGGGGTGGCGCCGGTGCTGGCTCTAGCACGTAATGGGACGAAAGATCTGAGGCACATCCCCGAAGGGCTCGGAGCTTGGAAACGGCGGTCTGTGTGGCTTGCACGCTTCGGGTTGGCTTCGAGAAGGCTCGCTTGAAGGGGGATGATCAGTCCTTTGGTCGGGATAGAGAAATAAGTAAGGAAATAAGCGAGAGCGTTCTTCGCTTAGTTTTATCGGAGATTGTTTAGGATTTAGCTGGCAAAGTGGTTGCTGAAGCGAGCAATGGCTGAACTGCCGCTTGTCTTGATGGATTCTTGTACCTTTGCCGCCTTTCTACCCAGGCCCCTGAAAGATTGTTCCTTTGTGACACCTTCACCTTGGGCATTGCTGAATTCGATTGCTCTAAAATAAATAAACTGAATAATTAAATAGACAAATCATAAAATTATGTATCTGAATTTTTTGTTTACTCTTTGTTTCTTTTTGTGTCAGTGGTCCAGGAATGACATACAAAGTAGAGGAAGTACAATCTTTCAAGAATTGTAGTTTAGCCTTCAAGGTACATCACGAATGACTTGAATTCGCATCCTTGAAGGCACGCGAACCTCAGTCTCGGGCAGAGCGTTATGCAGCGGGCTGTACAAATTCCAAGGGAGCCACGTTTCCGGGGGGGTTTTGTTCTCCATGACGAAAAACCACTAGGCAATTTCGCTATTGCCGCTTCATCCTTCTCCCAATGTCAATTCAGCATACAGCCAAGGCACCAGCATATACAAAATGCGCGATTGTACAAGCTCCCAGTCCTTCATTTCTTTGGCGATAATCACGGGATATATATTTAATATTTGTAGGCATAGTCCTTC
The DNA here is from genome assembly GCA_020809705.1 of Calonectria ilicicola. Classification (NCBI taxonomy): domain Eukaryota; kingdom Fungi; phylum Ascomycota; class Sordariomycetes; order Hypocreales; family Nectriaceae; genus Calonectria; species Calonectria ilicicola. Next base: position 7,266,352 of record CP085826.1, read on the forward strand.
TTCCGGGTAACTATGTTTTCACAGTGTGCTCACTTAAATCCACCTGTACTTAGGGTTTCGTCCCGCCTGTTCCGCAATATGGGAGGTCACACTGTGTTATTACTGCGTAACGCCGCGTGAGAGATAGGCCAAGCTGTTGTCTCGAACTTTGGAGAGTGGCGACAATGGTCTGGTCATTTCATTCTAGCACTAGTGATCGCGGTAACGGCGTCGTGCTGGAGACGACGCTTTTTCCGAGCAGCCATATTTTCCGAGTGCATACGTTTGAGTACCTCTTGTAGCGATTCCATTTCCCTCTTTGTGTCGTCGCCCTTGCTGATTCCTAGAATATCATCGTCAACCCGATTATCTGACCCAGTTTCCATCCGAGCCTTCTTGTCGGAGTGTTCAATAATATCACCCCCCTCACCCCCCTCCATCATATAATGAGAGGAATTTGAGGTTCTTAGCGAAGGGAACTTCAAGGGTTTGGTTGAGGTGAGATGGGCAGACCCAGGGACCCTTGAGATATTAGGCGCTTGGCTCTGATAATCAGTACCACTGGGTGCCTCTTCTATTGACCGTTTTGAGCGAACAACACTTATTAATTGATTTTGCAGATAGTCCCCAGTAATAGCGATGAACTTGAATATCTGCTCTGAAGTGGGAAGTGAAGTATATTTGGCTTCTGGCATACGATCACTCACGTGGCCAAGACTCCCAAGATTTCCTGAAGCCATAGCGGTCGAACGTCCTTTTTTCTTTGGCGGCAATTGGTTTTGGTATTGGCGTGAGGAATCATGTGGAAATCTAAGGTGGTTGTTTTCTGCATCCGCCTCTAAGTTGTAAGCACCATCATCCCGTTCTAAAGATTGGCATGATGTGGCATACTCGAGGAAATTAATATCCAGTGGTATGTCTCCTTTAAGTGTCACCCAGCGACTCCAATTCTCCTCAAGAGCGAAGTGTTCAAAAAGACTTTCTAAAGTTGCTTGGCTTTCTTGCGCCGAGTGCGCGTGCTTGAAAAGGGAGAATAAAACATAAGGTAAGAGGGTAGGAGAATCTTGCAATACCCAAGAAACACCAGATACTGACATACTGGTCTCAGAGCAACTAACAGATCCAAGTCGGCGGGGTAGGATCGAAGAAGCAATGGCACTTGTATCTATCCAGTGACAAATATCGATTGCTGACTCCCATGCGACCTGTGTCCCGCTCTCTTCGAAACCGGTGTCTTCTGCTGCCCTCTCGCATTCTGGTTGCCTGCGCTGACTCTCTAGGTCTTTAAAGTCCATATTTTCTCCCTTTGGTGGATTATGGTCATTTCGCTCATATACCGAAAGATCCAGCTCTGTAATCAACAGATAATCCAGACAAAGACTCATAATGGATATGTGGCCAAGTCCAATCGGATTTAGCTTAAGGCTAGGGTCCAATATTGAGAAGCCATTGTTCTTCAAGAAGAACTCGCGCACAGATTCATGGATAACTTGAACAATGCGACTTTCTCCGTGCTTCAAGTATAGAGCCCCCGCCCCCGCAACAATCGATGAGTTATCCAATACTTTGCCCTGTGAACCATTCGTAGCTCTACTTGCACTAAGTTCGAGCAACCCGCCTGAGATGTTTTTTATTTGTCTTTCGAGTTGTTCATCATTCTCTGTGAACTCAATTGAGTCCCGCCACTCTTTTAATGATGTGGGCCTTGGCTTCTTTGTAAAAGCTAGCACATGATGCCATTCTTGAATTCTAAGGGGTTGGGCTGCTAATATTGCCCACTGGAACACTTGAACAGTCACCCCGCGTGTCTCTGGGTTAATAGAATTGACTAGTTCTCCAAATAATTCTTCCAATTGTTTGGGAATGATTTCAAGCTGTTGTTTCAAAAAACCAAGACCTTTGCCTTCGTCCATTTTCTGAAGAAGCTTATCAACAACCAAAATGACCCATAGGAACACTCCGGAGGCCTTGTCCAATATTTTTGCTTTCAAGGCAGAAGCCCATTGAGGGTTTGTCGCCAGAATACTCAACTTGAACTTTTGATCGACATATGTCGAGATATCTTGATCGTTGTGCTTCTCGACAATGATTTGTGGGCAGTAGCTGATTCCGATTGCCGGGACATGCCTGCTGGATAAGCATACACTCAAGCAGCCGTTGTTTGCGTTTACCTTGGTTAACTCTCGCCAAAAGTATGCCTGATCTCTTGGACGATCACACTCATCAAGGCCATCAATAAAGATGATAGTTCGTTTCGCGCGTTCGGAAGCGAAGGTCTGCGACAAAATGTTCTTGAGTTCTACTTCTAACCATGGAAACCCATTTTGTTTCAAGGATTCGACTTGGGCCGATTCCTTGTACTTTTCATCTAGATCGGAAGTCAAATGGTCAAGTAGTGCTGGGTAGTGGGGTAAAAGTTGATACAGGAGTGACCTGTAGAGACCAAAGGTAGATCTTTCTAACTCATCGCCCTTGGCATTGAAAAAGAATGCTGCAGTGCAAAATGGTGGGGTAGATTTTTCGGTAGCCTCACGAAAAATCTCTTTCATCAACGTTGACTTGCCCGTTCCCGGCTTCCCTTTTATCCATAGAAGCCCATAATGCCGATCTAAATCATCGTTATTAAACCAATTGCGATATATTGCTTTCTTGAAGACCCAATCACAAGTCTGGGATATTGGTGCTTTGATAGTTCGGTAGTGTCTATTCATATTTGGAAACCATATCCATCGAAGACAGGCCGTTTCACAATCAGTCAGTTTTGCTTTCGTAGGACTAGAGCTTTGACTTTCCAATATATGGCCATTCTGATTAATCTTAGTGTTATGGGCTTTCGTTTTTTTCTTGGGATCTTTTTTCCACTTCTCATCCCGCTGGTACTGGTTTATTATTGTATGGAATGTATTATTTCCCACTTGTACCTTGGAGTTGTCTTGAGTGTCGATTTTTCCTGTTTGATTTGGCATTTTTGATCCGCAATAAAGATTTAGCTTACAACTGCGGATATGCAATTAATAAGTACGCAGATCGTAATTCGCCCACGAATTGGAGATAACTTGAGTCATCGGGATGATTCAACTGGCGCATGTACATGTAGTTGGCTTGGAATCTCTCTGCATGTTCTTACTGATCATCCAATGAGGATCACGTATCAAGAATCACTTTACTTCCTAGTACAAGAGACTCATGTTTTGAACCGATGATAACTTTGTCCATAAAAGACGGCAATACTGGGTTGCACGTATCAGCATTAGACATGACGCATCAAGCAATGTTCCTAAAGCTTACTCCGCAGCTGGAAAGTCGGGTGCCAGTCGATAGATTACAGACAGTCCTATTGCAGATATCCATACAAGAAGGCCGATATGGTTGAGCACAATGTATCAAGTAAGTTGATCTAGAAGCATAAGGTGAGGGATTTTTTGTCAGCATTCGCGAGTGGCGTGCAACACAATCGTGGCGGTGTTGAGTGCACAGCCATGGTGTGGACTAACGAATGAGGATAAGACAAACTACCTTTCTTTCACCTGAAATTGAACTGCGCTCGTCCATATATTGAAGCAGCAGCGGGCTGAACAGGAAGGAAAACTCGCTCTGGTATCCACGATTAGCTGTCATAGAACATGAAAATGGAGCACGCTATGATAAGCCAGCAAAAAGGGACCCGTCCATTACGAGATAGACATGGGCGTTCTTCGTTTGGTTTACTAAATTTAGGATTTAGCTGGCAAATTGACTGCTGAAGCGAGCAATGGCTGAGCTGCCGCTTGTCTTGATGGATTCCTGTTCCGTTGCTGCACCCTGCCCAGCTCGCGTGGCTGTTGTCAAATAGTCTAGGTTTCAAGATGCACCACGAGAAATTAGGAATTGGAGGTAATTATACGTCTTGCTAGCCTTTTTAACATTGCGTTGCACGATTCCTTGACCAATTTTTCGTCCAAACCTTCCTAAAGTTCAAGTGTGAGAATGCCTCCCTCTCCCCCGCCAGTAAAGCCTAGCCCAGATCAACCCAGAACAATGTCGCATAAGAGCATCCTCACAGATGAGGTCACTTCAGTCCTGAGCAGGAGATGGCGTAATGGGCTATCATGATCTCAAGGGAGTCATGTTCCTGAAGGTCATATCCCCCGTAGCGAACTTCTCAGTTACCACTGCCACTGCTTCAGCATCTACAAAGAGTGTATAGGGTTGCAGGCTTCTTTTGGTAATAGCCATAGCTCTTGCTTCAGTATCTGAGTTAGAGGTACTCCTCTGGGGGACTTACGACCTTCATGCATCCTGCCTAACAAAGCCTAGACCAAACCAACGCCAGAAAGCTTTCACAAGATAGAGAACAAGAATTGTTTCAATCTACCTTCTAATTCGCCTTCCAGCTCAAGACCAACTCACAACCGCATCTTCCCAGTACAGAAAACCTGAAAACCTTTCTTTCGATCGATGGCAATATACGCAAATGACACTTTGTTCACCGGGAGTATATGGATATATTTGCCTAGAGATCGCTTCCTAAAATTGAGATTTTGCAATTTTATCAACTTCCCAATATTCCTCCTAGCTGTAACGAAGGTCGTGCTAACTGGGGGGTTTTCGGGGTAGCCTCGCTAAGGTAGTCTAGGTATTAAGTACGGGTGTACGGCATAGGGTAAATCTCGCTGACTACAATTACTATTGGATCTCTTCCCGTAGCAGTAACTGGTCTATTGTAACCGACGCCGCTTGGTTGGCGCTTCGGAACTTGAGCAGTAAGATTGCAATAGCTTTACCACTCCTTCGCTCTTCATCCGTTCCGCCCTTGATAACACGGTCATACCGTAATTGTCCTCGGATGTGAGGTCAAGACCCCCCTTCGTTAATAGAAGCTCAACAACGGCCTCGTTTTCTGTATCTGCAGCCCATGACAAGGGGGTGCGACCATCTATGTCCCTAGAGTCTGAGACTACATCGTATTTCTCAAGCAGTAGCTTCACAATAGCGTCCCGCCCATTCGCTGCAGCCCACGATAGCAACGTACGGCCGTTGTTATCCTGGAGATTTGGGTCTAGATCCTCTGTTAATAGCAATTGCTCTATGAGGGAAACTTCGTGATTTGCGAGTGCGCATAAAAATTGCAACCAAATGTCGGTATTTTCCGAGTCTTGGTAGCCGAGATTTTTGGCAAGCAGTCTCACCACTTCCTCATGCATATTGTATACAGCTAACGACAGCGGCGTCCACCCATTCCCGTCCTTAGCGTCGATATTGGCTTTATTTGAAGCTAGTAGTAGCTTGACGATGGTCGCATTCCCTTTTTTGGCTGCAAGGGATAAGGGTGTTCCGGAAAACAAGTCAGAAAAGTCCATGCTCGGATAGCATTCAAAGGTGCCTTCAGCGTTCATATCAATAGATTCCTCGGCAAGTAGAAGTTTGACTATCTCGTCGTGCCCTTTCCAAACCGCAAGGCATAATGCTGTCCCCTCATTTTTATCGTCAGAATGACAAGTGGCATAGATCTCGCCTTTATGATTCACTTCGACCTTACTTTCAGCGAGCAGAAGTTTGACGATCGCTTCGTCATCGTTCTCAATAGCAAGAAAGAGGGGTGTTCCCAGGCAACGTTTTGTATCATCAAACCTAAGAGGGTAGTTAACAGATCTGTTGATGTCCATGTTATCTTTTCCCAGCAGTAGTTTTACAATTGTCTCATCTCTGTTCCAGGTTGCTAGATACAGCGGCGTCATCTCACCACATAAGCAATCATAACCATCGAAACGACCAGTGAAGCTTTCGGCACCTACTTCGATGTCCTCTTGTGCGAGAAGCAGTTTGATAATGGCCTCTTGCCTTTTGGAAACTGCCAAAAGAAGCGGTGTTCCCCGATGCACTTCGTAATTACCCTTGTTCATCATAACAATGCATCCTTTGGCGTTGGGATCCACGCCATCTTGGTCAAGCAGCAGTCTGACAATCGCCTTGTGCCCATTCCAAACTGCTAGGCACAGCGGCGTCACCGAAGCATCGAAACATTCAAAAATATCTTCATCGGAATCAATTGATTCAGGGTTAACAAGACCGTCGGCTTTTACGTCGATGTCAGTTCTGGCGAGCAAAAGCTCGACAATGCCCGTGTGCCCTTTTGCAGCTGCGAGAAGCAATGGTGTCCCTTTGTAGAGTCCTTCCCCACCTAACCGTGACCCCACCCGACCGCGGGCATCAGCCAAATCGTGACCAAAGGCGTTATCCTTCATAACTCCATAAAAACATAGTAAATTTACTAGCAATTACTGGATATTATAGATTATACCCTCCTCAGCTGATGTTGCATTTTCAATTACATTCTTTTTCGCCCGGGCCTGCCCTCTCTCAATAAGGTGCTATAATCGGCGCTGGGCCTTTTAATGAGCCTCTTCTATTTGAATTAGTATTATAAATCCCTTATTAAGACTTTTCTTAATTGCTTGCCTTCCTGTAGGCTATGTTAAAGCTATTTTGGTTTAAAGGTAATTGCACTTGATCTTTAATATAGTTATTTAGGTAGTTTATTTATTGATTTATTTTTTTATCTTTTAAAGTAAGGTTTGTATATTATAATAAATATTATTTATTATCTTTTCTATTAAATCTACCTATAAATATAGATACTTTAAGTTCTTAGGTGTATTAATAGTTATATTATTGTCTTTTTTTAATATTTAGGTGTAAAAAGTGGAGGTATTAAGGGTAATATTATTAAGAAGGCTTTAATATTAATAATTTAGGCTAGTGGTTTAGAAATATTAAAAGAATAAATTCTAATTATTAAAAATCCTTTTTAAGATTATTTAATAATATTATTTTATTAAAAGCTATTTTATAATATTTTAAGAAATATTATTTTATAATTAAAATAATTATTTTAAAGATAATATTATAATAGGTCTTTATATAAAAGGTAGTTTTAAGGGAGCTAAAAATATTAATATTAAAAGGTTATATAACTTATAATATATATAATGGAAGGTAAAGAGACTATATAAGATTAAAAAAGTATATATATATAAATAGAATTAATATATATAATATATAACTGTTAATAATAAGGACCTTCTATAGATTCTTCCTCTAGGGCTATATTTCTAAGATAAATATCTTCTTTAATTACTTAAAAAAAATATTTGCATTTATCTAGCCTAAGAAGCTATAGGTATATTTCCATTAAGGAAAATTCTTATTAAATTATTAGCCTTAAAGCCTTATACTAGTAAAAGTAATATATAGTATAAGGTATCTTTTATTAGTACTTTCTACCTCTATAATTATAATCTAATTTATAAAATCACTTTTTATTATAATTAAATAAAAAGTTAAATATATTCTAATAACCTTTTTAATATATATTCTTTATTTATAAAAGCTATATTTATTTATATTATAAAAGCAATTAAACTTAATCTTCCTATACTTTAAAATTTAATTTAAATTAATATATTAATATTATATAACTTTCTTTATTATAGCTTATAAATATATAATCTTTAAAAACTAAAATACCTTTATTTTAATATTATTATAATATTAAAGAAAATAATTAATCTAATTATTCCTAAAAGAGCTATTATCTTTACTTTTACTTAAAATTAACTTAGCAAAGAACTATACCTTCTATCTTATTAAAACACAATCAGCTTCTTCCTCCATCAAAATCCATTTTATTAAATATTTCTCTTATATATTAAATAATCATTATAAAAGCTCTTAAACTTATATTACTAATTAGGCACTATTAAATCAATTATACAATATAAAGAAAGCAACACTATAATATCAACTAACAAGCTCAATTTACCTACCTTCCTCAACTTTTTCAACAACTACAATTAACACATTTTAATAATTAACCTTAAAATAACTCATAATCATTTTTTCAGCTAAATTAGATAAGAATTACTATAGATTTAGTGCAAGTTACAGTGAAAGTGAAGGAATTACATATCCGGAAGCATGTCGCGGAAAGGTGGGGTCACGGTTGGGTGGGGAAGGACTCTAGGTGTTGTACATGTCGTCCGAGGCGTTGCCCCTGGCGTTAATATCAACTTCATCTTTCCCGAGAAGTAACTCAACGACATCTTTATGACCGTTCGCGGTCGCAAGGAATAGTGGTGTCCCCTCATAGTATTCATAGTCTGTTTCTTCATCCGTGGAGCTTTCGACATTGATGTTAACGCCGTTTTTGGAAAGTAATAATCCGACAACAGCCTCCCACCCTTTCCAACTTGAAAGTGCCAGTGGGGTACGACCATAGCTATCCACCGCGTCAGGACTATGTCCATGAGCCAACAGAGCGCATGTTTCCTTGTCTCGCCCTAGATATGCTACCAAGTGGAGCCCTGTCATTTCTCTGGGAACTTCTTGGCTGTAATTTAAATGGGATGGATAGGACTTGGTGGCAAACATTGCTTGACACGATGCCTCAACCTTCTCTTTGTTCTGAAGGAATGATAAAATACATCTCTCCACTTCAACGGTCGCCTGTGTAGATCCCGCCCACAATGATTCTGGAACATAACTTGCCCAATTTCTCGCTGCAAAGTCGTAGAGCGGGTTCAATCGTAACCGTTGCTCGAATTCTGCATCTGTTGGGCAAAATCCACCTTTAAAGGTATTGTATGAGATATATTTAACGAATGTGTGTGTGATTTTGAGATCGGCATCTTTGAAATAAACGTCCCGAGTTCGTTGAAAGTATTCTTGCGTCGTGTAGTGGACCAATCGAATGATGCCACTTTCTTGATCAACCGCGACCAAACCGGCGCACGCGGACACAATATTCTCAATTTCATTGATATCATCTTTGTCAAGGTCCGACTTATCAAAGCGTACAGCAAGCGCGTGCTGAAGCTGTATTGTAGTGAGTTGCGTTGTCGCACAGGTGATCCACAGTAGAACTTTATGAGCAAGATTCTTAAAACCTGGCATCTGTCCATTAATCCTTGTCATGGTTTGATCGTATGCATCTTCTAGAAGTTTTATTTTGGTTTTCTCATTTAACTCTGAAGTCTCCCTTTCGAAACTCTTCAATGTCTCTTTCATTTCACCAATTGAAAGCTTGTCAGTCAGTGAGCTGAAATACATCCGTGCAAGTAGGAACCTGGATACCAATTAGTCACAAAGTTGGGGAAGCTATATATCAACCCAAGACCTACATTCCATCCACCGCGTCTGATATCTTAGCCACAATATCTTCGCGCAGCTGCTGGTTCCTCTTAGCGAAAGACGGCAACTGTCCTATGTTACCTTCCACATATCTCGCCACATCCTGAGGACTTGCGCGGATTTCTAACGATAAACTTGATTCGAAGTGGCTGACAATCTCTGGAATGAATCTCGACGTCGCAAATATATTTGTCGCCTGACCTGTCCCAAGCTGGATGAGCTCCTGAGGGAGCATCTTTCGGCAGCCGCTGTGTACTCCACACTCATCCAGGGAGTCGACGATGATGAAGACTCCTCCAGAGTACGATGAAATCACATTCGCTAAAACTTCCCTGAATTCTTCCAGCTCTGGTCGCGTTTTCTTATATCTGTGCTTTTCGTACAGATCTCGTACCCCGTTCGCAAGTTCAGTCCGGCCTTGAGCTAACTGCTTCAACAAACTCGCGAGAAGATCGTCAAGTTTCTGTTCCTCCTGCCTTTTGAAGTTGCAATAGAGGTAAGCAACCCCAGTTCCGGTCTCATTTTCGTATTGCTTATGAAGATAATGGACTACGATCGATGTTAAAATTGTCTTCCCTGCTCCAGGCATGCCGGGGCAGAAAAGTATCTTCTGTTTGTCATCCTTCTGCCCTACGCTGTTCATCCAGCCTTGGAAATCTTCTGAATCTAGAAGCCATTGGCCAGTTCCTGGTTGTTGTATCTTGAAAAAGTCAGATTGCTGAGCGCCGTAGTCAAATGGAGTTAACCACTCTAATATAGCTTGATGCTCTTCATCATACTGCCTAACAGCAAGTCTGTCGACAGTGTTTGCCATGTTGCTGACTTTTTCATTTATATCTACCATATAGTTAGAATTGATATTTTCCAATATAATGATTCTTGAACTTACTAACCAGAAATAATATTGACAATCCTCTTCTCAGCCTCGACTTTGTGAGGCGGGATCTGGCCTAGAATATCCTTGGCATAGGCGGCCGCCATCATAGCAGCAAAACCCTGCCAATCTTTGATCTTATGAGTGTCTGAATAGTCGCATATCCCACGAATCACCAGACATGGAAAATGGTTCATCAAGCCTGCCGCTTCCGTCTCAAAGCAGAGAACCCCTCTCTCCATTGCCAATTTGTCCCGGAGAATCGCATCCTTCATCAATGTGTTCGCAGAGGCAATCAATCCGTAGTGAATTTCTGGGTTCTCATCGTGTTCGCCCCGCTCACTTCGAATTTTTAGATTTGATGGACCATCGCCGCAGACTTGATAGCAGCTTTGGGGCGAACCCGTAGGATGTGTGACTGAGGAGATGTACAGTCTATCATCTGTAGATGGCCGACAATACTTCTTTCGCTTTTTGATGGCTTTCAATGCGACCTCCACATTTTCATTGAGTCGATGGCCCTTCCTCTCATATACAGCTTCGAGGTTGCTCACCGCTGTCAATAAAGACTGGGGAGGCTGATTTAAAAAACCCGTTTCTATGAAACCCTGCTCTTGGATCGACTTGCCGTAGTCGTATTGTAGCACCCCCCCTCTCCCGCCGCTACGGCAACTGACCACGATATCACCAAGGCGAATGTCATGCTCTTCGGTAGGGGCGCCGCCGCCGACACCGACCATCAGTCCGATACGGATGTTCTGGAAACTATGCACCATATTTCTTGCGACAGTAGCAGCAGAGGTGGTGCCGTACTCGCCTTTGGGCAAAGTGGCAATCACGACGTTATGTTTTCCGACTTTTCCCACGGCATAGCTATTGTTGTCATGCGGCTCAACTACAGGTACTTCGTGTTCTTCGTCAAGGAGTGCTTGGGCAGCAACAAACTCGGGAATGATAGCGCAGATCCAGCCGACCGTGTAATCTTGAGGGCTTGACATGACCTGGAAATCGGTTGCGGAAATCAATGCGGGGGAAATGTCGATACAGTTGAGCAAGGTATATCAAGCAAGCTAATGTAGAAGGATAATATGAGAGTTTTTTTTTTTGTCAGCATTCGCTGGCTGTGTGCAAAACAACGGTGGTGGCATGATGAGGACTGACGAATGAGGACCAAGACAAGCTACCTTTTCAAGCGAGCCAATGGCTGAACTGCCCTTGTCTTGATAGATCCCCATACATTTGTATTACATTCTGCGCGGGTCCCCTAGCTGTTGTCAAACAGTCGTTTCTCTCTCTGCCATATCTACCATCATTAGGGAACTTGGTGAGGGAGTCATTAGGCGTCGAGACCTCAAGCAAGCTACCAGATAAAGACCGGTATACCTGAGGATTTTGTACATTTTCCTTTGTAGCTTTTTATGGGGGTGTCTTTACTCTTGGATCCTTTGTTCCACTACACGTCGCATCGCGATCACGATGTCTACGGGCCGTTTGACCTGACGGCGAGCAATGGGAACCCAGACTTCCAGAGAAGCGAGGCAGCCGAGGAATGCACACAAACTTGGCAAAGGCCGGGGGTCCGTTCGTTGGCCCATCATTATAAGCGCTTTTTTTCGTCACCTATGACTGTTAGATGCTGATGATAAAGTAGTCCATCGCACACCTCTTGAAGTTTTTGCGACTAGGGGTGACTAATTCCCCCGTGATACCAGAGCACGATTGTCTTGACATATCAATTTAATCGCGAACACAAATGTTTAAAACAAGACAACCGCCCATATCTAACTAAATTTATTTATTTCCTTATCTAAACAATACTAATTTATATAATCCTTATTTATTTATTGCCAAGTGAAAGGTTTCAGAAAAAGCCGAGGGGTCACGATCAGTCAAGTATCACGAGCACTTACTGCCTCCAACAGCAGTGGTTTTTGCTGCTTCTCAAAGCACGGCTTCCAACTGCTCCCAACAACTTGGCCAACAACTAGATTTCTTCCTCCAATTGTCCGTCTTCCAAAGCTATAGTTTCTTTTATTTTTGTTTTTTTCTTTTCGCGCATTTTATGCAAGTCAATTAATATTTACTGTACTTCTCAACGTGGCTAATAGTTGGAATTAGACAGGGTGGAGTACCAAGAGCGCCTCGATGGCATCACCATCCCGAGGATCGGGAATACCGTCGCCCCTGGGGCATATCTTTCCCAACATCGAGCGGCGGGTCATCAAGTTCGACGAGTTTGTGGCGACTCGTTAGTGGAGGTACTGGACGTACCGCCATGCCACTGACCACCTCCCCTCCCTCTTTAGGGAGTTTCTCTATGCTGTCCGGGCCTCGGACGGTCCCCAATGGGAGGTTCATTGTGATGACCTCCGAACAAGACCTGGCCAGAGGGTCATTCTTTGGTTTGACCTCGGAAGGCTGCGAGGCATCCTCCAACAGGCGGACAAAGACTCGGTCCGCATTGCCCTTGATGTCGCCAAAGAGGCTCTGGGCGAAGCCACCACGTAAGGATACCGAATATACATTGCGAATATTAGCGAATTCAAATTTATCATGACCCTAGGCAGGACTCATATCCTCTGTTCGTTGCAAGATACTTCCACCGAACCTCTTGGCGCTTTATGAAGATGAGATGAAAACAATCATCTTGTTTGGAACGTGCCAAGGAAGTAACATGACGTCGGTAGGGAGTGGGATTTGTGAGGAGTAAAAGTCTCCTAGACCAAATGAAACAAACAGTAATGCGATAAATTCAAATTGTGGATAGTAGCATTGACCGGATGTGACCCATCTACGTTGTTTTCGTACATGCTTTGGGCTTCCTCTCGGATTCAATACTTAAATATCGTCACTCATGTGATATGCGACATTTGCGACAACCACTGCTGACTCTTTCGCGATGTATCGCATTTACGGGTGGGGCTGGGTCTCATTATTGGTGTGCCCAGCGCATGAATAAATGTGGCTGCCTTGCCGCGAGTTGGTTTTACTTGAGATGGTTGACGGCACTGCCGCGGGGATGGGCTCCCTCTGTAACTTTGTGCGACGCCACTTGAGTCAATAGCAATAAAGCTGGGTTGGTACGCATGCAACCCTCGAGTAATTAGTTGTCACGTTGCTACAACAGGTGTGCGAGGCCAAGCTCTTGGCCCAGGTCTTGGCCCTTGGCGGTCGGTTTTTCGGCATCAGACGGTGTGGTCGAGACCTCCGCAAGCAGCGAAATTCAGCTGAGCATGCCCCTGTGCAAGCTCCAAACAAATTAGAGGCGCAGCGCGCATCGACCCACTAGCGCAGATCAGCCCCTCTAGAGCTCACTTGGCGCTGCCCTGATTCGACGGGGCCGGCACTTGGGTGTCCACTAGAGCTCTGAGTCTGGCGTTGCCGATTGCCCTAAACCCAATCTCGCTACAGTGGTACCGCTGGTTGTGTCCCACGGTCGTTCCATGACCTCATGAGTATCGATGAGTGCGCCCTCATTTCAATTCACCAACCCCGCCTCGCTCCATTTCGTTTTTCCTCCTTGCATCGTACCGATTTTCTTTTTCTTTTTTTTTTTTTTTTGTCGACATTGCACAGAGACTTTCATTGACTCGTCACCTGCCCACGATCGCGCGATTCCTTGAAGCCCTCGTCTACATTGACGGGCTCGCCATCTCCCGCCATGGGCGAAGCCGACAATTATTATAATCCCAACCAGCCGGGCTACAACCAACAACAGCCGGCACCCAGCTACAACGATGGAAACTACCAGCAGCAACCGATGAGCTATCAGGCTCAGCCTGCGCAGACCCAGCCTCCGCAGTACCATCCGCCTCCCAACGCTAATGGCTACATGCCAGCGGACGCCGAGGCCTACGGCGACAAGTATTCATTCAACGATGCATTCAAAGTCCCCGAGCCCAAGTACAATGATTTATGGGCCGGCATCTTGGTAAGTCGCTAATTCTTGCGTCGCATACAAGCAAACTAACCGCCCATTTTCTCAACAGATGATCCTTTTCTTCCTTGGCTACGTAGCCATCTCCGCCCTTACCCTCCAGGGCTTCGCATCCAATCGCAAAAGCAGAAGCGGCGGTATTTACGACGACTCCAACGACTTCTCCCTCAACAAAAACACCATTATCCTCTTCATGTTCATTCTACTCGTTTCTCTCGTTCTCGGATATGCCTACGTCTGGCTGGCGCGCGCCTTCACTAAGCAGTTCATCTGGATTACAGGCATCCTCAATGTCGTCCTTGCGCTGGGCACCGCCATTTTCTATCTCTACAAGAAATATTATTCTGCTGGAGTAGTATTTTTGATATTCGGCTTATTTATGGCATTTTGTTTCTATACCTGGATCCCTCGCATTCCATTTTCGGCTCTGATGCTGAAGACGGCGATTGATGTCAGCAAGAAGTATGGTCACGTCTATCTCGTGAGCTTCATTGGGGGCTTGATTGCCACAGCATTGGCTGCTTGGTTTTCCATCACGTTGGTCGCTATATACGTCAAGTATCAGCCCTCAGACAACAATCCCTCGTGTCGAAATGGTGGCTGCAGTGATGGCAAAGTGATTGGCCTCATTGTCTTTGTAACCTTCACCATGTACTGGGTCTCTGAGTGGCTCAAGAACACAATCCACACCATCATTGCTGGTGTTTACGGCTCTTGGTACTTTTGCGTCAACAATTTCCCCAAGGATGCCACGCGTGCCTCTTCTAGGCGTGCTCTGACATACAGCTTTGGTTCCATCAGCCTCGGTAGTCTGTTCATTGCAATTATTCAGTTTTTGCGACAGATTTGCTCGGCGGTCCGCCAACAAGAAGCAAGCGAAGGTGATTGGATTGGATGTATCATAGCATGCTGCCTTGGTTTCGTCCTGGCCATCCTGGAGTGGGTTATCGAGTTTCTGAACAGATATGCCTTCTGCCACATTGCACTCTACGGGAAAGCCTACTTCCCAGCTGCCAAGGACACTTGGACCATGATCAAGGATCGCGGCATCGATGCACTCCTTAACGTAAGTATACCCCACCTCTACTATAAACAGAAGCTAACAGGATAAGGAATGTTTGATTGGGCCTGTCCTTTCTTTTGGCGGCGTCTTTGTCGGATACCTCTGCGCCCTCCTTGCGTATCTTTACTTGCTTTTCACTGACCCCGCATACAACCGCGACGGTGGTTTCACACCGGTTGTCGTGGCTTTTTCATTCATCATTGGTGTTCAGATTAGCAACATTTTCACCACTCCCCTCTCTAGCGGTATCGATACCATCTTCGTTGCGGCTGGCTGGGATCCTCAAGTCATGTGGCGCGACCACCCCGAGCTCTATGCTGAGATGGTTAGAACTTATCCCCATGTTCAGCAGGTTATTCCCAACCGATGAACGTATAAAATTACGAAGTTCACTACAGATACACCTTATCATAGCATAATAATAACATAAACTAATTCTCGCGTGATTGATCATGTTCAAAATGTCCGACTGTTCGAACCCTATGAATTACTGGCTGATAGAATCTACAGAAGACCATATGGTGGATGCGGAAACTATAAAGCTCAGTCGATCTTTGGCACACAGTTAATTGATGGCCTTGTTGGATGGCTAGACCTTTATTATATGTAACAAAAGGATGGTGTAGATATCTGTTTAGCTTGACTTGTCGGATTATTAGAGCCCCGATTCCTTAAGAAAGTAAAACAATGAGAAATAAAACATAAATTTCGAATCTAGCCGTGTAGGCATAATAACTAGTCTGTGCAGACTACCCACAATAATCCTTACTGTGTGAACTTTTCGGCCACAAGTGGTGATCCATGGGGAAGTCAAAGACCTTTGCCACCGCCTGGAAGGCTTCATCTTTGCGGAATGCATCAGGCCATCCGTGTTCCCTGTACACTTGTCTAATGTATTGCTTATCCAGATCAGTCATATTCTCACGTTTCTGAGCAAGAACCTGTTCTGTGGTTATATAACTGTCTGCGGTTTTTAGTTCCCACGCTTCCAGGGTTTCCATGTCGCAGCAAGGGATGAGCTTTAGGTTCCGGTATGCCTCCTTGAGCTCGCCAAAGAAACGTTTTGCATCCTTTGGGTCATCTTGGTGATTGGCAAGTCTGACTACAGTTATATCGCCATCCTTGACATTTAACCATAGCTCACCGTCCCACTCAGCACAGCCCATTGCAAAGCAGATGAAGTTAAGACCGTCAACTTCATCGTCTTCCCAAGAGTAAAAATCAATCACCCCCAATTCATCTCGCTCTTTTATTTTCTCATAGTCCTCGCGGCTTAAGGAAGTATAGTCCACCACCTTTGATGTGCAGTGTATTGTGGCTTCGCTCCGTTTATCGAAATAGGGCAAGTACCGGAGGACTTCGATGACATAATCCGACTTGAAGTCTCCCCATGTCTCATGGGTGATGCCCGGCCAGCCGTCCGGAGGAGGGATTTTCAGGTCTGCGGCGTCGTAGTGCAAGGTAGTGAGAAATTTGTAGAAGTCGAGAAATATTTCCCCAAGCTCCTCGGGTGTGTAGAGTGGATCGCGTTCCGCATTTGAGTCGTCCGAGGATGATTCATCGTCTAACAGCTCGATCTCGGGGTCGTGTGATGGGACCACTGAGCTTTGAGGAGCACACATGGTTGTGTGTTCTTCTTCTATATGGCTTTGACTGAGTATTTTCCGGTTAGGATTGAAAGAATACTTGTTTTTAAATTGGAAGAGGGGGTTCTTGTGTGTTGTCCATCAACCAACAACGACTTATATGCTTGGCAGCATGGCTTGGCTTACTCAGCTGTCTGTGCGAACTCTCCACTCTGTGTAAATCTAAACTAAGCATAAATCTATGGAGAAAAATAGCTGGCTTGTAATCATAATGTTTTAGTTGTGCGATCTTAAGAGCTCACCAAAGCTCACACGGAGGTTACGTATCTTGTACAATTCGCGAACTGAGTTAAAGTGGGCGCGGCCGCACGTGATTAAAATTGGCATGTTGCAGCCGCCTTACGGCTGCCTGGAGCCGCTAATATGAGGGAAAATTTGTTCCTGTCAGCTCCTTGTCCTCCAATTAAGGTGCAGTAAACGGCCAGTTTCAGTCCATTTGTGGGTATTTTATTGTTTGGAATAAAATTTCATCTATATACCAACTGTCTTCAGCCTACTCTTTGAATTACTGCGACAGCGGGGCTGAGAGCCTAATATTTCCGCCCGCGATGGCCCTATCTCAATTTGGAATGGCTACTCAGCAGCCCTCCTCACTTCGTTCGAAGGTGGGTCGCGCCGTCTCAAATATTCCAAAAGGCAAATGTCCTAAACAGGCATTTGTTGAGGATATTTGGCCGGAGATAGAGGCCGACTATAAAATTATGGCGGCTGAATTGATCAATTATTGTGAACGTCAGCTTCGCGACAAAGACATTCCCTGTACAGTCCAAGGTAGGGCCAAATCTGTTGATTCTATTAAGGACACAATTGAGCGTCGCGAAAAACACCGAATTCTTCACCAAAGCAAGACATATCAAACCATTAATGAGATATTTTATGATATGCATGATCTTGTCGGCATTCGAATCATTCCCGATTATTTATCTGATCTTAAATGTGTCGACGGATTGATTGGGAATATCTTTCAAGAGGTGAAAGAACGAAACACATTTCCCCGGAATCGAATCGTTGGTAAACATTGGGAGGCACTGTTTGGTGCATATCAATGCTCCAACCACCATGTTATTTTGAAAAGAGAAACCATTGGCAGCCTCAAGCCCTACGAAAATGTTATATTTGAAGTACAACTCACAAGTCTTTCAGAAAGTCTGTACAACAGGCTGGCTCACCCATTGTTATATAAAGGAACTGTGGAGCATGTGTCACAAAAGGATGAGATGGTAATCGACATGTCTCACGGAATTGCATTATTGTATTCAATTTGCTTGTCATATATGGAGGACAAATTGGATCCTTCGAGGAACTCGACGGAGCGAAAAGGACTACAAGATGCCATGAGAAAAGCGGTCCCTGCTTTTGGTACTGAACAATCCGATGGCGACTTGAACGCTTTAGTGGAGAAGACATCTAAACTTAAACTCATATCTGAAGGTAGTGGTGACACGAATAACCGAACGACTTCTCCGCTGAAAAGACGCGCCTCGTTTCACAAAACCATACCCCTTGAGCCCCTTTTAAACGGTATCTCAACGGTATCAGAGCAGTGTCATACCTTACATGACCTTCAGAAAAATTTAGCGAGCTATTTGCAGTATGGGAGGTCCCTAAACTTTGAGGTTCGATTTTCTAATTGGCTTTAGAAACGTCGTCAAATATGAAATGAACAAGGGGATAAAACGCATCCAAGAAGACACTACTTCAATCCTCGTGAAGTTGGACCAACAAGAGTATCTTAGGACTCTTGAGGGTATCTCGGATATTAAATACCAAAGCCATCATGAATTTATCAAGTACCAAAGAACCCCAGGTACAAGTGAATGGCTTCTTAAAACGAAGAAGTTTTCAGAATGGGATAAAACTCGATCATCATCCATCACACTATTATATGGATCACGTAAGTCCTCTCAAAGAAAATCTCTTTAGTGTGTACTCATTAATACCTTTTAGCTGGCACAGGGAAAACATTTCTAATATCTCGGGTGATTGATCATCTAATAGAGATGCCATACGCATGTTTAAACAAAGCTTTGGCATACTTTTACTGCAAGAGAAACGAGGAATCACGGCGCAACCCAACTACTATCCTCTGCAGTTTAATTCGTCAACTTGCCTCCCCATTTGGCAAATACGAAATCCACCCAGACGCGGACGGTCTCCCAGATAAACTGAAGATTCAAGGCGCAACCCTAAATGTGAAAACTTGTCAAAATGTCCTTGTCAAGCTTCTCACGTCTTATTCACAAACAACAATAATCTTGGACGCTCTGGACGAATGTGACCAGGCAACTAGGAGAGATTTAATGAATTGCCTCAATAGCCTCATGGATCAACAATTAAATCTAAGGATCTTCATATCAAGTCGGACAGATCCAGATATAGTCCGATATTTCCAATCTCATCCAGTCATTCAAATCAATGCAACCAACAATCAGAATGACATTGAGACTTTTATTAAAAGTACATTGGTTAAACATGAGCGCTGGGTAGATATTCCGCCGAGATTACAACGCCATGTTATTGAAACACTATTTACCAAAAGTCAGGGTATGTTTCAGTGGGCAGCATTGCAGGTCGATCAATTGATCCAGTTGGAGGTTTGGAGCGCGCCACTTATTGAAGAACGTCTTCGTGAGTTGCCTGAAGGCCTTGAAGAAGCATACAACGAAATATGGGGAAAGATCACTCGCAAAGGCAACATTCGGAAAGAGCTAGCATTGCGAGCATTCCGATGGGTGCTTTGCACGAAAGAGCCTCTATCGACATACCAGCTTTCAGCAGCTATAGTCATTGATCCACTTTCGAAAGGTTCCTTGAGGCAGCAACTATTCGACACCGATGAACGCTATACCAGGCAAACAATCAGTGCCTTGTGTGGTAACTTGCTGACTTTCGACCAAGAATCACAAGCATGGCGCTTTTGCCACTTATCGGCCGTTGAATATGTGGAAAAGGCACATTTTGAAGAACTTCTACCACATCATCACATTTCAATGGTGTGTATGCGGTTTTTGAATGACGTACAGCTTTTGTATGATTTGCTCAAAGTGGATTCTCGGCACTTCTTTCTCCGACACCCCGAACCCGGAGTTAGCAAGGATACATACAGCGACAGTCTGAGGCTATGCTTTTATGCCATGCACTACTGGGGGTATCATTTGAATGCGCATGCTAATTCTAGAGAACTTCAGTATATGCCTCTAATGTCGCTAGTTAAACAATTCCTCGGATCACTTACTAGCGGCACCGAAATGTATAATGTATGGACTCACGAGTTAGAAGGGAGGCGTATTTCTTTAAACGGCCATTATCTGTCTTCCGAATATCTGCTCGTTTCTTATCTGTTTACTCCTTTGTTCGGAGTATGTGCCTTAGGGCTTGTCCGATTCCTCGACCGCTGGCTAGAAGAAATACCGGGCTTTGACCTGAGGGCTCTGAAAGAAGATGAGTTTACTGGAAGATCCGTTTTGGGAACTGCTGTTGCTTTCAACCAGGAAGATATGTGTCGATATCTTCTAGAAAAAGGGGTACCAGTGGATTTGGGCACTCCTGATCCTGTCTGGTATGCCGCTGGAAATGGGAATGAAGTTTTGTTTTCAGTTTTGGTTGAAGCCGGCGCCAATGTCAATACAACATTTAGAGGGATGACGCTGTTCCAGATGGTCATCACTATGTGCCGGGGGCTTACAAGGATGGTGAAAGTTCTACTGGATAATAAGGCGGATCCCAACCTAATGGTTGAGGATGGCCATGATGATGGCTCAGCATTAAACATGGCTCTGGAATATAATTTCATCGATGTGGCTTCATTACTAATTACACACGGCGCAAAGTTTAGCGACTGCAGCGCCGCACTGCAGAGCGCCTCGAAATGGGGCATAACAGACTGGGTTACTACTTGCATAAATGCAGGCTGTTACATGAACTCTACTGAGCATGCTGGTAAGGCCACCCCCCGCCCCCAATAATAACGGTTGTGAGGATTACCTGAGCGTAATCAAAATACTTATTGAAGTTTATGTAGATATCGATCGAGTTGTTGGTAGCAGGAGAGGCCATCCCTATGAACCCGGGACAACACTGATCGCTGCGACTTCTGGACTACAATTAGGATCTATGGAGGTTTTGCTCCAATACGGCGCTGATCCAAACCAAAAAGATGAGCGAGGGGCACCTCTTCATCATATAGCATATTCAACATACAATGAAAGATCCAAACAAGCTGTCGAAATGCTTCTAAATGCAGGAGCATACATCGATATATTAGGGGGAGAAAGCGGATTGACCCCTCTCATCAACGCAGCCCAAAATGGCAATACTAGGCTAATGAAGTTGCTGTTAGACAAAGGTGCTAACCCAAACTTCAGTAATGGTAATACCACACCGTTAATCGAAGCTGCTGCAAGCTTTTCGCACAACAGGCAACTAACGGTTCAAATCCTCTTGGGTGCTGAGGCAGATGTCAACATGTTCTGCGCAACCGGCCGATATACCACCGCTTTGAACGCTGCTATCAACTACCAGACTAGCTCCGTCGAACTTGTCAAGTTGCTTTTATCCGCGGGGGCCGACCCAAATCTTGGAAACTCACACGGGTACCCACTATCGAAGGCCCATCGCCTTCATAATAAAGAAATATGGAATCTACTTGTAGCTAAGGGTGCTAATCCTTACTATGCCGGGGGAACAAGGGTTTCGTTTTGAACAAGGTCCTTTTTTTTTTGGCGCATATTTCTCCTCTCCTTCAGTTAGCCTAAAAGTTATTATAGTTATCATATACCATATTTCCCATAAAGAAAATCCAGTGCCCAAGCAGTATACCAAGACGTAGTAGTATCTACAACACATAGCAAAAATAATCAGGCCAGAATGAATCCTTTTCTCATTCAAGATATACCGTGCATCATTAAAAAACAACGTGACATTTGTCGGACGATGGGGAAATAAGCAATGGCATGTATTTCCCCAGAGATCCGCCGTGCGACCTCGCGTGTCTGACATTGCTCGCGACAGGAACTCGCTCATTGGCATTGGTCCGTAGTTTATGGGAGTCATTCTCTTTTGTCAAACACAGTTGACAGGGGGGCATGTTCATGTTTTTCCACTCCTACGGTAAATTTGACGTGACCGGGCCGGGCCAAGACTCAACTTGAGGGGACGCATGGATCACATAGCCCCATCATGATGCCGGGGTCTGGTTCTTGTCCGCTCACGCGGATGACAAAAGCATGGCACGCAACTGTAAAGTTGATTCAAAATGCTTTATCGCGAAATGAATAGAGTAGGAAAAATTGGGCAAACCAATTCTCTCTCATATGCATTTCTGAGTGGCTGCATGAGGAAAGAAGTTTGTGATGCGCCATGTAGTGTCACTCACGGGCCGTCGTGTTCCCGTGGGTTTCAGATGACGAGGAAAATATCGGCGTGGCTCGTACAAGATCGGGGAAAAGAAGTGCTAAAAACTCAAATAATGCAATCTCGGCTCTATAGCTTCTGCAAGATCTCGTTTACTCCATTTCCTTTTACAATAAGAGTCCTATGCAGCGGGAGTCATCGAAGGGCGCAAGATCGGAGCTAGCAGGGAGCAATGGGGCTCCGAAGCCGGTCCCGTCCGAGTCAGCTCTCTCCATATACGAGATGAGTCCTACGAATCAATCTGCGACGGGGTTTTGTTTTTAAGTCGGATCTTCAGTCCGGCCTCTTGTCTCGGTTTAGCTGTGCCGCAGAAGCGGGAAGAGGTCCGAAGCAAAACACAGCCGTCGGCAATTAGGGATGTCCATATAGCCGCCGATGGGAAAAGTCTAAGTGGCGATGTGCTTCAATATCCAAAAAGGGACACAAAATAAATCCATCATCCCCATCACGCGACCGGGCCAGTGGCAGATCGCCATGCACTGTTAAAAAAGGGTGCATAGAAGGCCCTGCATGGAACAGCTTATGGAAGCACGTTCGCACCAGCAGGCTCCACGGGCTGCAAGTTTTTTTTTCCCTCTGGCCACCAAGCTCCCCAAAGCAGCCGAGTCGCACGAGCCGATTGGCTCACGGGCGAGCTTCCAACGGGCTTCTAGCGGACTCGCCGCGAACGCTTCTGCCATTTTACGCCGCAGCAACGCCGTAGTGGCGGCCAACAGGATCGCGCTAGCACTGCCCGCGTCGCTCGATTTTTCGCTCAGCGGGCCGCGGAGCGTGTCCACCCGTCTTCGCTAGTGTGTGTCGACATACGTTACGTTGCGCAGGGAAAATCTCGCCATGTCACACACGACGTTTGACTTTCTGGCTGCTTTGAGATGAAGGATCTGCTACTAAAAAATTTTTAAAAAAACATCTGCCAAGCGTGGATGTGTAGCCTGATTTAGCGAAGCAAGAGCGGGAAATTTCTTCCTAGTCTGGGCGGTTGCTGGTCTCTTGTTGCCCCCCCGGCCGCCTCCGTCACGCCGTGGTTCCTCTTGAGGCCATCCCCGGAACCAAACATGGCAGCTTCCAGATTGCAGCTTCAACTCGTCGACTAAAAGCTATGACTCTACCAAATGCTGGGGCAAATGGGGATGGACCGTTAGATAGCATGGGATGAGCAATCCCGTGGAGAAGAAATTTTGCGCAATGAATGGGCCCATCGTGATGGAGCCCTGCTCAACGAGGTTCGTGTTACATAACAAATCCACTTGGCTCGACTGCTCCCCGTTTCTATATTCAAAAACCGTCCCGCCCGCCTCTGATCGAAGTGGCTTCCCTCCCTCTGCTGGTCTATTCCCCCAGGTCCCTTCTGTCTTTCTATTGGACCCCGAGTCGCTGTTGTCCTGATCTTTACGTTACGAGTCGCATCTCTCTCGCTTGATCTCGATCATCTATTCGCCACAACACAACCACCCCGTCTCCATACGTCACGCTCCCCGGCTTCTTACTGGTTAACTCTGAAGCTCTCCCTCCAACAACTATTAATCACAGTGAATCACTGAAACTACGCAAAAATGCTCGTCCCCGAATCTGCGGACGAAAAGACCCCTCGGGGTAGCAAGGAAAAGCCCGTCGAGGGCGGTCCTCAGGATGTCGAAACTGGCAGCACTGGTCTCGACCGTACCATGAGCTCTCGCCATCTGCAGTTTATTGCTGTAGGTGCCACTATTGGAACTGGTCTGTTCATTGGTGTTGGTTCTGCCCTCGCCAAGGCCGGTCCCGTTTCTCTTCTCGTTGCCTTCATCTTCATGGGCAGCGTCGTTTACTCCGTCATGGCCAGTCTGGGTGAAATGGCTGCCTTTATCCCTGTCCCCGGTTCCTTCACAGCTTATGCCAGTCGTTTTGTCGATCCCACTCTGGGTTTCGCCATGGGTTGGCTTTACTGGTTCAGCTGGGCCACCACTTTCGCACTCGAATTAACCGCCGCCGGTCTTATTATTCAGTACTGGGACGCCTCTCTCAGTGTCGGTATCTGGATTGCCGTCTTCTGGGTCCTCTTTACTGCCATCAACTTCCTCCCTGTTCGTTGGTTCGGTGAGCTTGAGATGTGGTTCTCCATGATCAAGGTCATTACCATTATCGGTTTCATCATCTTTTCCATTTGCGTCAACGCCGGTGTTGGAAAAGAGGGTTAC
This sequence comes from Calonectria ilicicola, assembly GCA_020809705.1. Classification (NCBI taxonomy): domain Eukaryota; kingdom Fungi; phylum Ascomycota; class Sordariomycetes; order Hypocreales; family Nectriaceae; genus Calonectria; species Calonectria ilicicola. The sequence goes on from CP085826.1 coordinate 7,290,605, forward strand.
ATCGGATTCGAGTACTGGAAGAACCCTGGTCCGTGTGCCTCATACATGGTTGACGGCGCTGTCGGCAAGTTTGTGGGCTTCTGGTCTGTCATGGTTACCGCCGGCTTCAGCTACCAAGGTACCGAACTTGTTGGTGTCGGTGCTGGTGAGACAGCCAACCCCCGCAAGGCTATTCCCGAAGCTATTCGCTGGACCTTCTGGGGTATTTTCTGCCTCTTTATCGCGACTATCTTCTTTGTCGGCATCAACTTGCCCTACAACGCTGATGGACTCGGAAGTGACAAGACTGATGCCTCTGCATCTCCTCTCGTCTTGATTGTCACCCGTGCCGGAATCTCTTCTCTGCCCAGCATCCTCAACGCTGTCCTGCTCACTGCTGTGCTCACCGCCGCCAACTCAAACGTATACTCCAGCAGTCGTCTCATGGTGGCCCTCGCTGAGGAAGGACTTGCCCCCAAGTTCCTGAAGCGCACCAACAGACATGGAACTCCATACTACGCTGTCGGTGTGTGCTCCTTGGTTGGCCTTCTCGCCTTCCTCAACCTGTCCTCGGGTGGTACCACTGTGTTCAACTGGCTGCTCAACATTTGCGCCGTTTCCGCCTTCATCACCTGGGCGCTAGTCAGCGTGTGCCATCTCCGATTCCGACAGATTCTCAAGGTTCAGAACGTCAGCCTGTCTGAGCTTCCCTACACTGCTCCTCTTTTCCCATACCTCACTTGGTACGGTCTCTTCTTCAACTCGCTCATCACCCTCACCAGTGGCTTCACTGCCTTCATCGAGTGGAGCACCAGCGATTTCTTCTCCGCTTATATCAGTCTCATCCTCTTTGTTGTGCTTTACATTGGGCACAAGCTCATCTACCGCACCAAGATTGTTCCGCTGGCTGAGGCCGATATTACCAAGGGGCGCATTCACGAATAAATGGGCGATGGTTAAAAGCATGTAGTTTTGTTTTTGCTTGTATTATAGTTTAATGTTAATGATACCCTATCATCAATATCTGTTCGATTAATATGTGAATCTTGAAGTAGGCCCTGATAGGACCTTATCAGTGCGCGACCCTGGTGCTATCTTCTTCTTATCACTTATATCCTATTGTTTCCTTGTTTTCTAGAAATTTCTCATCTGCACCACAGAACTCTAATTTTTTATACATACACGCTCAGGAATAATTTGTATCGGAAGGCAAATGGCAATAACAGCAGTGCAACCAAGCCGCAAGTCAAATGGCAGCGAAGGTTCAAAAAGGTTTACATGCTTTCATCACATAAGTCCTCCTAATATTCATCAAAATGGGGGTGAGCAAGAATTTGCGTTTTTTTTAGGGGTCTATATTCTGGGGGACCAGCATAGACCAGGTTCTGAAAGTTCCAGTCCCAAACTTGATCCAAGCAAAAGGATTTCCCAACAAAGCTCCAACCAGGAAAATCCCCCGTGGTGGTATATATGCCGACCCAATCAAAGCAGATATAGATATCAATACGACACTCAATTTGGGTATGGTTTCCCCGTTTTCTTCGGCAGGCTTCCCCGCCACGCCTTACGTCAAACTACGATGCAACATGGGTGCACGTGTTGATCTCCAAAGCTCCCAAGCCAATCCTTGGAGTCACCAGATGCTCGTGCCTCAAAAGCCATCGGGATCTAACGTCCTAGATGGCCGGCTTCCCCCACGTTTGCGTAGTCGAAGGCTAACGGGACAAAACTTGGTCTGCCGCACCTCGGGATGGTGCATTCACCCCATAAACCCTGGCTGCAGCACTGACCGGGGTTATCCGGTCGACAATTCACGCATGGGAGTCTGCAAGATGATGAAAGTGGTAATAGGTTTGCGGTCATTGGGCACGCGACCGCGAGAATACTTCGGTACGTCGGGGGGAAGATGTTTACTTGGCCCATAGAGGTGGAAATGAGCTGGTTTAAGGTGATGGTTTTGGATATGGGGTATGGGCTGGAAGCTACGAAGCAACCCAAATTGAGCTGGTGTTTTTATCGTGAAAAATGGACAGGTGGTCACTGGACAAGAATGTGCGAGATCCGAAGTCAAAGTAGATGCCAATCCTCACCGAGCTGCGACCGTCCTGCGTGGCACATTACTCCTCAATCACGCAATCGACATCCCGCGAAAACCCCATCTGAGATGGACGCTCCTGATTGCTCGAAGGGGTTTAGGGATTGTGTGGCACCTCGGTAGCACCTACTAGGGCCAATCACGGGGTAATCGTGACCACATGGAATCACGGTTGGATTCTTTGCCTTCACCGATGATTTCACGAGGTTGCAAAAAACCTGCTGCTGGTGAGCATCCGAAACTACCCTACAGGCAGAAATGAGTGCCTGTCCGTGACCGACCACGCCCCCGACCACGCGCCCCGCAGAGAGCACCCAACACCGGGTGGTTCCGATCCTCAGGGGTGTAGCCGCACTAGAACCAGAGGCGGGTTAGCGTGCGCACACAGGAGCCCTGTCTTTTGCACGTGAAAGTGGCCCAGCAGTTTGGTTGGGAACGCCTCCAATTGACAGCATCGACGGCCGCATTTTGGGCCCTTTTTGTCTTTTTAGGGTTGCAATTGGCGCTAGGATGGCTGCAGCTTCTCGGGGAGTTTGGAGGCAGCCGATGCACTGCAATTGACACGGCGTGTTCCTTAATCGAGGCCAAACATGAATCTGACTCTTACACACTCGGCCCCGCGGAAACAACTGCCCATTACTCCGGAGTCCCGTGTGTTGGGCCCCCGGATTCAAGTGACTGCACCATCCCTGCTTCGGAGCTAGAGCTAGCGGTATGGTTCAAGTGGCGGTCATCGCCCAGCCCAATCACTGCAGGCCAATTCAGGATACGTGGGGGGCTCGTGGCTCTCAACATTGTCTGGAGGATGCACGAGAGCAAGAGTAATTTGGGTCCTCGGTGTCCTGGAGAGGTGGCAACATCTGGGGATCTTCGTGACATGGCATTGTTGACGTTTTCCATTTATTGACCTCAGTCCCCGGCCCCTCATCCTGCTCATTTTCCATCTCAGGTCGCTCGCTGCCTGCTGCATATTACAGTCCGTGGGAGCGTGCAAAAAAAAAAAAAACCAATTACTGGCTTCGCTCTTGCATAGAGCACCACCTGTCTATTCATAGCCGTTTCATGCTATGAGAAACCGTTTCACACGCTTCCAAGACACGACACCGCACACCAAGACTGCAAGGGCGCACGACACGAGAATTTAAAATAATTGCATTGCCCTACAGGCTACAGACCCCCCGAGATCATCCGCCCGCCCGCACCTTGTTGGGGTTTTCCAGGGATCCGTCGTCATAATCTCAGAGAGCAACGGCGTGCTCTGGTCGCGTGACCCACTCGCCGGCTCTCACATAACTACTGCTCGCCCGCCCGCCTGCCACTTCACCTCCAGATCCAAGATACCAGAGCACACCTGAAAATGACTGTCCTCGATATCGACAAGGACTTGGTCGCCCTGTTTGAGCAGCAGGCCGCTGCCACCCCCGACGCCCTCGCTCTTGAGGACGAGACCAGAACCCTCACCTATGCCGAGCTCGACAGGGAGACGTGGGCGCTGGCTGACCGCCTCCGTGACTATGGTGTTGGCCGCGATGACCTCGTCGGTGTCCTGATGGGACGAAGCGCCGACTATGTCATTGCCTCGCTCGCTGCGCTGCGAGCTGGTGGTGCATTCCTAGTTCTAGAGCTGGCTTACCCCCCAGGTCTGCTGCGCGATGTCATTGACGATGCCAAACCCACCGTTGTCATTACCCAGGTGGCCCACGCCGCCCAAATCAAGTCGGATGTACCAGTCATTGTCATTGACAGCCCCGACAAGGAGGCCAAGCGGGCAGCCAGCCCAGAGCTGGAGGCTAGACGCCCGTTGCCCTCGGAAGACGACATTGAGAGGCTTGCCTTTGTCTCGTACTCGTCTGGCACCACCGGCCAGCCCAAGGGCATCATGAACCCTCACAGAGCTGCTGTGCGCTCGTATAACCTCAGATTTGGCGTCAGCGATCTCCAGCCCGGCGACAGGGTAGCATGCAACGTCTTTTTCGTTTGGGAAATCCTCCGGCCCCTGCTGCGTGGAGCTACCGTGGTTGCGGTCCCTGACCGGGCCAGCTATGACCCCACCGCCCTCGTGGATCTTTTGGCTTCCAAGCGCATCACCGATACCCTCATGACCCCGACTCTCCTTGCTACTGTGCTTTCGCGACATAATAACAAGCTTGCTGATCGCCTACCGGAGCTTCGTTCTCTGTGGCTTAACGGCGAGGTCGTCACCACCGATCTCTGCCGCCGAGCGATCAGTGCTCTGCCCAAGACCCGCTTGTTAAACGTCTACTCCGCTAGCGAGACCCATGAGGTTGCAGCTGGCGATATCCAGAGCTTTATCAACTATGACGACAATGTCTGCCCCGTGGGCCCACCAACTGACCCCGAGCACACCTACATTCTGGACGAGGCCGGAAACAGAGTCGGCCCAGGCGTCAGCGGCGAGCTCTATGTTGGTGGAGATCTCCTCGCAAGAGGTTACCTGAACCTCCCAGAAACTACGGCCAAGGCATTCCAGATGGATCCCTATGAGAAGAAGGCTGGTGCACGAATGTACAGAACGGGTGATTTGGCTCGCTTGCTGCCTTCCGGTTTGTTAGAGATCACTGGCAGAGTTGGCGGTATGATCAAGACTCGTGGTTACACTGTCCAGCCCGGAGCTGTTGAGACTGCTGTTGTGAAGCACCTGGCTGTTCGTGACTGTGCAGTAGTGGCACACGGCGAAGGCCTGCAGAGGCAGCTAGTGGCATACATTGTGCGAGATGCGGGCGAGCACAGAGATCGTACTATCCCCATCGTAGACGAGTATGGCTACAGTCCTGTGTCTCGACGTGCGCTCGCCGAACACCTGGCTCACTACATGATTCCTTCCATCTGGGTTGAATTGGAGGAGCTTCCCACCCATGGCGTGTCAGGCAAGACAGACCTGAAGGCGCTGCCACCACCACCAGCCCCCAAGTCCCCTGTGAGGGCTCCCAAGAAAGAGCACAACATTAAGATCAAGATGGAGACCATCATTATGCTGTGGGCTGCTGCTCTAAACATGCCACCCAACGCTATTACAGAAAAGCACGACTTTTTCGACCTGGGCGGCCACTCATTGGCCCTTGCCGACCTTGCTAGCCGATTGTCCAAGACTTTTGGTTTCCCTGTGCCTCTTGCTCCTCTGGCTGGAAACCCTACCCTAGAAGGACATGTTTCCGCTGTTAAGGCCGCCCGAGATGGTCACACTGCAGCTGTGCAAGCTGATTTGCCCGCTGTTCTCCGCGCCGACTCTATCCTTCCTGATGACATTCAGTCCAACGGCACCCCAATGCGCCAGCTTAAGGATGCCGAAACTATTCTATTGACCGGTGCTACTGGATACCTGGGTGCATTCTTGCTCAAGACCTTGGTTGAGAAGACCAGTGCTCACATCATCTGCCTTGTACGCTTCCCTGAACCTGTAGAAAACTGTGCCCCAGCAGGTATGGCCCGAATCCGCAAGAACCTGATCGATTTGGGCTTGTGGGATGATTACATCCTGGAGCGCATGGAGATTCTCCCCGGTAACTTGGCCAGGAAGCGCATCGGTCTGTCCCCCGAGGCATTTGATGAGCTGGCTACCAGAGTGCAAGTCATTATCCACGCTGCCGCTACTGTCAACTTGGTCTACCCTTACGCCGCCCTTCGAAATGCCAACGTTGGAGGAACAAGGGAAATCTTGCGTTTGGCGGGTCGCAGCGGTGCTACTGTTCACCACGTATCAACCAATGGTGTTCTTCCACCTTCGACCGAGGGCTGGTCTGAGGATGACCTGACTGATGTAGACGACGTCCCAACCAAGCTCCTGGATGGATACGGCCAGACCAAGTGGGTTGCCGAGAAGCTGGTCTACGAGGCGGCCAACCGTGGCATCCCAGTTCGCGTCTTCCGCCCTGGTACCATTACCGGCCACAGTATTTCCGGTTCTACTAACACTTACGATCTGATGAATGCTATCATTGTTGAGTCCCTGCAGCTTGGTTATGCTCCCGATGTTGAGGGTTGGTTCTTGGAGATGGCGCCTGTGGACTTTGTTAGCGATGCCCTCGTGACTCTTGCCGACCATTTGGATGACCAAAAGGTGTACCACTTGGGCGACCCTAGCCCAGTGTCCTCAAAAGAGCTGTTTGCATCCCTCGGCGAGATTGGATACCCCACCAAGCCTCTCTCTTGGGATGACTGGGTTGCGATGTGGAATGAGAAGCGGGGCGGCAAAAAGGGCAACAATGATCCTTTCACGGCGGATATTCTCCGTGGCGGTATGCCAACCGTTGAAGTACTCAAGTCAGTTATCGTGCTCAAGGATGGCAAGACCCAGCCAACCTTGGACAAGTATGGCGTCAACAGGCGCAAGGTCGATTGCAGTCTCCTCGAGATTTACACTCGACACTTTTTTGCCCGAGGTTGGCTGCCTAGACCTCCTAAACGATGCCAAGTTAATGGAGCCAAGCCCAAGACTCGACAAGGCAGACTCGTTGGAAAGGTTGCCGTCATCACTGGCGCTTCTTCTGGAATTGGCGCTGCCGTGGCTGCTGGCCTTGCAAAGGAAGGCGCTCATGTCGCCATTGGTGCTCGTCGACTTGACGCCCTTGAGGATGTGAAGAAGAAGATTTCAGTCTACGGAGGCAAGGTCCTGACGCACAAGACGGATGTGACCAAGAAGGACGATGTCGAGTCGTTCATGAAGGCTGCTAGTGAGGAACTCGGCCCCATTGACATTCTAGTCAGCGTTGCAGGTGTCATGTACTTTACCATGATGGCCAACAACAAGACAGACGAGTGGGAGCGCACCGTCGACGTCAACTGCAAGGGTCTCTTGCACTGTCTCTCTTCCACAGTTCCTGGCATGCTGTCGCGAGGAGCTGGTCACATTGTCGCCATTTCTTCTGACGCAGGCCGAAAGGTGTTCCCCGGTCTTGGTGTCTACTCGGCCAGCAAGTTCTTTGTCGAAGCCACGCTTCAGAGTCTGCGTCTCGAAACAGCGGGCTCAGGCCTACGCGTAACATCTATTCAGCCCGGTAATGTTGCTACTGACCTATTGGGCATGTCTACCGACGCCGAGGCTCTCAAGAAGTACGGCGAGCCTTCGGGTGCCAAGGTGCTGGACGCAGAGGACGTCGCCGGCTCTATTGTATATGCTGTTTGCCAGCCGGCCCACGTGGCCGTTAATGAGGTGCTCATCGAGCCCCGTGATGAGCCCATCTAAGCGAGAGGCTATCTCGTTTCGAGATATTGAATGTTGGGTAATAGCGTCCGGATATATAATGGTTTTGTATGTTTGGCACAAAGGTCAAATGTAGGAATCGCCTGGATTGTGTGGCCCGCAAAGGGGCCAGTCTTGTTCTTCTTGTCACGATCAAATAACGATGATATTTAGCGACTCAACGGCGTTGATGAATGATCGCGGGGGGTCTGGGTCTGCCAGTTTCAACACTCCAGACGAAGAAAATATGTATACCACGGCAACTTTTCTTGGCAGGCCAAGCCGAATAGTCTTTAATTAAAAATTTTGTCTCATGCATTGATCAATCTTTGATTACTCGTGTAGATCCCAAGGTCTTGGTTGGAGAGCTGGCTACGAACGAGACGGGACGGCCACGCGGACATTGCACACTTCACGTTTCATTGTTCCCATAGTTTGTGAGGGTCGTGCCAAGAATTAATTGACCAGCGGGGATGGAGGAAGCGAGAGTCAAACGCTTATTTGGCCCAGATGACGGAATTTTCTGGGCTGACCCATGCATTTGCTCCACGGAATTTTAGGCCATCCTGAAACAACACAACCATCCAGGGCTGCTGTGGACGGGGTTTTATCTCCAGAGGAATCGTCTGCCCTGCCCTGTCCTGTTCCCCCGAAGCGCGCGTGGGCCCGCAACAAACTGCAAGCAAATTTCGGGGACAGGAAATAAAGGCGTTGGGCGCTTCACCGGCGCCGACCATGCCCGATTCGCGCTGCTAAGCTTAACAGGTTGATGCATCATAGGCGACGTTTGCCGAGCGGTGAATGGGGGGAAGAGGAGAGGCCCCCGGCCGAGATGAGTGGCCGCCGTCTCCACCGGCGCCGAACAGGGGACGCTCGCTCGGCGGCGGTTCGCTGGGCGGGGATCGCCCCGTCGCCTGCAACGGTATTATATGGGGTTTTCTTTTCAAGGGACGGGCAGGTTCTGAGTTTAGAGCTTGATTGCGGAAAATACTACTGTAGGGGGGCGGGCAATGTTGGCTCGCATTGAGCAAAAGTACACGAGTGCACCAGAGGTCTAGTTGTGTTGTTTCCAGAGCTCAGTCAGCTCTTATTCACAGCGCCAAGTAAAGTGCTGCTGAGCGGTTTGGCATCTCGCTTAACTGCCTGCATTAAATCTCCTCCTCTCCCACCGTTTTCCCTGGAAAGCGGCAAACAGGACGACGAGCAATCTCTCATGACCTCGTCCCGTCTGTCGCATCTTGAGGCTCAAACGTGACAGGCCGATAATCCACCAATGGCGGCGGCGCCCCTTGCGCTGGCCCAAACACGGAGATGCAGGGGTGGTGTGGAACCCTCCCCCCCAACGCTGGTCGCTCTATAGCAGGCCCCTGCTATAGACCTTTGGGAATGGGAAATTTCGAGAATTGGCTGCTGAAAGAGTTGGTCGATGTTTGTGTGGGCTGAGTTCCAGAATCCGGTGGCCTTCGGGCTTGGGTTGCTGCTTTGGGCCATTTCGTCTCAGGTCTCTTGGGCGCTGGCATTTTTGTTCGTGGGTGGGAATCGGGGTGGATGATTGACAGGTACCATCTTGGCGATCGAAATCGTCTGCATCTTATGCGTCGTATTTGGGTTACATTTCATCTATGGACGACCAATACGCCGTATCATGGTGCTTGTGATGGAGAGAACGGTGAGAGCGGCACACACATTAGATTACGTACAGTCCTCGTAATGGAATACACACAAACACACACACTTGGAGATGTTTCTTTGCATCGTCTTGGCCCTTCATTAACACTATAGTCGTCCCAAGGTCAGGAATTGATGACTTCACCAGCAAGCGTAGGAATTTCTGGAGCTACTTTCCCCCGCTGCGTCTACCGTTCTCTCAGCGCAAATGTCAATTGGCGGACTATTAACCGTGGACGTGGCCCTGCAATCCTGGGATCTTGGTCCCATCCTTCGGCCGGCGCTTGTCATCCCAACACTGGTCGACCCCCGGCCTGCCGCCGCCCAAGCTTCGGGTTCTGGGTCCATCATACCAGGGGTTCGGGCGAATAGGCAGCCTGGAAATTGAGCATGAGGAGCAGGGCCAACCTTTCTCTTCGCCTGGCCCTGCAAAAGCCCAGCTAGCTCACCCGAGTATCAGAAAGTCCGGCTGGGTCTGCCGTGAGATGCGAGAAAGGAGGGGAGCGCCGCCCAGGGCAGGGGCTTGTAAGTCCCAGAGGTGGGAATCCTTCCTAGGCCAGATGCAGGAACTGTCATCCGAGGGGGTAGAATGCTGTTGTTCAACCGGCCCATATATCAACTCGACGATGCCCTCTCCCTCCTCTTGGTTTTCCTCTTCAGCCTCTTCTTCACGGACCTCGACGGACCAGATCTCTGCCATTCTTTTCTTGTACACTTGTACTTCACTTTCCTTGCCAACCTTGCCCTTCTTTCAGCCTTGACGGCCCCGTTTTTAAAACCACCCACAACTTTTTGTCTTTCGTGCTCCCCGAGCTTCATTCGCCCGTTCCTTGATATCTGGTCCTAGAGACTCCCAGCTGAACAAAAAACCTCCTCACGTCAAAAAAACTACCCAGCCTCTTTTTTTAACGAAGAACTATCTCGAATCGCCCAACATGCAGAAGTTTGTCGCTCTCGCTTCTCTCCTCCCCCTCGTGGCCGGCCACGGTTTCATCTCCTCGCCTACTCCCCGGAAGCCTGGTTCCGCCTACGAGGCTGCCTGTGGCCAGCAGCCCTACTACCAGCAGTCTTCCGACATCAACGGAAACGTCCAGGGAATCCTCCAGGTCGTCGGCACCGACTTCGACGCCTCCAAGTGCAACCTGTGGCTTTGCAAGGGTTTCCTCCTCGCCGACAACGAGGAGAGCGTTGAGAGCTACACTGCCGGACAGACGGTCGACTTCAAGATCAACATTGCCGCCCCCCACACCGGCTATGCCAACGTCTCGGTCGTCAAGACCAGCACCAACTCCATCATCGGCACACCCCTGATTGAGTTCTCCAACTACGCCTCCAACGCTGGTGTTGCCGCCAACAACACTGCCTTCAGCGTCACCATCCCCAGTGACCTCGGCAGCGACTGCTCCACCGCTGGTGACTGTGTTCTCCAGTGGTTCTGGGATGCTCCCGATATCGACCAGACCTACGAGTCTTGCGTTGATTTCACCGTCGGCGGCTCCGGCTCCGGCTCTGGTTCCGGTTCCTCCTCCTCGACTCCCGCTGCCTCTTCGGCCGCTGCTGTCTCTACCTCTGCCGCCACCGCTCCCTCTTCCGCTGCTGCCTCCTCGGCCGCTGCCACCACTCCCCTGAACATTGTCGTCTCCAGCGAGGCCGCCAGCACTCCCGTTGCCACCTCCGCCCCCGCTACCACCCCCTCCGGCTCTGCTGACTCCGGTGCTGATGATGAGGACTGCGATGAGGATGAGCCTGCCTCCACCTCTGTTGCCGCTGAGGCCGTTGAGACCTCCACCACTGATGATGAGGACTGCGACGATGAGGGTGACTCCTCTGCCTCCGCCACCGCTGCCGCTCCTGCTACCACCAGCGCTGCTGACTCCGGTGCTGATGAGGGCGATGACTGTGAGGATGAGGTCACCACCACTGTCTACGCCACTCAGCCTGCCGTTTCTCAGGCTTCTGAGCCCACTGCTTCCAGCTCCAACTCTGGCTCCTCCGGTTCTTCCAACTCTGGTTCTTCCAACTCTGGATCCTCCAACTCCGGATCTTCCAACTCCGGCTCCTCCAACTCTGGATCTTCCGGCTCCAACTCCGGCTCTGGCTCCGGCAGCGCCGTCACCTCCTACATCACCGTGACCCCCGACGTCAAGACCGTCACTGTCAGCGCTGCTGTCCAGACTCAGTACGTCACCGTTACCGTCAGCGGCAACGCTGCCGCCTGCACTTAAAGAGTGTGCAGGACGTTGCAAGGGAATGGTTGCCGAAAAAGCGAGGAAGGGTAAACCGACTCCTTAAACGGAGAGGGCCCTGTTCTCCGATGGCAGGATTTTGTTTGTCGACTGTAGATATTTCTTCTGGGTAGCCTCCTGTGGAGGTAGATCAATTGTAACATATTTGAGGAATTGACTGGACCACTATGTTTACGAATGTGAAATGGAAAATATTGTAGAATATGTAAACATGAGATAAGAGCATCAACTCGTCCATTCTCGGTAGTCTTTTGCACCCGTTTCTTGTCACATATCTAAATCTAACTTTATGTTCCAAGCTTTCTGATCAAGGTTTGTTGGCTTCGGTCGGGAGGATCGGGCTGTTCGTTATGGATCCAACCAACACGCCTTCCCATCACATACGACCATAGCTCTTAGAAAATACGGGATCCCCCATAATCAAGCTGGTAAGGGGCGGATTAGTAGTTGGGTCGGTGACGACCAGCGAATCCCTGCTGTTGTATGTTTTTGCTTTCGACATTTCTCCATTTTTTTCTTCTCCTACTCGATCTTTTTCTCCTTGTTGGGGGTAATGGTGATTATCTGACATCTTCTGCTAAAAACAGCCATCCCACTTCGGGTGGCGGCAAAACTACGGTACGAGTTGATAACCAGGGTGGAAGTACTGACATGCATCATCACAAGCGAGCGAATCTAACAATTGAAGTCATCGGCAAAAAAAAAAAAGAAAATAGTAGAAAGAAACGCTTTGACTCATTCTACATAAGTTTGTTTATGACTGAGCTCCCAGACTAGTGGGCAGCTGCGGACAGACTGTTCACAGGGCACTGAAACCCGAGACCGCAAACGCTGCAGTACAGATGCCCGACACTAGCCTTCTTGTTAAGAGTGATTGACATAGCGTAATCGTGATTGCAAAAAAGACAAGTGAATGATGCGGGTAGTGACTGCTTTTTCTTTGGGCTAAAGGTGTTGCTGGATGACTTGCGTTTACCTATAATAGCTGTAGTAGGTTGATGCGACTGAAGTCAGAGAGGGAAACTGAGTATAAGACTGTATAAGTGTAAAGCAAGGGTTTAGTTTGGATTATTTAGATGTATATAGCTTTAGAGGTGAATTAAGCTTCTCACAGATATATTTGCTGTTAATATATTAAAATTGTAAAGGGAGAGTTTAATCTACAACTACTAGATGGGCTATTAAGTCTTATATATTAGACTGAGGTCAGAAAGGTAGAGGGACATCGTTGATCCTCAGGGTGGGCTGATTTGAAAATCTGGACACTATAAAGTTTGGTCCTTTAGTTACCTTGATATCTGACCTTTGTGGTTATGCTCCTAAAGACGATCACGAGAACAAACCGAGCCAGAACCAAATTTTTGATCAATCTTATAACGGGGAATGGAATACGTTAAGCAATATACCATATCCTACGAACCAGGAACCCCTTAATAATCTTAGACAGGCTCCAACCTAAACTTAGGATGCAAAAGCTTATCACAAACACGGTAGTTCCCTGGCCGCCTCCTAGATAACCAAAATAAAGAAGGCCTGACCACCCAACAAGAAAATACAAGGCTCTCAGTCCTTTTTTCCAACTGGTGTGCATCGACCCTTTAACAAAATAAATCTCAACACCAAGCCAAACGCATTGATATAGCAAAACTGTGCAAGCGATTACTAATATCCGGGACCAAATGGTATACTGCGCAAATAGAAAACCCAATGCGAAGGCCAATACTATCAAGGTTCCCGTGAATTGCACAATAGCTTGGGTAAGCGAGGTGCATTGTTGGGTTCGCAACGAAATAGCCGCCCAAGTCGTAAGCAGAATATAAAACACAATCTGAACCCCTACTAAGCGGAGAAAAAAGAAATATCCTTCTCCCCGGTGGAAGCCAGCATGAAAGAACTCTTCCCCAGAAGATCCGAGAAATGATATGAGCGCAACAGTTTGAAAGAATGCGGCGACCGGTTTTTGTAAGTTTAACTTTTCAACCCACAAACAACATGTGATCCAACAATATTGGGTAATTGGCTGATAAACAATAAACTCAAGAATCAATTTCAAGTAAAGAGTTTTGTGTGAAGTGTCCGAGTAAAGAATAAAATATGTAGCGCAAGAATTGTATGTCCACAAGGCCAGAAGTAGAGTTCCATGAAAATGAGGAGCTCTATCGCGTGATAGACCAGTTACGACAAAATATGAAGGCAGAGGTTGATTGATTTGATTTGCTATAATGTCGTTCTGGTTAGCCACTTCACTTAAACTTTCCGTGATGAAGGATTAAGCTTTCGGTGTGATCCGTTACTTAGCTTTTGTTTCATACCATCAATTTGGGATGGGATGCTGGGCCGTGAATCTTCCTCTGTTATGTGTTGTGCGATTGTAATCAATGGTGCGACTAATAACACCAAAGGTAAGATCTGTCCAAAGGTCCATGTATTCTCTTCTCCAGGGCCGTATTTTCGTGTATGAAAGAGTTTAAATGTTGCCCAGATTATTGCCATTATCAGCAAGTACACCTGAAGATGTAATTTGTGAGTCAATCCCTTGAACAGAAAGAAGGGATGCTCACCTCTGATAAAACTGATGTAAGTAGGTCTAAGTGAACATGCAGAGTCCCATAGACAGCGATGACCAATGGGGTCACGAATATTTCTATCAAAAGTCTGCCCAAAGGTTTGGATGGTGTTGGATCCCAAGCTCTGGATCGTGTTTGTGAATTATCTCTCCAAGTTGTTGATACTAGGCGAATTTTCTGGTTGAATTTAGGTGCTATTTTGATAAGACGGATGAAGTACCCGTAAAATAGGAGTATTATGGATCCCACCATGGCTTGAAACGCGTAAGTGTTAGTGTTCACGGTTGCTTTGTAATAGCAAATGGCAGCGTCGTTTGGCGAGGCTCCATCCATGGACCCAGTATGCACCCATGTAAAATGAGCCGAAGGACCAAGCGCCACGGCGAGGAGAAGTAGCATAATGAACATGAAAGCTACCCTCCAGTTCCTTTCTCTGGGGTGATCATAAAAGTATTGGCGTAAAAATGTCAAGACTGAGAGGTGGGTAATCGAGGCAAAGAAGGCAAGTTCGATAATAATTTGCCAGTGATAGGTTGAAAGGCCACATTGAATAGTCGCATAACCGCTTATGAGTATTGCTGTGCCGGTCGTCATATGAACATCTGAAAACATAAGCATACACTATCTGGGTGTTAGCAGATTGTGTCGCAACAAGTCTGTATGGGTTATATACTTTGGTAAGTTTTGGTTCAAACTTGGACAATCCGACGCCTCCCAAGTCCTTTTTCGTATTAACGACGGACGCTCGTCGTACGATAGAGAGAAAGGTTTGGTCCACGAGATTCGCATTGTCCGCATTTGCTCCTGGTTTGGATGGATTGTACCCTGGAATGTAAAACCAAAGGTAATATATGATCAGGACTAACACCGCGATATAAGGCATACATATAAAACTAATAATGACCTAGTCATTCATTTTTGTTAAAGCATGCACAAAATAGCCCTTTAATCTAACTTACTCCAAGACCAGAGATATCTCCATAGGGCTGAAGTTCAGGCGGACTCTCACATGAGTACGTGCACGTATTCTGGTTTTGTGTAGCAGTAGTGTTTGACGCCATTCGCGCTCTGGGTGATTGATCTGAGACTCAAGCCGTGTGAGTATTGGGAAAGAGATTACGGTATATTGTTATTCAGGGGCTCGAAGTAAATGGCGAATTTGACATGCGCCGAATGAGGCTCCGATGTGTGTGTAAGATTGGATTGTTTGGGGTATTTGTGTGATGCAAGTCTGGGGACCAGCCGGTTTAATAGGCGCCTAAAATACCAAGCTCGTAGGCGTCTAATGCGCATTGCTTTTGAACTATTCCAAAAACAGAGCGAATCATATCCTGTATAATGTCCTTGTTGTTACGCGCTACGAATGAAAAACATTGTAAATCTGTTACTCGGCTTGATTCCTCACACAGATCGGCGCTGTTTTAGCGCCACCGTATGCATTATGCTCCTTAGGGTTGCTCTATTGGTGTATTTCCACTAGATCCAACATCTCAAAGCGCCACATTCCACCTGAGGCCAGTACCCAGCAAACTTTTGAAAGTCAGCTGGACCAACCAGTTTGCCAAAAATAAAACGGCTCAATTTTCAAGCAAACACAGTTGGTTAAAATGTATGTGGTCAATCACCCGTGGACTCTTTCTCAATAGCCTCGACACGATAAACCCCCTGAAACTTGAGCTATGTGTAACAAAATTTGGTCTACGCCGTGTTCAAGTTCCCTTTCTGGAACCGTGCACCGCATCCGCTAGCTATGATGCCTAAAATTTAGGCATGGATGAGCGATTTTTGGCGTGGAAGCGAAGATCCTGACAAGGCAACCAATTATGTCGTTTTGGTTGGCGCTGAGGCTGTGAGACATGCAGCCATAGTGAAAGCTGAATAGAATCGCCACTAAAATTAGCTTGAATCTAAGCGCTGATGCTACAAGTAACTAGAAATTTACTCATTGTTCTCGAGTGTTAGCTAAGGACGGTGACCAATGAGACCAAAAATGTTTCTGATTCGAGTGAAAAATTAAATCACGTTGCCAATAGAAAGAGTTGCATGCATCTTCTCCAGCTGAGGTAGGCGCAAGTCTGCAAGTAGTGCGAATCTGTGTGCCGGAAGTCACTCAGCTGTTCGGAACTTGACGACTTGGCAGTCAGTAAGGTTGTCAAGACATGCATTTCTTTTATTAAAAAAGAAGCACTGTGCAGAAATTACTGCAATTTTAGCCTCTATGTTATTAATTATTTTAATCTATCTAACTTTGTATTCTCAGCTTTTTGATCAAGGTGTATCAGCTTCTATAAGGAGAACCAGGTTATTGATTGCAGATCGAACTGACATGCCTTCTCACCACATACGACCATAGCTCTTAGAAAATACAGGATCCCGTCAAGCTCTCTCTTTGAGTTCAAAAGCAGTCTGTCTTGGAGGTCTGAACCTCCGAAACCGGGGGGTTGTAACTACCAAGATCGGAGGCTGTTGAACTGTTCGATAAAATTGATAGTGACGAGCAACACGGCTTCCGAGATATTAGAGATTAAACTGCTACACCCTCAATTGTGCATGAAACAACAAGCTTTTCTCCTTTGTTATGGCTGGGTCCCGAGACTGAACAATTTGGGTGTTGGCGAGGGCAGCTATTTTTGAATACATGCCATCCCTGCGGCGTAGTCAACATGGCGAATCTATGACGCCGCAGGATAGTGGTGCAGTGCTAGACCGGCCTTTATATGCCCATATGTCATCTTGTTACCTAGAGCCCCAACAAAGTGTCAACCAGGACCAAGAGAAAGTGCCACGGTTGAAAAAGAGAAGCAAAGGAGTTTTAATGGAGCAAGAAAAACGGGCCAAAGTGTATGGGACATCTTCCCTGTTGATTCATTTGTTCCCTTTCCATGTATATGCCCCGATGCCCTAAAAAAGGCCGATATATTCCTGGAGGACACTTCAGCCGGCTTCTATGCAGACCGGCAAAGCGATCTGAAAGCTTTTAAATGTGCCTTCCGGGAATCTTGTGAGTCAAGACTTGGATTTCGATTCCGTAGAATTCCCGGCATCCTGGGAACTAGATGATGAGCAAATACTAGCCTGAGATTAGGACTTTCTCGAGTTCCCGTTACCACTTAATTGTTTGACTATAAGATGTAAATACGTAAAAAAAAAAAAAAAAAAAAAAAAGAATGGGCCGAGCAACTGTTTTTAAGATGCATTGAACTGATGGAATTTTGAAGAAATTGAAAGGAGAAAAACGACCTTTGACGAAAGACAGTGTTGGCTACAATTACATTTCAACTGTGTGGTTTGACGCAATTGCCCAGATCCACTCGAAAGCTAAGCCTCGGCCGTGTGCACGATTTCATTCAATCTTGGATGAGAATTTCGTAAAAACGAAACATCCAACCCTTGTTGGTTGAAATTGGGGCAATTTGTGATGGGGGTTGCTTGCGGCACCAGACAAATGATGTTTGGATTTGTAGAGGTATGATCATATGGTAATTATTTACTAAACAAGTTGCGGTCAAAAATGCGAGAGAGTGATGAGTTTGATAAGGTGGGTTAAAATTGTGCCTCTTGTGCAGTTGTTGCACACTTTGGCTTCAGGTCGGAACGTGGCTTTCCAACCGCGTAGCGTTCGGACTTGATCACCTGACGAGCGAAACGCTGATCTTTTTTTTTGAATGCTCATGGTTGGACTCGCTTCATTCCCGCCCTGTGTCTCATCGCTACTGGATAGCTCTTCTCGTGCGTGCCCACTTGAGCTGTTGGTTCCAGCCTCGACTAGTGTGCTTTTGAGACGGGCCATGACATAAAACCCAGCTGTTGCTCAACCCATTTTGCGAGGGATCACTCATCCTTTTCAGTCTACTTCATTCTATCCTTGCAACTTAATCATCCACCAAACTTTGCACACATTGTCAAAATGACCGGCCGCGGATCAGCACACCTACCGAGGCTTCCTCCAATGGACCCTTCTCTCGAGTCTCGCCCTGTACCGCTGACTCGACAGTTTACTGTCCGTTCGTACGGCCCAGGTGCCGATGCCGACATAAAGGAAAATGTGGTTACCTGCAAGCAACTTGATGCTCAAACTGGCTTTTTGAGCAAGAGTCGTCCACCACGGCCGGCAACTCGAAGCTACGAGGATATGAAACGCTACCACGGCCAAATAAGGCAATTTGAGCTTTGCAACGAAGTGAGAAACATTTTTGTCATGGTTCAGGGGAAGGGCGAAGTAGGTTGGAGAGATGATCCGGACACTGTGGATCCAACCTGGGGCCTTTGCATCTTTGTCACGTCGTATACAGAAGCAGCCCTAGAAAAGATCGATGCCGCATTGTCGACGCTTGTTACTGCGGTGCAGCGTTATTTTCTCCGAAAAACAGACTCGCACTCTGAACCATACGCACTTCAAACCTTTAAGATGTTCAGACTGGATCTGATATTGGACAAGGATGCACTTGATGGTGCGTCGGATGACCGTGTGAGAGAGGAATTCAACGCCCACGTTAGGCATTTGCACCTTTGGAATAAGTATACTGAGGCACGTCCCCATCCCAAGGGCTTAAACCGTCCTTCTGGTCCTACACCACGATTCAACTTTTGCATCGTTTTGGACGAGGAGGCAATTGTCAAGTTGGCAGATATTCAGTTTGCTTCCGACATTGAGAAAGACCAGGAGGTACTTACAGATGTGACTGTGAAAATAGTTGGTCGCGATTGGGATTATCCGGGCAGGCCTGATGCGGAATGGGAGCAAAGAGTCAACGGAGTAAATAAATTTCCAACTGGGGTAGATGAGTGTCCAATCTGGAAGATTGCCCCCATCTATTATTACGCTGAATCTGTAGAGATGGAAAGAATGTTCCCTGTAGCTTCGTTTGATCCAGGTTGGTACTAGGCACAGAAAAATGAATTCACCCGATACCGGCATCGAAGGTGTCTAGGCTTTCTTGCAACGGTGCACAATACATGATTTGGCCAAGTTGGCTTTTTTTATACACGAACCTAGGAAAAAAAGAAGGTGTCAAGTGACCGTATATCTGTCGAAAATACTAATCCAAACCACTCAAGTCTACAGAGATGATATTGGTGGTGTAGGAAACAGGGGTTCAGCGAGTTGGCCCGAAACCAGCCAACCAGACAATTCGCCATCGTAAGAATAGCGTCCATGAGAAAACATGACCAGACCAACAACTGTTTTCTCATCCGTGCTACGGCGGGTTTAGCGTCGGACTTCGGATATCGGCTTCATCGCCAGCGGTTATTTTCTTGGCGTTGGTTCACGATGACATTTCTTAAGCATAATGGATATGCTCAAATGTGTGAGCGTGCCCTTAAACATTATCAACTAGCGGCAAGCTAAATAATAGGGGTCACACTTGTAATTTCCAGAGCGTCTCCACGAGTACATAGCTGAAATCCAACTTAGCCCGGGCCGTGCAAATGGTCACTTCAGCATTTAACGCTTTATTTCTGTCGGGTAGCTCATTTTGAAGGACAAGGTGACAAAGGAAGTTTTTTTCTAATTTCACTATGAGGTTCATACTACTCTCTGCTCTTGGCTCTGTGGCTGCTCAGCAATTCTCTGATTTTGAATACGATTATGATGCTATTCAGTATACCACAGAGTGCAAGACATCGTTGAAGCAAGTTCTGGACTGTAGTTCGCTTCTGACCAAGTATGAGTTTCACAGCATCGACTTTTCAACCGCCAATCTAACTGAGCTGTGCACCTCTGGATGTCGTTCATCCCTTTCCCAACTTCAAACCCAAATCCAATCATCTTGTCCTCGATCAGCCAACAGCCTTACCCTCGACGATGGCACATTTTATACAGCCACGGACAGGATCAACCTATTTTTGGACGTGTTCAACAAAGTTTGCTTGGTCGATCCGTGAGTCAACATACTTGCCCTTCAAATTTTATCTTTACGAGCTAACCCAGGCTGACAGCCAGACGCAGGAGTTCTGTTATGACGTCGCTAAACTGTGGCCGAACAGTGACAAGATGACTAGCGCTCAGAATTGTTCAGACTGTAACTTGGCTCTCCTCCAGCTTGACCAGAGCTCCGAGTTTAGCTATGAGGAGAAAGTCGCTTCTGAGTTTTCATCGTTGACAAGCAGCTGTGGCAAAATTGGTTTTGAGCCTCAAACACCGACCGGAAGGAGTACCCACTCTGCCACAGCTGCCACTACAGCTTCCGCTACGCCTTCATGCACATCTTTATATACCATTCAGTCTGGTGACACCTGTGATAGTATTTGTAAGTCTCACAACGTGTCTACCTACGCACTGACGCAGGTAAACGGATTGGCTGCGTACTGTAAGGAGCTTCCTACTGCGGGTACGCAGCTATGCATGCCTGATGAGTGTGACATCTATACTGTTGCCGAGGATGATACATGCTACAGCATTGCCAAGAGGCTTAATAGCACCTTCAGCGTAACTCAACTTCTCTCGTGGAATCCACAGCTCAATGAGTTGTGTACCAACATGCCACAGCAAGTCGACACACAAATTTGCGTTAGCCCTCCGGGCCAAATCCGTGCTGTTGTAACAAACACTCAGGCTCCGGCCGATACCCCAACTACTGCCATGTAAGTGGCTCTTTGATGCTTCACAAAGCAAAAGTACTGATTGTGATTAATTATCCCTCAAACAGGCCAGCGCCTAACAACGTTGCAAGTGGAACTGTGGACCAATGTGGCAAATACTACGAGGTTATTGATGGAGATGACTGCGCCACTGTGTCTCTGAGCCAATCCATTTCTGTCTCTGACTTCCATTTCCTCAATCCCGGCATCAACACAAACTGTACGGATCTGCTCCTGGGCGTTAGCTACTGTGTCAAGGCAGTAGGTGACATTTCAACTTACTCGGGCTACGGGCCTACCATGACTGATGACACATGCTGGGGATTTAATTGTCCTGTTACTACTGTCACTCCAACTCCAGTCCCTGAGGAAACCTGGACAGTTGGTCCTGATGGCATACCAGTACCTGCAGGCGTGAGGCTCAGGACTACGATATCGATCTCGCTCAATCCGTACGCGACTGGGACAGTAGAAGAGGATCAGTGCGCCAACTATCTTGTAGCGCGTGAGGGGCTTAATGAATCCACCGACCCAGTCAATAGTTGTGAGTTTATGTGCGGGCTTCGTGGGCTCGCCGTTGAGGATTTTATCAAACTGAATCCCAGCCTCCAAGGTGTCCAGCCTTGTGTGCTTAAAACCGGTTTTAGGTACTGTTATCGCCTGAAGTGTAAGTAACTTTGCTGTCTAATAACCCTTCTCCCGTATCCTAACACTCGGCGTTAGCTTCTGTTTCTGCCGGTTCCACAGCAGCGACCCGGACTGATAATCCCACACAAGCAAGCACCGCCACTGAGGAAGATACAACGTCCACCGAAACCACTAGCAAAACAACTACCTCATCAACCAACGTCTCAACACCATCACCCTCTGCTGTAAGTGTTTATTTGTGTTGCTTTTTTTTTTTTGGGCCATTCATTGATTTATGTCAAATAGGGCGGAATGACAAGTGGCTGTACAACCTTTTACAAGGTACAAGATGGAGATTACTGCTGGAAGATTTGCAATGATAATAACATTGCGATGAGCGACTTTATCCAGTGGAATCCGAGTGTTGGCTCGGACTGCTCGCTTGTAGAGAAGGATGTATACTATTGTATTGCTCATTAGGCAAGGTTGGATAAATCCATGCTTGTGGTTGACAAGCCTTAATGTATCAGCAATTTCGGTTCACTTCTCTTAGTGTATGTGGAGTGACAATATATTGCTTATTAGGGAATAGAAATTGATATTATCTTATGTGCAAAACAGATGATTTGCTCACCATTATTAGGCTTAGCTTAATAACTGATAGAATTTTGATTATTGTAGCTTAACCTCTATGTTATTAATTATTTTAATCTAACTTTATGTTCTCAGCTTTCTGATCAAGGTTACTTTGCTTCTGTTGGGAGGATCGGGATGTGAGATATGGGTCCAACCAACACCCCTTCCTTCCACATACGACCATAGCTCTTAGAAAATACGGGATCCCGTCCGCTCTCCCATAGTCAAGCTGAGAAGCGGTGAATTAGTACTCGGGTCGGTGACGACCGGGGAATCCTCGCTGTTGTATGTTTTTTTTTTCTTTTTTACATCAACTCCATATTTTTGCCTTTAACAGGTAGATGACAAGCTTTGGGGAAGCATGCACACTAAAAAGCA
Organism: Calonectria ilicicola; assembly: GCA_020809705.1. Classification (NCBI taxonomy): domain Eukaryota; kingdom Fungi; phylum Ascomycota; class Sordariomycetes; order Hypocreales; family Nectriaceae; genus Calonectria; species Calonectria ilicicola. The sequence continues at coordinate 7,312,583 of CP085826.1, forward strand.
TACAACAGCTAAATTAGTATAATAATTATTACTTTATATAATTAAGTATACACCTTTATTGTTCATAAGTCTGGTAAATCCACTAATCTGCAAATAAAAGCTATTAGATAATTCAAGTTATCCTCTATTCTTGAACTAAGCTTTTCCTTATATTAGTAGATAAAATATATATTATATCTAAAATATAGGAAGGTATCAATGGCGCTATAAAAGACATATCCCACTCGCACTTTTATGCCGCAATCTTGGCCCTAACCCAGTTCTCGAGGCTCCCGCAAGCAATAATCTCTTGCACAGTAGGCGACAGCTCGCCAACCTTCTGCTCCCATACAGCGCCGTTTTTCTCTGTCACAACGACCTTAGACCGGCGTACGTCCCACAGCAGCCGCCAGCCCGTACGGCGAGTCAGTTGCTTCTCCGGGTCGTCCTTGTATGCCTCGCGCAGCCGCTGCACGAGGCTGCTCATCTCGATGCCCAGCAGCGCATTGTTAATGCTGTTGCGACTAAAGATGTTTCCGAAGCTGCCCGACACAACCAGCGGGATCTGCTTAGCCAGGATGGCGGTCGCTGCCTAAAGAAGAAAACCCCGTTAATATAGATCCTAAGTTCAGGTATGAATGGCATTGGGTAATTCTTACCTGCTCGCGCGACGAGCCGCAGCCGAAGTTGAAGCCGGCCACAAGAATGTCGCCGGCCTTGGCGATCGTGCGGAAGTTCTTGTCGTAATTTTCCATGCACACCTCTGCCATGGTCTCCTTGGAGACGTTATCTTGGTAAGTATACTTGCCTTTTTTTTTTTTAACAGTCAGCATAGATCCCGATCATTAGCAAATCAATAATGGCTTGACTTACCAGGATAAACGCCATCAGTTGAGATATTGTCACCATCACAGAAGACAATCTCGCCTTCAATCTTCTCGGGGAATCCAGGGAGAATATCCGTTAACGCCTCATCCTCAGCCACGGCAGCCGGGCTAGACGTCTCCTCACCACCAACCTCAGCAGCGCTAATCATGCTCTCCATCTCGCCAATGAGCTTATCGAAAGCATTGGCAGTAGACTGGGCCTTGTCGGCTTGGAAGTCGCCGCTTCCCTCACCAATGATGACCTTCTCGACACCCTCAGGTTTCTGGTACCAACCAGGACCAGCAATCTTGCCATGAAGAGCGCTGGCAGCCACAACCTCGGGACTGGCGAGATAAGCAATGCTGCTGCGATGTCCCATCCTGCCAACGAAGTTTCGGTTGCTTGCACTGATACCAACTTCCTCACTATCGAGTAGACCAGGACCGAGACCAATGCACGGGCCACAGCCTGATACAAGCGGATGGGCACCAGCATCCAGCAGGACCTGCCAATCACCCGCCTCCTCGGCGATTCGCTGCTCCGCAATGGAAGCTGCCGCAACATAGAACTTGACGGTAGAGGCCACTTTAGCAGGCTTGCCATCCTTGGCAGCATCGCGGAATACACGAGCAGCGGCAGCGATGTCTGAAGCTCGGGAGTTGGTGCATGAGACGAGATATGCCTTGTCTATAGCGATATTCTGAGCCTCAAGGTTCTTGAGAGGTGTAGCAACCTTCACCGAGTTTGGACCAGCCACAAAAGGAGAAAGCGTCGATAAGTTTAGGTAAAATTCTTTGGCGTATGTGGCACCGGGGTCAGCAACCACCCGGTTCTCTACCATCTCGTCGATTCTCTTGTGGTTGATCCGGGTCTTGGTGGGGCTATCTAACATGGCGGCAGTGGTAGCTTTGGCACGATACCAAGAGATGAGCACCTCATCAATAGGAAACAGCGCCGATAATGCTCCCCATTCTGTTGTCATGTTTGAAATGCTTAAGCGGTCATCGATAGGAATGCTTGCTAGTGTCTGTTCGGAACCAGTGAATTCAATCGCGTGGTTGAGAACCTCATCCTGGTTGAAGAGTCCACAAAGAGCAACAATGACATCCTTGCCAGTCACTCCCGGGGGTAGAATACCAGTTAAAGTCTAGAAGGTCTCAGCTATCCTATCCCAGTTCAAAAACCATCCCGGGGTAGAGTCGTGTCTCAGAGGCGTAAACCCCGTGAACCTCGGCAAACAGCAGCGTCTGTAAGGTTGGGAAAGCATTACAATCAACTTACAATCTTAGCTACGGGAGGAATCTGCCACCAGGTACATCCAGTAGCATAAACACTGGCAGCATCTGTTCTGACAATAGGGGTTCCTGCACATTATTAGTTTTTGGGATCATGAGTTATCTAGAAGGCCACGAACCGAGACTTGAAACAGCTCCGTACATGTTTGAATGACTGTCACTCGCAACTGTGACCGAAGAAGGCCAGGCATAACCTAATCCAGTTGTCAACAAATCGTCCAACGACCCCAATGGTGCGAAAGATGTGTTTACCCTCTTCAATCATGACCTGGTGTCCGATTCCGTGACCCGCAGGGTAGCTACAAAGGCAATGTTAGAACAAGCCCGGTTCAGATTCCTCCCTCCTAATAACGTATTTTTCTTCTAGAGAAAACAAGCGAGTGGGAAAGGCATACAAGTCAACATCATTTTTGCGAGCAAACTCTTGTATCGACGTGTACTTCTTGAGATTGGATTCGGATACATTGGAAACGTCGTGGTCTAAGCAGAAAACGAGCTGGCGAGGATCGTGGATCTTAGTGGCTCCCAAGGCTTGGTACTTTTTCATCACAGGAGCTGTATTATCGTGCGTCATACATTTAGCTGGTTGTCTTCGCAGGTCAGCTAGGGGCATCCTTCGGGTGTTGGGGCTCTAGGAGTACGAACAGGGTCACATAGTCACCGCTCTTGACAACCTTGCCTGCAGCGAGGCCGAGAGAGTGACGCTGGACAAGCTTTTCGGTGAGGGTCTGGGGGATCGCAGGCGGGGTGGCGAGCTTCGGGGAGGCTTGGGAAGGATCGACACCAGAACTGGTGTCGAGCTGCTGTCGGCGCGGAGCAGTGATGGTGTAGGGACGGAGCTGGGAGGGAGATACGAGGGCACAAGGAAGCCGTCGGGGGTGGGGGCGGGCTACGACAGTCCGGAACTGACGCCGCGCAAGGACGGCGACAGCATCAAGTGCCATGGCTCTCCGCTGCCCACGTGAGTCAGTGACGCCGCCCGACGAGGAGGAATTGTGGCACATCAATTGAACGTACCAGAGCAGCCATTGTAGCAGATTATTGCAACTCCCCGTACGATGGGCGTGGGCTGGACCATAGAGGTCAAATCTCGAAAACCCACGCGGTGGTGAAGGTGATGGTGACCGTGTTTGTTAGTTATTTTCTGCAGAAAACTTGCCGTTGAATTGCCCCGCGGATCTGGTTCAAAAAAAAATTACCTGGAGTAGAGAAATAGAACGTCGCTCATTGGTTAGATGATGTGGGGTGGGTAGTCCGCCCCGAGGTTGGTCCGATTTCGGTTATCAAGCTTGAGCTTCATCTATAGTTATCATACATGTACCTGGATAAATAGGTGGTTGGCAAATAAGCTGCAGACCTAAATATGAGCAGTGGCTTAGGCTCCTGCACTTCTCTTGCCTACAAATGGGCTGTTCATATTAGAAGTATCGCCTGACTTCGTTGGCCTCTTTGAGAAAGAATGTCACTATCATATATTTTTTATACGTGATGTACGCTGCAAGAGTACACTGGGCGGATGCTCTAAGAGGGTTCTCTGATCAATTCAACGACCAAAAGAGCCTGTCACTCTTATTGGGCTCATCTATAGCAACTTCCACCTAGCATTTCAAAATGGGATTAGGTTTGTACTTCTTTGCGGATAAGACCTACAGCACCGCCTTCCATTTCATTTTTTTGTCTTCGGTGGGTCGATGACAAGCTTTGGAGAAACATCTACACATTCAAAGGCGTTTCGGTGGATCTTATCCACAATGAAGTACAAGTCTGATACCATTTTGAAATGCCAGGCGACAGTTTCTATAGATGAGCCCAATAAGAGTAACAGGCTCTTTAGTTAAATTGATGAAAAGCTCTTTTAGAGTATCCACCCAGTGTATTCATGCAGTGTACATCGCGTAAAAAAATAAAAAATAATATAAAAAACTATGATAGTGACAAGACACTCGCCAAGAGGCCAACAAGGTCAACCGATGCTTCTGGTATGGACGTCACGCAACAGCTCCGTGGACAAGACATACGCAACGGGTAGTCACATGAGGAGGGATAGTCACATAAGGGGCCCGCGGGCCCTTTCAACCTAGCTTCTTCATCCTTCATCACCCATCAATACAATCCATTTCCCTGCTACAGCAGCTTTCTAGCCCTTCGTGCTTTCCAAGGCCTCTGGCCATCGCCTCTTTGATCGTATCAACAAGCACCAATTTTTATACTTCCGAGGCACTGCGTTAACAAGTCCTCACCACATAAGCCAAGATGTCGAACAAACAAGGAAGGATGGCCGGTTACATCAACTGGCGGATGCGAGTGACACTCAACGATGGAGGAGCCATGACCGGTCAGATGCTCGCCTTCGATAAGCACATGAACCTTGTCCTAGCCGATACCGAGGAGTTTCAGCGTGTCAAGCGCAAGCACAACAAGCCTGCCGCCCCAGGCTCCTCCGATTCGGCCTCGCAAACCATTGAGACTGAAGAGAAGCGAACTCTCGGTCTGACTATTGTCCGTGGTGCCCACATCATCTCGCTGTCGGCCGAGTCCCCTCCCCCCGCCGACCCAAGTGCTCGACTTGGAAAGAGTGCTCCCGGAGGTATCCCCTCTGCTCTAGCCTCTGGACCTGGCGTTGCCCGCGCTGCTGGCCGAGGTGCACCCCCTCCAGGCTTCCCTGGAAACTTCCCTCTCCCTGGATTCCCTGGCAATGCCTCTTTTCCTCCTCCAGGCTTCAACCCTCCCGGTGGGTACATTTATAAGCAAGAGAAATGCAGGAACCTAAACCGCGTGGAACAAAGAAGTGTTTGATGACAAGATTCACGCGTATTTCCAGGCTACAAAGTCTGTTTTTCAGCCAGCCAACTGAGAATCCGTGCTCCTCTTTTTTCGTCTTCTTTTTATTTTGTCCAGTGTGTTCATAGAGGTCCATAGAGGTTTATTTGCGTCTAATAAAAAAGGAATATGTAGCCAACTCGACCAGGACTTCTCTCAGAAGCCCCAAAGCCATAATGGTAGCAGATACAACCAATACAACCAACAACCTTGCTTGGCAATGAGTTTCCAGAAAAAGAACCAACCAACTTAATTATCTGTACAGTGCAACCTTAATGCCCACATGAAAGTTTAGATAGTACGGACTTCTATTACCCCATCTCCGGAAAGCGATCATAAAAGCGGCAGGTTGTGCCCTATACCATGTTCTCTGCCTTCTGACATCCTTACTTCATAAAAATTTGGATGGGGTAGCGGACGCTTCCCAAAAAAAAACCCAACGTTCAAGTTAAGCTCTTTGGGTCTCAAAAACGACAACAATCCGTATTTTTTTGGGTTATCGCCTCTTTATTATACCTCGACTTAGTGGACAGCATTCGAAAAAAAAAAAAAAAAAAACAAGACACGGGCAGATCTCTGTGCTACAGACCATTCAGTCGAATGACTAATAAGTGGCGAACAGCGGGCATATCAAATAAATTTGCAATCGGAAGAGGAACGAGACTGAAGCTGGATCATACACAAATTAACACCAACCTCCCTATCTTTTTAGCGCCAATACAAGTCTAGCTATCCGGCAAGGTCAATCCAATAAGGCGGCTGTGTCGTTATAATCATCGGTGGGGCGGAATGAGTGAGCTACATATAAGATCCGGGATTTCACTGCAATTTTAGCTTCCAGAGGCCACCCACCACGGACAATTTCCCCACACTTCGGTCTTACCCTATACCACCGCAAATTCGGTTTGGGGTTCTGTTTCCTGGCACTAAAATTCCACACAACTTACGAAGTCAAATTTTTCCTTTCGTCGTATTAGAACGTGGAAATTTGAACGAGAAGGGTATGCCTTTCGAGTGGAAAGCGTTACGAGGCCTTGTTGTCACAAGCATTAGATATTGAATGGCGAAAATATTAATTTTGTTACACTATATTATCACTTGGAATTGTTTTGATGTTGGATCCTGAGCGGTTCTGACTTCACCAAAATCTCCACAATTGACAGGGAATGAGTGGGTGGCATGAACCTGCGCATTTCACTACAATTTTAGCCGTGACGGTCATCGCAGGAAGTTTGCTCGAGTGGCCCTGGCCCTATCCTATTCTATGGCACATTTTTTCTTCCCTCCGTTTTTGAACCCCTAAGGAGTGTATAATGTATTCGAGTATTGAGGTAAAGAAGATGTCATGGCTAAGAAAGACAGCTCTTTTGGGCTGGTAGGGGACGTTGCCTCACCTAACCCTTTTACTATGCCTGAATCTCTAGCGGATAGGCCACACTTTTGTTGGCTCGATGGAATAAAAACCGAGGACCCCGACCTTTTTTTATAACCATGACAGCTCCTTTCTGAGGTATCTGCACATTATTTGGTCAAATCATCGGATATCTGGTCCATGTGTTAAATCATGTGACCCTTGTGGGGTGACGGGGGTTGATCTGCTCAACGCAGTGGTTCGAGGGCCCCTCTTCGCCAAGGACAATCATGATATCGGCAAGCGATTCGCGGTTGCATTGCAAATGGTATATGAAGCGAGAAAGCCGATCAAAACAAGGAACCAGGGGCATTCGTCCGATGGTAGGAAATTGGCGGAACACCAGGAGAGAAGCATCCCCGGCTCGGTTCGCGCGAGATTAACTGCCCTGTCCGGTGGTGGGAGATGGGAGGATTTTTTTGCTCAACATTTAACGGCGCTGGGGGCGGAGATACCCTTGGCAATTAAGCTTGTTCGCTTGCAACAAGTTTTTTTCTTCTATTTTTCTACTCGTCCGCCCTGGTGTCGACCTAGAACGCAGGGAATCACATTGAATACGTGTATACGTGAGAAGGGAAATCAATTAAAGCCCTTCATTCCACATGGGACTGCAGTGTGTGTAGTGAGTGTGTGTGTGCATTTTGGCCCGGCTGCTGCGTCAGTATCAAGGGCGGGCACCCCGAGAACCGATTGTATGGGAGACCCCAGGCTGCCAAGCAACACCGAGACCCGTCGTCGGGCCCGGGATGTCGGGCGTCGCGGAGAATTTACTGGGCGGCAGTCGTAAGACTTCAGGGCGCATGTTTCGAGGTCCACCCTGCTTTGCATCTTGTAGGCGCCTCAACCATGTCAGGGGCACCTGTCGAACCGCTACAACCCTTGCGGTTCTGACGGCAGCAACTAACTCCGCTACAATTATGGGTTTATGGGGTCCGTGGTGGTGCGCAGATCCCTGCGTGGGGCCCCCGTTGGGGCTAGGACCATGGCATTCTGCTGTCGCTGCTACATGAATCTGAAGCTAAGCGCAGAAGTTACAGCGTCGGATGTCGGTGGACCTGCTCCAAAACGGCGTCGTGATAGGTGGATGGATGGGATGTTTCGTGATTTCTGAAACCGGGGAAACCTTTTGTGCTGCGACAACGCTAAGACAAGGTACAGAGAAGAAAAAGGACAAGAAGGAAGGCGAAAAGGAAAATATATTGGATTGAAATGAGATGAAAAAGGAAGAAAGGGGACTTTGTTCTGGTCTCGAGGCAAAATGTTTAAAGACCACGAGGGAGACTGGCAATCCTGGGATGCTATTGGGGCTTGAACTTGGCTCCCTTCTCTCCCTCAGGGCTGCTGACGGATGTCGGAGGGCCCTGTTCTCTAACTGGACTGGACGACAAGGGCAACACATGGCTCATTAGCCCTCTTCGCCTATCCTCCAGACTACCAGCTTGAAAGCCGCGTAATCCAGCCATCGCTAACTTGCTTATTTTGCCCATAATTCCCACCCCGGCGCGCATCAATCAACTTGCTCTTTGTTTCCGGTGTTCCCGCTTCCCGCAGCGTCTCCACGTCCCGGTGTGGGTGGTTTTTGGGCGATATGGGCGTGGCGTCGTGTCAGAACGCGCGTATACGGGTGGAACCCTCTCCCTCGGTCCTGCGTCCCATGATGGAGAATTGAGACAAATCAAGACTGGCTAAATGCCCATTCCTCGATTATTTTCTTTTTGCCTCGCCCCCGGACCCTCGGGGGTTGGGGGAGAGGAGAGTTTGGTTTGGTGGCCTCCGGAGCCGACGGAGGATTTTGTTGTGCACGCCCCCCCCAGCGTGTTATAGGAATGACATCGACGATTTTTTTTTACTGCTCTACGGATTAACCGATAGCGAGAGAGAAAATCGGTCTGGTAGTAGGTTGGCGGCATATCAATATCCGTATGGCTATAGCCTTGATTGGAGCGGGTTGATTGGAAATTCTTACAGCCTTCATCCCAGAAGGCAGTGTTGTAATCGGGCCCTTGTTTCGATTGTAAGGACTCCCTCCATCTCCGTGAGGCTGCCAAGACTATGCCTCCAACAGGTAAAGATGACCGAGGGACTGGGAGCAGCTTGGTGGATTAATTCTAATTAACTAACGACGAAACATTCAAGCGAGGCAGCACGGACAAGGGAACCTGCAAAAAGCCAAGAGGTGAAAATGGAGACAGGTCAAGCCACATGTTTCTTTCTTCTCGTCAATCTCTCTTCTTTCCCTGTGTGTGCGCGTATTCGAATGGCTCAGCCCCGTTCTTGAACGATTTAGCATCGGAGACTATTGATGATATCCTTTCTGCTAAGAGCGCATCGCTTCGATTCAAGCTTTTGTGGGCCAAGTCGTACGTACGCAAACCCACCTGCGGCAATCCACGCGGCGGCACACCGGAGCCCGAAATCAGAATCAGTGCGTCTTGATCTCCCACACTGCCGGCCACTCTATTGGGAACGGACGGGCGACCGCCCGATCCCTGGGCAGGGCTTGCGTCAACAGATGGAGACGACGGCGCAGGGGCCCCAGGGCTCAACTGTCTGCCGCTTTTAGAGGTGGCCCAGGACTGGTGTGTGATTTGCCCAAGTGTTTTTGGGATGTCTTGGATTGCAGGCGTACAGCGGCATGAGATTGGGTCATGTGTAGAGGAGAGGAGAGGAGCGAGCACACATGAGCGAGCGAGTGTGCATGCTGCTGTCATGGATGAGGGCAAATTAAAAGAGGAGATGACTTGACGGTAGTAGCAGCAGTATTCAACAGGACCGAGATTACAATGGGATTATGGTGGCATCGGGGGGTTAGCCAGTCATTCATTCATTCATTCGTTCTGGTCATGTCATGGTGGTGATGAATTTCCCGTCGTGGCTGGCGGGTGTGAGCAATGCATTGTCCCAGGTGAGGCGAGGCTGAACGGGTGTGGCGGCCCCATCCCATTGAGAGACATTTGTACAGTGAAGAACGGCCTCGAACACCACGGCCAGCCACCACCAGCACACAAAAGATAGAGATGTTATTTAGATGATGAAGGTGTTGTTTAACCTTATGGCACATTCTTAATCCCTTGGCTTCGAGTACAATTCTTTTTGGGCTGTTTCAAGGGCAGCTGCACAATACTAACTAGTACATCCCTCTATCTATCTGCACGCACACAAGCAGCAGACAAGGCCCTGTCTTTTTTCCCTTTTAGTGGGCTCCCCAGTGCAAGCAAGCGCCCAACGGCCAGCGTTACGTCACCCCCCGGCCAGCGGGGCTCGCACACTTCCAGGGGGCCCAATATAGCGGCAACGTCGGCCAGCCCCGATTGGGAACCCCTGCCCGCGACAGACATCCAATACATTGGATTGCATGGGCTGGCAGAAGCCGCAGCGAGCCTCTGTTCCATGTTCATGTTCGTACGTACACGGGCATACGTATACGCCGTATCCACTTGTTCTGTTCAAGACACCCGCCGGTGCTATGTATATCTGCGTGCTGGGCCCTCGTAGCCGTCTCAACTGCTGCATTCCTGTTGTTGACTCTCCCTCCATCTCCCCCTCTAAACCATCCCTCTTCCTTTTTTCCTCCATCCGACGTTTCTTTTTTTTGTCTTCTTTTTTCTTGTTTTGTTGTATACCCACGAGCACGCGACCAAAAAAAAGAAACCCGTCTCTTGATTGCTCTTGTGTGCTGTGTATACTTGGTGCTGCGCCGGTGCTCACCAAAAACCCTCCAACAACACACCTACTTCGACTAGCATCGCACCTGTGATGCGTCCCATCTTTGCCGTTTTTGTCACTGTTTAACCGTTATACACTGGATGTTCCTGCCACCGACTTTCTTTTGATCCATTTCTCCAACCAGCGACTAAACTCCTTTCCGAACAATCGCCTCTCGACCTACGATACCCGGATTCACTCACCCTCACATTTATACAATATCACCTGGGCTCGATATATTCACCAACATCGTCCCTTGTAGCCTTTAAATCCTATTTGGACTCACAACAATCCATTCTATTTACATCGAAATGGTGTCTCGTTGGAGGAACACGGCCAAGGCCGCACTGTCTGCTCTGGCTTTTGCCGGCACAGCTGTGGCAGACCTGGTCATGTTTAACAACGTAAACGACTTTACCGCGCTAGCAGATGCCCACAACGGCTTCCCCAGCCAGACATTTAAGTCTTCAGATATTGTGGCTCCCGTCTTCAACGTGGAAAAGTACGAGTATAACGAAGTCGATGATGCTCCCTACATCTTCATCGGTTCTGTCTATGGCGAGATGCGGGCTGGCCCCATGATTCTCGACGCTAGGGATCTCAGCCTCGTCTACGCCGACCAGCACTACGACAACTCGTACACATCGCAGGTTCAGGAAATCAACGGAACCCGCTACCTCGTCTTCTGGGAGGGAGTTCACAACCGTGGCCACGCCAACGGCTGGGGCCTCGTGTTTGACGAAAACTACGATCTCAAGTGGAATGTCACGGCGACGGGATTCAAGGAAGATGCCCGCGCCGACATGCACGAGATGCGCATTACTCCCCAGGGCTCTGCTATCTTTACTGTTTACTGGAGCATCCCCTGGGACTGCACCCAGTTTGGCGGCCCCGTCGATGGTCTCCTGATGGACAGCGGTTTTCAGGAGGTTGATCTCGAGACCAACGAGGTCCTCTTTACATGGGCTGCCACAGAGCATTTTGATGTTGGCGACACCAAGGCCCGATACGGAGAAGGATTTGGTGTTGGCGACAACTCTGGTTTCGACTTCTTCCACATCAACTCTGTCGACAAGACTGAGGACGGCAACTATCTCATCTCTGCTCGTCACATGTCCACCATTGCTCTCATCGACGGCAACGACGGCCATGTCATCTGGGCTCTGGGTGGTGCCCGCAACCAGTTCCTCGATCTGAGCGAAGGCCGAGCCACCAACATTGGCTGGCAGCACGATGCTCGCTTCTTCCACAACCAGTCCCACATCACCATGTTTGACAACCACGCCGAGTACACCGGCCCCTGCCACGAAGATGGCTGCAAGTCCCGTGGTCTTCACCTCGAGATCGACGCCGGGGCCATGACTGCCCGCGTCGTCCAGGAGTACTGGCACCCGGCCAAGCTCGACTCTGGTGCCATGGGCGGTCTCACCCACCTCGACAACGGCAACGTGCTGGTCGGCTGGGGCTACAACCCCGGCTTCGTCGAGTACAAGCCCGACGGCACACCCGTCCTGGAGGTGCAACGCGGCAAGCTGGGCGAGAGCTTCCAGGCCGACATGTTCGCCTACCGAGTCGACAAGCACAACTGGGTCGGCCGCCCCAAGTGGCTGCCCAGCGCCGCCATCGACGCCCCCCATCGAACCACTGAGAATGCCACCGTCTGGGTGTCGTGGAACGGAGCCACGGATATTGCCTCGTGGGTAGTGGTGGGTTCCTCCGTCCCCCAAAGCCCCGTCAGTATCGTGCCCGCTAACATGACACAGCTCGCCTCCGACTTTGCCAACACGCTCAACGGCCACGAGAACATTGTCGCCGTCGCCAACCGCACCGGCTTCGAGACCGAGATCTTCCTCGGAAACGCAACCAACCACCGCTACATGGCCGCCGCCGCCCTGACCGCCGACGGCACCATCCTCGGCTCGACCTTTGTCATCGACATGGCCACCGGCCAGCCCTGCCTGATGCCCAGCAACGTCAACAACCTGTGGCCCGAGTCCGACTCGTCCATGACCAAGTTTGTCATCTTTGGCATGATCCTTGGAGTGGCCGTTGCAGTGTCGACTCTGGGCCGCTGGTTCTGGCGCCGCCGCTACCACCTCCCCGGCTGGGAGCAGATGACCAAGTACGAGCGACTAGATATTGAAGAGAGAAGAATCGACTAAAGGAGAGATAAACAAGAGAGGGGAAGAATAAGAGAAGGAGAAGCAACAAAAATGCGAACAAGGCTAGCATATTTTCTTTTGAGCCTTTGGTGTCTTGATTAGCTTGCATGAAATCGGCGTTGATACCTCGGGAAATGATATGAATGGCGAATTGGCGTTGAAAGGGATTTGGAGAAACCAACCTGATAAATAGGTTTTACATTGCTATATTGCATCCTCTGTACTTAACACATACACACACAATGACGAAATTTTCTATTATGTTCAATTAAGAGTTTCTCTATGCAACTGTGATGATTGAGATGTTTACATGTCTATTCTGTTCGACTGACTCCTAGATACAAGTCGTTTTGGATGGACTACTTGCAGCAAATCGAATAAACCGAATTAACCAAAAATGTTGACTCATCTCGTTTGGGAACCCTCTATCCATATTCACTACCCGTTCGATCCCCTCCATCTCGACACACACACAAAAAACAAGTATAAACGCGTTTACATCCCGCCCTGGCTCAAGATTGCCCTCTTCCTTCACCACGCCACGGCCATGCAGGAACACACAGACCAAGGGGACGCACAAGCTTTTTACTCCCGTCAATCGGACTGGGTATTATGGATGCACACAGACACGGACACACACACGCCCCTACGCCTCTCCTACCCCCCCTTCTTACCCTACCCCCTGGACCGCCGACAGCCCGTGCCCAGCCAAAGCCGATAAAATAGCTCTGCTTCCGCGTAATCCCCAAAGCCACCCCGTGCGGAATGGGAACAAGATGGGAACAACGTCACCCCCAATGACGACGACTGCATCGCTTGGGTGGGTCGAACGCAGCGCGCTATTGCCATGAATAGAAGCGCAAAATCTCACTGTGAAATATTATATGGGCCAAGGCATGGGCGCGCACGGGAAAGGGGCGGGTGACGGTCGCTAGTGGTGTTCAACTGATTCTGGGAGATTATGACCATCATAAATCATACTTGATGTACATAGGATGCAGTCATAGAAGAGGAAAAAAGTACAATGGATGGGGATAGATAGTAACTAGAAGGATCGCGGCATTTGATCCCATCGATGCCGAGGAAGTGGACTTTTTTTGTTGAGTGTATTCCCCGCCGAATGGCTTGACCTCGACGGGCAATCGCAACTGCACAACGGCACCATAAACAAGCCGGGCAACAAGCTCCACTACCAGCAAAAAAATATCCTTTCAGGACTGACCAGGTGTTCAAGAACCCGGCCCGGTTGTGGCTCCCCTGTCCACAGCATGGTGTTTGTCCTACATGCTATGGGAGTAGATGGTGGTTGGTGTCCCCCCCTGGTGTTGCTGACTTGTCTTGCAGCAATATCGGACAAGTGTTGTCTCTATACAATATCGTATCATCGGAACAAAGTTGATTCCTGCAGATGGTTTTCTTCTTTTTGGGTTCAAACTACCGGTCTCCGGTTCGGACAGTTCGGACACTCCGGACCGACATCCAAGTCGGACATTGATCCCGACTAATGAAGTTAAACAGATGCCGACTTTACTATGAACTACTTCTCTCTGACAGTTTACCAGACCTCCCGAAACGTAATGTACGATGCCGACATATCTATCGGAACGATCTACGACAACGCCGAGCCAAGACCGCGTCAAAGTCTGTCCGACAGAGGCCAAACCTTGCTGAGCACACATGAACACGGGGTTCTTTCTCAACATCAAAACTAGGACCAGAATATGACCAATTCCACAAAGTCACGTACGATTCAGCCCACGTTTAGATGCCATCAAGGATCATTTGCTGCTATGTTCTCTCTATAAACCTCCAATTCATCACTCCATGTATCACTAACCCAGGGTATCCTCAAACATCCTATCGCGAAATAAACAGAATTGCGAATTCCAATAGCCACTATTCATGGGCTAAAGCGATGCCTCATCGCCATTACCGGCTTGCCAAATCAAAAAAACAGTGTACGCGAGCCAATGGCTCGTGTCTAGAAACACCCATTACCAGAGCACTCGTGCTGGACATGGCTCTTCCAATACCTTCCCCAAAACTTCGCCCCAAAACTTTGCCCCAAGAAGGTCGCCTGAACCCAAATGCGCCAAAATCAAACATCTATGCATCATCAACTGGAATACCTTGGTCATCATAATCCATGGTCTCCTCGATCGCACCCATGCTTTCGTTGTCCTCACGTCTATTGGCGAGCATCTTGATGCGAATCGCGTCTGGTTTCAGAACGCTCCACATTTGTGCCGTGACGGCTACTGCACTCTGGCCAGTCTTCTCACAAGATGCCAGGGCCTTTATCCAGCAAAGCTGTCGACCTGCAAGCCTCCATACCATTTTGCTTGATCGATTGTAGTAGAGCGTAAACATGGCTGATGCTTTGAGCAGCGACCATTTGCTCAAGGCTGGATCCCCGTTCCAATAATCGTAGAAGCCATTAATCACTCGAGAATTTGAAAGCTCATCCGGTCGCTCAATTGCAGCCCATGCATCAAAAATGACCTTGACCTTCAGTTTGAAGTCGTCGCTCTTTCTGCACATGGCTAGTTTCCACATTTGGTCAATTTTTTCAGTCTCCTGCTTGAGATGCTCAACAACCTTTTTCATTGTCCTTGAGGTGTCCTTTTGACTTTCAAACTCCTTGTAAAGTCTGATCAGATCGGGATCATAGTGGTTTATTTGAGACGCATGAGTAGCTTTGTAAAACTCTCCAAGACTTCTGTCAATCACCAAATTCGCCACTTGGAATTTGAGATGGTCCAGGATATGGATGGCACCGTTAGGTCTTCTGTAATCCCTACTCTTCTCCTTCAAGTATTCGGGCTCTTTGGCTTTCATGTTCATATCCCGTTTTAATCGGGTAAAATCTTCGTTGCTAAATATCAGGCCTTGCTTGCTTTGATCGACAAGGAGCCCAACTAGGGTGCTCAGAGCAATGGCGCGCTCACTGTTTACGCTATTTTCGTAATAGCAGAGACGATCCTTGAAATTTGTGCAAACTCCCAGAAGGGGTGGTTGCATATTAAAAGTGATGGCCGATTTGAGAAAAGCCTCCGAAGCATCGTCAATGTTATCATGGTCATCTATCACGGACTGAAAGGTCCGTTTATCCTTCACCAAATATCCAAGCTCAACCAAATCTTTTTGAGGTGGCACGGGAGCGTTGGCAAAGTTTCGCACAACTTCTGGATCCCAGCAAACCCAGGCTCGGTCACCATCGTAATCACCGCCAGATAGCAGGTCAGCCAGTGGTGTATTTCCCTTGGAGGAAAATATAATTACGTCCTTTAGTTTTCTTAACTCGGGTCTAAAAACTGCCTTGACCTTTTGGATGTCGCTGACAAAATGGGCAGGCGATCTAGCCACGAGAACATCGATACCATCTAGCAGTGTTTCGGAATCCTCATCGACTTGAAATTTGGAGGAAAAAGCAAGTTGAACCTCCCCCTCTTCCAGCGTACCGGTAAAGTCAATGACCATCAGGGCGTAGGTGGACCGAGGAATCTTAATGTTCATCTTGGACTTGAGCAATTCCGTCTGTCTTTTGCGAAAATCCCATGAAAGATCATTCAGGAATCTATTCTGGTCCATAGCGAAGCCAGCATCAAGAAGATAGGCGATGATATCCCCATCCCATTCCGGAAGGCCGCCAGCGAACGGGGATATTTCTGAAGAAGAGTTTGAAGAAGGAGCATTTCGTTTAATCCACGCCCGAAAATCAAGTGGGTGTTTCATAGCCTCCTTCTGCTCGTCAAGTTCTTTACGCAAGCCTTCAACCATGTAATTCTCAATTGTTTTTCGCATGGCGGGGCGGTTTATAGATTGCTCCTCTAGCACTGGGATAAATTGCTGGTTCAATGCTGCTGAATGAAGTTCTCTGGGCCAATCTCGAACTTCAAAAGTCCGATGATGGACATCTTGAAAGTCGCATTCCCATTTTCGCTGAGATGGGTAAGTCTCGATCCAGTCGCCGGTATTATCGAGACTGTCTTCTTCTGTATCGATGATCCACATCCCCTTTGCACTTCCTATGCGAGCTTGATAACCGCATGGTGTGTCGGAGAGTCCGAGGTGCACCGCTACCTTCCGAGCAAGACTGCGAGACATCCTTCCGACACCATCATTCATGACTTTCGCTTTCTCGCCCTCTGCCTGTATTTCGCCAAGCAAGTCTTTCTCACGGTGAATAATCTGATGATTCTCAAGAATAACAGTTGGCCATGTATTGCTAAGGTCTGAAAAAAAAAAGGTTAGTGGCTAGTCGGCGATAAAAACTTGGCTACTCACTGAGGGCAATGCGGGAAAATAGCTTAGGTATGGGCTGTTTTGCATTCGTCTCATGATCAAAGTTTAAAGCCCAACTTAAAAGAGTAGCACGCTTCATCTTGGTGCGAAGATTTGAATCTAAAGATTCCTCCTGAGGTGGAAATTTGGATTCAGGCATGCGAAAGTTAATGCCGTCAATCGCAAAGAAGTAAACACGCTCCCTGACGACGTTGATAACCTTGCCGGGGTTCATGGGGTCTTTGGTATCCTTTTTTTTCACCTTGCTGCCTTCATTAGTGAAAATCGGGACCCAAGTACGGCCTAAAAAGTAATGAGGCTTTTCAGTCAACCACTGCACAATTCTTTCTTGGTCCTGGGCATGTTGCCCTCTGCTAGAGGGGCCGGAGGGACCTCGCGATGGCAGCAAGACTTCCAAAAAGCGATCCGCTCCAAAGCGGCGACTAAGGCGGTATCCAAGCTTGAGAGATGGCTGCTTGAGTTTAAGGTGAAATACATGGCTGGATGATTGTTCAAGCAAATCCAGATCAGCGGACAAAGTGACAATCTTGGGACCGACGGTGAAGGAGGTCAATGCTGCCTTCCAAACCTGGGGATCACAAGAAGGAGGTAATCCCTTTCCAATAAATAAGCGATGTGAGAATATCTTGGCTCTGAATTTAGACTGGTCATGCCAGCTATCATCAGGCTGGTATTCGACATCCCACTCCGCCAAGTCAACGCCGCAGTGCGCTGCGGCTCGTGCCAATTCCCAAATGATAATGACTGGGGCCTGGTTCAAGCAAGGGACGGGAAATTTCGCTATTTAATGATCAGAAAAAAAAGAAGGTTACAAGTAGACAAGAAGATATTTCTAACTTACGCCATACGCGGGATAAGGGATCTGGGGCTGCAAGCGGAGACAAATTATCCTGAACAAAACTAGTCTTGGCAACAGGGTCGGAAAGACGGGCCGTACCCGGACGGTGCTCGCATGGTGGAGCGGAACTTCTGGGCAGATCTCTCTGCTTTGAAATGGGAGCAAAAAGGTTGTCATTCACGATGCTGGGAGCGGCGGTTTGTGATTGGACTGGCTGGGAGCTGGCGGGGGTGGTGTTAAAACTAGTTTGCACCGTAACCTGGCTAGATGTAATGTCATGCTGGGCTGTTGCAGAAAATACGGATGACGCAAACGATGTCTTTCTTGAAGTTGTCACAGATCTGCTTGAAAAGGATGCCCGAGATTGGCTGAAGGGGATCGAATCATCACGTCCATTGGCGGCGGGACCTGCATCAGCATCAGCCCTTTGAGACTGTGCAACAGGGGTCGCGCAAATCGAACCTCTAGTCCGAACTGGGATGTCGTCAATGTCGTCGATGCTGTCAGCTTGAGAGGAGGCGGCGTATCCAGCGGGCCTGGCCCTAGGGCGCTTCGGAACAGAATCCGGGAACTCTGGGGACAGCCGTTTGGTCGGGTTCGGAGAGTTCGGCGTCGGACGGTGTTGACTAGGACCGTCATCCCGGAGCAAACCCAATAGAATTTGTTGAAGGGCGGCCCGTTCCTCAACGCCCGGGCTAGCACGAAGTGGGTCGAGGTATTCGCTGGTCGGAGTGTCGGCAAGTTTGGCCTTTTCTTTTTGCTTTTGTCTTAGGAACTGATCAGCTCTGCTGCGGAACCGGCCAATGCTGGTTGACAGGTGTCCAGGGTTCTTGAAGCTCAGGTATTGGGCGCGGCTGTATATTGCATCCACGCGGTCGTCCTCCTGGGTGCGGCGAAGCTGACGGCGCTTAGCCGGGGATAGGCTTGCATCGGGAATAGAGAGGTTGAGCTGGAAATCAGAGTTGAGCGAGCGAATTGTGCGGTCAAGCTCCTCCTTCCCCTTATGGACGGGAGCTTGCGCCGCCATGAGGGAGGAGCGACTGTCAATCTCGACAGAAAGCTAGCTAGTGGTGGCCGCGGGAAAGTGTATGCGCAACTAGCAAGAGTGGTGGTGGTGTGTGGGATCGGATAGCAATTCCAAAAGTGGGCGATATAGTCGCAATGGCGGGGTCGTCGAGTTGCTGGCTCAGCATCGGGCAAGCTTCCGACGATGACGCGCCGTCCAAAAACCAAAGCGGCGGGATGTAGGAAAGTGGAGGATGGTTGGAAGTGTAAGCGGTGGAGAAGATTGTGAGGCCGACAGCAGCGCGGTCTCGTCCGGAGAGCTGCCGTGAAGTTTGAGCTGGTTCCTCTGGCGCTGAGCAGTGAATCCCTCTCACATCTCACTTGGGATCTTGGGGCGAGTGGACTCACTCACGTGAGCGGGCCGCACGAATTGGCCATGAGATTGTTTCCTCTGTTGCCAACTGCACCCAACTGCATAGCTAGCTACCTGGCTCAGATTGCTGGTGTAACAGCACCTTGAATCACCCACACTATCCCCAGCCAACCGCGGAGCACTGATACCCAACCGACTGCTTTATGCGGCCAGACATGCATTGCTAGAGTCTAATTAGATCCGGGGATGGGTTTGCACCTGCGACCCAGAAATTTGGCACTATGCTCCAAGATCTAATCCATCTCCTCGGAGCTCTGCCCTGGCTTTAGCTGCCATGTTGGCTGGCGGTGAGGTGCGGCATCTGCGAGCGGCGACTGCGGCGAAGACGAAACTTGCCTAAAGGGTCGCATCTGTCGAATCTGAGGCTCTCCCGCTGTGGGGCCGCCGCATTTGGCAATCTTCGGCACAGGGTTAGTCCGATATCCGAAGCTTTCCCGACCCCCTGAAGCTGCCCACTGCAACCAATCAGGCAGCTCCAATTCGCCAAGATGCAAAAATTCCCCATTTTCACACAGTGCTCTGAAAGCCGAGCGGCCCCGCCCCAAACGGCCCTCCGCCCGATCTCTTCCCCTCGCCGCCGCATGGAGCTGCTCGGAGTTCGGCATTTGTGATCCCCTCGTCTTGCACTTGCAGCCAAAGCATCTCGCATCGCCTTTGCTGTGTGGCCGCTATCTGGAGCCACGCACCCGCTTTGTACCTGAATCATGGCCGAGAACCCCAGTCCAGACGACCGGGTCGCCATTGATGAGCTGACGCCGGAGGAAGCAAGTCGCATCATTCATTCTCACCGCAAGGTCCGCTATGGTAAGAAGCCCGATCCTGTCGCTCCCCCTCTGCGCTGCCTCTGCGCTACGTCTGTCGCACCCTTCGTGATGCCCTCTCACCACCTTGAATTGCCTCTGCCTCTGCTCACCCTGCTGCCCTACTAGGTACCGCCTGCTGGCCATGTCGCCAGCGCAAGGTAAAGTGTGACAACAAACAGCCCTGTGAGAACTGCGTCAAGAGAGAACACCCGAGGTTATGTTCCTATAAGCCAAATCGCTCCTCCACGTCCAAGAACGCGTCCACCGGCTCCGAGGCGAGCCAGTCCAACCGAAAGAGGACGCACTCATTCTCGGATGCGCGAGAAGAAGTGCGCAAAGTTGAGCGCCAGGACAGTTGGCCTCGTACCATAGGTAAGCATCGCGTCGGCCGCCTCGGATCACACCACCGCTAACAAACACCACAGCCAGCATCGAGGAAGCAGAAATCGCGGGGGATCGCTACCTCGGAAAGAACAGTATTCCCGCTCTGCTCCGCGAGCAGTCGTCGCCAATGAACAAAAATGACAGCGTCGACATCCGCCAGGATATGCGCTCCATCCTCGGCCTGGATACCTCAGCCCCTTTCCCGCTCATGTCGTCGCAGCATCTGCAGAAATTGACTCAAGACATTTCCAATGAGCTACCATCCGACAGAGAGGTCGTCAAGTGAGTCGAATCTGCGCGGCGATGAAATGACGCGAAGCATGCCCTGCTCCCTCTTTCCCTGCTAACTGCCGAACCTCAGGCTTTTCCGCGCCTACAAGGAAATACCGCAGCCCTTTTGGGGATTCGTGATGGACGTGGACGATTTAGAGGCAAAGCTCATGGTTTACCTCGAAGATCGTTCTCGCAGCGCGACCAATGGGGCCAGGTCCTCAAAACCCGTCACAGCCTCATGGCTGGCCATACTTTTTGCAGTCTTGGCAGTAGGCTCACAGTACCATGAGTCGCCATACCACATCCGCACCAGAGACTCACAAAAATACATACAAATCTCATTTCATTTCCTTCGCCTTGGAAATTTCCTTCTCAGGTATTCATTTTTCTCTCATTCAACGTGTTGTGCGACCGCAGAATGCTGACTGAAAACTCTGCCAAGACCCTCGTTCGATTCAATCCAGGCCCTTCTACTCACCAGCTTCGTCCTCCTCAATGACATGAAAGCCGAGGCCTCCTGGGCCTTGATGGGCCTGACATGTCGCCTTGCTCAGTCGCTCGGTCTGCATAGACCAACTCCGAGTGAGAGTCGCGACAGCACTCCTCACAACTCATTGTCCAAGGAGATGATTCGGCGACGTCTGTGGTGGAGCTGTGTATGGCACGACACCCTCACGTCGCTCTCTTTTGACAGGTAGCCCCCATTGACCCCAAACATCACCAGACTTGATGCTCACTCATACTTTAGGTCACCCATGACCAATTTTCCCTGTTGTCCGATCCCTGTCAGCTCGACCAACCCCAACGGCAATTATTCCTATCTCGAGACCATGTATCACCTCATGGACATCATCTCTCGCCGATTGAATCCCGACCAAGTCGCCACCGTCACATACGCGCAAATTGTCGACAATTGCGAAGCCGTCGAAGCTCTGCGATCCCGTGCCTGCTCCCAGCTCCGATTCAAGGAAAGCTGCAAGACGGCTCTCGATAGACTTCAGCACTATGCCATTCGCCTTCATACCTCGTTTGTTATATCGGTCGCTTGTCGCCCAGCCCTGCGAAGGGACTGCGAAATGGAACCCGAACAGAAGAAAGAGCTGGCCGACAGGTGCAAAACGAATCTGACCGAAACAGTCCGAATGTTCCTCGCAATGCACCAGCTTTCAGCGATCCCAACCCGAAGCTGGGCCTTTACCTACCACGGTTTGTCCTCCGCTCTACTACTGGGCATCCTGTCCGAAAGCAAGACCGATCCCGAAGTCCGGCAACTACAAGGTGACTTAATCGCTGCCCTCTCAGCAACGGCGGCCAAGGATGCAAGCTCACCTGAGCCGCACGTCATGACGACTGACAAGGACATTGAACTGTCTGGGCCGCTCTGGCGAGCTCTCACGGCCCTCAAGAACATCTACGACCATGGCTCGCTGGTTGGCTCCAACTTCAAAAAGGAGGGGGAGTCATCAGCCAGTGGCAGTGGAACCAGGACCCCACTGGTTCCTTTCGGCCCTGGAGGTCAGGTTATTGCCCAGCACAATGGACAGTTCCGGAGCGTGCCGCCGGGAGGCGACCCACGGGAAGACGCCGCCCTTGCCATGGCCGAGATGCAAAACGGAGGCGCTGCGCTGCAGGATTTCTCCGGGTAAGTCACCCCCATCATCATGTCATTGACCAACCCTACCCCTTGCCTCTCTTGTTTTCTAACGTGGTTTTCTTTTCTTGCCTCCTACCAGGATCCCCTACAACCCGCAGATGCAGCAGAACAACCTCCAGCTCGACAACATGGGCGCAATCAGCGTCGATCCCACGCAGTACATGGCGCCAATGGACCTCTACGAGTCGATCTGGGGTGGTATGTGCTTCCACCCGCAACCGTTCTTCATCTCAGGCCTAGCTGACTTGTCAGAATCGCCTGACCCCTGGAACTCGGGAGTGGACTCGTTGAACTTTGACTTTCTGGCTCAACCACCTCCTGGACAACCCCAGCAGCAGTTTTATTTCTAGGTCATTATCCTCCCCTTCGATTTTTTCCTTCCTCCGCCCTCTCCCTCTTTGCATATAATACCGATGACGAAACGGGGTTTTCTCTTTTTTTTTTTGACCAAAAAAAATTACGACCGCCGCGATATATAAAAAAAAACTGACCGAAAAAATGTTGCTTCTCGAGAGATGGAATGCGGGTTTGTTTGCTGTTTACTATTTGATGTTAGGATTTTTTGTGTGTAGATTGAACATTCAACGGCAAGGCATGGCACGGCGTGAAGGTTGAGGGACATTTTCCGAAACGACTAATGAAATGACTTTGTAGTCTTTTTGACTCTTTTTTTTTGGGTTCCTATCTTCATGACGTCGTGCTTCATCATGGCTGTCTACATCAAAGCCTCGTGCTGGAAATCTAGTCTCGCCTCCAACAATGTAGGCGAGACTATCCAACTGACATCGTAAAAACACAATGCCGCATTCGCTTGATGATCCCACAGCACAATCGTAAATCACTTCCCACAACTTTTCGGCCTCCTTTTTTTTTTCTTTCAATCGTCAGCGCTCTCTTTGATCGTCCCGATGCCCAAAGGAGGGCATTCAGATCGCACCCGGCGCCTAGACAGGAGGTTACACACAAAAAACAAGTGATAAACCGTCTCCGCTAAACGCGTCGGCGACAAATCAGTGCTCATCATCCGATTGTAAAAAAGAAGAAGTTTCCTTCGCGCTCGAAGCGCGTTTTCCAGAACCTTTTATGTGGGTACTTTTTTTTCGGCTTAGGAGTTGGTCCACCTTGAAGAGACGCGTTTCATCTACTTCTTACGGCGGGACGTGCTCGAGACAATCTTCTTCTTAAGGTGCTTAGGCATCTTCTCCTTTCGCTTCTCGCGCTTGGCTTCCTTGACGGCCTGCTTATGTTGCTAGGGTGTGTTAGCACGGCGGGGGGGTTAAGTGAATGGCAGGGATTAGACGCGTACCTTCTTCTCATCCTTGTCTTCAAACTTGCGTCCGCGGGGAGGGCCCTTTTCGAATCGGCTTTCGTCTCCAGATTCGTCACTGTCAACAGAAGCACCTTCACCAGACTCGTCAGATGAGCCCTCCTCCTCGGCATCTTCCTCTCCGGCCTCCTTGGGTTTTACCACCTGGTCTGCCAGCAGGTTGCTGTAGACTAGGTCGTTACCCTCGCCCTTGCCAACCTTTTGCGCGTCCTTTTCAATGTCATAGACTTGCTCAAGTGTCTGGGGAATGTATTGGTTTCGGAAGACTTCGTTGTCCACCTCAAGTTGGGCGGCATGGTCCTCGTCAGCGGCAGAAGTGCGCGTCTCGTAGAGGATCTCAATGGCCTTGCTCATCTCAGGCTCCTCAACGGCTCCTTCGGGGGCAGTGATGAAGTTGAAGATGGCTCGGTCGGCAAGAGTGTCGACGCCTTTTCTTCGGAAAAAGTCGCCAACGTTCTTGATATCCATTCGGAGGAATTCAAGGGATCTGGGGTGGTCGGGCTCAACACTCTGGGAAACATCGATGATGTAGAGCTTCTCCTTGTGGTACAGGATATTGTACTCACTCAGATCGGCGTGGACAAGTCTGCAGATCTGGTAGATGCGGCGCATCAGACCAAGAAGTTGTACATAGAGTTTGTGCCACTGCTGGTCGACATCATCGCCAGTCAAGACGGCGTCGCGTAGACGGGGGTAAGCCCAGCCCTTGCGATCACCGAGGAATCCCATGACCAGGACATGCAGCTTGAGGCTGATGGGCTCTGGGCAAAGGATTCCGGCATTGTAGATTCTTCGCAGGTTTCGGAATTCCTTTTCTGCCCACAACTGAACCATCTTGCGGTTGTTTCCCTTGTCGAAACCACTCTTAAAGCGGTGCTCACCGGTGATGTAGCGCTCGCGATCCTTGAAGCTCAGAATGGCAGTCTTGTAGACCTTGATGGCGCGCTGGGTGGTCTCGCCTGTCTTGTCGTCGTAGAGGACGGAGCCGTAGACGTTGGCCTCCTTACCAGTGCTGATGGCGCCGTGGACCTCGCTGACGGTGCCGCGGTTGATCATCTGCAGCAAGATCATGCGGGTGCGCTGATCCAGCACCTGGTCGCTGGTGGCGCGGTCGGCCTTGTCCTTCTCCTTGTCCTTGTCGCCATCTTGTTTAACCGAGTCGAGTCTGATCTTGGCGGCGTGCTTGGAGAGGGCCGAGATCTGGTCGTCAACGCTGGCAAAGGTGTTGGCCGTGGGCTTCTGTTGGTTGGAGCGTGGGACGGCGCTGGGGCCGTCGCCCTGGAGCTGTCGCTGGCGGTTGTAGGACTTGGTCAGGTCGCCGGACGCGGGATCCCATTCCTGCTCGTCGAGATCGGCGCCATTGTCGTCGTCGAAAATGTCGTCAAGGTCGTCGTCGTTGTCGATGGCGTCGGGGTGCGGGGCCCCACGAGGCATGCGCACCTCGGGTGGGACGTCGTCGGTCTGGCTCTGGCTCTGGCCGTAGCCTTCGTTGGCCGTGTAGGTAAATGGCGGCTGGTGAGGAGCCGCGGGGTCTCCGGCCGACGCATCCATGATGGCTGGTTGTGTTGGAGATTTTGCTTTGTGCAAGCCCGTGGTTTGGAATTTTTTCAACCCACCTTGAGAGTTATCGCGGGGTTTGCGGGCGGTTATCTTATCGCAAGTGTGGAGCCTGCAACTTATTTTTTGTTGTGCGTGCCCTTCCTTTAGTTGCTTTGGTGTCCGTCTGTGGCTTTGGTGCGCTTTAAACTAATATATTTTTGGTGTTAGCTGGTGACTCATGGCATGGGCCAAAATTATTAATTACACCATCCATTGCCCACAATGCCATCTTCCGTCAATTGGCACAGTCATGCTTTAGGCTGCAATCCCTCCGTGGCGACGGATTCCAGTCACACCTTGGCAGGGAATTGTGAATTGCAGTAGTCATCAGTCATCGTCATCATCATGAATCACACTGCCTGCCCTTCATTGTCTGTCATTGTCTACCATGCATCATGGGTTGATAGATATTCAACCAAATGAGTCTTTGCCCATCACCACATCATATCGCCCAGCCAAAGCCAGCCGAAACCCTTTGGTCCCGTTGGCCCTGATCATGATCGTCCCTGGCCATGCAAATCACAATGATCGGCTCTCTCAGCCGCACATCGGATCGTGGTCTCGGCAAACGCAGATGCATCGGTGTGGTGGAGATTCCGGGGTCGAGCCTTTTCTTTCTCTGCGCGCCGCAAATGTTGCCGAAACCATCCAAACACCAACCCGGATCCTCACGATGCCGAACACTGCACCAAGAGGACGTTATGCCGCGCGTATTGTCTTGGCCTCGCCGCCCCAAGCTCGCCGCCTTCCTGAACCCGGACATTGTGGCGCGCCCGTTTGCTGGAATGCCTGCTCTTTAAGCATATCCATGCCATAACCACGCTAGACCACGCAGCTTTGGCATTCCTGTTGCTCACTTCCTGCCCATTCCAGTCGCCGCCTTAGTTTTGAAGATCTAAGCTAGAAAACGCATGCGTAGCCCTCTGCAAATGAGATCTAGAACCGTTAGCAAAGGAAAGCCTTTGTTCGCGACTCGTGTAAAATTGTCTTTGTCGTTTCCGAGATCGACAATTGACTCTCCCACCGCGCTGGGTTTAAATCCGCGAGGTGTCCCTGTTCGTCTTCTCCATTCGGTCCCCTCAAACACTCTCAGTCCTCTCGAATCATGAAGTTTTCTGTGCTTGCTGTGGCTGCGGCCCAATTGGGGAGTTGCGTGAGGGCCCAGGCTCAAGAAGCCGTCGACCATGCCAATAGCGACTTCACTAATGTCGCCGGTGTCGACGGCTGGTGGGAGAATGAAGTCCCAGAACATCATGAGTCGAGACAAGCCAAAAGAGGTGGGCAAGAATTTGCCGTCGACCAAGTTCAAAACAGAAATTATCAGGCCCCTGGAGCGCCTCTAGACATGCTCAAGGCATACGCCAAGTATAACGCGATACCCCCCAAAAGTCTACGAAAGGCCTTCAAAACCAATTCCAAGCTCGTCGGTCAGTCAACTCGGGTCAACTCCACAGTCTCCTTCTAACGACCCCAGCCCAATTGGGTAACCAAACAGGATCCGTGGCTTCCATTCCCGCCAACTCATATGATTCCGAATATGTGATACCGGTGTATATCGGAACTCCTGGCCAGGCCACCTATCTCAACCTTGACACTGGTTCAGCTGATTTGTAAGGCGCCCAAAACTGTTCCTACTTGGTCCGACTAACAATTTTCAGGTGGACCTTTTCGACAGACACCTACCTGTCAGCACAGCCAGGCCATATTCTATACAGGCCAAAGCGGTCCTCTACAAGTCAGCTTATGAAAGGACTGACTTGGGTCATTCAATATGGAGATGGCTCAGGAGCCAATGGCATCGTGTATTCTGACAAGGTAAGGATTGGCAACACCTGGGTCAACGGGCAAGCAGTCGAGTCTGCCCTTTCAGTCTCCAAAGAGATGATTGCCGACACCTTCTCTTCCGGCCTGATCGGTATGGCAATGAGCACAATTAATAGCGTCCTGCCAACTCCACAAAAAACATATTTTGAGAACGTCGTCAACAACTTAACACTGCCCGTCTTTACCTGCGACTTGAAGAAGGGCAAGATTGGGTCTTACAACTTTGGATATATTGACAAGAAGGCATACACCGGCCAGCTCTATTACACCACAAGCATCAGCCCCAAATTCTGGCAGGTGAAGCTTACCGGGTACAGAACCGGTCAGAACCCCTTTAGAACCTTGGCTTGGCCAGCCATTGTCGACACCGGCACCACACTGGCTTTAGCTCCCCAGCAGATTGTGACTGAATACTACAAGCTTATCAAAGGCTCAGCCTATGATTCGTCTTGGGGAGTCATGACCTTTCCCTGCACGGCGACACTACCCAACTTTGTGTTTGGTCTCGGGTCGTACAGGGGCGTTGTTCCTGGTAGATACATGAACTATGGGCCGATTGGTAATGGGAGATGTTATGGCGGCCTCCAGATCTCGACTGGACTGCCATTTTCTGTACTGGGCGACATTGTACTCAAGGCTCAGTTTATCGTATTTAACGGCAAGACTAAGGCTATTGGATTTGCCAACAAGCCTACTTAAGATAGAAAAAAAAAAGGTGACGCCTGCACATAGTTAGTAGGGTATATCAAAAGATAATTAACGTTTTATTTTGTGTAGCATGACTTTGGCCTCCGGAATTACATTGAAAACGTATAGCGAATTATCAGAAGTGTGTGTAGGGTGATTTCTAGAATATGTGATATGTAGATTGTGAGGAAATATTGGCATTATTTGCATTGTTATTCATTCCTGCTTACAGGCCACATCATTACGTACGTTGAGCATTTGAGGCATGATTTTGGTGTAAGACGGAGTGGAGATGTTGGCCCCGCCAAGCCCCCAAAGATCCTGGTTGAATTTCCATTTTCGCTCACGATGGATCTCCCAATGGCGGCATAGATGACAAATATAGACGCGGAATCGGCACAATGTTGACACAATGTATGCCAACATTCAAGATGGGTTTGTGAACGGAGTTCTCGGAGTCCAGGCGGTCTGCACCAAAATGGCACTCGTGATAGTATGTCCAGGGTAGTTACAATAGGCGAGGCAGCTAGATAGAGTGTGGCAAAATGCGGCCATGCAGTTGAGCGCCACCAAAGATGGACAGTGACATCAGCGGATCCCCAACATGGATCGACAAAGTCACCCCACAGACAATGCTTCGGTCGAGAGAGGAAATGAAATGGAGGCACAAAGGTAATGGGTGAATTCAAGCCACTGGTGGAGAGCAAAAAGGGCTATAAGCGAGAGGCTCACCACCCGCACAGAGACATGTCAGACCCGGATCAGCAGCAGCCACTGGAACTCTCCATCGAGAACCTGCAAGCCCTAGAGCGCCTCAACAACCCGTCGCTGAAAATGGCAGAGAGCGTCCTCGTGCTCGGCGCAGGCGAGCTGGGTCTCAGCATGCTCGAGGCGCTGGCAAAGAGCCCGCACCGCCAGAGGACACGCATATCGGTGCTGCTGAGACAGGCGACGCTCGACTCGGCTGCCCCGGACAAGAAGCGGCTGACGCAGCACATTCGCGCCCTGGGCGTCGACTTTGAAGCCGCCGACGTTGTTGCAGCCACCGTGTCCGAGCTGGCTGCCATATTCGCCCAGTTCGACACAGTAGTGTCCTGCAACGGCATGGGCCTTCCGGCGGGCACCCAGCTCAAGCTGCTTGATGCAGTGCTCCAGGCCGGCGTGAAGCGCTACTTTCCCTGGCAGTTCGGCATGGACTACGACGTGATAGGCGAAGGTAGCTCGCAGGACCTATTTGACGAGCAGCTAGAGGTGCGGCGGAGACTAAGGGCCCAATCGTCGCGAGTCAACTGGGTCATTGTCTCGACAGGCCTGTTTATGAGTTTCCTCTTCCTGACCGACTTTGGCGTTGTAGACCTACAGCAGCGCACCGTAAGGGCGCTTGGCAGCTGGGACAACCGCATCACGCTGACGACGCCCGCCGATATAGGGCGAACCACGGCCGACGTGGTACTGGATCCACAGGGCATCGAGAGCCAGGTGGTGTACACGGCGGGCGACACTATCTCCTACGGTGCATTGGCGAACCTGCTGGATGAGCATTTCCACACAAAGTTCCGGCGCGAGCTGTGGGATCTGCAGACGCTGCGGCGGCAGATGGACGAGGACCCGAACACCATGGTCAAGTACCGTGACACGTTTGCGCAGGGCCGCGGAGTAGCGTGGGACAAGGAGAAAACTGTGAATTCGCAGAGGGGCATTGAAACGACGGATGTGAAAAATTACCTTGAGAGCAGTTGGCCGTGAAGGATGCCTTGCCTTGGCTAGGCTAGGGGCACGATGTGATGGTGATGTGACAAGACCGAGGCAGAAGCGTGGGGTGTGTGGTACAAGTTACAGAGTCAAAAGTGGATGATGCCTAGAGAGGAGGAGCACGCAGGATTCAAACGGGAAAAAAGCCGGTAGCATAACGAATTGACATGTCACGACTGATGATGATTTGATGCTGCCCAAGGACGGCACAGCGTAGGCATGATTGTGAGGTGTATTTTGTTGGTTGGTTGGGTAGGTTTGCGTGGGAGCGCATCCTTGTCTCTCTGCTCTGCCATGTGCTTCTGGAGCGTGCAATAAGAGGGCAAACTATTATTCACATGTGTGGACGAAAGGAGACTATTCTGTGTGTAGTTGGTGGTCTGTTTCTGGGCATAGAAGGTCGTGTATGTCATGTCGACGTTCAAGGTCGTGGCTTATTGGAGGCCGGCCCCGGGGCCCGGATTGAGGCCTTGCCCAAAGTGTATATGGTCGGGTCCCCGAATGGCCGAGACTGCAGTTCGGAGCTTATCGGGATGCCCCCCTTGGGCTTATCGTGTCTCATGTACTTTAACTTAGTATCATCATATCAATGCCTATCAATAGCTCTGACAGTGGCACTGGGGCTATCGACGCGCCATGAAGGGGGGAATGGATGGATGGGTGGATGGATGGATGGGGCCTATCGACATGGCCATCTGCACCTGTGAAGCGACTCAGAGTTTCGAGACAGTGCAGCATGGGGAAAAGTCACCGGCTCGGGTCACAGGCTGGGCAGGCAAGTTTATCCGGGGCTGATAAGGTGATTGATTGTCTCGAGAGAAGAGAACCCTGTCCTCTCTATGCGCCCCCATGATCATGATCCATGTGGCTGGAAGAGGCTGCTCACGTCCGTCAATCACATCCCAAGGTGCAGTCAGGTGTCTGAGACAGATTTGATGCCTCAGGTAGGTTGTGTTTTGGAGTGGGAAGGGGAAACGCGGCATGCATAATTAGAACAAAGCAAGTGGAAAGCAAAAGCAAAAGCAAAAGCAAAACAAAAAAGCATGACAACAATAACAAAGTCCATTTGCGTTTCTGGGTACCGGGGACACCGTTTCTTTGTCAGAGAGACGAGGACGAGGACGAGGAGTGTGTGTGACTCCCACACAGCCCGGAGAGTGACTCCTTTCGGGCAGACGCCAGCCAAAGCTGACAATGCACTAATTAGCTAACAGGCGAGGGCAATTTCCAGAGAGAGAAAGCGAGAGGCCCCCAAAAATTAGAGCCCATGATGCTTTTGGGAAAAGGCCAAGGCAGATGCGGCGCCTCTTCTTTCAACCAAGATACCAAAGTACACGATGATGTAGAGCGAGGTCATGGAAGCGATAGCCTGCTGCGACGACCAAGGCCCAAGGCCAGGGCCAATGACGACACCCTCTTTGGCATTGCGAGCTGGCGCGTGGACAACAATCTCGATGCGACCCCGGCCTTGCGCAGCCAATCGCAGCGGCCGGCCCGGGTGCTGTCACATGGGCGCAAGATGCCCTGCAGGCTGCCCGCGGGACAGTGGGGTTTAGCGCGTGTTTCGATGCGTCGGAAGGCATCCTGGCAGGGCATCTTTACGGGGCGGCAGGGCGTAGGACTACTGGTGGACTGCAGTACCACTGTACAGACAGTAGGCTTGCCTTGGCTGGCTGTCTGGCTGGCTGATTGATTGATTGCCTGCACCCGTCGTTGGACAAATGGATCGCCACCCGAGAGGACGAAGCCAAGGAAAACGCTCACTGCGCGCCCCATGGCCTTCCCCCGGAATTCGCCCTCCCATCATCATGCGCCCCTCCCTCCCTCCTGTCTGCACTGCACTGCATCACTGCACCACTGCACCACTGCTTATCGCCTCGTCGTCGCCGTATCAGCGCCAGCCCAGTTCCCGCGTGCGCATGCGCATGCATGTCTCATGCCCTCCAGACTGCCTAGGCCGGAAGCCGGGATCAGGCCCGCTGCGCCTCCAGCAGCAGCCTGGAGGGAGCTGGTGGGAGCAGCTTGGCGGCTCTTGCCTGCGCGTTGGTTGCTATTCCGGTCGTCGTCAATTAAGTAGAGTAATTCACTTAACCTAACTTGACTGAAAGAGAGTGTGCAACATGTAGGCAGGGTCCAATATCTCCGTGACTCACGGCGTGGAGGTGGCAGAGCAACCGGCGCCTCCAGCCAATGGCGTCGCGAACCATCCAGTCATCCAGCCACAACAAGATACACACCCACACCCCTGGTCGCCCATGGTGGCCTAGCTTTAGCTTGTATGACGCCTTGCAATCTTGTATCAGTGCGCTACCTCCGGCTTGCTTCCAGCTCCCAGGTACCGACGGGACCCTGTGTACCTTGTGTGAGCCCCCGTTGACACAATCCTGGTCCAGATGACTCCTTCGGCCTCTCACCCAATCACCCGCGTGCCCCGTAGCCATGATATAATGCTGTGCCCTCTCGTCGTGCTTTCCAGACGTCTCTCCAAGCTTCGAGCCCCCCCGGACTTCTCTCTGTCCTGTCCTACGCCCTTTAGTGCCGAGCACGCAACATAGTCTTGTTGTCTCGAGAAGCCTTGCGCCATAGTTGACGCCTTTTCGACAACAACACCATCCTTTCCTTCGGCCTCGTCATCTCCCATTTGCACTACACCTCTTATTGTTTAAAAAACCCATCCAATCCCCATCAATCATGGATGTTGATACCCTTCCAACCAGCACCGGGGATCTCCCATCGTCCCTCAGTCAACACCGTCACATTCCTCCCGGTCGTAGCCTGAACCGCCCTCATGCCCATCGCTCCCGCAACTACATAGTCCGCGCCGCTGCCAAGCGCTACGCAAACACTCCCGGCACCTACCTGTGCCAGGAACTGGGGCTTCCCTGTGCGCCCAACTGCTCGCGGTGCAGCGACTCCAACCCAGTCACCCGCCGGGCTCGTATCGAACGGGACCTGCGAGCAGAGACGACTCCGATTGCAATCCGCTATCGAAGTCCCCGAACCCGCACCAGATGGACAAGCGATGAGTCGGAGGGATGTGACCTGGCCCGCAGCGCCGTCCCGCTCCCCAGCGACCGTTTCCGCCTCACTAGAACGCCTTCTCTCGAGCGAGAGGATGCCTTCCGTGATGCCGCCACTGCCAAGGGCAATGTGCGTCTCCGACGCAACCAGTCTGTGAATGACGAGGCCGAGGTTGCCGAGCTCTACCGCATGGGCCTGCTCTACGATGACGAGCAGGACCGCAGCGAGAGCTTCAACCTCAACTGTATCGAGCACCGGG
Source organism: Calonectria ilicicola (assembly GCA_020809705.1). NCBI lineage: Eukaryota > Fungi > Ascomycota > Sordariomycetes > Hypocreales > Nectriaceae > Calonectria > Calonectria ilicicola. The sequence goes on from CP085826.1 coordinate 7,344,986, forward strand.
AGCCAGTTTTCACTATCCGCACCGCCAAGCGGTCACGGAAGAACAAGACCCGCCGCTACTCGGATCTCGACCAGCCTCCTCTTCACCTGAACCTATCCTTCACCGACCTCGGTGGGGACCAGACAATTGCCCAGTACCTCTCCAGCAACAGCTCAGCCACCGATTCGGAGCCATCAGACGATGACTCCGTCCAGCAATCTTCTTCGCGGGCCTTTGCGCCCTTGCGGGTCATCTACGAGCTCGACGGTTCTCAGCCCGACTTTGACGTCGACACCTCGCAGCCACCCGATTTGGTTTCCGATCTTCTTTCTGATTACGACTGCTTCTCCGACAGCGACCTCGACGACCTCCCCTCACAGAGGGAGGTCCAAGACAGTGCAGCTGCCCCAGCCTCCGAGGCCTGGGTTGTGCTAGGTGACGACTCGTAGCAGGTCCGCCTCAAAACCCCCCCGTGTTCCGTCGGGATTTTGAGCAATACGATACCGGTGGGAGAGCCTCACCGCGGACTGGTCCTCACAAAACCTAGCCTTCCCTGGGCCTCGCGAAGAGCGGGGGTGTAAAAAAGGGTTTACATAGTGAATGGATGTGATGGGGATAGTCGGGCCTTTTTCTTGGCTGCTGGTGCTCGCGAAGAGATTCGCTTGAGCATCGCTCCAGAATGAGGCCTTGCAGACTTTTCTTGTGCAAACATGTACACCACAGCGTCCATTACCGGACCTGCTAGCATAGTCTTGGAGAGCGTTGGAGAGCGTTGTCATTTTTTGGGATTATTATTATTATTACTATTACTTTGGCTGGCCAGCCAAAGCGCTTTATACAGATGTGTTGTTACAATACAATTAGAAAATTATTGGGGCCCTCATGAACTTTGTGCACTTCTTTCCTTTTTTTCTCTCCGTGAAATCTCTGCAAACTTTCCGTTGCCAAGCTCGACTATGATGCCTGGAATGTAATGAGTGAATCATTCTCTAACAGGTTTGCGTGGCCTTTTTTTGCGTAGTAAGCTGACATATTCAATCATGCTTTTCTCCCCGCTACCCAAGTTGGGAAGTCCGGCCATGAATGTCTCCGAGGGCCCCACCCGGCGCCCCGGGTCTAGTGGGTCAAAGTCTCCGGCCGGAGAGATTCCCATCGGGGTCAAGAGGGGTATAAAGATGACCGTTCCTGAATGCAGAGCCTCATTCTAAATAAAGTCAATCTGTACTACAATAAAGTTACATATAATACACCATGTCTGTTAAGATTTACGACGCCCTCATCATTGGCGGTGGCCCCGCTGGCTTGTCCATGGCTGCTTGCCTTGCCCGCCAACTGTATACCGCCGTGGTCCTGGATTCCGGATCGTACCGCAACGAGCGGACAGAGCACATGCACAATGTTCTCGGGTTCGACCATGTTGACCCGGCCGATTTCCGGGCCAAGGCTAAGGCCGATCTGTTGAAGCGCTACGAAACTATCGAGTTTAAGTCTGCTACCGTCGAGACGGTGCGGAAGCTTGACACTGGCATCTTCGAGGCCGTGGACACCTCAGGTGCTATTTGCTGGGGCAAAAAGCTTGGCCTAGGTACAGGAATCATAGACATTACGGACGACCAGCCCCAGGGCTACGACGAATGCTGGGGACGTGGCATGTGAGTAACATAATTTTCCACCCCAAACATGGCTTGAAGCTAACACTGTCATTAGTTTCCACTGCTTGTTCTGCCACGGCTACGAAGAGCGAGGTGCTGAATCAGTAGGCGTGTTCGCCGGTGGATTCACAAGCACTGCCGACATGGTCGCCCATGTTGCCCCTATGGCTAAGCGACTGAGCAGCAATGTCAACATCTACACCAACGGCAACGACCAGGTCTATTCCGAGGTGCAAACGAAATTGAAAAGCAGCAAGATTAAATACGACAACCGCAAGATTGCCCGCTTCCAGCTCAAGGACAACGGGCCCCATGTGACGATTCATTTCGAGGACGGCACCTGCAAGACAGAAGGCTTCATTGTCAACCACCCGTCCGTGAAGCAGAAGGCCAGCTTCCTCGACCAGCTTGGCCTGGAGCTCACGCCGACGGGAGAGATCAAGACCGAGGGCCCCTTTTGGGCGACGAGCGTAAAGGGGTGCTTTGCCGCGGGCGACGCGGCGACAATGTTCCGGAGCGTCCCTCAGGCGCAAAACATGGGGGCATTCGCTGCCATAGGGATAACGGGGCAGCTGCAGGCAGAACTAGATGCTAGCGACGAGCTATGATTGGGGAGTTTTGGTTGGTAATTTAGAGTGCATAATTTAGAATGAGCCTTTTTTTTCCCCTCTGCTAGAACCAACAGGCAACCCTAGTGATGTTGATCTTTTTTCGCGTAGGCCCAAGGGCTTTTGCACCCCTGCAAGAATCCGGAAGTTGCCCTAGCTCAAAGAAAACTTTTGCAAATGTGAAGCAAAATGTCTTTGTTTAGGTAATGATGATGTGTTTCCCCTGATATTGGATGATTAATTGATTACTGTATTGTGTTCCTGTTGTGCACAGTTGAAAATGGTGAGCTTTTTGAGGATGTATTATTTTTTTGAGGTGGTGTAAATAAACATACTATTATTTTACTACAGTTTATTTAAATTCCTAATATCGAGTTTACTTTTATGCATATCCTTTGAGCAATATTGAGTGGCATCGATAGTGTAGATCCGATGCGATAGATGGGATGCAATGGGCGAGGTGTATACCCGATTAGCCGTAGTACCCTACACTACTTGAACTTACGTCTCCGAAATCGGTGAGAGATCTAACGTTGACTGTTGTTTTCGCAATTGAATGTTGTGCAGCCTATAGCCTAATTGCCAGGGCTGTCAATACTAGTCTCCTAAGCGCGAAACCCCAAGACTCATGACTTGTGGGGATTAGCAGTCAGGAACCTCGGCATCTGAACACGGCACATTCCCTGTCTAAGATCGATGCTAACGGCAATAGCAATGACCCGGATGGTAGGTCGCACAAGGGATCTTCCGGCGTCATCATGACTGGATGAATTGCTAAGCTATTTAGGCTTGGTACCCGAGGTTGATGGTATCCACCACTCCTTCCAATTTGGGTAGCATACAGTAGTGGGGAAAAAGAAAATACTGCTGTGATAGGTTGGTGATTGCGGATGAGATCGGCGGCCATCTGGAGCGCATAGACTGGCGTCCCCTGAGAAAACTGCCTGGGCTCGCATGCGCCCATTGATTCGCGCGCAATGATCGCAGAGTGGAAAACCTCTCACATGCTAATATTTCATCATGCATCTTGATGGAACCTTCATCTCACATCGAACCTCTGGAAGGTATATCCGTCCTTCCCCTATAGCTAGATATGGGGACCACAACGTATCATTGTGTGTCAAATCGCCAAGCAACGTCGCCCTGAAAAGCTTCGAGCCACTAATCGAGGGCAGGGTTGAATCATTCGGCCCGTGAGATGCGTTAGCGTTCTCGGGTATCGCAGTTGGCTGACGTTCAGGTGACGAGAAGACACCGGCGGAGGAGGCGGACGAACCGGCCCCTGTCCTCCCCATTCATGCATATAGAAGACAGGGCATGTATTCGATCAATGAGATTCTGTGCAAACTGAGACACAGTTGCTAGGTATGAAGCGTGAGACTTTCTAGCCGACGCTATTAACGCTGGTGCGCGGTGGTATGCCCATCTCAATGACACCATCGATGCTACACTGGCGTTGTGGCCGTGGCATGGGCCTGGTAACGTCGTATGTAGCGGAGGGCGGAACAGGGCAATCGAGGAAGAATGCATTTGCCTATTTCTGAGGCTTGCATATAGGGCATTCCGTGTTTTAAACCAAATAACAGCCGTGGAACTCATTGGCTCCTAGAAATGTTCTAGGCTCTGGCCTGCTATTGTTGTCGCACCGTGAAACCGCCAACGCGCGCGTCTCCTTCCGACCTCTCCCAGGTATTTGGGAATCGTAGGGGTCCCGAAATACCGTTTTCTGCAAAGAAACATTGCGTTACACAATTAATCGCTGTCGACCCCTTGCAGTGATCGACAGCGTGACGGAAGGGAGCTTCAACAATGCGGTACAAATGTTTATGCGCGGCTGGTGTGGGTTCTCTCTCTCACTCTGTCTTTTCGCACCCAAGCCCGCGAGTGGATTGCACCCTGTTCACTGAAACCCTCCCCCCCAGTTTACTCACTTTTTATTTTTTTTTGCCTCTTATCCCCGGGAGATAGTCTCATGATGTTTCTCCTGCTGGACGGGAATGACGGGACACAAAATGACATTTCTGCATCGGCAAGGGATAAGAGTAGTCCCCCGGCAATCTGGAGTCGCTAGCGCGCAAGGCTAGAGCCTCATGGGGGAAAACGCTGTAGGCTCGGCTCTGCAATATATGGGGAAACCCAATGAACCTTTGCTTGTATGCGCAGCTAAGGGGAACTTTTGGAGTGCGAATGCCCTCTTGCAGCCTAGCTGCGAGATGCTCGACGGGCATCAACGCCAAAAGAGTGTGGCTCTGTTTTTGCCAAGGGCAGATCTCAATTAGTAGAGCGGGCGCTAGAGTCATGTCTCACATTGCCCGTTGGTTCCTGTCAATCAAGTCCTCTTTAGCTCGAATACAAAGCACCCTCTTGTCTCACTATCGACACATCCGTCTTGGGCCCAGCAGGGATCCTCTCGGCACCATTCGTTCGCCGCTCAAAGGCCATCATATGGCAGCCCGGGGGGCGTATTCCCAGAGGATCCCAAAGGGCGGGGATGCAGATGCGGGCCGGCCTATTGCATATCCCCCCGCGCCCTGACCGCGGGCGGCGTCATTGTTGATGTGAGGCTTCACTCGGAGGGTTCCACCTGCTCCGGAGCCTTGGACCAAACCCCCCTTGGATCGGTGGGGAGGGGTGCTGGTTCGTCCGCGGGTGTTGGGCGCCTCCCATCTAGAAGATGTGTAGTGTAGACAGGGCTGAGACGCAAATTTGAGATGGAGGGCTCTAGGAGGGGCAGAGTTATAAGTATGAAGAGACCTGCCGATGGTGTTGTGGCTTGAGAGTTGAATCACACCCGTCGCACTCGCTTTTCTCCTTCCTTTTCCTCCTTCTTTTATTCAGTACCCTCATTTGCCTCTTTTTGGCACCCGCAAAACAAACCATGTTTAAGCTGGTGGCTCTCTTCACCTTCCTCGCTGTTGCTTCAGCGAGGAGGTGCAAGGACATTACTGTTCCCGTGTCATTGAAGGCCGAGAATACCGTCTTTACTATTAAACCCCCCACGACCAAGATGGAAGTGACGAATCTATTTGTGAACATGGCTCAGCAAGGCCGCAACTATGGTAGCCTCATTCAGAATGGAGTTGGTGGCCATCCTTTCTTGCAGGATTTTCCTCCCTGGTGACTGACAAGTTTTGCAGACAAAGCAAGTTTCGGGCGAGTATAAGCTCGCGGCCACATACTGTGAACCCGACCATGGACCCGGCCACGCACTTCAGATCATGACGCACGGCGTCGGCTTCGACCGTCGATACTGGGACCATCCATACAACGACTTCAACTATAGCTATGTCGCCAAAGCAGTTGACCAACACAACTACTCGACTCTTACATGGGACCGCCTGGGCATTGGCGCCTCGACCAAGGGCCACCCCATCGACGAGATCCAAGTCTTTTTGGAAATTGCTGCGCTTCGCGAACTTACCAGTCTAGTAACGAGCGACAAGATCCCCGGTGTCCACGGCAAATACGATCGAATTATCCACGTCGGCCACTCTTTCGGATCCGTCATGACGTACGCGCTGTCCAACATGCACCCGGCGCTGACTGACACCATCATCCTCACCGGCTTTTCGCACGTCTTTTCCTTTATCCCCATGTTTCTCCTGGGCAATAACTTTGCGCCCGTCATGGACTCGCCTGTTTTAGCTGGCCAATATCCAGAGGGCTATGTCGCATCTGCATCGACGAGCAGCATGCAGATCAACTTCTTTGGCGAGGGCGACTTTGATCCAGTGATGCTGGAACTGTCGTACAAGCTGGGCCAGCCTGCAGCCCCAGCTGAGCTGCTCACCGTTGGCGCGCCGGTTGGCAAGAAGAGCGCATTTACAGGACCTGTCTTGGTCATAACTGGCGGTGAGTCTGCATGTGTCCGCTGTGCATGCCAGAATGCTGACGATCGACAGAGCGTGATTTACCATTCTGTGGGAGCGACTGCATGGCGACGGAAGGCGTCGCTGACGGGCTTGACTCAATCCTCGAGGTGTCACGGGACTATTTCCCCGAGGCCTCGCAGTTCAACGCGACGGTTGTGCCCGGCGCGGGGCATGGGCTGAACTATGGCTACTCCCACCCGTTTACTTACAACAGCATGTTCCAGTTCCTATACGAGACAGAAAAACCGACGTACTAGCTCTGAAAATAGAGTGAGTGAGTGAGTGAGAGAGGCGCAGCATCTGCGCAGAAATGCACGAGAAACGAGATTGTGTTTTTGTTTTTAAGAGACATAACATTATTATTCGAGTGTGGAGAGGAAGAGCAAGAAGAAGCAAGAAGAAGACAACAAGTAATTTGGCTTGAAACAGATGGCGCAGAGCCAGAGTCTCGCGTCAGCATTCGTTGGATATGATTTTGATCCTTTTTTTTTTTCTGCATTCATTTTCAAGCAGGAATGCGTTTTGGAGTTTGATAGAGGTTGCTGCCTCTGCGATGCAGCATGCTGATATTAATCGTATTTAATTAATACTCTCTCGCTATAGAGCTGGCTTTTTTTGAGTAAGAATCGATGATTAGATTCCTGAGTGTGTTTTTCATTGGTGAAGCGTGTCTTGCATAAAGTTTATCATTTCCATGTCTCAAAGATGTGTAAGTGTGGGATGGGTTGCTTATACAAGACAATCCTGATGAGCAAAAGTTTTCGACTCCGAGGTGTCCTGTGTTCTTCACCTTTTTCTACTTTGTGAGCACCCATTACGACATTGAAAAAAAAATCGGATTGATGAAAAAAGAATGGTGCGACATTCCTTTGCAGGTATCTTAATCATTTGCCTTGTGTGCGTTGCACATTTGGTCTCGGCGCAACTCGAGCTGGCTGCGAATAAATCCAATTCGACAATTGACGCCGGGCTCGAGAAAGTAATCGCTCGAGACGTGCCACTCGAGGCAGATTCGAAGCCCAAGAATGACGAGGTGAAGGCGATTCCCGCACGGGTGGACGTACGATGCCGGTACCAAAAAGTAGTGTGGCGCCCCAAGTCAAAGCACTACTTTTACAAGATATTTCTGGCACCAAACGGCGAGGAATTCCTGAATTGGTGTGGGAAGCTCGAAAAAGCGATACAGTCTACCTGCCGAGACAAGTTTGGCGTCCTTCTGGAGCCGAAGTACATCAACTTTGCGCGATGCGACTTGAACTCATACGACGAGCTCAACGGACAATGGGGCTTCACGGCTGCGATTGAACTTTCCAACTGGAACGACCACAAGAAGGACACCAACTACGCCAACAGGCCATGTATGGAGGCTGCCATCGAGGCCGCTGCGAACGAGGCGACTGTTGATTGGCTGGCGGGCGGCGGCGAAAAGTGCCAGAAGATTGACGGGCGACAATATCGGTTGACATACGGCTGAGGAACGGGAATTGGGGACGAGAACGGGGACGGGGAGGAACTTTTGGGGGCTTCCCGTATAGAATTAGGGAACTTTTGAATTGACCCATTCTATATTCGCAAAGATGCGACGCCAATGGCAATAACGGTGTAGTAATTATCGCCGCATTCCCAGCGTGTAGCCCTTCAGAAGCCGTAGACAGCCGCTAACTAGTGGGGGTTCCCAACGCAGTGGACCCCTGTCGGCCCCACTGTCAGCGAGCTCTTCCAGTGGGCTGCCCCAGTGAGATGCCCCAGTGAGCTGCCCAGATCAGACGGACCGGCCTGAGAGCTGCCCCGCAGCAGCAGCTTCCGTCATTCTCATGGCTCCCGGTCCTGTTATCAAGCTGGCGGCGGTGGCCACTCCCACCATGGCGGGGTCACGTCTCACAGCAGCTTGTCGTTGGGCTCTCCTCTCTCGTCCAACCTCTCGTTCAACATCATTGATCTCGACGTCGAATCCGGCCTCGAGTTTCTCTCGCTGCGCCACCCGATCTCGATCCTACTTGTCGCTTGCCAGCTGCGCTCGTCGCTCTGGTCCTTATCGCCTGCAGCTCCCCCGAAGCTACACCACTACCACTGCCACTGCCACTACCGCTGTCCCTACAAACGCCTCCAACATGGTCGCCGAAGACTACGAGACGGTCCTCAAGGGCAAATACCCCGGCAAGGCGCACGCCAAGCGCGTCGTCGAGCTCATTGCTGAGAAGAACCCCGCCACTAATGGCGTCCTCTATCTTGAGGGTCGCATGACCAAGATGATTGAGGATAACGACGAGCCCGAGCACTTCCGGTATGTCTCAGATCCCCTCACGGCACGCGATGCCCTCACTGACACACCTGCACCATAGCCAGCGCCGATACTTTTACTACCTCACCGGCTGCAACCTCGCCGACTCACACTACATCTACGACATCCAAACCGGAAAGGCGACTCTGTTTATCCCCCCAATCGACCCCGATAGCGTCATTTGGTCTGGTCTTCCCGTCAGCATCGAGGAGGCTCTCCAGCGATATGACGTAGACGAGGTCAAGTACACCACCGATGTCAACGCCACTCTCGCCGGCCTCGGTGCTCGCGATTCCGGCTCGACTGTCTTTGCCATTGCGAACCAAGTTTCCGACCATGTTACATTCCTAGAGTTTGGCGCCAAGGATTTTGGCCTCCTCAAGCCTGCCATCGAGGTTGCTCGTGTGGTCAAGGATGAGTTTGAGGTGGCCTTGATCCGCAAGGCGAACCAGGTGTCTGACGTTGCCCACCAGGCCGTCGTCAAGAACACCCTCAAGGCCAAGAACGAGCAGGAGCTCGAGGCCATCTTCATAGAGCGATGCGTTGCCCATGGCGCCAAGGAGATGGCTTACAGCCCCATCTTTGCCAGTGGACGTGCTGCCGCTACCCTCCACTATGTCAAGAATGATGAGCCGCTAGATGGCAAGCTAAACCTCTTGCTCGATGGAGGTGCCGAGTGGAACAACTATGCCGCTGATATTGTGAGTGACAACGCGCCTGTCTCATTGTATTCACACACAGGGCTAACAGATATACTAGACCAGAACCTTTCCCCTCTCGGGCAAGTTTACCAAGGAGTCTCGAGACATTTATGACATCGTCCTTAGGATGCAAAAGGAGTGCACCGAGGTGTTGAAGGAGGGTGTGCTTTGGGATGATGTTCATCTGCTTGCTCACAAGATTGCCATTGAAGGCCTTCTCTCAATTGGCATCCTCAAGGGCGACAAGGACGAGATTCTCAAGGCCCGCACCAGCGTCGCCTTCTTCCCCCACGGCCTGGGCCACTACCTGGGCATGGACACACATGACACTGGTGGTAACCCCAACTACAGCGACGAGGACAAGTTGTTCCGCTACCTCCGAGTGCGCGGCAAGCTGCCCAGCGGGAGCGTAGTGACTGTTGAGCCCGGCGTGAGTGTACTGTCAATGCGAGGGCAACCGCTAGCATGCTAACTGTTGCAGATTTACTTTTGCGACTTTATTATCGCTCCCTATCTGAAAGACCCCGCGCACAGCAAGTATATTGACGCTAGCGTCCTGGAAAAGTACAAGGATGTTGGCGGAGTTCGGTGAGTATTCAATGCTTGCATTTCAGTGCTGAAGACAGGTCTGACAATTCATCTTGCAGAATCGAGGACAACATTCTCATTACAAAGACGGGTTACGAGAATTTGACAACGGTGCCCAAGGAGGCTGCTGAGCTAGAGGCCTTGATTGTCGGAAATTAAACCAAGAAATAAAAAGAAAGCAGTGACGTTGGATTCGGATCATCATGGCGTTGCAACAAAAGAAGCAAGCCGGGTCAGTCAGAAACCATAGAAACGAGTAATACAGCCACGGCAACTGCGAGCCGTCATGAGACTCCAATTGATTGAATCGTAGCACAGCGCACAATACAATGTCTGATAGACATGTGGCGATGGGGTGATATCGCAGTACCGTGCGATCGGAGCGACAACCCCTGAACACACACGGTGCCGTTTTCTTGGCCAATTCTTGGCTCAGGATGGCATGGGTCGTGTCTCATTTTACCAGCGGTAGGCGGCCTCTATCGTATCGCCATCGGAGAGGGAGCGCAAAAATGGACTCGTAACATTTCCCCATCCCTTTTGCTTCCCCGTAAACAAGTAAATACACACAAGAAAACATGGGCACGCGGGCAGACTGGGCGGCCAGATACCAAGAGGCATTGCCGTCGCCTCCACCACCGCCGATTTCTCCTCCGCCAGCGTACTCCGGGCCAGCGTACTCTGGGCCAGCCTACACAGAGCCCTCCCTCTACGGACCCTCCAGCGCATCCCCATCCCTGGCTCCGCCTGAGCCGATACGTCCGCTCCGGCCCGTGAGGTCAGCGACAAACCTTAGCGGAGCGCATCCCCGCCAGGAGTCTGGCTTTGTCGATGGCCAAGGAAGCTTGCAGGTCGACTTTGTTGTCGATCCTCTGTCCCGCCAGTCGTCGCTGAGCCCGCAGCCCGACCACGAGATCCGACGCGTCAAGAGCTCGTCGGCCCTGTCCGCCGCCACGTCCCAGGACCAGGCGCCAAAGGACCAGTCCAAGTGGAAGGCCGCCCTGGGAGAGGCTCAGTACTTTGCTGGTGGTCTCATTAGCCATCCTGCCGAGTCGACGAAGCATTTCACCATTATCCGTCACTCTCATGCGCTGGTATGGTACCGTGGCCCGTCCACTTCGGTGCCCATCACCATTCTCTCCGATGAGCCGCTGCCGCCAAGTAGGACTATATGGCTGCAGCAAAAGGGCTTCTCGGGCAACATGGGAATGTCCCTCAAGGCCATGATGGGTAGTAATGGAAATTGGATCAATGTTACTCCAGCCACCAAGGCTGCTGCTGAACACATCCAGCCAAATGAAGAACGTGCTATCCAGCGGGACTTGAAGAGGTTCTTCAAAAAGGCTGGAGGAAGGGCCAGAAAGCACATCGCCAGAGAGACTCACATTGTCCGAATCCCTGCCGCCGCTACCGACGGCTACTTTCGTCTCGTTATGAGTGAAAATGAGGAAAGCAAAAAGGTGCTCTGCGGAAGCCCCGTGTTCCGGATCGCCAGCACCTCCACCGATGCTAGCTCCGTTAGGGGCTCGAGTCTCAGCACAATGCCGCTAGAACTGGGTGTCAAAGTGGCAACCACCATTGGTCAGCAGGTTGTGAATAAATACACTGGCGTTGCAGGAGCAGTCATTCAAAAGGGCACGAAAAGGATCCCGACCAAGGCCATCACAAAGGCTGTGGGCACTGCGTACAAAACTACGGGGCTCAGCGACGCTGTCAATGAGAGCTGGAAAAATGGAAAAGCAGGCCGTTACGATCCTATTGCAGGAGGTCCTCTGCCTGATGGGCCGCTAGAAGTTATTGGTGCTGAGACAGGCCCCGAGCCTCCGTTCCCCTTCAAATTCGCTGGCAAAGTGGTGCGCGGCACCGGTATCTCGGTTAGGGAGCTCGGGATACCTACCGCGAACCTTGGCGAGGTTCCCGATGAGGTCAAGATGCGCATGTCTGGCGTCTTTGCGGCCTGGGCGTGTATCCAACCGCAGCCGGGCCTCGAGGACATTTCCGGAGATTGGTACGAAGCCATTGTCACGATTGCCCCTCTGCGAAACGCAGCTCCAGGCGTTGTGCAAAAGAACAAGGTTGCCGTCCACATTATCAATGATTTCGAAGACGTTGTGTTCTATGATGCGCGGCTAAAAGTTATGCTAATGGGATACTTGCATCCATGGGCCCAGGAGCATTCCAACGAAACGCTGATTCAGGAACACGGCCAGGATGTCATGACCACTCTCGCTAGCTTAGGGCGCGAGGCTTGGGCGCCGCAGGAAGCTAGGGCGACTATGCAAATAATGAAGGGCGAAAAGACCTTTTCGGATAGACTAAACGATGTCACGGGCATGGTGCAGAACCGCGTGGATAGACTCCCGCTACACCTAGCCGGTGTGAGGTCAGAATCGAACTTGATGCGAGATCAAGTATATGGTAACGGCGGACTTTGGATCCCAAGGTGTTGAACGAGGAAGATGAGCTTTGTCATTATTATTAATAGACGTAATAAAAGCAGCATAGCGGATGTATAAACTTCAGGTATTTGTAGTATTAAGCTGTAATCTTAGATTTAATTTATTCTTATTCTCTTACTAGTCTTACTCTTTAGCATACAAATATCATGACCATCCCATATCCATGCATGTATCCAAGACAATGTATTTGATTTCATTCTAAATCTTGCCCCTCTCAAGGAACTTGTTGGGGATATCTACATACTTGCTGCGAATATACTCGCACAAGTTCTTGCCCAAGCTATCAAAGCTCGACGTCGAGTTGAAGCCTCGGTCAAGATGGTCCTTGAGCAGGAAGTGCACGGCTCGGATGTTGGGCATCTCGCAGCGGTCAATCTGGCGACCCGCGTCGTCCTTGCCGAGAAGTTCTCGCATCTTTGTGGTTGAGAGGACGGTTCGGAGCCAGTCCCACTCGTCCTCATGACGAACAAACAGACCAAGATTGGCGTTGCTAGACTTGTCACCGGACCTGCCCATGACAACCCAGCCCAGAGGACCCCGGGTTGTAGGGCCAAATGAGGACAAGTCAGCAGGGTTTGAAGTCTCAGCCTGTGAGGGCTGCTCCCGGGCGAATTCTTGTGTCTTGGCCGGAGGAAGAATCCTCTTGACCGTGCCGTCGGGCAGATGAGCAGTCTCCTCAACAAAGCTCTGCGGCATCAAAGACACCCAGTACTCGAAAAACGGCCGGCCGACAGCCGTGCGCATGTCGGGCGCCATGGTGCCGCCGGGGTACGACTGCAGCAGGTTCTCGATGCAGAAGCGTGCAAAGGAACCACGATCCGAGTCAACAAAGCTGCTGCCGGCGAGGAGCTCATCGTCGCGCGTCTGCGCGAAGATGCGCAGGTCGACGGTGGCCTCCTCCTGCGACTGCGGGTTCTCAGGGATTGCGCCGGCAATCATGAACTTGAGACAGGAAAACTTGTCGAGATACTTGCCCATGCGGGCCTTTGTCTGGCGCTCGATCATGGCAGCTTTTTCTTCAACGTCGAGGCCAGTAAGATAAAAGTGGAACTCGGCCTGCCAACCGCCCTTGGCTGTGATGCCAACTGCGACATACATGATTAGCGGCAGTTCGGAAACTACAAGGAGGGTGGTTTCTGGTTTACTTACCTTTAGTGGTGGGAGGCGCAGGAAGGCCCTTGATACCGGAGACTCGGACGGCATTCTTGCCAACTTGTTCCAGCTTAACGTCTTCAATGGAAGCGGTCACGTCTGAGTTGTAATACAATGGACCCTGGATCTCATACAACAGCTGACTTGCAATGGTGGCTGTGTTGACGAGACCATCTTTACCCTGTTCCATGGTGATGACCGCCTCCCCGTTGGCTTCAATCGAGGCAATGGGGTATCCCATGTCGAGATCGTTGACACCCAGGTCCTTGAAACCTGAGTAGTAACCACCAGTGGCATAAGTTGAGCACTCAATGATGTGGCCCACCATCAAAGCTGATGCGAGCTCAGTGACATGCTCTTCACGGTTCCATCCCCACCACCACATGGCGGCGCCGACGGTGACGGATGCATCGGCGACTCGGCCACATAGGACGATATCAGCGCCGGCTTTGAAGCACTCGGCGATGCCGGTACCGCCAAGGTAGCATTGTGCGCAGACTGGCTCAAAGCCCCATTCTTGGATGGGCTTGTTGGCCGGGAGGTTCAAGAACGGCTCCCCTTGGACACAGTTAGTGATATATTTCTTTCTTATAGTGCATTTAGACATACCCTTCTTGTAGAGATCCAAGACAGCATCGGTGACGTCGTCTCCATCGACCACGCCGACTTTCAAGTCCACGCCGTGCTTCTTGATGAGCTCCTTGACAGCATCTGCAAGGCCGTGAACATCCGAGGCGCCAGCATTGACGGCCACCTTTGTGCCCTTCTTTGCGAGCCATGGAATAGCGGGATCAAACTCTTCTAGAAAGTAGGGCTCATATCCCTTGGCCACAACCGTGGAGCCAGTGGCCATTTTGCGGTTGGCAAGCCTGTCTCGCTTGTCCGATCCTCGGAGAGTCATGTTACACTCACTCATCCAATCGCCAGTTATTACATCGACTTCCTCGTTCTTTGCCATGTCTTCCATGGCTCGCTTTCGGTCGTAGACACCTGATGCATGTCAGCTTTGGAGTCATGGTTCATCATCAGGAACTTACCTCCGGAACATCCTGCAATACGGATGGGGCGCGACGAGGGCACACCAAGTCGCAGGCCACTGCCGTTTGTTGCATGGTCACTGGTAGCTGAAGGAGCCATTTTGGATAACTGTAGTGAATGGGTGAAGGTCAAAGAATGGAAACGAGAGTATACCTCATGGACCCTGAGACATTATATGCCAACAGATTACAATGCCCACAAAATCCAAAATAGTACACAAAGAGGCATTATCCAATTAGTCCAGCCCATCTGTCACAGGTCCAACACTGCATTGTGGCGATGTGATGATTACGGCTCTCTGCCTCCCAGGATGACGCTAATGATTCAGCGGAGGGTCAGGCACACTGTCTATCGTGCATTGCGGGGATTCGAGCTCGCTGCCCCTCACTCCAGGGTTCTATGGGCTTGGGGAAAATGATATACGAGGATGATGAACCATTGGTAAGACGATCCAGCATATCTAGGATCTAGCCGATCTGATAGAATTACCCACGCTATGTTTTATCGCTGCCGAATCTTACTTACTCGTATTCGAGGCGTGTACAGTACAATCTTTGAAAGATTGTGACCCTCTACCTCTTCTCGCCATCTTCCAGCCGAACTATGAATAAACAAATAAAATAAAATAAAATTAAAATAAATAAATTAGATATATAATTTTACCATTTATTTCATTTATTTACTTTTTTTACCATGACGTCGAAATTCTAACGCGGTTAACTTCTGTGCTGGTGAAGATGAAGTCACCGGGCACAATCTTTCAAAGGGTGTGTATTGTAACAAGGACTACCAGTATTTCGGCACTCGGTTGGACCAGGATATCCTCCATTAACATGCCGAACGTTGGAAAATGAATGTAACCATATTGAAACATCGTCAATATCTCCGATAAGGAAGCCTGTACTCTCATCCTTTTGGTTGCCATGATGACTCATCATGAAATAGAAGTAACAAGACAGCGAGTTGACTCGAATTTGGCTTACAGTGTGCAATTTTCAAAAGACACACTCATGGCTGCATCATATTTCTTCTTGTTTCTTCGTTTTGCTTTTTCGCACAAAAATATTCGGATGGACTCGTAAATTAATTTATACCACACGCGCAGGCGCAGACGTTGCAACTCACCATCTCTCATCAGATCTTAGCAGTGCATTTGTTTTAATCTTGAACATTGAGACTTCAATTAAACATGCTAAATAAAATGTATTACCTGGTATACTATAGTCCCTATACCTTGCCATCGCATCCAGCAGGCAGGAATATTCGGACTGCTCCTGAGGCGACCTGCCTCTTACAGCGCAGCGGATATCCAAACAAAAACATATTCTAGCTTTAGTCCTTGTAAAGATATCCATCCTTCTTCCTAAGCACGTGATGCTTCAATCCCGTTCTCAAGTGTTTCGTGTTGGCAATGCTCTCTTGAATTGCCTTGCTGGGAACATGTACGTCTTTCAAGTACTCGGGGCTCTCGTATGCCTCAGCTGCAAATAGGCGGTTTTCCTGCTTTGGATCTCTCAAAATTCCGTACATCAAGGTTCCCGTCTCATCGCGACTTGTCTTCGCTACTGCATCCCAGTATGGGAGCGATGTGTCGACACCGCCAGGAACGTAGTCGAGCTCAGCAAAGAGAACATGCGGATCTCCAAGATCCTGCACTTCGGGTCGGATATGTCGAGAATCCGGAAGGTACTCCAAGACAAACATTTCGGGTTTAGTGCCGGGCTCTAGCACCTTTTCCTCGGCGAGCCACTGTTCGGCGGATTTCACTGAAGGGAGGGACATGTGCTCGTCGAATGCTGCTTGATCGGCGTATCTGGCTGTGTCAGCGGTGTCGCTTGGACAGGTTTTAGCACTTACTCCTCAATTGCATAAACGGTGGTGGAATCATCTTCGCGCGGGATGAAGGAAGCATATTTCAAGGTCCCCGGCTCATTTCTCTGTGCGGAACCCGCTAGAACCCGTAACCTGTCGAGCAGCTGTAATTGAGGTTAGCAGTGAACCGTTGGATGATGAAGGGTGAACATGCTTGGTCACGGCGGGTCTCGTCGACCAAGGTCAATCGCGCAAAAATGAAAATTCTCTTGGACATTGTCGATGATCACAAAGATAAACAAAAAAAAGAGAGGCCAAGATTGGAAGAAGGGCGAATTGGCGATGCTGTTCTCTCTTGTTGACATTGTCGTCATAGGGTGGGGCACGTGAGCTTGGTAGGCTACCCCTCATATGGTATTGGGACATCTTACCCGAAACATCTGCTGTGCCATAAAATTGATTTTAGAAAGCCGCGGTATGCGGTGTCCATTTCCGTTCAACCGTAAATAGTGCTTCATTTTAGCTTTCTTGGCCAATATATGCGTCCATTCGATCTGCCCCATAGCAACGCGATCTCGCTACCCTACAGACAAGTTGACACTGTTGTGTCATGCACGTCGAGACGACTCTGCTCTTAAGATGAGAGCCTTGGTGTCAATTGAGGATGAAATATGTAGTAATTGTATAGCTTTGTATAAAAATGGACTACAGTTTTGTTGGAAATCTTTTGTCTAGTGAACACAGCCCATCTCTCATCTCTACCATTTCCTTTCGCAAGATCTTCCCGGTCGCATTCTTTGGCAGCTTCTCCACTTCCCAAACCCCACCACGAAGCTTCTTGTAACCGCTAACTTGCTCGTCAATCCATTGCTGAACATGTTTTAGGGCACTTCTCTTGTCCTTGGCGCTTTTATTTCTCATGTGCGGCTTTAAAATGACCCAGGCCGTGGGCAGCTCTGTGAGCTGAGTCTCGTCCCACAGCGCCGCCACTCCACTTTCGGCCACATCTGGGTGAGAGTTGATGTACGACTCCAATTCAGATGGTGACACTTGGAATCCTTTGTATTTGATGAGGTCTTTCGTGCGACCTACAATGGAGAGGCGTCCGTTTTCGTCAATGGTGCACACGTCACCCGTATTGTACCACTCATCCTGAGGAAATGCCTTTTGGTTGGCCTCATCGTTGAACGCGTACCCGGTGGTAATGTTTGGTCCCCGTAGCCACAATTCGCCAGGACCGCCTAACGGCGCATCTTTCCCAGTACCTTCAGTGACGAGTCGCGCTTCAACGCCCGGGAGCAGGCGTCCAGTGCAGCCCTCGGGAACAGACTCATCCAGACGTTGATATGCCACGTATCCCGCAGCTTCCGTCATACCATAAGCCTGGATCATCTTCCATGGAGCCCGGGACATTAGCCTCTTCAAGTCGTCTTTTTTGAGAGGAGCTCCGCCAACGTTTAGAATAGCCGCCCGGGAAAAGTCATAACGCTCTGCGACATCTGACTTGGCTAGCGACATGACGACAGATGGCACGCCTTGGAACGACGTCGCTTGGTTTGACCCAACCAGCTTTGCAAATGCCTCGAGGTTATAAGAGGGCATTGCATGATGAAACATACCGGTATAGGGACCCAAGAACATGGGCATTGTTGTCATTGCAATGTGAGCCCAAGGTGTAAACGCCACGGTTTTTGATGCGGGATGAAATTGCGAAGCATCATGCGCCATGAGCTGGAGCACATTTGCGACAAAATTGTAGTGGGTAAGGCAAACACCTTTGGGCTTTCCAGTTGTTCCAGATGATAAATGAATAGTAGCAAGCCGCTTAGTGGTGTCAGGCCAATAGGGTATCTCTAATCGCTCTGAAGCTAGAAAGCTGTCAGGAATGTGAAGATGTTGAGGAGACTTGGTGATGATAGTAAGAACAGTGGGGCGCTGCCATTCAACGCCTTCTTTCGTCAATTCAACCGCCGCAACTTCAATTGCCTCCACAATTGCGGGAAGAATTTTGCCATAGGCAACCACATATTGAGGACGGCAGACTGCGATGCCATGCCCGATTTCGGTGGCTTTCAATGCATAATTGATGGGGCACACCACGCTCCCGTTCCACAAGATGGAATGAAACAGCTCCAGAAACTCAACGCTGTTGGGCAATATAATAGCCCATCGTGCTTGGTCTGGTGGATTCAGCTTTTGCTTGAAGCCGTTGGCGAGACGACCAGCTCGGTCTCGCAGCTCACCAAGCGTGATGCTCCGATTTGTGAGACTGTCAGCGGCAATAAGATGAGATTCTGGTAAATCATATGCAGATGTATGCAGAAGCTGGGTAAGATTCTGATCTCTGGGGATATCAACCCTTCGATCCAAATTGTAGATTGTCATTATTGGGGATTATGGAGAACGGTGTCTTGGAAATAGAGCATGTAGAGAATCGTCACTGAAAACATATTGATAGTCTTGTTCAACCGGTGATTTTGTGTATATGAAACTAGTGACGATATATTCATTGTTGTACCGGCTAATGAGGGAGATGTCTTCCGCCATCCCTGCGTATGGCATTCAAACATTTACAACATGATACTTTCAAGATCTCGGTAAAGTGACACATCTGACGTGCATTGGGGCACTAGCGTGGATGCTGAACGCACTGAATCATTAGCTTAATGCACCTCCGCCGCTGCCGAGATGGGGTCACACGGGGGTGGGGGTTGGGATGAAATGGAGAAGTGAGGAGATACAGTTGACTAGGCTGCATTGAAACGCCCTTTTGTTACTCATCGCTGGTAATGTTTGCCGGGCGAGCCATCGCTTGGGTATCGTTGCAGAGGCGTTGGATTGAGGTGAGCTGGGTGGACATGTCTGAGAGCTCGAACAACCTCACCAAGATTTTGCTTTAGAGCCAGTATTGAGTTTTCGAATATTATCAAATAATCTTCAACATGTCAGCCATCGCTCCCCAAACGAAGACACGCCGTCCGATTCGGATCGGAAATGCGTCTGGAGCGATCGGCGATGGCATCGATCAGGTGTACCGTCTTGCAACCTCCGGCGCCGTGGATGCCATCACAGCCGACTACCTCGCCGAATTCAACATCGCATGGAAGGCCATCGAACTTCAAACGAGGCCTGATCTGGGTTATGAACCAAATTTTCTGGAACAATTGGCATGGAATAACGGTGACGCTGCCCGTGCCGTGGCCAACAATCACATCAAGATTGTTCACGACGGAGGTGCACTCAATCCGAAGGGTCTGGCAGAAAAGGTCGATTCCTATTTTGTCAGTTTGGGAATAAGGCATATGAAAGTTGCCTGGGTTGATGGCGACAATATTACTGAGCATGTCAAGAGCAACCGACTGGGAGCTCTGAGACACCTTGACCAAGACGGCCGAACCTTTGAACCGATTGGCAATCAGATCCTTGCAGCGAATGTATACACTGGGCAACGTGGAATTATAAAAGCTCTTGAGGAGGGCGCCGATATTGTCATCTGCGGTCGATGCTGCGATGCCTCCCCGGTTATGGCCCTGGCAACTCACTGGCATGGGTGGTCAGAAAATGACTACCACCAGCTTGCCGGCAGTTTAATGGCCGGGCATCTTATCGAATGCGGTGCCTATGTCACTGGAGGAAACTATTGCGGTGCCAAAGAGATTGCGAAACTGCACCATGCTGGTTACCCAATAGCAGAGATCGCGGCCGAGGGGACCTCCATCATTACCAAACCAGAGGGAAGCAACGGAGCTGTGACGGTAGACACATGCAAAGGCCAGCTTCTTTACGAGATCCAAGGACCGAGATATCTGAACCCAGATGTCGTGGCTCAGATTGATGGCGCTATCTTGGAACAAGTAGCGAAGGACCGAGTCAAATTGTCTGGAATCGTCGGATTACCTCCGCCCTCAACGGCAAAGGTGGCAATTTGTGCTTTAGGCGGATATCAAGCCGAGATATCAGCATATGCCGCGGGCCCAGACGTTGATGACAAATTTAACCTCATGAAGTACCAAGTGATGGGACAAATAAACAAGGATGATTTTACAACATTCAGTATCGAAAAATACGGGTCCTCAGTCGCCAACCCTCGATCACAAAAAGAATGCACGGTGCAATTTCGCCTGTTTGCACAAAGCACAAAGAAGGAAGCATTCACTCAGTTTAGAAGAGCTATTTTCTATAATGGAATGCAAGGCTACTGTGGATTGCATCTTGCAATGGATTGGCGAACTATGGAGCCAAAGCCTTTTGTTCAATACTTTCCTGCCCTGATTCCACAGGCATCGCTCCCCAACCTTTTGGTTCATTTTGTCGCTGGGAAGACATATGAGGTGGCCCCTTCAGGCCTCAAAGATGCGGCGGCCTTACCAGAGAAGTCATCAGATACAATTATTTCACCGAGGCAAGCGACATATTCATCCCGGCAAACCGTTAGACGACCATTGGGCGACCTCTTCTTTGCCCGCAGTGGTGACAAAGGCGGCAACGCCAATGTCGGCTTTTGGGTCCGAGACCCGAAGGCCTTTGCGTTTGCACAAACCTTCTTGACTGTACCGAAATTAATCGAGCTCCTTGCAAATGACTGGGATTCTAAATACTCAGTTGAGAGATGTGAATTCCCGAATCTTCATGCTGTTCACTTTGTAATTAAAGGAATTTTGCAGGAGGGCGTCAGCAGCAGTAGTGTACTAGATGGGTTTGGAAAGAGTGTCTCGGAGTTTTTGAGAGCCAGAATTGTTGACCTCCCAATGGATTTGGTTCAAGATGAAGAGAAAAGGCGGAAGGAGGCTGAAAGAATCGCCATGTCTATCCGAGCTAGGATATGAGGGAACTTGCACTGAACCTACTATTCAAATTGGCTGCTAGAATACGTCAACAGCCGGCAGGCTCTCGATCTAACGGTTCAGATAAAATATCTAAATGCTACATATGAATAAATTACTGCTTTAATATTGCAGTGGCTTTTTGGACCTGAGAGATGCAGCTAAAATGGATGAGGTGAAATTATTTTGTCGGCATATACATCATGGCCCAGCAGTTGCGAGTCTTGGGAAAACTAAAAAAAAATGATGACATTCTGTCCTGAAATTGGCGACTAAATATTCTAACAAATCAGAAAATTACCTGAACCATAATTATGCTTACATTCCATATCTGGCAATTGCCCGAACGGGGTGCCGTCCGAGGCCCAGGCCTGAGCCTCGGCAAACGGCTTCGCCCTGGCAGTTCCATGGCGGGGTAGACGCAGGGTCAGGATAGTGGCAAGATTATTAAAGCACGACCTGATCCTTTCCCAGAACGCAATTGATATTTTAATTTATTGTTATTTATAAAAAGAAATTATCGAAAATGAGCGCCAGCGATAGACCCGTCAAGAATGCCTCTGGGCGATACGACAATGTCGACTTTCGAAAGGCTGTCGGATACAAATACCCACCTCTGAAGTGTAGCTACAACCGCAGAGATGTCTTGCTCTTTGTAGGCGCTAATCGCTCAAATTTAATGAAGTGAAGGACTGACAAAATTGTGCAGGCCAACGCAATCGGCGTCAAGGCAGAGGAGCGTCACTTTCTCTACGAGCTTCACCCCAAATTTGCCACGTTTCCGACTTTCCCAATTAACCTAGCTTTTAAACGAACGGACCATGATGTATTTGACTTCATCGCCCGCACCGCTTCGGCCGAGATCCCCGGCACTCCTCCTTTCGATGCTCAAAGGTCAGTTGATGGAGAGAGAGCCATTGAGATTATCAAGACTATCCCCACCAGCTCGGAGGGGTTAGATCTTGAGATCCACAACAAGGTCATTGGTGTTTATGACAAAGGTAAGCATCACCACTACGATTGATCGGCTGCAGTGATTAATTTTTTTATTAGGTGGCGCCATGATTCTTGAGGCGGAACAGGAACTCGTGGATGTGAAAACTGGCACAGTTTACGCCAAGATGGCATCTACATCCTTTGGCATGGGCCAGGGTGGCTATGACGGACCTCGTGGCCCCTCGAAGCCTTCCCCCAAGCCCCCTAAGCGAGCCCCAGATGCAATCCACACTTTCCAGACGACTCCTGAGGTCGCCCTCCTTTACCGCCTCTGTGGTGATTACAACCCAATGCACGGCGACGAGGCATTTGGAAAGCGAGCAGGTTTCAAGGGAAGCATTTTGCACGGATTGGGAACATGGAACATTGTCTCCCACGGCGTTCTGAAGGAGCTTGGAGGCTCCGACCCAAGCCGATTCAAGAAGTTTGGTGCCCGATTCAAGAGTGTCGTTTACCCTGGAGATGAACTTGAGACGCGCATGTGGGTGGTAGGATCTAAGGATGGTGTTGACGACGTTCTCTTCGAAACTATTGTCAAGGGTGATGGACGCGTGGCTTTGTCTAATGGATTTGCGCAATTGGTGCAAAAGGACAGCAAGTTGTAAAATTTATAGCGAGCATAGTGTTTTATAAAAATTATTTTTCAGAGACAAGACCTTGGTCCTAGCACGAAGCCTTCGGAGGATGTTAACTAGCCAGCCATAATCTGCATTCTCAATCATGGGTTGAATGTTTGTGGCCCTAAAATGTAGACCGTGGATTCAGAGTTTTACCTGCAATTTCTCGATACAAAAGATGTCATAAAAATTGAAACAAATAATTTATTAATCAAAAAGACTCATCTATTAGATTTCTAATGTCTTTTATTTGATGTGTTCGGTATGGCGCCATGTGCTTGCGACAGACCTTTGAGCGTTGCACCTCCAATATCTACAAATGTGATGGGAACCATTTCGGATCCCTCTTCTCTCGATATGCAGCGAGACCCTCACTGGCATTTTTACTCCTCAACATGGCTTCTGCCCAGAGTTCTTGTCCTCTCATGGTGGCCCGGCTGACTCCGGTTTCCCACACCTCTCGAGCGCCAAGTCGGGAAATAATGACACTATCTGGGCTTAGGCTGGCTATTTCAGAAGCATAGTCAAGCGTCCTGTCAAGTAGCTTATCCAACGGGACAATCTCTTTGACAAGCCCCCATTGTAGTGCTTCCTCAACCGTAAGCGTTCGGCCTGTGAGGACAAGGTCCATGGTGCGATGGTTACCAAATAGCAGCATTGCTCTGGGAAGTGCTCCAGCGAGCGCAGAGACACCGCGCAGCACCTCGGGAAGTCGAAATGATGCATTCGGGGAGGCGAATACAACGTCGGAATTGAGGACTATCTCAAAACCACCACCATGGGCATGTCCATTGACTGCGCAGATGATTGGCTTTTTCCCAGTTCTGTTGGTCATACCACCAAAGCCACCATGAGGGTACTCGAGCGCGACATCGTTTGTTTTGATAATGTCAAGCCTCTGTTTCAGGTCCATACCAGCGCAAAAGGCTTTGTCGCCAGCACCGGTGAAAACAGCGCACCTGAGCTCAGGCTCGGCATCGTACCATTTCCAAAGCGCTCCCAATTCAATGGTTGCTTCTACCGGAAGGCAATTGCGGTATTCTGGTCGGTTGATTGTGACGAGAAGAATGTGCTTGCGAGGGAAGCTAACAATGCTGTGCTCAACGTGGGGATACGGATTCTCAATCCACGAAGGGATAGGGTTTTTCGTCCTTGGGGTGGCCATGTCAAAAAATTAGGATAGTGCGTTGTTCACTGGGTCAATCACTGAATTGATGGGATGCAAAGGAAAAGACTCTGGACAGCTGCAATTTTGCTTCCATCGTTAATCCGGAGAATGCTCCTCAGAATAGCTTCTTCACCTCGGTTGATTTCGGTCAATGGATATCCGACATAAAACTGAAGCATGCCTGCTCTTGGTGCCCTTACATCACATCACTCGTTGCAGTGTTCGAATGATCAAACTGTCCACTGTATCCTTGACCGCTATCTATTTACTGAATCATTAGTGCGCCTTCTCGGACCAGCTTCCCCGCATTTCGGGGGTGTGCCTCGGCCTCCACCCAGTTGCCATGTCAGCCGAACACTATTCCAAGCGAGACAGGGATGGAGACACGAGGAAAGGTTCCTGCATGCACCTGCATTGGGAAGTGAGTTTGATCTGGCTGGTTTAGTCTGATCTGGGGTGCGTTGGGGTGATGGAGCCCGAGATTCACTGAACTGATTGATGATGTTTCTAGCCGTGGGATTACGGCAATAATTGTTCTGTTTGGGCTGAGTAGCAACCTACTGAGTGCTCTCATATTTTTTATGTCCTAAGAAACAAAATCCCAACAAGATTCATTATCATCGCCATTGGGCAATTGCGCACGCGTTTTCTGTGCTCCATCTGGACCAAGTCTACAGATTTTCAATCCACCATCGACTT
The DNA here is from genome assembly GCA_020809705.1 of Calonectria ilicicola. Classification (NCBI taxonomy): domain Eukaryota; kingdom Fungi; phylum Ascomycota; class Sordariomycetes; order Hypocreales; family Nectriaceae; genus Calonectria; species Calonectria ilicicola. The sequence goes on from CP085826.1 coordinate 7,369,431, forward strand.
CAACCTCAGCACAGGCGACGACTTTCAAGATGTCTTCATATCCTACAACAACGCCTCCCCCTCCAACGCCTACATTTCTCAAGCTGAGCTTTCCGGCTCCCCGAGTCGTTTTGGTTCGCATGGATAGACCCAAGGATCTCAATGCGATGTCTACGGCGGCTCAATGGGAAATGGACTCAATCTGGAAGTGGTTCGACGACGAGCCTAATCTTTCAGTCGCTATCATTACAGGTACCGGCAGGGCATTTTCTGCTGGAGCTGATCTCAAGGAGTGGAACAACTCCATGTCAGACGATGCAGACCCGAGCAAACGAATGGGTAACGCGCCTGCCTTCAAGCCGCTGAGCCGTCGTCTAGGAAAGAAGCCCGTGATTGCTGCGGTCAACGGTCTTGCAATGGGCGGCGGCTGCGAGTTTGTGGTCAACTGTGACTTGGTTGTTGCGGCAGAGGATGCATACTTTGGGTTGCCCGAGGTTCGTCGTGGAATTGCAGCGATTGGTGGTGCCCTGCCTCGATTGATACGCATCATTGGCTTGCAAAGAGCATCCGAATTCGCGCTTACGGGGCGTAATGTGACAGCCCAGGAGATGTTTCAATGGGGGATTGTAAACAAAATTGTTCCCAAGGAGCAAGTTGTTGAAGAGGCAGTGAAGTATGCTGAGATGATTGCCAAGAACAGTCCCGATGCAATCATCTGTACACGAGCAGGAATCCGTCAAGGATGGGAGACTGCAGCGGTTGAGAGAGCAGTTGATTGGACACTAGAGAGAGAATTCACAGAGCTACAAAAGGGAGAAAATATTCTAGAGGGCCTCAAGGCATTTTCGGAGAAGCGGGAGCCGAAATGGAAGGGAAGCCGGCTGTGAGTCTCGATTATTACCATATGAAATAGGTAGATCGAATTTGGAATATGTAATTTTACAGTGAAATGACAAAACCCTGATATTAGATGCATATAATTTATGAAGTATAAGGAAAGGGGCTAGGTCATATGGAATTTATTATATTATTATCATGATCCTACGATAAGCTATCAGTCATGGGAGGGTTATAGCCCCGATTACGCCTCGATAGAGTCAACATGCTGGCATGCTTCATTCAACAAAGCACCAACTGCACAATCTTGAGAAATGTTGAACAAGCACGCTGAATCATGTTTGAACTTTTTTTTTAACGTCCCTGAGAGTTGCATCCGGTGTTTCCGACTGCACGAGTTTGGTCACCCTCCCACGCAACCCCCTGGTTTAGTATTGTAACAATAGATCCGTGAGCGTCGTAATACCAAGCAAGTGAGATGGGAAACAGGTATTACTGCTTACGCTTGGAACGACTATTTTGAACTACAGATAAGGGAGCTCGCGTGGTCTGTGTCGTCAAACCCCTCATGTTCCAAGATTGGGGACACAAGCACCTAATGATTCATTACTTCACGCGCTTGTTAGCTGGGCTACTTTTGCCTCTTACCCTTGACTCCCGGCCCTAGCGACACCGCCCCTTCCCCGCAAATCTAAGCTGCATTATGGTTCCCATTTTCCGGGATAATCTGGGGTAACAAATCCGGGGATGTCATGGTAGCTATTGGCTGCGTGGTGGCAGTCAGCTCGATGGGTTGACGTCTCACAGTCCAAGAACTGCCCACGAATTTGGGTTAGTTCGCACGATCATAGCGCCACACGGGAGTCGCTTGGGAGTTTCTCTCCTGATTTCGTACAAGGGATGTAGTTGACAGTCTGGACCTGCACCCAAAATCAGTGGCATGTTCTACCCCCACCTGAAAAGAGATATTTTCATCAATATGTAAGACATAAGGTGCCGATCACCCCCCCTTGGGTAACATATTACTGCCGGATTTCTCCTTTCAATTTATCCCGAGTCTCGAATTTCATACTATTCTCATCTTATCTCATTCTCAAGCCATTGGATATATGGATCTATTTAGCTATGGACGAGAATAAGATTGAGCATACTGCCGAGCATCTCGACATTGTCGAAGAAAAAGAGCGGGCAAAGCACGACACCGACGCTTCCTCTATCAACTCTGCAGCACTCGGTGATGACCTTCCACCTGGATACTTTTATTCACTTCGCTTCCTTGGAGCTCTTGCTGTGAGTTGAACAGACCCAACATGCAGAATTTAAACTTACCAAATTTAGGGCTTCTGTTTTTCTGCCATCAGTGCCTACATCTTTCTGATCCTCCCGACAAATGTCTTGACATATATCAACGCCGATATTGGCCCAAGCAATTACATTTCTTGGGTAAATATTGCCCGTACCTTGGCATTGTCGTTTACATATACTATCCTCGGCCGACTCTCCGATCTCTTCGGTCGCCGGTGGTTTTTCATTGGAGGAAATATTGTTGCCCTGGTGGGAATCATCATTTGTGCGACAGCTCAAAATGTCAATACACTTATCGTGGGAAGCGCCGTGTATGGGCTTGGTGAGACTGTCCAACTCAGCTTCAACGTTGCAGTCGGTGAGTTGGTACCAAACAAGTATCGACCAATGGTTCTCTCATTTGTCTTTCTTACAAATGCCCCAATTGCTACTTTTGGACCGATCATAGGTGAGTTCATACAGTCCAATCATTTTATTTTATATTCTAATCAAGTATAGCCCGTAAGTTTATTGAGAACCCTTCGCTTGGTTGGCGTTGGTGTTATTACATCAACATTATCGATGTCGCGCTTGCTATTATCCTGCTCTTCATTTTCTATCACCCACCGACATTTGAACTTCTTCACGAACGCAAGACCAAAAGGCAACTTCTCAAAGATCTTGATTACTTGGGCATTTTCCTCTGGACTGCTGGTCTTACCATCTTCTTGATGGGAGTCTCTTGGGGTGGCAGCATGTATCCATGGAAGTCAGCTGCAACAATATGTTCCCTGGTTCTTGGAGGACTGCTTTTGGTTGCCTTATTTATTTGGGAAGGATTTGCCAATCTCACCTATCCTGCGATTCCTGTCAAGTTTTTCGCCAACAGAGGATTCATGTCCCTAGTCTGTTGCGCGACCGTCGCCAGTAGTGAGTAATCGATTTCTGAACTAACCTGGTATTTGGCTAATTTGTCCAGTGTTTTATTATAGCGCCGTCTTGCTCTGGCCTCAACAAATCCAAGCTCTATTCACCACCGATGTCACTTATGCTGGGTGGCTATCTTGTACCGTGGCTTCCTCAACAGCGCTAGGTCAGATTTGCGCTGGCGTAATTGTGAGGTGGGGAGGAAATGTCCGGTACTGGTTGATCTTTGCCACCTTCTCCATGGTTGGATTTGTTGCTGCGCTTGCATCTCTCACCCCAAACGACAAAAATACAGGTGTCGCACTCACTATCCTCGGCCCATTCTTTGTCGGCTTTATTGAACTTGCATCCTTGGCTCTGGCTCCTCTGTTCTGTGCAGCACAGGACATTGGGCTTGCGTCAGGTCTGCTCGCATCCATTCGATCAGCAGGCGGTTCAATCGCAGTCGCAGTCTACACCACCATTCTGAAAAACAGATTGGCCACAACCATTCCAAATAATGTTATTCCTGCAGTAGAAGAGGCAGGGCTCCCAGAGAGTCAGGTTTCGGACCTTCTCGCAGCCATCAATGCTGATGATTTGTCGAGTTTCTCACAGGCGGTTCAGGCTGCTGTGAGCTCTGCCTTGCCTACAGCATATGCACAAGCTTTCAAGACAGTCTATCTAGCTAGTCTTGGATTTGGTGCCATTGCAATTATCGGATGTCTCTTTTCAAAGGATGCTAAGAAACACTTGACTGACAAGGTTGAGCGACGAATGCATGATGGCAAAGCAACCAAGAAGCCACAGGATGTTTAAGTAGTCCGTCCACAGTAGTCAGAAATAGAATTATTAGTCTTTAATTGTGTCTATTTGTTGTTTCTTGTTCCATCATTCGAATGCTTTACTGATATCTCATGGCTATCCCAAGATTCATGATTCTGATGTTCGTTTAGAGTTTTTTTTTCTCGTTTATTGTTCTTTTTTTTTTTATTCAGACCATTGGTCAACCTCATTTGAAATGGCTAGCTCCAATGTGTAAGACTTGATCAATATTGTATTATTTAGCAGTTCCATCCTCCATCAATACTAACAGCGTTTCCGCTAATATAGCTGGCATCGTCACTCAAGAGGAAAGCAATCAAGGCAGCCACTTCTTCAGGCTTCCCTTGTCTCTTCAGCGCTACATCATTCACAGTCTCCTTCTCAAATTCTGCCGTAGTTCCCCAAGTCTCGGCTGCCTTGGCCGCTGATCTAAGCATCGGTGTATCAATACGTCCACTATGTCGCAAAGCAGTTAGATTTGGGCATCTCGAATTATTAGAGAATGGGGGGAACGTACGGGCAAATGGCATTAACTCGAATTCCTCGGTGGCCGGCATCCTTTGCAGCAGATCGAGTCAACCCTATTACTGCGTGTTTGCTGGCTGAGTAGGCGCCGTTCTTCTCTCGTCCAATTAAGCCAGCAATTGAGCTTGCATTAACAATGCTGCCATGATCGGCAATGTTTTGGAGCTCCGCCTTGAGGCAGTACATCACGCCGGTCGTGTTAACTCCGAGAACAAACTCCCACTCATCAAAGTCTTGCTGCTCAAGCAACCCGTGGTTTCCACCAATTGATTTGGGAACAACACCGGCCAAGTTGGCGGCTCCATCAAGTCGACCAAATTTAGCGACAGTCTCCTTGATCCATTCATCAACTTGATCCCACTTGCGGACATCCAAGGGGAACATCAATACTTCAGAGTGGTATTGATCTTCGATTTCTTTTCGGGCCTTTTCGAGGCCTTCTTTAGAAAGATCAGCGATCGAAAGCTTGGCTCCACGACTGGCTACAAGCTTTGCTGTGGCGAGACCAATCCCGGAGGCAGCCCCAGTGATGGCAATCACCTTGCCGGATAGTTGAGTGTTTGACATGGTTTTTAGTAGCGAAAAATAAATTATTCACGCTAAATTAGGTAATAAATTCTTTTATTTTACATAGTAATTCATATTCGTCTGAGGCTATGGTCGCCTTTTATTCGTGGTCTATTGTTGACCATGCGGGTGCTGATATCCGCTAGCTCCCCCCGCAGCTACAGCCGATGAACACGCGGAATGGTTTCAGAGCTTGCAGTGCGAACTCGGTAAACTCTCTATTTTGGCAACTAAAATGCTTTTGGCTAGAGTTATCCTGTTATAGCCTATAGATGCCCGTCTTGGATGAATTTCTTCGGTACTGGAACCACCTTTGCCCTCAGATACTCGCCCAGATTTTTGGCCAAGGTATCAAGCTTGCTTCCCGAATTGTAACCCCGATCAAGATGGTTTTTTAACAAGAAATGAACCGCCCGGATGTTTGGCATCTCAAATCTATCTATGCGACCTCCACTGTATTCATGCGCTCCCAAAAGGCCTTTAAACCTATCAATGGTAAGGAAAGCGCGTAGCCATTCCCACTGCTCGTCATCGGGAACAAATAGTCCGACATTTGCGTCGGACGCCTTGTCACCTGAGCGCGAGAGGGCAACCCAACCCAATGGTGCTTCTTCCGTGGGGCCAAACGAGTCAAGTGATCGAGGATTAACAGGGTCATAAGACTCTTGAGCACCATATTCCTTCATCACAGGCGGCAGATGAATGGGTATTATCTCTTCATCTCCAAATAAGAGGTGGACGCGGTGATTGCAGGCACTCTGAGGGATGAGAGACACAAAATATTCCCAGTAACTTTTTGGCGCCGATTGCCGTAGGTCATTCGGACGAGAAACACCCTGTGGGCACACTAATGTTAGAAATTCCGCCGCGAGTTAGTTTATCGGAAGACTTACCGGGCACGATTGTAGCACAGTCTCATACAACTTTCTCGCAAAGCCATCGGGCTTTGATCCATCAAACAGCTCGGCTCTGGGGCCTTGAGCGAAAATGCGAAAGTCGACGGTGGCTATCTCTTGGTTGACTGGGTTCAGCGGGCTAGTGCCATGGACATGGAACTTGAGCATGGTAAATTCTTGAATGAGCTCTTCTCCGATCGCGTAACGAGCTTGTTCTTCCATCCAACGGCACTTTTCCTCTATATCCAATCCTACCAGATAAAAATGCCACTCAGCTTGATATCCGCCATGGGCTGTGATCCCGACGCGTGTAGTAGGGGGTGGAGGAGATCCCCTTATGCCAGATACATGAACAACATCCTCTTCGACTTGTTGTATCGCAATGTTTCGCAGATCAGCAACCACGTCGGAATTGAAATATAACGGACCCGATATTTCATAAACCAGCTGTGATGTGACCGTTTCCGTATTAACAATGCCATTTGTACTCTCTTCTTTGGTAATGTTGCATTCACCATTACTAAGCACTTCGGCAATTGGAAATCCGAGACCAAGGTGTTTTTTTGCCTTCATAAGATCTTTGAAGCGGCTATAATAGCCCCCGGTGACAAACGCTGAACATTCAATCAAGTGACCAGCAATGAGAGCTCCAGCAAGCTCATCGAATTGATGCGCCTTCCAGTTGTGCCAATATGCTGCCAAACCGATTGTTGGTGCCGCATCGGATACCCTGAATTGATTAGAATACTCGACGCCAAGATCACCGTGATTGATTGGAATTATTGTCTTACCTTCCGCATATTACAATATCCGCTCCTTTTCGGAATGCTTCTGCAATTCCAAGACTTCCCAGGTATGCCTGGGCGCATATGGGCTCATGTCCCCATTCGCTCAGAGTTTTCCCATCTGTAGAGCTAACAAATTCATGGCCATTCGCGACCATGTTCTTGAAGGCACCCGTCACATCATCGCCTTCAATCCAAGCTACATTCATGTTAAATCCAGCTTTTTGAACCATATCTTGTACAACTCTAGCCAGAAGTTCAGTGTCACTTGCCCCGGCGTTGACTGCCAATTTTGTTCTATTCTCTGCGAGAAAGGGTATCGCCGGTTCAAAGCATTGAAGAAAGGTACTGGCATACATTGCTGTCTTTTTACGCTCCTCGAGAGGGAGAGTAAAAATAGAGACATCTTGCCGGGCTTTACCAGCACCATAGCCCGTCATGACATTTTCAGATAGCCAATCCCCCACGATAGCATCAACCTTGGGATCCTTTGCCAAACGCGAAATTGCTTCGACGCGATCGGTGAACCCTCCGGATGCGCCCGCAATCCGAATGGGGGCTCTATTAGAAGGCATGATGAAAGCTCAAATATCCGATTCTAAATGATCGAATAAGCTAAAAGAGAGAGATAAATGATGGATTGACCGTAGTGTGCTTTCTGTCTTCTGCGCAACTTGTATGAAGCCATTCAGTCTTTAATTACTGCCACCTCGCTCTTTACAGATAGCCACCCTAAGTCAATACAACATCCACTACGTAAATCCTCAGCTTTGCACCAAGTGATGCAAGTCCAGTGAGCAAGAATACCGAGGTTGGATTGGAAGAGGGCCAAAATTAGGGACTAGGCGACCTCTAGCCCGCGTATCGAAATCCGGGTCAACTGCGACTTCGGATTTTGGGGCTAACCCCCGCACTGATGATTCAGTGTCAAGTTGGAGCACTTGTTTACTGCATTTAGCCGTAATCCTTTTTTAGACAACGAAGGAGTCATTAGGGCGAATTGGAAAGTGGCACCGGTACCTGACTGTTGTCAATGATCTGGCCGGAGTCAAGGTCAATTAGGCGAGCAATCTCCGGAAATCGACTTCGGAATGTAACTCCGATCGTCCAATTCCGAATCTGACGCATGTGCTCCTCGTATACTGGGTTTATGGTGGTTTCTGCGGTTCCGTTCCCATTGATGGATGCTGCGAGGAGAACAGATGAAGGGTGATATGGCCAATTCAACTCGAATTCTGAGCTGTAAGTGGCCGCAAAGTCATCCAGGCTAATTTCCGGGTGGTTGATAAGATACTCTCTTGCGCGCGGCCTGGTTCATTAGTAAAGTGGGAAATAATGAATCATCGGGCCGTACCAAGGGATCCGATCTATCCACGCCGAGTGAGGTATTGAGAATTGGCTTGGGATCGGTCGTAACCAGTCGGGCATTAGATCCCAACTCTGCTTGTCTAACATGACCATCCACTAGATCTATTTGTTAGCACCCTCATCTAATTTCCAGTGTATGCATAAAACCTACCTTGAGAAGTGTCGCCATGACGTAAAACACTGCAACTTGCTTTGGAAGGCCCTCAATCTCGCGATATGTCCTCAGCACATCCGCCACCACATTGCTAATCTCGTCATCGGATCGATGGTCTTCGTCGATCAAGCTACTTAGATTTGGACGAAGTGGAAACCTTGCCGCTTTGCTCCCTGGAGATGAAGGCTGGAATGCATTCTCCGCCCGTACAGTATCAACGAAGCCCTGAAGAATCTGATCTGCTAGACATCCAGGCAGCGTGTTTTTCGGATAAAGCTCCCATAGAGCTGGGTTCATAGTGCTCGCGTTGCTAACAACGCTGGGACTGTGACCTGTGTCTTCACCAAACCCATCACGTCCCATCAGACTTAGCTGTAACGCAGCATTCTGAGTGCGTAGCTGTGCATTTTCATTTTCCAAAAATCCCAACCTGGCCTCGAGCATACCCATGGCCCGGCCTTTCTCCTCGAGGGCATTCGACAAATAGGCGACCTGATCATTCAGAACTTGAATGGTCCACTTGTTTCGATCGCGCATTGCCTGCTGGGACTTGCGATCCCTAGCCCGTTTGCGTTGCAATTCTTGCTCGCGCAATGATGACAGCGCTGAATCATCGTCATTCTGGTTGCTGCTGCTGCTGGCCATGATGGGCAATAGACCTGAGATGCATTGAGGGTGGCGTGCAAGTGGAGGCCTGGGGAACGCGGGGTGAAATATGGGGGCTATGGGCTGTTTCTGGGGTGGTGTTACAGGGCCTTGGGGATCGTTGCAGGGGCTGACAGGGGTCTCGGACCAGTGGAGTGGAGGGTCCATCATGTGGGAGGGGTCATGGAGAACGATTCCCTAGGGTCACAGCAATTATTCCATGATGTAAGAGCAGCCAATTTATGTAAGGTTGGATAATATGGGTCGATTTCGAATAAAAACGGTTTGATCTATTTTGATTGAAATCACCGCTGATTTAGGCCTTACGACAAATTCCCGTCATGATGATGGATGCACAAGCCCAACAATACATTGCGTCCTTGCACGACCAATCGATCGGGACAGCTTTGGAGGACACCTGGTATTGTATTTCTGTGTGCCTCACAGGAATCTTTTTTTTTAATTCTCGCTAATGAATTATCAGGCTTGTTCTTTTGCGGCTAGCAACAAAGGCCAATATGTTGCCGATGTTTTCACCGAAGCAATCAGAACAAGGCAAGAGGATTATGCGTACCACAGGCATGTCTTGAAAAGAATAAAAGGTATACTTTGGAGCGATCTTTCAATATCGTAGTTTCTTTTATTGACAAATTCCAGAGGGGCTATTGAAAACTGGCATCATATATGGCATCCCTCGTCTCATCAACGCATTCAGAGCCATCGTTCGAGTGCTTCCATCCCCGGAATCCATCGAAGTCTCATCCATCCGGAACCATATCACTACCCCGAGCGAAACGGACGAAAGAGGTATTGAATACATGCGCAACATCTTTCGAGCCGATCTGGACCCTTTTCTCGGCTCTATGGACACGCATTGGCCTGACCTCCGCACACTTGTTGTCACCTATATTTATGGCTACTATCAATCCGACACCTCTGTCCTCGATGCTGTGACCACGTCACAGTTGAATATTGCTACGTTGGTTCCCATGGATGTTCCAGCTGAAGTAGCCTGGCATATGAGAGGTCTCGTAAGAAACGGTGGGACAGAGGAGCAACTCAAGGTAGCCTACTCCATCGCCTTAGAAACATGTAAAATATGCAATGTTCAGCTCAAAAATGAGATGCCACAGGCGCAAGATGTCATTAATGAAGAGCGCTTAATAGTAGATTAGAAATTCAGTCGTTTGGACGGCTCCGTTCTTGGATCGCTCTTGTAGGGTAGCTCGTACTCCAACTCATCGAGTGTATTTTTTTAAGAAAAGAATTCAACTATTTAGCATGATGAATCACTTTCTAATTATTGCACTTAATTTATAATAAAATAAATTTTAAAATATTTCTGTAGTCGAAATCCAACTTCATGCCATGCGAGGACTTAGCTCCAGTTGTGTCTAAGATGTAGTTTCAGAAGTCTCATTCTCCAACTTGGCAGCCACATTATTGGATCTCTGTGTTTTGTCAATAGATTTAACACTCAACGCAGCCATTATAGCCACACACCCAAACGCTATCGCTACTAGGTACACCATTCGGTAGGATTTTGAGTTGGACAAAAGGACGGCTTGTTGGACTGCGGCGGTAGTCGAATTGGTAATGCCAACAACTGCGCTGTAAGCAGCAGGCGTATTGACCTTGGCTGCAGCAAGTAAGGATGCAAATGTCCCATTGTAGTCAGTCTTTTCTGCTGCAGCCCGGACTTGACCTGGCAGTAGTTTGTCAAATTCGCTTGTCTGGATGGACGTATAAATGGCTGTTGCGACCGCACCACCGATCAACCGAAAAGTGCTGATGAGCCCCACTCCAATTCCAATATCGCTCTGATCAGTGAGGTGAAGGGATACCATGCCAAATGACAAAGGAGACGGGGGCAAGTTCACCGAAGCTACCGCGATGACGGTTCCGATTGCTTGAGCTTTGTCCTTGAGTCCCACTGAGGCCAAGGACCCCACCAATGCTGTCTGGATTACGATGCAACCGACGAGCTGCCATTTCTCATACTTGATCCACGGCATTAGGCCAACGCAATACCATCCCGCAACGATGGTTCCGAAACTAACCATTGTTGCGTATACCCCGCGTATGATTGGTTTGTCTGCAGGAACCCACAACAATCCAGACTGCCTTGGCCAGATCACATTCATACTGTAGTACAGCATTCCGGCCACAAAACAGACAACAAGGAAGGCAGTGAATCGTCTCCATTCCTTAAATAGATGCGGCGGGAGGATTGGGTAAGCGAGGGGTGCATACACTTCCCAAAAGCCCAATGCAATTAAGCAAGCAAACCCAACGACTAGTGGAGCAATGACCCATGCACTGTTCCATGGATAGATACCGTTGCCCCAATTGAGCCCTAGAAGTAGTAACAAGCATCCTGCAGAGAAGAGTATCAGACCGATGTAGTCAATCTCTTTTATGAGCTGCCACTTGGTTTTGTGGTCATCTGCATGCTTGCGGGAAAATGAGGGCGGGTAGTAAAAGAAATAGAGCATGATGGCGGTCAAGCACTCAAACGCGAAGCACCACCAATAACACGCTCTCCAACCAATTTTGGTGTAGGCGATGAAGACGTAGCCTATAAGCGGCGAAAAGGAACTGATGTGGTTGGCGAGAATCATGATGCCTACAAGAATTAGCAGGGCGATTAATGAAGCGTGTTTAGACAGAATTTACCAAGAGTTTGGAATCGCAGCCTGTTTGGGACCAGTTCTTGGGCGCAGGCAAAACACATTTCTTGAAATCCTCCCCCGATACCAAAAATGATTCCGCTTATAATCATTTGCGTGATTGATTGTCCGGTAGCTCCGACCAAAGCTCCGACCGCAGCGGCGACAGCTCCAAACAGTAGGAAATGTCTACGGCCAGCAATATCTGAAAGCCGGCCGCCTACGGTGACAATAATGGCAGCGCCTAAATTCCATCTGCATAGAGGTTAGAATGTGCAGCGATTGGTCTAGAATATTCTGAAAGAAGGATTGCAATGCAACTCACGTAATTGCTATCCACGGATATCTTGCATCGGGTCCGAGATCAGCGTTGATGTAGGTCAACACTGTTGCTGGCCTAGAATTGCATCTTAGTAATGGCTCAATTAGGGACGGAGTACAACTCACATGACCAAGGTGAACAAGTATGATTCATACATAAGAATCAATGACAAAACTGCCAGCTTTGTCTTTAGGGTAACCTTTTCGTCGCCATCTGCCTCCACTTCGGTATGCTTTTCTGGGTCTGAGGTGGTAATCTCATGGTGTTCAACCTGCTGGGCTAAGCCAGGCTTATCCAGATCTGCATTCATCCTGCGGTTTTGAAGCTTTGGAATTTTATCCTCAGCTAGGTTTTCCAACGTGGAAGATGCTTGTTCTGCCCAGAAAGGTTTTCTGGATTAGGATTGTGCTCATCCTCCACCGCGCGTTGCAGTTCATCAGGACAGCCAATAATAAATATTGACCAGGTTCCATCAACATGTTGCATATAATCCACATCGATTGCCACACAAATGCCCCAACACTTCAGCGCATTTCTCATTGTTGCCTAGCTTCTGAGAACCTCGCGTCGGACTCTATCTTACTTCCGTGTGGGTGTGGAGCGATCTGGAACTCGTTACCCTGGTGCGGGGCGATGCTGACAAGGGAGACACTTTTTTCCCGAGAGTCTATCTTGCATTGCGGGGAAGCATTGGGGCGACCCGATGAATCATTAGATCCAAGGGTTGCCTTGACGGCTGACTTGATTCCTCTAGTCAAAGTAATCCGCCTGGGGTCTTAGTGATCATCTTTGTTAGTCTGCCTAGGATTGAATGACTCTGTTAGGAGATGCAGGCGCCGTGAAACAAAGTAGCTACTAGACACTCCAATACACGTTTAGATAGTACCTCTTCTTTTACTTCAAGATCTTCTAGGTTGCAATTTTCTTTTTTAAAAAATTCTTCTCACATCATTGGTCCGTTTGTAAACCCGAGTGATCCCACATTAATCAGCACCATGGCATCACAACGAATCTACGAATCTCCATACCCTATGCCAAGTGTTCCAGTGAATCTAAGTGTATCCCAATTTCTGTTACAGAGCAATCCGGATGATGCGCATGCATCCAATGTTATCCTAGCAGATTTTGAGAACCCAAAACATGAACTCACCTACGGTGGATTACGCGAAAACGCGTCGCGAGACGCAGCAATATTACGCGAGGACTACAGTATTAAAGATGGAGACGTAGTATGTATTTATGCACACAACTCTGTGGACTGGGCTTCGTTGGCGCATGCCGTTCTATGGGCTGGGGGGTGCTTTTGGTAAGTTGTTGCTTTTACCGTACATGGCCATCATTAGCTAATGGGACCAGTGGCATCAATCCACTGGCAACAAGTTTTGAACTTGAACACTATCTCAAGGTGGCGGCTCCGAAAATAATTGGAGTGGAAAATGGGTTGGTGCAAAATGTGTTGGATGCAATCAGGCAGCTTGGCATCGCTCCGACAATCCTAGTTATGAATGCCACGGCGGACGACGCGTCCACGGGCTATAAATCTGTAAGTGAAGACCGGATGTAGCCTGAACTTCAAGATCTAACTTGGCCAGTATCCGAGCGATTTCCATAGAAACAAGACAACCTTGGTGAAACCATTTGATTTAACCTCCAAGGACAATCGACAGCAGCCAGCGGGCATGTGCTTTAGCTCAGGCACTTCGGGCAAACCCAAAGGCGTTGTATTTTCCCATCACAACCTGATTGCCCAAATGTTGTCAATACGGGCCACCAATCCATTTTTGCACAATGGTCACATGCGAGAAGTATTTTTCCCATCATTTTCCCACATCTACGGCATCGTCTCTGCGCTGTTGGTGCCAGCGTGGGTGGGGTCATATGCTCAAGCTATGAAGAAGTTTGACTATGCGAAATATCTGGCAAGATGTTCAGATATTGGAGCTACCGTGCTGAGGATTGTGCCTTCTGTCGCAGTGCGGATGGTAAAGGATGCTGATGTCATGCGCCTGGATTTTGGATCGGTCAAGGGTTTCATGTGCTCTGGCGCCACTTTGTCGGAGGATGTCGTTCGGGATCTGAGGAAGTTAATGCCAGAAGGTGCGGGTGTCCTTAACGGATACGGAATGAGCGAGGGTACTGTGACACTTTTGAGAGAAATGCGAAAGGATAAGAGTGCTAGTGTTGGGCGCCTTGCTGCGGGCGTGTCCGTTCGCATTGTGGATGACAATTATAACGATGTCGAGCCTGGTAAGGATGGCGAGTGCTTGATCAGAGGCCCCACAGTGTTCATGGAATACAAGGGAAACGCCAAAGAAACACAGAAGGCGAAAAAAGACGGGTGGCTGCGTTCTGGAGATGTGGTGCGCGTGGACGAAGATGGATTCTTTTACCTCACGGGTCGCAAGAAGGAACTCATCAAGTTCAAAGGAAACCAAATCGCCCCCGCAGAGATTGAAGCAGTTCTTTTGCTGCACCCTCAGGTGTCAGATGCAGGCGTTTGTGGTGTGCATGACAAACATCTGGACACTGAGATTTCCGTTGGCTTTGTTACGCTCACTGGTGTTCCGGAGGAAAAGCACGACGACGCGCTTGAGGAGATTAAAAACTTTGTCAATGCCAGGGTTGCTACGTACAAGAGGTTTCGCGAGAGGTTATTCCACATGGAAGCACTTCCCAAGAATGCGTCTGGGAAATTACTACGAAGGCATCTGGTTGCAAGGGCCACAAAGCTGCGCAGTCGAAGGCAAAGATTATGAGCAGCTAGAGCTTTGAGGAGCAACGGGATAGCTAAAAGGAATAAGAGTTGTCCTGCGCGCACGTACATTTCGCTAGGCGCATGCATAAAGTACTTGAATTCAATACCAAGATAAAAAAAAAAAAAATAAATAAATAAATAAATAATTTGATATATATTTCTAAACTTATTTGTTATAAAATAAATTAGGGCTTTAGTATTTTCTTTGGACTGTCTTGGGATTTTCTAGAAAAGCCCAGGCTAAATGGTTTGATGTGTGCACCTAGCAAAATGTATGTATGCGCGCAGCAAGACTCAAGAATAATTGGTCTATGAGAAGAATATGATATCAAGATGAAAATTCTCTCTGTTCACGCCCCGAATCATGGTGAAGGACGGGTGACTGCCTTTGCTCTCGTTTGCTGCGTGCACCTGCCAGGCACCTGCCCTTAGCACTTGACTGCAGCATTACTCACGGACGACTTTTTCTTCCTACGCTGCAACAATTTCTTCTTTTCTCTGCTCACCAAAGCCGCCGTGGAAAATCTAGGACCGAAGGGCCCGGTGAAGCAACATTTGTGTCTCAGACCTGGTGCCTTATACACAGCGACGCACAGCACGACATGTCAACCCAAGGCTTTGGGACCCAGGTGAGCAAGACCTCGTTTGAACCTGAACGAGATTTTAACGAACCTCATCAGGGCGCGGAAACTCCCGCCTACCGCCCCGGATCGAAGGCGTACAATTGATGGAATCGAGACAAAGCCCTCAAATTGTTGCGCGACGAATTCGACTACCATGGGCTCGCCGAAGTAGTCCACAATGTCGAAGTGGGAATTGCCGAAACTTCTCCTCTGGGCCAGCTCTACCGAGATACGAAGCGAGAAATTATCGCTTACTTTCACGAGTTCGACAGGCAACTTGTCAGTCATGCTGCTAGCGGAAAGGGTCCAAAGAGAGCCCCGAAACAAAATAAGGTTGGCATCATTAAGGAATGCAAAGCTGCTCTCAAAGATGCTGCTGCACCTCTTGGTCATCGGCCAATGGAATTGCCCCCAAAGAGCCACATCCTGGCATGTCGCTTCGTAAGCAACAACGGTCGGTTGAATGCTCCAATGGTTGGGCTCCTTATGGAACTCGGCAGATGCGACCTGGCTCAAATTCCAGACTCCCATCAAAGCAGCATCAACCAGAATGAGACGACACCCGCTGGCCCCTTTATTTCATCCGCCATTGGTTCTGATTGCACCCAAAAATTACAATCGGAAACCCTGGCGTTGAGCGAGCCAACCTTCTGCGAGCAACAGGATACCGCTAGCCAAACTGACGAGGCTTCTGAGGTCGTGACGGACACTATGGCCACAAACAATGAGGGACTTATCGAGAGGTTTGCTGAAAGGCTTGCTCCCATGATCAGAGATGTTAGAAGGCTTGTTGAAAAAGTTGACAAACTCGAAAGGATGATAGAGAGGCTCAGCCCGAACTCATCGTCGTCAGAATCGGCACTCAAAGACCCCGAAGACCTACTCACTTCGGTTAGAGAGGCACAGGTGTTTTCTACAGCTGAATTTGAAATCCCATCATCCAGCCTGAATCGTGAAACGAAACGCGTATCTTCTTACTCAGCAATAATGCTCACCGGTCAGCATGAAACACCACAAGACAAGAAGCCTAGAATTGAGCCTGAAAATACAGCATGGATACAACCAAACTACATGGACTGAGCGCAAAAAGATCATATCTAGTGAATCTTGTTCGATGAATTATTAAAATGATGGTCGAGGTTGGCATCATGCTCACCTTGGCGATCGTCTTCATCAAATTCTACACATTCGAGCCCTAGACTGGTGGTTCTTCGTCACATTTGGAGTGTTATTATTTGCGAAAGGTGGACTGTAATATTTTAAGGACAATAAAGGTTATTCAGTCCTCCAGGTTGTTAGTTAGACTGGGATTGAGTTGACGGAGAGTGGTTAGATGGAATTGGACCTTTTCATTAGGGATGTTCATTAAAATAATGATCCAGGTCCTGTGGAGATCGCTTTGTGTAATGGTATTATATTCAAGTTTTCAACAATGGAAGATGTCGGGAGATTAAATTACAGATTTCTAGGACCCGATACGATCTACTAAAGCGACTTGAACCGTCTGGACAAGCATGTCCCATCAAGTCGGCGTTTTCAGTATTAGTTTCGAGACAATGTAACATGATGAATGAGTTTATGGTAAATTATAATTTATTGTCTAGCATTTCATTCTCTTCAGCGCTTTCTTCTTTTTACCCTTGAGCCTAGAAAAGCTTCCATTACGTCTTCTCACAAGAAAAAATGCGGCATGCCAACACGAGAATACATTCCCCCGTAAGCAGTGTAAGCAATATAGATGTGTGGATTGTTTTGCCTTTCAAGTGTTGAGTATTTCCCCTAATATGGTGTCGAATATTTATTGGATGGTGACCTATGGCAGAGCTTTGGCGGGTTCGGAGCCCACATTTTTGTATCCAGGATGGCTACGATAACATTGACCGGGTGGTTTTTGCTTCTGAATATTAGTGTTTTTGTGCTTTTTGGGAGACGGAACTACGTACTCGGTCAGACACAAGCTCAACCCTGCCTGTATCCCATCCAACACCCTGACTTGGACACCGTTAGCATGGAATTGCATCGCATACTAAGACTCTCAATTTACCTTTCATGGTTGTACTGCTCCATAGTTGTGCTAATTTACTTAGTAACGTCGCTGTATAGAAATCACAGGTCTCTAACGTACTGGATATCGTAATTTGAACAAGACAATTCGTGTACGTCCGGATCGCCAGGGAAACTGCCCAATCGGATCCAATTAATGTACGATAACGACATCTAGGCCAATATTAATTAACGACCAACATACTCGCTTTAGATATGCTCACTTCTGGTAATTCAAGATTAAGATTGTAGAGGCTATTGAGGAAGGAGAAATCCAGCTTCAATCCAAATGTGAGATAATGCATTATCAAGAATTGGGTGCCAATTTGACCATCTCCGTAGAGAATGTTAGTACTTGGGAGAGTAATTTTGTTGATACGTCTGGCACTTTCGGTTGTCTTGGCAATTGGTGGGAAAACGGCCTTGTGGGCTCCCAGATCGCTGATGACTTGAGCCTTTAAAATCCCCATGATAGTAGCAGGGCCATTCAGAAAGGCATCCTCGTCAATTGTATTTGCGCTGGAAAGACTGTAGCTGTGTCCATGATAGGGATTAAAATCAATCCATCCGTTAGAGCTCCCTACCCTTTTTGAGTGGCCAGACCGAGTGAAGGGACCTTTGCCACCTGATATGGGTCTGTTAATATCTGTCAAGTCGTAGTTCCCAATTCCGCCAACGGTGTAAGTGAGGTTTGTTTTCCCATCGATGGCTAGAGATCCGTTTGCCTCTTTTAGAGTAAAGGAGTCACTGCCAAGAGTCGCCTAACAAAATAAAGTTGGTTACCACACGATACAGAGCAGGCCCTTACTTGTTTGTTTCGCTTACTAGCATGGAGAAGGAATAATGGAATTTTGCTTCCAAGTCACCTTCAATGGTGGCCCAGATATTGCGGCCCTTTGGCAGACAGTCTTTACAATTTAATAATGTGACACCTAAATCCTCTTTCAGACAAATTGTATCGTTGTGGGTAAAATGGATGGGCTCGAAAGTGTCGGAAGTTGACTTCCAGCTCAAAACAGGTGCGATGTATTGGGATTCAACACTGCGCGAGTCGGCGCTGTCCGATTCCGGGTTTTCCCGCCAAAATTGGATTCGCATCGATGTGTTGTGGGCATCTTTTCTCAGAGCACCAAAGTTGAAATCGAACGAAAGGTCGAAAACTTCTGAGCTTTGGCACAGCCAGTCTTGCCGACTAGGCGGCACTTGTTGATCTGCGTCGCATTAGCGGTGAGACAAATGTCGCGATAATCACCAACCTACTTTGAGATCTGGTAATCGAGATTGCTCTTGCATACATATTCGGGGCGCACTATCATCGTTAACTTTGATCAAAATTGGATCATGACACTCACATCATCTGGCATCTCAACAATTGTTCCCTCGGCGCCAAGTTCCATGATACGGAAGCATTCTTTTACATTTTTGTACAAGCAGACTATTCTCACGGTGCGCACCCTATCGTAGGGCCCGTCGAGGACATCCGAGGGACAGTCGAGGATCTTTGGGGGCTGGGTGTTCCATCGTTGCCGAAACGAAACAGCTGCATGCGAATCACCGGTAACCTTCAAGTAAGCCCTCGGCATGTCGCTCTCGTCTCGGTAATGTGGATAGCTGCCCAAATCGACTCGGCCATACTTAGGAACATAAATTTCTGATGTGTTCCTTTCGGGTGGAAATAAATGCTCGAGGTATTCAAGTGCGACGCCGCATTTAGAGTCTAGACCAGCGCGTTGACTGTGCTCAGTTGTAGCATCACAAACGGGATTCAGAAATTGAAACGGTCTACTCCTCCGCCAATCATCGGGTTCGCAGCAGCGAATAGCTTGAGATCTCTCATCCCACCTGACAGTCCTGGCCGCGTGGCAAACCCCGGCGAGTGTGCTGAAACCGAAAACCAATTTCTGGATTTTCATCATGCACACTCAATAATTTATGCGGCTTACCTGTGGTAGGTGATAGACTGAGTGTTGATGGAAGAGAAGCGGTGGAGTTGAAAGGCTCTTTGTGAGCAGATGTCTTTTCTAGTCTTTGCTAAACACGTTGCCATCCGCGCTCTTCTTAGCGGCTCTCTTATGGGTCCGCTTAGCATCGATGTGATTTTCTGAGCCGTCTGACTGGTCGAGGAGCGAGTTTGTTGGTCCGCATCAGAGTCTAGTCCAGGCAACCCACCCAACAGGGGGGCTGGACCTAAAAGAGGGTGGGTGCTTCGCTCCCAACAACACTTCTTCTTAGCCCGGAGAAAACAATAAATAATTGCTTTTTTAATTTTATTTGATGGAAAATTCTATCTTGGGCTAAATTCCAGAGACTATCTCATCTTGGATGCGTGATTGAGGCGGCGATTCTGATGCTAATGTGGGGGTCAACAACACCCTGAGAAGCGATACTTATCTTCCCTTTTTGCACTTGAAAAGCTACCTATCACTGCTCGTATCCTGTCACACTGATCGTATCCTGTCAGTTGTTTGATTGAACCGTTGTTTGCATTTCCTATTCTAGTACACAGCCTTTCCTGCCCTTTTCCTTCCATTATTCTATATTTATAATTATTTAATTTAATATATTAATCTATTTATATTTTTTATTATTTATTTTCTTTAAAAATCTTTTTTACTTATTATTTAAGGAAGATTTTTTATTTTTAAATATTTTAAAATATCTTAATATTAATTTTATTATTTATTATTATTTTTAAATAAAAATTTTATTTTTTTTTATAAAATTTATTATTTTAAAAAAAAGTTTATATTTTTAAAAAATAAAATAAATTTTAATTTTATTATTTATATTATTTATTTAATATATTTTTTTTATTTTTTTTAAAATATTTAAAAATATTTTTAATTAATTAAATTAAATTTAATTTTATTAATTTAAAATAATTAATATATTTAATTATAAATTTAGATTTTAAAAGATTATTATTAATATAAATAATATATTATTTATAAATAAATATTTTAATTATATATATATATATATAATACAGTAGGATTAGAACAGTAGAGGTCTTAATAATATATAATAGAAAGATTAATATCTTCTTCTCTATCTACCTTAATAATAAGCTTATATATACCTTCTAAAAATATCTAAAATATACATTTATAAGATTCTATATATATTAATACTATTTCTATATTATATCCTAGTATATTTAAGAAATTATTTATTATTCTTAATAATTAAAATATTATATATACCTTTTTATTTTAAATCTTTATATTTTATATAATCTTTTCTTTTAATTTATTTAAATAATAATCTTATTCTTAGGAGGTTGTTC
Organism: Calonectria ilicicola; assembly: GCA_020809705.1. Classification (NCBI taxonomy): domain Eukaryota; kingdom Fungi; phylum Ascomycota; class Sordariomycetes; order Hypocreales; family Nectriaceae; genus Calonectria; species Calonectria ilicicola. The sequence goes on from CP085826.1 coordinate 7,389,900, forward strand.
TTTAAGTCTTTTTATAGGGGGATCTAGGCTAGATTTTAGATTAATGATTAATAGGGAAGTCTTATATAATTATCTTGATTGTTGCTTAGAAGGATCTAGGCCTATATTGTTCTCTTATTGGTCTAGCTTAGGATATTTATAAGGTTTTTTAGATTGTTGCTTTGGTAGTAAGATAGTTCTATTTCCTTTTTTAGTTATTAATAAGAAGATTTTATAAAATTAGTTTAATTTCTTTTTATTTGGTGATTTTTTTAGGCTAGGAGTAGTAATAGGGGCTTTAGCTTATTTTTTATTATAATCTTAAAGTTATTAGGCTAATTAAAGAATATTACTTTTAGAAGCTTATTAATATTAAAATTCTATAATTAAATTTAAATTAATATTCTCTACTTAAACCTATATAATTTAATAATACTTATAATCTTTCTAATTTATTTAATATCTTTTTATAATTATTAAATTATACTTATTGTTGGAACCAGTCTGCAACAGCAGGCTCGGCTGCTTTAGGCAGCAGCCCTGTGGGTCAGGTGACCCACGCACACACACATAAACACCACAGGCTAGCCTAGATAGATGAAAAACAAGCAAGATTCACACACACCCTAGAGACCTGGCACTAGTGCTAAAACCTACCTTCCCTTTGAATCCAACACTTATTAATATATTAGTTTTTTTAATTAAGGATTTTATTTACTTTATATTAATTAGCTTTATTATTTTTAAAAATTAGTTTAGGTTCTTTTAGCTGGAAGTTATTAATATAGGCTAGTATAAGCTATTAGTATAAGATTATTAGGTATATTTTTATATTATTTAATAAATCTAGCTTATATATTAGATTATTAATTATTCTTTTAATTATAAATAGGCCTAATTACTATTATAATTATTTATATAGTAATTTATTTAATAGGTAGTATTTATAATATAATTATAAGTAGATCTTATTATTAACCTTAAGTTAGATTGATTAATACTTAGTATTATACTACCTCTTCACCTTAGCTACTATAAAATCTATAGTTAATTATACTTTCTTTTAAATAGCTTCTTTTAGAAATAATAGATCTATATTTTCTATTATTAGTTATACTAACTTTATTAGGCCTTAGAGAGTAATCTTATAAATGAATTTATATATAGAGGCTTTAATTATAGTATTAAATACTTTATTTAGATTTTATTATAATATAAGTAGAATATATAATCAATCTTTTATTAAATACTCTATATAATAAAAGTATATTATTATTTTAATTATTTAATTATATCTCTCTACCAATCTATTAGTTTATAAATAATATATTATTATTATTATTATTTTTATTTTAAAATTTATTTATAAATCTTTTTAAAATTTTAAATTAAATTTACTATTATAATCTAAAATAATAACTTTTAGTATATTTTAGTTAAAAAGTATAAACTATTAGACTAGTATAATTGCCTACTTTTTATCTATATATTTAATAAATTCTAAAATTAATAAATATCTTTTATTTATTATATAAATAATTATTATTAATTAATTATAAATATCTTATCCTTCTAATACTTATAATAATCTTTTTATTATTATTAATAGAAGTTTAATAATAAAATCTATTATTATTATATATATAGATAGAATTAAAGGTCTATTTAATAAGTAATTCCTAATAGTTTATTAGTAGTTAATTTACTTAAGGTAGTATATCTTATATTTATAAATATATTTTTTAATTTATTATATTAAGTTTTTAATATAAAGACCAGATAGCTCTTTTAATATTCTTTCCTTATTAAAGTAGTACTAGTTATTGTAGGTTATTTTTAGGAATTTATTAATTATAAAGTGAGAAATATAAAGCCTATAATATTCAAACTAGCTATAATAGTATAAGAGTTTTTTATATAATTTAAAATATACTTTATATTTTAAAATATTTATAATATTCTTATTATTAAATATTAAAAAATTTAAAATCTTTTTTCTTATTATTATATTAATAATTTTTATATAATATATATTATTAAAATATCCCTCTTAAAACTTTCTCTTAAACTTCTTTATTATTAAGATTTTTATTACTACTAGTATATTATCTAGAGCTATATAGTTAAATTATAATCATACTTGGTTCCTATTGGTCTTTAAGATTACTAAGTAATTTAATATATTTAAAATAAAGTTCTTCTTTTTAAAAGGTAGTATATATTAAGCTTATATTTTAATAAGTAGATTAAAGTAATTATTAATTTATAGTTTACTTAGTTTATACTAGATATAATAAGTGTGGTTTTTTTATAATTTATTTTATTATAAAGTAATTTATAAAGGTAATTATTAGGTATATTAATAATTAGATATATATATATAATCTTTTAATTACCTATATTAAATATACTATCTTTAATTCTAATAGATTATAGTTTCTTTTTATTAAGCTAAAAATATAATTTAGAAAGTAAATAGGTTTTATTATTATTATTAAAATATATAATATCTTATTTTATTTATAATTATTTTTAAAATAAAAAAGTATTACTTTAAAGTCTCATTAAATACTTATATTTACTTAAAAGTATAGTTTCTTATTTTATTTAAAGTAAAAGAGTATTTTTATATTAATTACTTTATATTAGATTATTTTAAATATAAATCTTTCTTTTTTTATAAAATTATAATATATTATATAAATATAAGCCTTTTATTTATTAAGATTTCTATTAATTACTTTATCTTATTTATATCCTACTTTTAATAATATAATCTTATATTTTTATAAAAGCTTTATAAATTAAGTATAATATAAAATAAAATACTTAATATATTCTATAATTTTAATATATTACTTTAGAGCTAATAATTAGATTAAGAACTTTAATTTTGCAAATAATATAATCCACTTCTTTATAATAATTAAACTAAAAATATCTACTTAAAAATCAAATATCTATATATTAAAATATTTAATCTAGCTCTTTTTAAAAAAGATAATAATATTCTTTTCTTAAAAGAGTTTAAATAACTTCTATAAATATCTAAAGTACTTTTCTTCTATCTTAAAGAAAATTATAATATTATTAATAAAGACTTTATAGAATTTATAATATAGGTATAATAAATAGTTTATATATTATTATATATATATTAGGAAGTTCTAGAATCCTATTAAAGTAACTATTAATTACTTTAACTTTTAATAATTAATTATTATAAAATAATTATAATACTTTAATCTTATTTTAAATTAGAAGAAGAATAATAATATATTAATAGTTATAATATACTAGGCTCTTTAAAGTACTTAGATAATATCTTTCTATCTTGATAATAGGTAGTTATTTAGAATAATAATCTTATTAAGGGTATATAAGTTTATTATTATCCTTTTTTTAATTCCTTATTAATTATTTTCTATATAATAAAGATAGATATTATAAATAAGATTAGTTTTTTAATCTATTCTAATTTACTTTATTAGTAGAGTTTATTAAACTTTATATTAATAAATTATTAATCTCTTAGGCTAGATAGATAGGGATACTAGAAGATAGTTTACTTATATTAATTATTAATAAGTAATACTTATAGCTCTTTACCTTCTAATTATAACGGTCTGGTCAATTCCCAACTTAATAAACCAATCAAAACGAAGGGTTTATTGTTAGCAGGATGGTTAGGCGCGTTATGGTAAAATAGAGCAATGGAAGTATTATATTAGGTAATAGTCAATTGTAATTAAGGTAACCAAGTTATATTAAAAGCTGGTTAATATTAGCTATAAGGGTGGATTCTAATCTGTCTATATATTATTATTTTAGTAGGTGCTTATTGTATTAGTTCTATTTAAGGTATTGGTAATTGGGTTGGTAATTATAGGGCGATTACTAATGTTATGGGTAATTGTAAGTGAATGCTTTCTTATTAGTTGGTATAAGGCTATAGGGTAGGTAGGTATTAGTTCTATTGCTGTAGATTGCCTAGGTGTGTTATAGGTTATAATATAATATCCCCTCTTTGTTGGTCTTGTCCTTAAGGTCTATTAAGTTGACCTTATGTATAAGTATCCCATTTTTATCCTTTAAAAATTATTTCTCTAATTATGCCTTATAATCTAGGTAATTCTAAGTAGTATTTTCATACTAAAGCCCAAGCTTAGCTTATTAATTTAATAGATTTTAAAGTTATATTATATTCTTTTTATTTCTCTAAAGATCTATAATATAAGATATTGCTAGATTTTAGTAATTATTATAATAAGTGCACTTATTATAATAGAATATATAATACTTTAAAGGCATCTTTAACTATATATATATTATTTTTTATAGTAATAAATATAATTAATTACTAACTTTTATAATAAATTAAATAAATTAGAAATCTAATTATTTAAATGTAAAGGAGGAGGTAGCTAAGGAGGAGTTTCTTTATATATAAGCGAAGGTGCTTATTACTTAGGCTAAGATTCAGGAATCTTTAAATCATTTATCCTATCTCCATTATTAGAAATATTAGCTTAAGATAAAGGGTGTGAAGATAGTATATTATAATCTTTCTTTTTTGGATGAATTGGAAGAGGTGGATTGGGTGGAGTTGGAGATTATTATTTAGGTATAGTCTCTGGGGATAATAGATATTATTAATTAGAATGTTATTGATCTTAATGGCTTGTTTAATGTTGTGTTCTTAGGAATATTTCTAGCAATTTTAAGTAATATATAAGATATTTGGCCGGTTCTTATATTATTTCCTTATAATCTTTCTATTTAATTTTGAATTTTCTATCTTCCTCTTTTTTTTATAGGATTTTTTTACTTTCTATTGATCTTTAAGGTTTTCTATTTATAGTTTATATATTAGTCCGGTATTGATTTAAATACTATCCTTAGATTTAAGAAGAGAAATATAAAAGATAAAGTATATCTTAATATTATTAGGGAGGTTGAATTTATAGTTATTTTCTGATATTTTTCTTTTTATTAGGTAAGGTTTGATTTATATAAAGTTGATTTTTTTATTCTGTTATTTTATTATAAGATTTTTTATTATTAGGTAAACTATATCTCTTTCTGAAAAGATTAATCCTTTTAATCTTTTTAAATTATAATATTTTTTTATAATATTATAGATAAATTCTAGTTTAGTTTTTATTTTTTTATATAGTTTTCTTAGATTATCTGACTTAATTATTGCTTTTGCTTAAATTATACCTTCTAAAGGGGCTTAATAAGTATCTAGTATAAAGCTAAAGTTAGCCTTTATTAGTATTATTTTAATACTATAATTATAGGATATATTATATATTAATTATATAATAAATAATTTTTCTATTTAATTGGTTTGCTTATAATTAATATAATATTATAGGTATTACTTGATTTTCTAGTTTTAGTATTCGGTTTATCTATCTATTTAGAGGTAGAAGACTGTGTTTAATTTATAGTTTAATCTTATTAAGAATATTAGGCTTTACTAAAACTTAAATATAAATGGTTATCTTTTATCTAAAATAATTTTAGTTGGTAATCTATATATAGTGATTATATTTTAAAAGAAAAGATAAATAAATTATTTTTCTTTTATTGCTTTATTATAGAAAAAGTAATATATTACTTTTATAAAGTAATTAATAATAATAAAAATACTATTATAATATACTTCTATAGTAGGGTCTACTAATAAGGGAAGGTTAATAATAAAGTCTATTATAATCAAGTCCTATAATCATTATATAATAGAGGATAATTATAATAATCTATATAGTTTATATCTTGGTTTTTTGGAGTATTGATATAGGCTATATTCCTTATATACTTGTTTAACTTTCTTTTTTATCTTACTAAAAGAAAATATCTATTTGACTTATTTAAAGGTTTTATTAATACCTTTATAGCTATATAAAGGATATTTGTAAATATCCTTTATTAACTCTATTTGATATTCTTCTAGTACTTGTAGATAGTTTGTTTTTTCTTCTTTTGAAAGTATTAGATTATATTCTTCAATTTTTCTTAATAGTAGATTGCCTTATTTCACTTATTATATTAGTATTTCCACGGTAGTAGTTCTAGTTGTATATAGTAATCCTCTTACTTTTATAATAGTAATTATTTTCTTTATTTCTATTATTATTTTATTAATTAGGATTTATTCTAATTCTTTATTAGTATTATAGATTAATAGTTTTTCTTATATTTTTGGTTTTTTTATATTATAGTTAGGTTAGTAGTTGATTATATTGGTATAGTTGTTTTTAATTCCTTTAATATAGATAATTTAATAGTTAAATTTAGATAGGTATTCTATATATTATAGTTACTTTCTACTAAATTTTTAAATAATTATAAAGTAAGTAATATTTTTATAATTAATATATATTATAATTTTATAATTACTTTTTAAAAGATATTATTAAAATTCTTTAAAAATATTAATAATAGTAAGGAATTCTTTATTATAGATTAAGTAGTTTAGCTTAAGGTTATATAGCTTATATAAGTAAAATATTATAGGATATAGATTTCCTTATTTATCTTATTGTTCGATCTAGGCCTCTAAGGCAAAGTCCGATGTATTGGTTTCTAGCTCTATAAGCTTATTAGGGTTGAATATTGTAAGGATAGGTTCTTTTAAAATAGTATTTTTTATAGCTTTAAATAATTATTATACTTTATTTCTTTATTAAAAGGTAATTTCTTTTTTAATTAGTTCTATTATACTTAAGGTAATTTTACTAAATCTTTTAATAAATCTTTAGTAATAATTAATAAATCTAAGGAAGGCTTATATTTCTTTTATATTAATAGGTTCCTTTTAATCTTTTACTATAATGACTTTCTTTAGATTTATATGAATTTCATTAAGGCTAATAATATATCCTAGAAATTCTACTTTTTAAATATAGAACTTGCTTTTTTCTAGTTTAACTAGGAGTTTGATATCTTAGAGGGCTTTTAAGACCTTATAAATGTATTCTTTATATTCTTCTTCATTTTTAAAGAAAATAAAAATATCATTTAAGTAATAAATAATAAAGATATTTAAGTATTCTTATAATATATTAGTTATTATTTGCTAAAATAATACTAATATATTTATAAGTCTAAAAGATATAATTAAGTATTCAAACAATCTAAACTTTATTTGGAAAGTAATTTTTTATTTATATCCTTCTTTAATATAAATAAGATTATATACTCCTTTAAGATCTAATATAATAAAGATATTAGCTCTATAAAGGTGATCTTTTATTTTATTAATTAATAATAATAAAATATAATTTTTAATAATAATATTATTAAGCTATTAGTAATCTATAATAAGATATAATTTCCTATTTTTCTTAAGTATAAATATAATAAGGTAATTAGCTTTAGAGTTTAAAATATAAATATATCCCTTTTTAAGTATATCTTAGATATATTCCTTTAAAGTATTAAGCTTAATTTAATTAAGATTATAAATAAAGTAAAATTAGATATTAGATCTATCTTTAAGAATAATTTCATAATCTTACTAGCTAAACTTAGGTAGTCTAATATTTAGTTCTTTTACAAAGAGCTTTTTATAGATTTAGTACTATAAAGGTACATTATATAGTCTGTCTATTTCTACTTTAGCCTTTATTTTTTAAAGCTTTTATTAATTTATTGGAATTATATTCTAAAGTAGGTAATTATTTATTATTTTTACCTTTTCTAACCATTCTTATACTTATATTTTATTCCTTTAGGTAGTAAAGATTCTTTTTACTTATATCTTTTACTTAATTAAGGCTAGAAGTTCAAGATCTCTTATTATAGTTTATAGAAATATTATTAATTATATTATATTTCTTAAATATTTACACCTAGCTAGTACACTAGCAAATATTAAGGTTATATTAGTATAACTATAGGTACCCTAAAACTAGATTATACTATCTAATATTAACAATATTAAAGATTACTCCTTAATTTTTTCTTTTAATAAAGACTTTTAAATAATTAATCTTTTTATCTATAATATTATTATTATAGCTAAAAGGGGTTCCTTCTATATTAATAATTTTATATAGGTTGACTTTTATTATCTATAATAGCTAAAATTAGTTAATTACTTAAGGATTAATATAATTTTATTTAGCTCCACTATCCACTATAGTATTACACTATTTCCCTTTAATCCTTATTTTTATTTCTAATTATTATTAAGATTATTCTTTAATTGTAAAATATAGAGCTTTTTAGGGAGTTCTTTTAATAACTCTAAGAATTATTACCCTAGCCGCTCCTACTACTCTTTTATAGGAGGCTTTACTTATTTTTAGTTTTATTTAATACTAGGCTATTACTTTATTTATTATATGGATATTATATTTAAAATCTTAATATTTATTCTAGAATAATTTACTATAATTAAAGAACTTAAGCTTATTTAATTCTAATATAGTAAACTAATAGTAAAGGTTTCTTTTTATTATTTTATATTAATTGAAGTATCTTTTATAAATATAGTAAATAATTATATCTTCTACCCTAATAGAGAAGTATACTATATACTATTTTTACTTTATATATTAAAGGTAATTATAATTATAGTAGCTTACTTATAAGATGTTCTTATATTCTTTATATGCTGTGTTTAGTTTAGGGTTATTTTCCTTATATTAGATAGATTAGGGATTACGATTTTCTAGTTGTTATTTACTTTATATAAGTAGGAAGACTTTATCTCCATCCTATAAGAATTCCTTAACTTATTAAGCTATTCTTTTAATATTAATTATCTATTTCCTATTTCTATTTTCATTATAAATATAAGTATTCTACTATATTAATACTTTATTATTATATATATTTAAGATAGATATAGGGATTTTTATCTTCTTGGCTCATTTTAACCATTTGTGGGGAAGGTAGGACTAGCCTTCTTATTAGGTTAACTATACTTTTTAGATAGCTTTATTAGTTTCTTATTATAAAGTAAATTTTACCTTATATAATTTATAATTTTTTATATATTATTTAATTATAATAATTGGTTTATATTTCTTAATAATAATAAGAATAATTTTTCCTATAATATCCTTTTTTCCTTTTAATACTAAGGTTTATTTAGTTTTTATAATATTAAATTATTTTTATCCTTTTAATATAGGTTTAAACTAATTTCTTATTTTTAAGAAGTAATATTTAAAGGATTTATATCCTTTCTTTTTACAATTAAAGCAAATAATCTTACTTTTATTATACCCTTAGATAGTACTAAGTTCTATTAGTCCTAAATGAGTCCTATATATAATACTTTATTATTTATTTTAGATTTTTCCTTTATTTAGGATATATAGGTTTTTATTATCTTAGGTATATTTTTTATATTGGTTAAATTATCTTTTGTCAATTTTGATAGTACTTTTAATATACTTTAAGAGTTTCTTTAATCAGTTTTCTTTATAGATTTTATTCTTAACTTCACTCTTTAAGCTTTTATAATAGAGTTCTATTAATATATTATTATCTTAGGCTATTTGTATTATAATTCTTTTAAACTTAGCTAAATACTAGCTATAGAACTTTATTTATTTAAATTTATATAATTAGTTTATAATTTATTATTTTATATTAATTATATTGAAATTATCTTTAATAATAGTTTTAAAATGTTCTTAGTCTTTAAAGATCTCTTAGATCTTTTTATTTTAGTTAGTATTATCCTTATTTTCTAGATAGTTTCTTATAATAGATTCAAACCATACTCCTATATCTCCTTGGAGGAGGGTTTTAATATATAGTACCTGGGCTTTAGGGGTTGTAAATTATATTAGGAAGAAACAGAAATATCCCTTCATTTAGGTAAGGAAGAGGACTATATTAGTAGCCTTTTCTAGAAAGGGTTCTAGGACCAGGGGTCTCAAAATTTTACTAATGTCTTTACTCTTATTTCCTTTAATTATAGTGATTCCGGCTTTTTCTACTTTAAATTATATTTATATATCTATAAGTTTCTTCTTAACCTATTATAGTTCTGTAGTTAATTTAGTATTACTAGAAGGAGTAATAGTAATAAGATTCTTTCTGGATATTATTATTATTTAATTATTAATATAGATAATTAACTAAATAAGAGCTTTTAATATATAATAGTTTGGTTAATTCCTAACTTAATAAATTAATTAGAATAAAGGGTTTATTATTAGTAGGATAGTTAGGTATATTATAGTAAAATAAAGTAATAGAAATATTATATTAGATAATAGTCAATTGCAATTAAGGTAACCAAGTTATATTAAAAGCTAGTTAATATTAGCTATAAGGGCAGATTCTAACCTATCTATATACTATTATCTTAGTAGATGCTTACTGTGTTAGTTCTATCTAAGGTGTTGGTGATCGGGTTGGTGATTATAGGGCGATTATTAATGTTATGGGTGATTATAAGTGAATGCTTCCTTATTGGTTGGTGTGGGGCTATAGGGTAGGTAGGTGTTAGTTCTGCCGCCGTAGACCGCCCAGGTGTGTCATGGGTCATAACACTAATACTTCTACTAAGCTTATATTATTTTATAATTAAATATACTTTTTTATTAAAGCTTTAATCTTTTTAATAAAGTAATTATTTTAATTATAAATATATATTCTTTTTATTATAATAATCTTAAGAAGATTAAGTATTTACTAGATATATATTTAATATAGAATATTTAATTATTTTTTAAATATTAAAATAAAGTTTTTAATAATTTTATTATTTATTTTAATAATAATAATTTTTAGTTTTTATATAAAATATATTATTACTTTTAAAAGTAATTTTTTTTTATTTTTAAAGTAGCTTAATTATATATATATTAATAAAAATAATATTATTAAATAATCTTATAATTATATTAACTATTATTAATTAGTTTTAGTTTATTTTATAATTATTAATAATAATTATTATATTAATTAGGATAAATATAAACTTAAATCCTATAATATTTATCTATAGTAAAGATATACTTTTTTCTTTAGATATTATATTTAGAACTTTACTTTTAAATATTATATAAATTATAATTATAATTATAAGTACTTGGATCTATATGGTAACTATAAATATCTACTTTTTCTTATATTTAATAATATTATTAAGCTTTTGCTTCTAATAGAGCTTAATAGTCTTGTCTTTCATATAGTTATTTTCTTCCTTTTAGGAAAGGAAGATGCCGACAAGGTCACGGGACCTAAAGGCACGCCTCATAATAGACTTTCACATCGATTAGTACAATCGCCCTTATGCCAACTCTGAAGCCTAAAGGCAACATAAGATGAAAACCTTGATAAATGGAACCCTCATACAATAAAAGGAAGAATTTTCTACCAGCCAGAAATGCAGTAATGCACACTCAAACAAACCTCTCTCAAACAACCCTCTCTCAAACACACACTAAACAGACCCTCTCAAAAACACATGCACGCACAATTAAGATGTTTAAATAATACATTATTTATAAGGGTAATAGCCCTTTAGAAATAGAATCTATAGCTTAATATATTTATTAAGAAATCTAAGTTAATAATATTAAGTTGAATATAAAGGATTAAAAACTAGAAAAACTTTAAAAAGAAGTAATAAAAGTATAAAAGTAAGATAATATAAAGGATTAGATTAGAATTAAGCTAATCTTTTAGAAATATAAATTTTTTTTAAAAAAAGAATTTTTTAAATAAAAATAAAACCTTTATTTAAAAGTAATAATAAATAATAAAACTAATATTAAGGTATTTTAATATATTTAAATATAAAAGATTTTCTTTTAAGAAAAACTAAAAGAGATTTTTGAAGAAAATAAAGAATAAGGGTTTTATGTGGATTGATATATTGAATTGAATAGTTATAAATATAGTATAGTGGAAGGAAAAAGGTAAGAAAGGTAGAATAGGAAATGTAAACAATGGTTCAATCAAACAACTAACAGGATACAAGTAGTGCTTAATAGTCTTTTTAAAGTTATTAATAATTATAATTTTAGTTAAAGTGTTATAATTAATTATTATATTTATTATATATTTAATAAAAATATAAAATATAAATGTTTAATCTTTAGGAATTTTTTCTAAGTTGTTAATATAATATATGCTTATTCTATAAGAATAACTATATCTTTAACCACTTTAATTTATTAAATTACATTCTTCTTTAGGTGATTAATATAGTATAGGATATAGAAGTTATTTAAGGTATTATAATGAAGCTATTTTTATAATATAATAATATTAATCTTATAGGGGTCTAAGAAACTATTTTTAAAAAAGCTTTTAATTTAAGTTTATCTTATATTTATATATTAATTATAAACTTTATTATTTACTTAGTAGTTCTATTAATATTTATTCTTTTAATAAATATATTAAAGGTTATTTATTTACTAATTTAGATTATATTGCTAATATTATTAATAGATACTAGGGTTCTTTGCTTTATAGTATAATTAAATAGCTATAGTAGCTCTTTATTAATTATAGAATTTTTATATTTTATATTAGTATAAATCTCCTTTTTTCCTTACTATCCTTACTAACTTTAATCTTAATATATATATAAGTATAATATATATTACTTACCCTTACTTTTTTATATAAAATAAATAGCTTATTTATAAATAATAATTACTTAGGTTTCTTCCTTTTAGGTTTTTAATACCCTTTATTAAAATATATAAAGAGTTTATTATAAAAGAGGAAGTCTTATTTATAGCTTTTATAATATACTTTCTTAAGGGGGATTATAAGTGCTTTTTTAGCTAGCTTTATAGGTTTTATATAGGTATTAATATATATATGTTCTTTAAGGAGGATTAAAAAGTTAAAGGTATATTTATATTAAGTATACTTATTCTTTCCTTAGGTATTTTATAGGATCTATCCTTATAATAGTATATAATATTTATTTTAAAAAGCTTTAAAGGTAGTAGACTTATTAAAGCTTGATTTGCTCTTTTTAGGGCTAGATTTTTGTTTTTGGTTGGTAAGTTCTTTTTTAGTAAGATATTTACTTTTAGATTTTGTTTTTTTATTTTTATATAAGTTATCTTTAGTAGGGTATTATTGTTCCTAGGATTAGTTCTAGTTCTTATATTACTTATTCTTATAATAATAATTATAATTATAATTATTTAATTATTTATTATTTTAATAAATATAATATTCTTATTTATTAATATTATTATATCTTCTTTTATAATATAATTATTAATTATTTTAATATTTTTATTAAAAGTTTATTTATTTATTTTTAAATATTATTATATTAATATTCTTTTTTTAATTTTTATAATTTTAAATAAACTTAATAATAATTATTTTAAATATTAAAATCTATAATAAGTATATAATCTTATAATTAATAAGTAGGAAGATTATTTTAAGAATCTCTCTATCTGCCTATATTCTAGCTTATTTAGCAAGCTTAATTTTACACTATACCTAAAGAGGAAGAGATATATTTTATTAAGTAGAGTTAAGTATATATTTCTTAATTATATATTTTTCTAATAAATCTAACTTTTAGGGCTTAAATTATTTTATAAGATCTTAATAAAAGTAAAAAATAAAACCCTTTATAATCTTAATTTACTTTTTATTATTAAGCTCCTTTATTAATTATTTATAAACTATACTTTAAAATATTATAAAATAATATTCTTAAAGAGAATCTTTATTAAATTATTTAAAGATTTTAAAATATATATAAAAAAATTAATATTAATATAAAATTATTTATTTTATATAATAATAAGTTTTTACTTTTTAAAATCCTTAAAATCTAAATTAAAGGTTCTAATAATATTATATTTAACTTATCTTTTATTTATTTAATTACTTATTAAAAGTAATATATAAAATTAAATATATTATAATAAATTAAAGCTTATATTTAAAAAATTTAATAAATTAAAAAAAGTAATAAATTATTTAGATAATTATTATTATTATATTTAGTTTATAATATCACACTTTGGTCATTGGGTCATAACAAGAGATTAAAAGAGCCTTAATTCCTATGAAATAAAGAGCAATCAACTATATGTTTTATAGCTAGGTCCAGCCCCAATTGGCTATGGGGCTACAATAACGCATTAAGGCCATGAGGCCATCGAGGCCAGCCACAACTAGTCTCCATACACCTCCCATTCCACAATCTATTATTATAAACTATTAAATATTGTAAATAGCTTTACCTTTATTGTTATAACTTTATATAAATGAATATAACAATTAAAATCATTCCTTAAAGTAATATCTTAGAGGTAATTATAAAGTTATGCTCCTTAAAGTATAAGAAACTTAATTCTAAGTAATATTTATAATTTAATATAGTTAAAGTTTATAAATATTATAGTTTTTTATGCTTATAGCCTTACTTCTTTCTTCCTTATCTATCTCTAGCTTTAATATAATAGTCTAAGATTTCTTTCTTTTACTTATAAGTATATATAATAACTTTATTTATACTTACTAATATTATATTCTAGCCTATTATTACTTATTTTTAGCATACTATTATTAAAAGATCTAATCCTAAGCCAATATAAACTCCTTTACTATTTACTCCTAAATGTACGCCTATAAGTATTTTTATACTTACTTTCTATATTTTATATAATTAATCTATATTTTATAATATACCTAGATCGCCAAGCCTAGAACTCCTGATTCTTAAGTTAAGACTTTAGGTTCTTGTGCTTTAGACTTTTCTTCTTATACTTGACCTTTGGCTTCTAGTGCTTTAGGAGTATTATTTAATCTGCTCTATAAAAATTACCTATACTTTGTTATTATTGGAAAGAGCTAGCTTAAGAATTATTATATAGTGGAGGGATATTCTAAGTATTATATTATTTGTAAAGTAAGTAATTATTAATATTACCTTTAGTATATTTATATTAGCTAATTTTATACTTTATTATTAATTTATAAATAATTATTAAGTATTTATATTTTTAGTATATTGCTTTATTATTATTTTAGATAATAGGGAGTGTTAAGTAAGTAAGTATTATTTAGTCTACCTAGAGCTTTATATTAATTAATTATATAAATAGTAATTTATATAAAGTATATTTTTTATTTACTTATAAAGATCTTAAATGAGAGTTCTAAGCTTTTTAAATAAAATATTAATAAGATAGTTACTTAAAGAATAAATAAAGGAAAGTTCTAAAGTACTATTAATAATCTAGAGAAGTAATATTTATATACTTATATTTTACTTAATAAATTTGTAAATATTATTATTATTTAAAGTATATTTAAAGAGTAATATAATATATAATTTAATAATTTTAAATATTATTTAAGAAAGAGCTAAAATAAGCTTAATTTAGTAAATTATTTTTTTTATATATTATTTTTACTTTACTTAATTAAAGTCTATTATATTTAATAGTGCTTAAAATTGCTTAAAGTATTACTATAATAGTACTTTAATAAGCCTATTAGCAGGCATTTGCCCTATTTCTAGATAAGTTATCTTAAAGGAGCCCTTTTCATACTCTTAACATAACCATATATTTATAATATCAATATACTATAGTTAGGTTATTATTTGGCTGTCTTTTTTAATAATAAGTTATATAGTTTAAAGGTTATTATACTGTAGATTCCAGTCTGCCTCTAGGTTAAAGTGTATTTCACTGAAAAGGCACTTTAGGCCAATTGTTTTCTTTGTAATATATTCTAAAGCAAGCATTTCTATCTTTGTTATTAATATAATTATAGTAGCTTAGCAGGTGGCCTTCTATATAACTAATTTATTAAATAGGCTTATTATATAGTCTTGTGAAGATCTTTGTGTTTTAGGGTTATTAATGAAAGAGGTATTACTGGCAATTATTATAGCCTATAATTTACTGCTCTAATTGTATTAAATTATAAGGCCTTATGTTATGAAGAGATATTAAATAGCTTGGTTAATAACATTTTAATGCTCTTAACTTAGGTTAGTAAGAAAATAGGATAATAATAATACTATAAATATAAGGTCCGGTCTAATTATTATTACTATATATAGTAAAGAACTAACTTTTTCCTAATATATCTTTATTTCCTATATAATTACTTAATCTTACCTTTTAGCTAGCTCTATTACTAGAATTAGTATACTAGAGTAAGTATTCATAGCATCTAATTTAAACTTTATAATTATTTTCTTAATATATAAATTATAAAATAAATATATCTTATACTTTATATAATCTTAAATTATCTTTATATCTAGGAACCATTATATATTACCTTTATCCAAGGTCTTATACATTTCCTTAATACTTTTTATTATTCCTAGCATTATAGATACATTATTCCTATAATATAATACTAGAATATTATCTATAAAGAATATAATAAATATATTATAAGCTTTAGTATAAAATAAGCAAGGCTCTTCCAAGCTAGCTTCCATTCCTAACTTCTTAAAAATTAAAACAAACTCATTAAACCATAACTAGGGCAAATCTCTAAGATTATATAGAGCTTAGTCTAGCTCTATACACTTATTTAACTACTTAAATCTATCTAATAACTTACATATAACTAATACATTATCTTTACTTCTTATTATATTAATAAAGGTATTAATAATATTAAATTACTTAATTTCTAAGTCAAATTAAGCAACTAAAGCAATGATTATATAGAATGACCATACTACAAGTATTATAATATATATACTCTCAATTATAAAGCTTTCCTACAAATCATCTCAAACATATAACCTTACCTTATATCATTCAAGATATCTATCTTAATTAAATTTATAAATAAAGACCTATTTAAGCAACAACAATTTGGTTCATACCTTTATATACTCTATTTCTCTCCATATTCTCTTTTTAATTAGGGTTCTAATCTCCTAATATATTACTTAAATAAATAGCTTATTTAATAGATATTTTATTATCTCTCTCCAATTCTATAGGAGCTTAAGAAGATCATCTTAATATAGCTTAAGGCGGTTTAATACTATACTAATCTAAGCAGCTTCCTTCTACTTTACTACTCCTATAAATATTATAAATATGATTTAAATATTCTTAGGATCTATATAATTTATCTTATAGTAATCAATTATAAAGAAATTTAATATTAAGTTCTTATTACAATCTTGCCATATTAGAGTCCTTTAGTTCTACCTTATATTACTTCTTTAAGCTTGGTGATAGCATATTCATATACCTATAAACATTTTAAATAACTAATTAATCTTACCTTTAACCTCTATCTCTTCTATATATAAATTCTAACTCCTATTCCTAGCTTTATAATATACTAATATTAACAATAATTATAAGCTTTAATAGCTTAAATAGCAATATAACTACTACTTCCTTTACTATCTTACTTACTAATTAATTTATTACTTACTCTAATTATTCTAATTACTTATCTACTATCTTAGGTATATATACCCCTAAGCTTATAAATTATTCTATTAGTAATTAGTCTATTATACTTATCTCTATTTATTATACCTAACCTATACTTTATTAAGCTTCTACTATACTCCCTAAATACATATTTTCTAATTCTAAAATTTATTCTAGTATTTAAAGTCCTATAAGCATTTAACTAAATATATACTTAGTATCTTTTACTATACTTTAAGTAATTATTTCTATATTTATAAACACCTCCACCCCCAAATTTAAATCCACAAACATTAATCCTTACAAAGATCCCTTATATATTGCCTTATTATCAATTTCCTCTTCAATTTAAAGAGCCTAATCTTTAAATTAGATGACTATATACTCAACTAAGCTTGGCTCATCTGGTTCATAACCAATATACTTATTAAATTACATATTTCAAATCATAATAACCTTTACAAATCAAGATATCTATATATAATATATATTATAAGCCATATATCCCACTAAATACCCTATATAGCCTCTAAGGCTAACTTTCATATCTCTCTTTTATTAGCCCAACGCCCTACCTCCAACTAAAGAATAAACACAATAACCATATATATATACACCATTCCAATTAAGCCTTAAATCAACTATAAGCTCTCTTATTAGTAAAAGAGTATAATACCTAAACCATATATCTAACTTCTTAAGTAAGAACATCCAATTCCTTATCTTTAAAGGTAACATATTAAGCAAATATACAGCTATTCTAGTGCTCTCTAACTATAGCTTTATTAGAAGCTTTACTCTATTAAGCATTACATTAAACTTATTTATTACTTCTTAACCTATATATTTAATAATACCATTTAGCTCATAGGTCTCTAATAGAAAAAGCTCCAAATCTATACCTTATTCACATACCCATTTTTAATATTCAATTAGACCTTTAATCATAATAATAGCAACCTCATTATTATACCTAATAATACATATTAAGAGGCTAAATTACCTCTTAATCCAGCTCTTAAACCAAAATAACTCATTAAATATAGTAATTCCTTGCTTATTGGCAATAGATTATATATAGAATATGCCACTGTATTTATCTTTTATAACTAGGAGCCAATTAAAGCTATTATATCCTTTAAGGTAGTCTTACAAGTCCTAATAAATATACCAAAATAGCCTTAGTAAACGGTAATCTAACTGCCTATATAATATAACCTGTTTTATATACATTCAAGTATAGGTCTTATAATCTATCCTTATAGTTCCTTTAATTTACATATTATAACCCCTTCTTACTAGCTCCCTTAGTATTATAGCTCTAAGATACCTTACTTGTTTATATTATAGCTTCTTAGTATCCTCCTTTAGCTTTAAAGGGTCCCTTAAAGATCTAAATTAATAAGTAAAGCTTTATCTTTTATTTTTTAATATAATAATAATTAACTAAATATCTATATTATTAATTAAAATTATATTATTAAATATTAATTAATTTAATAAATAGATAGAAATTAGCTTATATTAAAGAATTATTATATTATATATATATTTATATTTAATTAAAAAAACACTTTACTCTAAACTTCTAAAATACAAAGAGCAATTAAAGCCACAATACCAAACTCCAACCTCCCTTAAATAAGCTTCTAATATAATATTGATATAAAATCCTTCTACTACAATAACATTATTAAGCTCTAGGTTAACTATATAAACACCAATTAAATCTTTAAATAGGTTCTTTAGTACATATTTGCCTTTTCCTATGATTAGAAACTAGCTCAAGCCTACCTCCACATAGCCTCCTTTTTCTAACACAAAGGATCCTTCCACAAGCTATTTCTTTAAGTTAACTAAGTAAATAGCACTATAATTATCAATTAGTATGCTCTAATAAAGCAGGTAAAGAACTATTTCTAATATTATAAACACTAATATAGCTTTTTATACTATATATAATAATATTAGATTAAGAACTATAGTAATAATAATTAATAGAATAATATTTTATTTATTATTTTTTATAATTATTATAATAGATATCTAACCTTTCTATACTACCTTCTCACAAAGCTTATTCTATTTAAACTCCTAAAATCATATATATATATAAGCATAGTCCTCATCTATTAGCTTCTTATTAAACTTAAAATCAAAGTCTTCTATAAGTATATATTAAAGATATATGCACTTAGCTATTATAAATTTATAGAATTTTCTATTATATAAGCATTTAGAGCTCTTAAAAGAGGCCATTTACTATATCTCTAAGAGGTCTTCTAGTATAGCATAAATGTCTATACGCTTAGAATTTAACTAACTTAAGATAACTCTTAGAAAGATATTTCTATAGCTCTTAAGTAAATTAATTATTTATTTCTTAACTTCTTTTTCTATAAATTAGTCTAATTAGTTCTATACTTAAGAAGAAGCAAACCAAGTATTAATTACTTAAAGAAAATTATAAATAATAAGCATTTCTTTAATTTTAAAAATATTATAAATATTACTTTAAACTTAAATTAAACTTTAAATTATATATTAAGCTTTAGATTCTTAATTTATATAATTAGTATCCCTTAAATAGTTTATATAGCATAATCTTACCTTATTAATTATACTATTTTCTCCTAATATAAACTTCACTTTAAGAGCTTTAATAAGCTTATAAATAATATAATCTTTATATTATTTAGTAACCTTATTAATAATTTCTTAGTAATAAGCTTTCTTAACAATCTTAATAATCTAAGCGCACAGAGCTAACTTCCCTTAAGCTCTCTCTTTAAAGGTAATAAGCTTGAAGTCAGCCATTTTAAGCTCTATTCCTAATCTCACAATAATATCTGTATCTTGCGGTATACCTATTCATCCCTTTTCCTTCCATTCATCCCTCATCTTTTTCTCCATTTCATCAAAGGATATTAGATTAGGAGTAGTATTCAAATTATCTACTATATTTTCTTTATTAAGGTTAATATATTCCTAGAGCCTTAGGCTTTATGTATAATCTCTTAGTATAAAGATCCATTCAATCTATTACTTTAATAAGTAGAGTTTAATAGTAATTAAAAGTCTTTAAGCACTTATAATACTAATATTAACAGTTATTTTAAGTATATAATAATAATAATTATTATATCTAATATTAGAAAATAATAAAAAAAAGCGTTGTTTGGTCTATTTAATTGAATATAAGATGTGATAGTAGAAGTTGCTAGCTTATATAGCTACCTGGGCTTATAACTATTATACTTTGATTATTAGGTTATAACAAGAGATTGAAAGAGCCTTAATTCCTATAAAATAAAGAGCAGTCAACTATGTGTTTTATAGCTAGGTCCAGCCCCAATTGGCTGTGGGGCTGCGACAACGCATTGAGGCCGTGAGGCCATCGAGGCCAGCCACAACTAGTCTCCACATATAATTATACTAATTTATAATAATACTTGCTTAAATAGACTAAGATTTATAACCTTTTATTATTAGAGATATCTAGGCTAAAGTATACTAAACTTCCCCTTTAAATTAATTAGATTAATTAGGTAAAGTAATTAGCCTCCCTTAGGCTAAAGGGGTTATTTTATTATTTAAGTTCTTATTTATTTATAAAGATTAGGTTTTTTAAAATAAGTAAATTAGGTATAGTAGTATTTATAGGTATATTATTAAGTTATAGTATTTTATTAAAAAAGATTATAAGAAATCTAAAGAAGTTTAAAAATATAATATATTTAGTAGCTTCTTATCTTTAAACTATTAAAGTATTTAAGTATTAAGTTTTAATTTAAGGTATATTAATTAAAATAGTAATATTCTAATAGCCCTATTTAATAATATTATTTATATAATCTTTTATTTATTAAATAAAAATAATATTTTAAAAAGTAAATTTACTAAAAGTCTTTATTAATTATTTCTTAAATATTAATTTATTATAATAAACTTCCTATTTTATAACTCTTCTTACTTTCTCTTTATTTAAAAATTAATTTTTATATTATTTATTAGGTTTTATAATAAATATTTTTTAATTAATAATTTTAGCTTTTTAAAGCTCTAGTTAGGGCTAGGAGATATTATTCTTTATAAATCTTACCTTTTTATTTTTATTTTTTTTAAAGATTAGGTTTATTAAGGAGGGATCTTTTTCCTTTTAGGAAGATGTAGGCTTTACTAAGGCTAAGGCTAAGATAATAGGTCTTATTATATTATTATAAGTTTATTTAATAATAAGAAAGTAGTATATAAGAAGGTATTTATTTTAAATAAATTAAAGTAATAATTATAAAGTATAAAATAATATTAATTAATAGAAATATAAATTTATAATTAAATTATTATAATTATTATAAAAATTAAATAATTTATTATAATAAAAATAATATTAATAATTTTAAATCTTATTTTTATAATAAAAAAATTCTTTTTATAATTTTATAAAATAACTTAAGATTATTTTATAATTTTTAATAATTAATATTTTCTTTAAATTATATAAATAATTAAATAAAGTATTCTTTATATAAAAAAGGATTTTAAAAAAGATTTTAAAAATAAATTTATAAAAATTATTATAAATATTTTTTTTATTAATTAATTAATAAATAACCTAATAATATATTATATTAAAATATAATTTAAGATTATTTAATATAATTATTTAAAATAATATTATAATATTAATCTTAAAAAAAGTAATTATTACTATATAATACAATAAGATTAGAACAATAAAGATCTTAATAATATATAATAAAAAGATTTATATCTTCTTCTCTATCTATCTTAGTAATGGGCTTATATATGCCTTCCAAGGGTGTCTAAGGCACACACTTACAGGGTTCCATATGTGTTGACACCATTTCCGTATCAATATATTTAAAAATATATATTTAAAGGTTTTTTTTAATATATATTTAAAAGAGGTTTATTTAAATATATATTATTATATTTTTAACTAATAGAAAATTCTTTCTTTTATTATATAAGGATTCTATCTATTAAGGTTTTCATTGTGTATTGCCTTTAGGCTCGAGAGTTGGCACAAGGGCAATTGTACCAACAGATCTGAAAGTCTATCATGAGGCATGCCTTTAGGTCCCGTGACCTTGTCGGCGTCTTCCTTTCCTAAGAGGAAGAAAATAACTATATGAAAGACAAGCTACCTATTATATTAAAATAATGATAATTATTTTACATGTATACCTTAATTTTCAAATCGGAAACATGGAAGCTAAATTGTAAAACTTAATTCGTCGAATAGCATACAACCTATCCTCTGCCGCGAATCGCAGTTTCTTGTCCTAAAAGGAAACAAAAAGTCTTCAATCTCAATCCCTTGTTTAGTAAATTCCATCCCGAAATCCTAGTCGTGGAATCTCCAAGAACTACTATGGCTCATTGTCCATCTTTAACGAGAGAAATTATTTGACTCAAACGAGTCATCTTCACGTTCTGGCATGTTCTTCCCGTTGACCGCCCCGTTTTGAGAAACCCCCTCAGATCCCTCACAAGGTCTAAAAATGTTAATGAACTCCTGCTCAGAACTGTTGGTTCCTGAAAACCTTTCATCTGGTTTGGAGATTCCCAGGCATGAAGCGAAAGGATTCGATGCCATGCCTATCGCTCCCAAGGTGTTTGTAGTGGAAGCAAATGGGCTGTTAGAAAGCCCAAAGAAGTTTGGGATCATTGAATTCATGTTGCCATATACCATTGGAGACTGCATCGGTACAACTTCTTGGTCGGCCGGGGTGGGCTTGGACTTTGGTTGAGCTCCACTCTGCCTGGCCCAGAAGGTCGCTGATAGATCCGATATGTCAGTCTGATAGCATGACTCTGAATGGATGATGCTAAGAGATTCGTCCTCCGTAAATCCCACAGTGTATTGCAAAGCTACACCGCTTGCTGAACCCGTATCCGATTGGTTTAACCATTCTGGTGCTATGGGAATTTGCTCTGTTTGTCTAGATGGAAATGGTAATTGAGTTGTCAATGGCATGTATTTTCTAGTGATTGGTGGGGATTGTGGATTTTCGCGATACATGGGCGGGGATATAGGTGTGGTTGGCTGTTGGCATTCGACTACATTGCCTTGTAGCTTCTCTGGATCTCGTATGGCCGTCACCTGACAGGCATCACCTGAAGGGGAAGATGCAACAGTTGGCTTTTTAACTAGCCTCCCTTGGTTTGCATTCGTATTTGTACTTGAGTTTGGCACCTTTCGCCTGCAGGTTCGGATCATATTACTGAGTTGTTCACGTAGGCCTTCTGGCCCCTCTTGCTTTTGAAGGGTGTGAATGAACTCATCACTCAGCATTTTCCGTTCTAGTGTCTTGACAGGGCACATTTCATCATAATCGTAATCTGTTGAAGCAGTCAGAACTGTATCAAAACGACTGGCGGGCACTTACAAGGGGTGGGGAGTTCTTCATCCCAATCAGGGAATATGATCTGAAAGATCTTCTCCCAACGCTTGAATTCATGTGAAAATTTCTTTGGCTTTAGCTCTTTGCCTCTCAGCTTGTCTGCTTGGTCGGCATCGAATCCTTCTTCATAATCTATCACCAGGGGCCGCAATTCACAAGAATTGGGCGCATTCTGGTGGTCATAAAGCTCCGTATCCAAGAACCATTTCTTGCACCTATTACATTTTTTGCCACGATAGTGTGCCTTGAATAGATGCTCTCTTCAACTCCATCATCAGTCAAAGGTTTCGTTAGGGGGACGGATGTGGAGGCTTACAGTAATCGGTGGGTAGTCAAGAAGCCGGGGCCCGTGCATGCGCCTTTACATTTGCCTGGAGACCTCTTAAAGTACGGACAGGCAAATCTGAGGGTGTCAGACTGGCGGGACTGTTTTCGATTTGGTTGGAATGTTTCCCCTTGATTCTCGTCATCAGAATGATCATTGAATTCATCCCTGCTCCGTTTGTGTGTACTTTGTGAGGGTTTATTTGGCTCATTGCAGCTTGAGGAATCGTTGGTACATGAGATATTGTTGCCTGAAGCGGATGAGTTTGATGTCTCTGGTCCGCCGCAGCAAATCTCCATGTACAAAATAAACATTGTAAGAATCTGTTGCACCCAATGAGGCTTAATGTTGAACGCCATTGTCTTCAACTTCTTGAAGCTATTATTGGGGATTGAACTTATTAGCAGCTCTAGGGTTCTCTTGTGACCACCAGAGATGGCGCAATGAAGCGCTGTACAGCCCGTTTCTTCAACTCTGAGAACGTCCGCTCCGTGTTCAACAAGCAATGGAACTACCGAGCCTTTTCCAAGACTTGCCGCCAATGATAAAGAGGCATAGCCACTCATGTTATCTCTAACATTGACATTGGCGCCTTTTTCTAGCAGGGCTTTGACAGTGTCCATGTGGCCATGAAGGATCGCGAGATGCAGTGGTGTAGAGCCACTTTCATAATCATCTACCCGAGCACCTGCCTTCAGTAACAACTTTGCTACTTTTGTGTTTCCATAAGCTGCCGCCCATCCGAGGGCGGTTTGTCCATATATGTCGTCTCGGACGTTGTAGTCAGCGCCTATTTGGATGAGGTATTCGCAAACTGACTCATGTCCCATGGCAGCCGCAAATGTAAGCGGAGTGCGTCCAGCATAATCTTTCGAGTTAGCTTCAAGTTTATTTATTTCCGGAATACCAAAATATGCTCGAATATGGGAAGACGTGGTCTCCTTAGGCTTAAATAGGTCATTGTTCTGTGTGATGGTGTTGAATGAGGTGATCCAGGCGTCTAGGATTCGCTCATTTGGCAACTCCAACCTAGCCCCAGAATGACCAGAATAAGCGTTCTTGGCTAAACGCAAGTGATCCATGTAATGAATTACCGCGTATCTTATCAATGATCTCCAATAAACCTCGCCGACTTTGCTAGCGGTTAGCTGCAATTGTGCTGGTGGAACTGTTTGAGAATGAGAGATATATCTCATGCATGTCGCTGCCAGGTATTGATGTACATCTTCATTGAATGCATTCTTTCCAAAAAATTCATATCCTCTTTCAAGTAAGAATTCTTTAGCGCTTCGATGAATGAATTCGACGGTTGATGAAGCATATCGAAGGTTATGTCCATCCAGCCTTGGGTCAAGTGGACCACGGACCTCAAGAAGTCCACAAGATAAAACTGTCAATTGGTCCACGAAATAACCAACGGTCCTATTTGACGTACTCAGCTCAAATTTTAAATGCTGTTTTTCGTCTGAGGCGGCGCAGATTTCAGGGCACCGAACCTGCCAGGGGTCCACGGCATCAAGTAACTCTGAGACTGTGAGAGGTCTAAAGGCAAACGCTACCCATTGGAAAGCATTCTTCGCCTGTTCAACAAGAGCTTTTTTCCTTCCAGAAAGCCTTCGAGAAAGAATGAGATCGTAGAGTTGATCAAGGTCATTCGGGAATAAAGCTAGTTCGTAGTCAATCTCTCCCGTTGTTGTGGACCTCTGAGCGCACAGCTCGAGACATGAAACGACCAATTTTACCCAAAGGAATACACCTTCAGACCTTTTGACCATTTCGTGGATTAAATTGCTCTTGGCCAGGCCCCTGGAGCTCTCTATTAGAACAAGGCTCGAGCTAACCCAGTATTCAATGTCGGTGGTGTTGTGTTCCTCCAGGTAGATCTGTGGCACATTCAATGTGCCACATTGCGGTACGGCCCGTGATGAGATACACACTCTGACTTGGCGACGATCAACAATGTCTCTAATGAACGAAAACACGTTTGCTTTGTCTTCGCATTCATCAACCGCATCCACAAGCAGAGCAATAGGGCGTTCAGTAAAGTCAATATGGCAAATAAATTGGTCAAAGTATGTCGCGAGTTCGTGCTCTTGCCATTCCCAATATGTTCCATAAGTTCCAAAAAGTTCTGATTTATCTGAGTAAGCAATAACCATATCATCGGGAGGATAATATGATCTGCGCGCGATAAGTTGATACAACAGGCTTTTGAGCATAGACCTTGGTGAAGATCTAATCGTATCTCTCTTGTCAAAATGGTAGAATAGCGCTGCGCCATTCATATTTTTTAGGATGTAACTCATGAGTGTGCTTTTACCACTACCTGGCTTTCCATTGATCCATAAGACCGAGGACCTTTCTTGCCATGAAGTATATTCAGGGTTACCTAGAATCCAAGAGCATGTTCCATTCATGGCGCTAGATATGTTTTCTAGGCCACTCTCAACATATAGGGATTTGAGAATATCTACCTCCAGTTAGATTTATAGTCTGCAGCGAC
Source organism: Calonectria ilicicola (assembly GCA_020809705.1). NCBI lineage: Eukaryota > Fungi > Ascomycota > Sordariomycetes > Hypocreales > Nectriaceae > Calonectria > Calonectria ilicicola. Next base: position 7,416,540 of record CP085826.1, read on the forward strand.
CTTATAACGTACCGATGCGGCGTGGAGATACTACCAGCTGCTGCAATCCCGAGACTAAGTCCGGAACCGAACTGCACAGACCTTTCAAAGTCGTTGTAACTGCCCGATAAACAAAATCCTCCGGATTTTCGAACTTCGAAATCGACTATGGAGGCCGTAAGGAGATGGAAGAGGTATTGATGTAAGGGAGCCTACTAAATGATGGGCATGTAGTCCAATCTGCATTTGTCCATTTAAACGGGTGTCTTCATATCCAACGACCTTGTATGCCACTGTTTAGCAAGATAATAAAATATTTTAAATTCCTCGCAATGCATATCGGGGGTAAAATACTACTTACAGGTCCAAAGCCTGCATGGGTGTCATCAAGGGGGAGTTCTTCGAAAAACGAGACGGTCTTGCACCACGGTGTCTTGAAGGAAAGCCGCCTAAAGGATTCGAGGGAAATTTGGATGGGTTGCAAAACATCCATACTGATGTCCTGAGCAGAAATGGAAGCACTCGTGCTTGCAATCAGTCTCAATTGCTCATGTAATCGTGATGGGGATGTTGAATGTGGTGTCCCCAAAAAAATAATATCGTGGAACGCCCTTGCAAAACCGCCTTGTACAACATTGCGATCTGAGTGATGAAAGGATTTAATGAGAGCCTCTTTAACAAGTAAGCCACCAATGCTATGACAAACAAAAATAAAACGGTGATCACTCTATACACTCGTGTGCATTAGCCTAGTAAAAATTGACAACAACGAGAAGAAAGGTTTAATTAATTCCTACTTTTGTCTCCCCAGACTCTTTGTATTCGGTCAGTATGGCAAGAAGCTCGTCAGCGCAGTTGGAGAGAGCGCTTTTGTCTTGAAAAATGCTTCTGCTATTCCACGAATAGGCAAAGATTCTGGCCGACGGAACAGGATTTTCCTGGAGTTGCCGTGGCCAAAATTCATGCGAGCTCTGCAATTCTTTTGGCCTTGCACACTCTTCATATGAACATCCCTTTAAGCCGTGGATAAAAATGATGTCTACGACTGGGTTAGCGGCGCCGGCCTCGGTCTGCTCGGCGGGTGCGAGAAGGGTGAGGCCGTTCTGGACGGCCATCGTGAAAGAGGAGCCCGTGGGCTGGGGGTATAACGTACTAAAGAGTTGGATGATGGAGGCGAAAATGATGCCAGGCCAGGTTTGATTTTGTACGGAGAGGCCACCAGTTGAGAGCGGCTACTCCGAGCCCCATCTTTAGGATAATCGGCACACGGGCATTTGATACCTTTAGGCCCCGTGTTGGCCAACCTGTTTTGCACTTCAACGACCAAGAGCATGTCGGGCTGCCCGACCATTGTGCAGTATCCTCTTCCAATCGCATTACCTCAACTCGCAATGCATAATATTTGGGTTGAAAGTGTATTTGCGTGAGCTCGATTTTGCGAGCCACGCAATTTCATCCAATGAGACCTCCATCTCTGTTGGTGGGTGTAGAGCCCCTGCAACAAAATCCATATCGAGTAACATCGGTCGCCCACTGTTGCGTAAGTCCGAGTGAGCATTCTACTTTCAGTTGCCCAACCCAATCTACGTGGCAAATTTCAATCGCCAATGCCAAAATACAATTCCCAAATGCGAAATGGCGTGCTGACAAGTCACTGGCGCTGTGTCCGCGAGAAAACAAAACTGCACCATGCGAATTTCCGCCACACAGTCCATAAAAGATCTTGACGACATAACGTGGAAGATGTACCTTGTATAGGTTTCCTTGTAATAACAAGACCCCCAATGACACCACCTCAGCGAGAATGGGATCGCCCTCTGTACAACAAAATTTCTGTTTCGCTTTCCTCTCCTCCCTCCTCCCCTTCAAACCCCACCTCTCCCGTTCTTCCATTCCCAATTGGGCCGTCGTCAATAGCTAGTGAACCCAAGTTCATGGTTATTGCATCAGCTGAAGAATTCGGGACGACGTCCGCTGTCTGGCGTGCCATAAGCATTGTGTATGCGCTAGAGTCGTGAGGTCTCCCATCTGCCAATCTGTCCTCCAAAATCCTCCCAATGTCTCTGCCTATTCGGGTCTTGATTTTCTGCATGACATCCCTCCGCTCGAGAACAGCTTCTTCGCCTTGATGTGTGTATATATCAGGCATTCTCCAGTTAAAGTACACATTCTGAGAGGACTCGCGCGTTCGCACATCCGTTGAATATGCATCGAAGAAGTATGAGCAAAGTTTGCAAAGCGGCTTGCTGGTTCCGATGAATTTCTGTCTTCTGAAGAACCTTTCTGGTCGTATCCCCCCTTCTGTGTTCTCAAGCCAATCATGAAGAAGAATTTCAGCATGCACAACAGTACCCCGTTCCACATTCCATTCTTCTTCAATCATGCCGTCTATGTTGTGAGCGGATAGCAATGCGAGCTGCTCGTCATACCGTTGAAGGACCGCAGGTCGGCTTTCCATTTTGTGCACGATTTGCTCAGCGGTGAACGGGGTTTCTCTCAAAACACCTTTCAAATATGAGCTTGACGGTATCATGTGAACTTCAAACTCTTGGAATAGATCGTGCCATGTATTGCTCGCCCTAAGGTAACCTCGATGGCCCGCTTGTAGGAGAGCAAGCGACCTGAAGTATGCACGCAATCTGACCACGACTTGGAAGACCCAAAATCTCCTTCCCTGACTAAGCGAGCTCCGATCAAAGCGAATTCATTTGACTTGTACCATTGATTGATCATTTTTATCAACGTGCATGTGGCAGGAATGTCCACTAGATGATACAAAACATGCATTTCGGTCAGTCTATGAGGAATTACAATGCATCCTGCATACTGACCCGTTTTTTTATTATTTTTTAAAATGACACAAGTTTTAAGATGTGAATGTATCGTAGAAAGACCCAGCTCAATTGAACGAGCTAGTAGTCATTAGCTCATGAGGACCCTTGAGATGGATTGAATTACCTTCCGCGGTATCTTCGCGCTGACAAGACAAGATACAATCATGTAGCTTTTCATCAAAGGCATTCAAATAGCTCTTAACTCTGGCTGAATTCAAGGATAATGCAGAAAGCAGAGCGCGCTCATGAAGGGCCGAGATGTCAGATGCTTCTTTTGGGAGCGGATGGCGGAACAGTTCAAGAATGTTCCTGATACCGTTCTTGATGGCATCTAATTTACAACTCTTCCGAGAATTGAATCCGAAAACGTATTGGACACGATCTGGTAGCTGCAAACCGTACAAGCTGCTACAGCATCCCCGACGGGATCAGTACAGCAGAGAAAGGCAAGTCTGGACACAAAATCTTCGAAAAAGTCCTGAAGATTAAGCGTAAAATCAGCTGGGGGGTTCAACCCTTCTCTCCGATGCGGGTGAAGAGCTGTGAGACAAATAAGAAGTATCAGAACAGTGTAAAATGGTCTTTTCAAATTTGTCCCAAGCTCAACTACTTGACTAGACGCGCTGGCTGCGCAAAATTAGCTGTTATATCCTGAACATGGGAAATATTCACAAACTCATTTTGGCGAAACTCCAAATGAAGTCAGAAATAAATATATGGGATGAGAAAACGTTAGGCAGTTGATGGAAATTAAGTCTTGAGTTGAAACCCGTTCTGAGGGCGATGGGCGGAGGCAGAAATAGAGAGAGCTTGAGGGCCGGGAGCTCGCAATCGCGCAAAACTCGGCTGGGCCAAGGAGGGGAATGTGACATCGGAGGGCCTCCATCCACATGATTATGAGCAATATTCAGGTGGGCCGCAAAAGTGGTTGCGACATTCTGAGTTGTTCTCCCACTGAGGCGTTTTTTCTGTGTCAGATTGGTTGAAAAAGCGTGGTAGGCCTCCTCGTGCATGAAGGTAGCGTCTTACGTTCACAACCTCATTGGAGTTCGGATGATGGGAACGACTCGAGTATTCCATCAAGTTCGTAGTCCACGTCACACATGCATTATCTTTCGGCTCGCAGTAGGCCTCCGAGGCTTTGAAAGTAGGCAGAATTGGTTGCCTCGTGATTGTTGCGGAGGGCCAAATGCACAATTGGTGGCCGGTAGACTTGTATAAATAAGAGAGATCCGGACAGAGAGACTCAAGAATTGTTCAACCTAACACTAAAAGTCATTACATTCTGCTGTGCTTTCTTCCAAACGGTTCGAGAGCTTCCAGGAATCCCAGGTGTTCACCTCAAACTTCCACTATACCTTTCTCCAACGAACCATTCCTAGGTTTTTACTTTATATTTCCCCCTTCTCTTCTTCAGGAATAACCTTTTTGCATTTTCATATGCTATCTTCATCCACAAAATGAGCCAAGATTACTCCGGCTACTGGCAGGGTGAATATCCTACTACCTCTGGCACTAACCAACCCGCGTTTGTATCAATGTCCCAGATCGAGCTCCAGCCCGGCCAGCAGCAAACGGAAGAATACCCCTCCCAAGCTGCGGATGAACAGGGTCAAGATCATTAGGTCTCTCAACCCGGGCAAGTTGAACAGCAGGACTATGCTGCCAACGCTCAAGATCAGGCTGCATACGGTTACGATTACACTCAAGGGGCTGCTGAAGCTATGGGGGAGCCAAGCTTCCTTCAAGCTCCAACTGCGGAAGATTATGAAATTGCACAAAGTGTGCGTTGGTCTCAAGATAGACCAATTTTCCAGGAAAGAGAAATGCCACCACCAAGCGAGTACCAGGATCGTGATGAAGAGGGATATTATTTTTGCACATACCCATACCCAGTTTGCCGTCAACGCATTAAGAAACGCTATGACAAACCAAGTAGAGTCAAGTATGTCATGACCCACTCCGAAAGATATAATGGGCTAACAGGCATATAGGAAGCATGTCCGCAATCATGTCAAACCCGTCAGGTGCCCCAAGTGCTATGACCATGGAACAGCCGAGCAAGAAGACATGAGAGAGCACATTCGCACAACGCACCCACGCTTGGCAGAGTTGCTTCGTATCAACTTGGGTCCGATACCGTGCTACTATTGCAATACCTGGTTCCAGAACGGGCGAGAGGATAATCGGGACAGGCACATCAGGGACTATCATCAAGACATGCTGGTTGGCTCATATGAGTAAGTTGGGGGGGACATGGCGGAGGATTCGGGCCAAACGACGATTTTATGATCTATTGCGTTTCATATGTCCAAACAGGGAAAGGGCGACCGAGTAAAGGGAAGATAGTAAGATGAATATCGGGGAAAATGATTTTGGCCTACACATGTACTGAACGAACACCTCACACTTGCTTAAAATTTTCAAATCGGCCTGTGCGCATCATTTCATTTTGTAAAACAGTCCGCCCTCGGTTGAATATGTACGTGATAAGGACCGATGAGGCCATGGATAAATACACGCCTCTCTCACCGGCCACAAGGCCGGGGTAATAAAACAATATGGGAGCGCTAAGTGCGCGGTAGTGAGTGGTGGAAGAACAAAGACACTAGAAGAAGAGACGGTACACGAGAGCCAACCGAACTTTAATACCATAAATAGTTCACTGTAAAATGAAATGCCGGCATTAATTTAATATGGGTACCATTAACAAAATCCACCAGTCTGTGCTGCGGTGGTGCTTGTTTGCACTAACGAGGACACCGTGGAAATAGCATCATCACGGGCGCATCTCAAAGCCGAGAGAGAGGGACAAACGTTTTGGTCATGAACATAAGCTTCTTTACTAATGAGTTTTAAAAACAATACTAATTCTTCATGCAACATTTGCATTCTGGCGTCCAATTGTATAACCTATATCCTATTCCAAGCCCAAACCCCCGATCCTGTGTATCCCAGGGGGAAAGTCACTTTTTGGCCCAACCTTGAAAATCCCTTCATTGCGCCATTGCAATTCGCAAAGCCACACCAGCGCAGAAACGTATGGTTAATGTCAACGTGGGAGATGCTTTCTTCGCCCCAAGACCCTGATAGTCATCCGGACAAGCGTCCATGAGCATGTGCATGTGTTGTGTGCAGTCTTTCCCGTCCACGAACCCAAACCCAACATGTTTGCTCAGACCGATCAACAGCTGAGCAGCCGAGAGGCATGATTAAAAGAGAGAGATGATAAAATGAGCAAAAAAGCCAAATAAAAAAGCACCAAAAACAGTAGCTGGCTCCCCAAAACTCCAGGTCCGTAATGCCTCCCGCAATTCCGGTACAAATTAGGAAATGCCCTCAACGCCGAACCAGCACGAAAGCACGCAAAATGAACATATGCTCCATGGCGAAACGTCCAAATGAACCAGAGTGGCGTATTGTTTCGAATCAAACATGAAGTGCCCGCAATGGTGTGAAGCAGAAACATGTCTGCTCCGGCATGGCAATGCGCATGCGAAACGTCGTAAAAACATTCATGATCCCATAGTAGGGTCGTTGAGAGGTCGCAGTGCCGGCGACCGAATATCGTAATCAAATCTTTGAGCGTAAATGCTAGTCCACAATAACCGACCAAGGTCTATCCTCGGATGGCTGTGGCTGCATGAGCGTCACCCGACCAGGGAAATCGATCCATCATAACATGGTACGAAGAGTCGCTGGGGGGTGTACCATCAAATGTCGCGAAAGCTGGAGATGCCGACCTTGTGCCAGACCTCGGGGTGGACGAGTTGCTCCCCTCCTTTCGGGTGGGAACGTCCTTTGGGGTTACAGCAACTGGCGAGGCGCTGTAGTGGGTAGATCGAGAACCCAGCTGAAGAGTGTGGTGGGTGGCAGGTCCGGCGTGGTGAGGGTGGTGGTTTCCAGTCGATGTCGTAGATGCGCGCCCGGTGTCTGCGGGAGCAGTTTTCAAAGTGCCGTCTTCAAGAGTTGGGCTCGACTGCTTGGAACCAAACTATACCAAATGACAGTTAGTAACCGAATATTACTGGTTGGTGGTGTAGTGCGCTGCTGCGGGGCGATCCTGGCGAGCATGGGGGAGGATGGAAGATCCATTCAAGCCACGAGAATCGCCGCCGAGAGAATGTAGTGCGGAAAGGCGATCATCAGGGGTACGTACAAAGCAGTACTTGTTGACAAGTTCCTCGTACGAGGCGCTGGGCAACGTAGAGGCGGGAGAGGATACATCAGGAGATGTAGTCTGCCTGGGTGCTGGAGCAGCAGGTGGGGCAGCGACTGGGGGTGCAGTGGACAGCTTGCTGCGAACGTTGGGCTTCATGTACAAGCCGTCCTTGTCCTTGCTGGAAGTGGCCTTGACAGCAGCAAGGGATGCACCAAAGTCATAGCGGTTAGCAAAAGCCTGGCCGCTGGGCGAGCCAACACCCTTGGCGATGTTGTCGCTGGCGGCAAGGTTGCTGTTAGACTTTGTCTTGAGGCGAAGGCCAGTGGTGCCTGATCCAGATTCGCCCAGGTACTCGTGAACAGGCTTCTCATAGCCAAACTTGGAGTCATCACCAAACTCACTGAAGCCGGCAGGCATTGACTTGGGCCGGGGCATGTTGGAAGGGTTGCGGCGGTTGCTCTTGGGTAGACCGTTCTGTCCGCGAGCACCCTGGAAGTGACCCTTGCCATTCTGGGGCAGGTACTTCTTGCGGAAATCGACCTGGAAGTTGCGAGAGTTGTTGTTGTCCCAGTACTCTCGCTCGTTGACAGTGTAGCGGATGCAGAAAAAGAGCGTTTTGGTCTCCAAGTTGGCCGTGTCAGACAGCTTGATGGTAAAGTTGAACCTGTCATGGCCAAGAGGAGTTTCGCGGGGTCGAATCTCGTGGCTGTACTCAGCAGCAGTCTCGGATGTGGTCTTCCAGTAGTCAAGAGTAAAACGAATGACGACATTCTTCTGGAAGGCCAAGTTGGCGACGGCAATAGAGCCCACCAGAGACTTTTGGTCAGCAGAGAGCCATACCTTCTCCAGGCGAACGGCCTGAGCCCTACGGGCAGGGCCCTCGTGGGGGAAGTTGGAGGTGAGGATCTCCCACTCGAAAGGAGGGCTGCGCGATCGATCCTCAGTAGGGAAGGGATATTCTGTGTCGCTGTCGTAGTTATCAACCGGTGAGGAGCCAGCACTAACAGCAAGCGGACGGTCAACTTGGAGGAAGTGTCGGACATGCTCCAAGTGAGAGTCAAAGTGGACAGCCTTTGAGAAGATGGGGGTACCGGGCATGCTGGAGGGGCGTCGGCGAGAAGCTGGCCTCAAGGCCGGCCGCACCAATTCGCCCGACTTCTTGCGGACCATCTGGGGCTTCTTTCGGAGCTCGAGGTCCGACTCTTCCTCGGAGCCCGTCAACGAGTTGTCGGCGGACTGTGTCACTGGAAGGTGAGGCTCGGTAGCGGAGCGGACATGGCTGACCTTGCGACCAGGCTTAGCAAGGTCGCTAAGGGTGCTTGTGCTGAAACTAAAGTGAACTCCTCCTCCTCCTCGGCGGTCTTGAGCCGGGCTCTCAACTAGCTCGCGCTCGGGTGATGCGCTTCGCTGCTGCTGAATCTGGCTGGCGACATCTCGGAGCTTCTCCAGCTTGCGGCCTCGAATCTTGAGCACGCCCTCATCATCGCTTCCAGACGAGGCTGAGTCGGGGGGGGAGATGATGGCGCCCATGGGCATTGATCGGTCGTCGGTAACGGGGGGCGGTGACTGTCGCACGTTTGTTGGCACTGATGAAGACAGGGCTAATACCATGCTCTTCAAATCCTCCGATGTGCCCTGTGGTGTCAGCGGACCAACAGATCCATCACTGACAGAGGCGGGTGCTGAGGGTGTCCGGCGGTGCTTGAGTAGGTACGAGGCCGATCGAGGGAGTTGTGGCCGTGTGCCAGACTGGAGTGACGAGCGTCGACTCGCGTTTGGTGAGTTTGAGGCCGAGGAAGCTGGAGATCGATGTGATGGGGGTGTGTAAGGCATTCCCAATAAAATATGAATCTGGCGGGGGAGAAGAGTGTGGTGGGGAATGCGGATGCTCTGGTGAGAAGCGAATCCACAGGAGGAATGGGGGTAGGGTTGAAAGTGTGAGATCAGATCAGATTGGCGTAGAAATGATGTCGTTGATCGCGTAATGCATAAAGGATTTTTTTTCTTTCGGTGTGCGCTATCGTGGAAGGCACTAGTCAGTATTGACAACCATGAGTAAGACGACGGGTGGAGCGTCGAATGAACCCGCTGTTCAGGGGAATTGATCGAGTGAGTTGAGAGGGAAGGCCAAGGTGGTCCTTCAGAGGGCGACAAGCGAAGCATAAAAGGAAAAAAAGACCAGAAGGCGAAAAAACCTTGTTGGGGGAGATGCTCCATGCGCACACACACTTACAAGCGATGTGGGGATTGTCAAGTCGACCGCAAACAGACAACTCAGGGAATGCTCTGGCAATATTCCAGCAACAGAGGCAGGCCACGAGAGTTGAACGGATGCGGGAGAATTGGCAAAGGAAAGGAATTGACCGTGAGGGAGAACGGCCAAGGGAGTCAATGCAGGTCCGGAAAAGAAAACAAGGGACCTGGGACCTGGATATAAGAGCAAAAGCTGGGGCGTCGAACAGCAGCTGCAAGAGTTGTCGCGGTGCTGGAGGAGGATTAAGAGGATGGGAGATGGGACGAGGGGCGATAAGGATAACGGGGCCTCGTGGGGACGTGGAGATGATATAGAGTCCAACGTCGATGGGAAGTGGTGGAGAAGCTGCTGATGCCGAAACTCAGTCAGTTTCCGAAGCGAGAAGCTGGTGTGCAGCTGAAGGCTGAGGAGGCGAAACGAAGTGTTGATAATGGGCGGGGGGAAAGATGGTTTTGAGGGCTGGAACTGGAAGGCTCGGCCGGACAGGGCGGCATCGACTAACAGGACAAGGTTGAGAGCCGCGTAGGCGGAGGCGTGGGCATGGGCCGTCAGGGAGCCCGGGATGGGTGGGATGGAGGGTTTGGTAGTTTGGTAGGGGTGGGATGGCTAAGGGCGCCCGGTGGAGCGATTGCGATAGTCGATGGTGTCGGGGGCGTGGATGGTGGACGAACCAAGAGGGACCGGGGCTTGCCTTTTCGGCGACGAAGGCAAACGCCCAAAAGAGGCCAGTTGCAGCAGGTTGAATGGAAGAAGAGGGTGAGTGAGGGCGAGGGTGAGGGTGAGGGCACAAAGTGTGAGTGCGAGTATGAGTGTGAGTGTGAGTGTGAGCGTGGGATCCTCCCTCTGGGGCCGGTCTGGCCTGGCAGTAGAAGAAGAAGGGGGGTGTGAGCAGTGCTGGCCGTGGTCGTAAACGATCTGTAGGTAGCTTGTATATCAGACGTAGTAATGGTGTTTATGTCTGTGTGTGAGTTTGCGAGTCGAGTGCGCCAGTGCAGACGCCGTACTGTACAGAGATCTCTGCAATGGCTCAGAGCTTATGGGGAGCAGGGGGGGTCCCTTGGCGCGGAACGGACCAGGGTTGGGGCAAGAAGGACAAGAAAGGAAGGGTTAAAAAAAAATCAAAGCGAATGGGAGGCGGCAGTCCGGGATTGGACGGTTTTCATACGAGAGTAAGAAAAAAAAAAAAGTGCAAAAAGGAAAAAATGCGAGGCTACGGGCATTTAGTGTGCAGCTGTTGCCAACGACAAAGAAGAGGAAGAACGGTGTGCGATTGATGTCATCAAGCAGCAAAAGAATGGAAAATCCCGGCAATGCAATCAAGAAATAATAACATGATATGTCTCTCACGACAAGATCAAGAACAAGGGCGCATTGCTGGTCGTCATGGTGAGTCGGCAAGCATGTCAGATCATCCAGATGTGGTGTTTCTCTCCTTCTTCACAGGCCAACCCGATGGGCGTGGCGTCTGGTCGGAGCTCGGAGCAGCATTCTTCGTACAACATGCAGCAGCAGGAGGAGCACTCCATTACATTACACTCACTACACCCACACTGCCCTGTCTGCGCTGCACTGCACTGCACACACAGATACAGATACAGGGCGGAGTGGGCGGATGGGCGACCAGGGCGTGGGTGGAGCCTGCGCGCGAGTGTGTGGTGCATGGAGATGTTGGAATGTGGCTTGGCGTGCGTTTTGGATGCGACAGGATTTTTTTCTCTTCCTTGCAGCCCACGGTGTGAGCGAGAGTCTGCTGGGTTGAATGGTATTGTTGGAGTCAAGCTCGGTGGAGCAATGCTCCCCATCGCTCCCCATCCCGCCGCTCCCCCAGGCCCCAAAGCACCCCAAAGCAACAAGCAGGGCCCCAGCAAAGCACATAGAGTAACGCCCCCCAGAGGGCCCCAGGCCCCCAGACCCAGTGGACACACGCACTGTACAGTCCGTTGGTTCCGGATGCACCGATGACCACCACCGCCATGGTCGAAACTATCGCCGGCAGCAGGGCCGCGCGCAGTGCCGGCGCAACAGCACAATTCCATAGAAGCGCACCGCACTGCACCGCATCAGCAGTAGCAGCAGCATCAGTGCACTCGGGCAGGCAATTGACGGATGCCAGAAATGATGGCTGGTCTGATAGCTGTCTAGCTCAATTATACCCGAGTACAGACTACCATTCATTCATTCTAGTCGTTTACTTACTTGCTGCTATGAAATTGCCTGTCATACTTGCGCGCTCCATCCATCCCTCCCTCTGCCCATCCCTCCTCCACCTCCACTTACCTCCCTCCCTCCAAGGCTCCTACACCGGCATGCTACCATCAACATTCAACCAAGGGTAAAAAAGGAAAAAAAAAAAAAAAGAGGACTCTTTCATTGCCAACCCGGCCCGACGAATGTTTGAACCCCCAAACATATGCGCCACCAGCAAGCAGCCCGCCATCCCGGCTCAATTGGCAAACCTCTCTGTTTGCTCTTTTCTCTCAGTTCGCCGACTACCCGAGTCTCGGCATCATCATCGTCATCTACATCATGATGGGGAAAGCTCCAAATTACCATGCATGCGGCCAGGCAATTTCACCTTGGCGTATCAGCCCCAGGCTGGCTTCAAACATCCACCCGTCTGGTTAATTGCCTACTGCACCAATGGCCGTATCAAGCCTGCATGCATGTCCTTCTTCACCGTCGTTAATGACGTAGTCGTCGTAGAAACCACGCGCCCATTCTTCCCGCTGTCTCACCACCACTCTTCGCCGTCTCTCGCTCCTCGTACCTGCGCGGGGGGCACCTGGTTTGGATTGGTCCCCCTCCCCCTCCTCCTCCTCCAAGCTGTTGGTTGGTTCCGGAGCTAGCAGCAATTTTCTTACTTCTTCTTTCCCTTTGTTTCCTTCACCGTTGTGCCCAGATGCGAATTCTTGGAAACTCTCTTGTCTCAGATAGTGGCCGGATTGTGGATTGTGGATTGTGGAGATGCAAGTTAACTCCCATGTACAAACTTGCACACATCCCACGTCCCATACTTGGCACTCTCAGTGTGGAGTGCGCCAATGCTCATGGTGGAGGACATGCTCCGATTCTGCCATGTACTGTAGTATGTGCGACATCCAAAATGCCCGTGTCTTTGTTTGTTTCGTCCCCTGTCACGTCTGGGCCTGGATCCTCTTCCATGGAATCCATGGACGGCGACGAGTCGAATCGTCCGTCATTGTCTCGGTGACCCCCATGCTCCTCTGCTCGCCGAACCCAACCCCCTGGCCCTACGATCTCAACGCTCGTGGCCTGTGTCTGACAGCGAGCGAACCACGGCGAGCCTCGCACGGCACGCCCCCCTGCCCCCCTGGTTCCCCTGGATTGGCTGGCCTGGGGCCCTAAGCCGGCGGGCGACGTCTTCCATGGCATTGGATCATCGCTCGGTGGGTGACTCGCACAGGCCAAGCCTGCCATGGGCTCACCTCGAGCTTGGCTTACTCGCTGAGCTGCGTCTTGAGCCCCGCCCGCCACACGGACAGCGCCAAAGCCACAGAGGCCTTCTCTGGCCTCGCCTTACTGCAAGATGAAGACACCACATGCAAAATTGGCCTTGGTCTTGGATAAGTTGTGCGGTTCTTGGTTTTTCCCCACGGCAACGGCGGGAAAGCTCTCTATTTTGTTTGATCCCAATGGCTTTGACTGCTGCTGCGGGGGACGCGGGGCAGGAATGCTGTTGATTTCGGCAGCTCCAACAAGCTCTCGTTTGGCGGTTCTGGAACATGGGCCAGCTTCGCGCCTCGGACCCCGAGAGAGCTCCTCTCCTCCCTCGACCGACCAGACCTGAGTCTGAGCCCCAGCTCAAGAAGACGCTCTCCATATTATTGAGCCTCCCTGATGGGGCTGGCCCGGAGGCGGCAAGCATCGGGGCGGATTACAGGACCAGATCAAATCATCGTCTCATCATCGATGCCCCTTACTAAGGCCTAGTCACGGTGGAGGTCCTTTGTTTAGTGGAGGATTCCCGACTTTTAGTGCCAGCAATGGAGCCTCGCAGCTGCAGGCGATGGCCATGCCGGGCCCGGCTTGACGGTTTGCCATCTTTTTTTGTCTTGTTGAGCGAGATAAGAGGGATAAGAGGTGGCGCAAGGACCATCTGAACCCATTGTCTTCGCCTGGCTCTCGGATCACAGGGCGGCCGATCTGGTATTGATTGTCGCACACTTTTTTTTTTCTTGTTGTTATTATTTGTGTCTCCTGTTTCTGTGTGTTTAATTTTATTTTATTTTGTTTCACTTTTTTCTTCACTCTCTCCGTTGACCATCGCTTTCCTTTTTGCGTCAATAACTCACACGCCTAGGCGAAAAAAAGAAAAAAGAAAGGATTGGGCAAGGCTAACCCGGTGGGGGCCACAGAGATTTTTTTTCTACGGCATTTTGGAGCTATGCCTCGCCGAGCTACCGAAAGTGACAAAGCGCCTAAAAAAAAACAAGGAACAGAGTTTTCAAGTCTTAAATCCCAGATTAGCTTTTTTTAATAATATTTTTTATTCCCTCTTGTCGCCTTATCCATACAAACGACGACAATCAAAGCGGCCTTGGGGGGAAATGATTCCCGCGCGCAGTGGCGTCACGGCTGGGACAGTCTAGGTCCAGATTTGTGAGCTCAGTCTCTTGGCAGTGTGGTGTTGAGAGAGAGAGGAGAGAGGAGAAAGAGACCCCGCAAAGCCACCCCAGCGCCATACGACACCATCAACGACGCCTCGCAAAGATTAAAACAAATATGCTGCTATACCGTGCGGTGCCTGCGACGGTACTGTGGCGTGGGTGTGGTGTTGTTGTGCTGTGCTGTGGGTGATGTGTAAGGTGTGCAGCACAAGCAAGCAAGCAAGCATGTTGTATGTATGTATGTGCGCTGATGTTGCTGATGTTGCGCCGTGCTCCGTGCCAAGTACATTGATGTGCACCGCTGTGCTGCGGCAATGCAATGTACATGATCTGATGGAGGGATGCAGCAGCCAAGGGCATGGGTGTGAAGATGTGATGTGAGGAACCGACATGGCATGGGCATGCTTCCGGGAGCAACCTCCAAAGCTGCCTTTCAAGGGAATTTTTGCCATCCATTCCCTGCCTGTGATGCGAATCCTCGTCCATTCTTTCATCACCATGGCCTTTTTGGCTGCAAAAGCCCTTGCTTGCCCTTCCATTCCATTCCACCCCCCGGTTGTTGCAGCATCTGTCTTCCCCTCCCCCCTCCTACATGCTACCTGCTACCTGCTACCTCCTCCTACTCCTACACCTACATCTCCTACAACGCACTCTCTGCCGCAATGCGAGCGCGAGCACCGGCCAGATCAAGCCCCATGCGTGCTGATACGACCCATCACAGCTGAAGCAGATCATTTTAGGTCGCCAGTGGGCGTCCAAGCCCTGGCAAACTCGTCGGGGCCGCCACTCAACACGGCCCAATCACCTCCCCCCTCCCAACAATGACAAGACTGCACTCAACGCCGCCGAGAACTCATGTCAGGAACTTTGTTTCTTGCACCTCCTCTGCGCGTCCCTGCTATGTGCGTATGTATGTACGTATGTACATATGCTCGTGTTTGGGTTTTGGCCATGTGCACGTCCCATGCCATCCTCATCCTATCACCATGCCGTCACATCAGCCATTGCACCCTCTCGCCGCATCTCCCACCTCCGCATCTGCCCACACTGCATTACCTTTTTGCAACTGACTCGACCGACCGCCCGTGGAAACATCCGCTTACGGCGTATCAAGTTTACTACATTCGCATTGCTTCGCCAAAG
The DNA here is from genome assembly GCA_020809705.1 of Calonectria ilicicola. NCBI lineage: Eukaryota > Fungi > Ascomycota > Sordariomycetes > Hypocreales > Nectriaceae > Calonectria > Calonectria ilicicola. The sequence continues at coordinate 7,431,540 of CP085826.1, forward strand.
GAAAAAGCCCACACACTCCATCCAGAGCGGGAGGCCCCGAACCCGCGAGTCTACACCACACAGCTGGCTTGATCTGGGTGACCCTCTGTCGCCTCTTAGTCACTTAGCGCTGCTGCCCGGGCCACCCTTGTCGTATGATGGGGGGCGGCTCGCCTGTGCTAGGACTGGACGGCTGCATCGACGTCCGGACGGGATTCCAGCATGATGCGTGCAAGGGAGAGAATGCGTGGGGATGATGCAACTTGCAAGGCAACGACGCTCGGTTCAGGAGATTCCATCATGATTTGATTCTCGGCAACCGGGTCCAGCATCATCTGGGTTGCAGCCAGCGGATCGGTATCTACCAACAGTCCGAACGACTTCGGAGCTTTGGTTTTGGTGCACATTGATTGCCATGTTCCGATGTCGTCGCGTCAACTCAATCAATGACACAAATGACGAACGATATGAGATAACCCTAGTCCATTGTCTTATCAGAGCCGCGCCCACACAAGCCTCAACAAGCCATGCCCCGCGTATCTACTGTCTCAGTGCGGACGGAGTGTTTCTGGCACGCCACAGAGCGCGCCTTGCAGACACCGAGGCGCCTGCAGGCAAAACGGCCTCGCTTCCGCCTCTTCCATTGGCCACAGCTCGCAGTATCTGACCCACCACCACCATCCATTCTTGTTCTTCCCCCCCTGTGAGGCTTTGCCTTTCGCTAAGCCGGTACCCATGCCTCTGACAGGGAACAGGGGATCGGGGGTTAGACTAGGAGCAAGGGGCAGGGGTGAGGCAATCCGCACACCGAGATTGATCAATCATGGCACATCTTGCATGCTTGCGTGCGACTCGCTTCCAACCATGGTCCAGACTCGAGACATTCAAGCTTTTGGACCATACCGGTCGTCGCGACGCCGTGCTACCATGCTTTTCCATTCTTCTACGACGAAAAGCCAAAGACGCCATGAGCCAACCGTCTCGAGATTGCCGTCCTTCCATGAGACGATCCAGCACGGAACGGGAGCGGTGTGCTGCGACCCCAACATTGCGCCTCACGCTCCTATCAACGGCCACCATTCTCGCCACTGGTGTTTTGGAAGATGGTGGTATGGCGTTGCACCATTAGTAAATGCGCCAAATACCCGCCGGTCGCGGCACGAATCTGATCATGTTCGGTTCCTCTCTGCCTCTGGAGGGGGCCATGTCGTCCTGGTTCCCCCCCTCCTCCCTGTCCAATGCTCGGCATTCGGTTGGGGCTTGCTTATCCAGCGACTCGCGATTCATGGCCTGATAACTCTGATCTGATGTGCATGCGAGGATCCGCTATTCGATTCAGTTCTCCCGGCTCAAAACCCACGATGTGATGGACCGATCCTTAATTATTGTTAGTCAAACAAGACGCCAATTGAGCCAGTCACTGCCAGTTCAAGATTGATGCTCAGGGATCAACAGGAAACCTGGATACAGCTCCAATGGCTACGACCCTGATCATCACCCCAGATGCCTCAACATGGCAATGGCCACGATGCTCACGAGTCTCGTTCCCTGATCTCCTGCGTCGAGAATCCGGGATGCGCCCATCCATTCCGTGCCTCGACCTCATGATTGTCCGTGGAGATTTCCTCTTCAGACAATCGAGTTGCAGCCAGCGTAGCCCATCCAAACCCTTCATACATTCATGGTACGCCATGATAGGCACAATGCTTGGGCTTCATTTGCCATCATGGCTGTAGAGGTTGGACCCCGGATCCAGACTGCGCAATCTTGACCCAGATCGAGTAGGCAAGCCGTTCACCGGTTCGCTTTATCGAGACCCCCTCCAGGGTTTGGCCGTCCTGCACCGAGTCCAATGCAGCTCCCGGAGATGTAATTTCTACCGTATGTACGCGACTACCCACCACCCGTCAACCCAGTGCATACGCACTGGTTTACCACTCTCTCCCAGCCCCTGCCCTGCCACCCCCGGAGCAAGCTAGCCCTCCAGAAGGCGCCTGCAACGCTGCGCAGACGCGAGTGCGAATGCAAATGCAAGTGCAATTGCCCAGTGCCTGGTGCGGCCGACGTCTGCGCAGTCCGTCGTTGTCGTCGTCCGCGACGCTTCGCTCACCATCTACCTCTAGTGTCTGAGAAAGCGGGGGTGGACCAGCAGGTAGAGAACGAACCCCACGACTCGCCGTCGATCCTCCCCCCACATGGTGCTGTTTATCAAGACGTGCCAACTTCTTCTGCCCAAGGTTTTGATATCAAAAAGCCAACGCAGCTTCTAGAGCTTCAGAGTTTGGATTCAGATAGGCACGTATGTTACTCGTTTGGATGTAGGAGCCTCACTCATACTTTCCGGGTATTCCGCCCCGTCTTCATGCTAGTGGGGTGATGTGACAGCCAACCACCGGAAGAGGATGATGAAGATGACAGCCACGGCGACGCGGGTGTCCTCATCCTCGACCTGCATGTCACCCTATCTTGGACATGTCTCTCGCCTGGCATCTCTGCCTCACCAAGCATCCCTTGTGTATACCCCACCTCGTTACCCCTCAATGGCCAATGCAACACGGCGTCGTTGCTTGTCATTTCTCCTCAGCAGCTCGACAGCCTCCGCCACGTCCCAGTCTAGGACAGTGCTAAAACATCTCCACACGCCTTCGACCCAGAGTCTACCGCCGTCGAGGCGCGCCGCTTTGATGAGCTCCTCCCCCTTGTCTCGGCCGACACAAGATGCTACAGCCCTAACGGGGCTCCGGTGCATGATTCGCGGGGTCGACGGCAAGGGGGGGAGGCAGGGGCCTTTGTGTAGGAACTATAGCACCGCTGGTACCCTCAGATGCAACACGAGATGGAGATGACAGAAACGTCAAAGTCGGGGTCAAAAAAGAACAACAAAGGCCAGCCCTCCATCCACCCATCCAACATGTATGTGTGTGTATGTGTGCTGGTACACCGGTGAAGAGACAGAGGCTCACGGCATTTCCCAAACCCCCCCTCCACAAAGCCAACCAACCCAACGCACGGTCAGATCGCCAGGTCCCACCTAGAAGCAGAAGCTGTGCTCCTACGTCTAAAAAGAGTCCGTCTAAAAGCCTTTTTCTGTGCTATTTTTCTTTCGTTAGAGCCAAAGCCAGCCCATGGCTTTTGCACGTTCCCTCTTCCCCGACTTCCAGAGCAAGCTACCCCATCCATGCGGGCACAGGAATGCGGAGCAAGGACACAAAAGCCCCCTCCCCCCTTGGCACTTCCCCCTGTCTGGTGTCTGTACGACGAGTGCGAGGCTGCGATGGTAACGTTTGGGTGCTGCGCAAAATAGCAAATGGGTGCCTAGCCGCGGGCTGCGAGTGGCTCAATTCTCCCCGCCGATCGCCAGTCTCCAGGCCCCCCTGTGCAGCCGGTCAAGATAAGGGACGGGATGGTGGCATTGTGTCTATCCGGATGGCGACAGCTGCATGCCTTTTGAAGCCATCTCTCTTGCTTCATCGGGTATCCCAGAGTGCCCTAGATGCGGGGGCCGCAGGCTCGTGTTTCCCAGAACGAAAGCACCCACTCGGTCGGGATGGTAGCCGAGTCCGGGGGTGTCGAATGAGGAGACACGACTGCTTTTTCCATTCAGGAACGGCCCTGCAGCAAATTTGCTTTTTCCTGTCGATGCCCGTTTGGACCTGCAGTCTCGCCTGTCGTGTCCTTGGCCCAATTTGTCTTATCTGACGATGCTGATGTGGACATGACGTACGGACTTCTGTGCACTTGAGTGACAGGGAACAGCTGGGTTGGAGAAATGGACGGCCTCGACTAGGACCTGCTGCGCACGGCCTGGCTTGGCTGCTTTCTAGGGCTGTTTTGAGAGGTGCCAAGTTCCCTTCCCGACCTCGCAAGTAGCATAGCAACTGTCAGCCCCCCCTCTCAGCTTGATGGACCGCGGGCTATTTGCAGTCTTGACTGCATGGCACCTAAAAAAGTCGTCTCATCTGCGGGGAGGAGAGGCTGATCTAACAGCGACCGTCGCCGCGCCCTTGGGCCCCCGGGCTCCATCTCACAGTCCTAGCGCCGCCGGTCTGCAGGCCGGCGCAAGCACCAAGAGAGCCCCAGTTTGATAAGTTGATGGATCAAAAAACGTCCAATGCCGTGTTGCCAATGTTTCTGATGAATCCCTCTATCTGCGTAACCTTACGTAACTCTCCTTCCCTGGTCCTCATGGATGCAAGGTGGTGCAGGATAGGCGCGACTGTGTCACTGTCGTATCAGCTCCGTCTCATTTTTAGCCTGTCGCTGCGGCTACTGCTACATTGTTGATATTAAAAAAACAGTTGACGATGGTATATTAAAATCTCTCCGCACCGCAACAATCCACCCCGGATCTCACTCCGCACGCCCCGGCAGCTAAGCAGAGCCCCCGGGCGCACGGCGCAGCGCTGCCGCTGGCCAAACGGTCGGACACGGCCTACTTCACCGCCTTGAGATAGATGTCCTTTCGCTCTATGTGAGGGCTGCACGGAGGGGAAAGTTTACGGTCATGTTGGTCCTCGTGGTTGCATCCCGAGGCCATTATTCCCCTCTCGTGCCGTCGAAAACGCCTCGGCGGTCGTAGATGCAGTTTAGATTGCATTTCCTGCATGCATGCACGTATGTATGTCGCGCTTTTTTCGAAAGTGAGAGTGACTCCTTTCGTGGCAGGCAGGCATGCGATGCCCTGATGATGATGCACTGACCGGTTCCTCATAGAGGACCAGTCCGAGTCCAGATCCGGGGTATCCGTCAGCGTGGGATATGTCATCTTGACCCCCATGAGACGGAGCTCGTAGCACGCACCGCGTAATCATGGGGCAGGTGACCTGTTTGGTCGGGGTTCAAGTCTCCGATCCAACCGTCTGTGTTGCGGTGCCTCTCCGTCCGAGACGGACATCGAAAACACCCAACCCAACCGGAAGCGTTTGTGTGGCATCGAGACCGACCGCCAACACATTCATCTGGGCGCCGGTCACGCGCCCGTATTCCCCCCACGCATCAGCACGGGATGCCCAAGAGAGAGCAGAGCAATCGTATGGGAATGGGTTTCATTTTCCCTTGGCCGGTATCAGGTGACTGAACTATTCATCGACCCCGACTATCCAGCGCCTCACCGATATACTACATTGAGAGTTGCGGCGTGGGGAATGTGAGTTGTCACAACGGGGTTTCCTTGACCCTCCTCTTTTTCTTTCCCAGATGACCACAATATAGGATTCTCGTTCGAGACAAGTTGCGCAAGTAAATTGAGGTTATCACCAGCTTTCCTAGGATCCTCGGACCTCGGGTTTCTCCTATCTGAGTTTTGGTAGTTCTACAGTTGCAATAAAGGTCATGTGCCGTGAGGCTTTTCTCTTTGAGCGGTTTTCTCATCCCACACCGAGTTGCAAGATGTCGAGTCCTCACTCGTCAGTATGTTGTCCGGCAAAAAGACGGTCAGGCTTCGTTATCACGGTGCGTCTCACGCGCAATTCGCAAGCGTCATGTTGTTCGGAGGCTATCGGGGCAAGCTCGAATTCCGAGCCTGCTCCTGCTCCTCCATCTCTTCTCTTCTCCTCTCCTCTCTTCTCCTCCTCTAATGTCGCGGCAAAGGCTATTGCACTCTAGTTGAGGGTTTGAGTGCCAGAGGTTTTCCGGCCCTAGGCGGGATGTTACCATCTGGGGAAATAAACATGCCATTTGGAGTACAAGCATCGGAGGAGGCACGGTCCTGCTCCATACCCCTCCAGATGGCCCATCAATATTATTCAATCTGAGGCTATACGGAACGCTGTCGGGCTCGAAGGCAGCAGCGCCATACCTACTCCATGCATAGACTGGCACTGCCGTGCGCACATCGTCGTAGGATGACCAGCATCCAGTGGGCCTGCACATGCAAGCTTATGGCGCAAGCCATTGGCCCCTCGGTCAGCGAGGATTACAGGCATTGGCTGCAAGGTTCAAGGGCCTGTTACACAGCATATGCATGACCATCCTCTTTCGCTCTGGTTCCCCAGCAGGAGGAGTCACCGGTCGTGTTACACAGCGTTCGCAACTGGAAATTAGAATATTGAATGGGCTGTTGTATGCCTATTTTCAGTCCATCAGGGTCCCGTTCGGAGGCCAGATGTGCACCCCTACTTACCCAGATCAGCTCGTTGATCTCGTTCCGATATTGCCTCAATGCCCAACAGTGGCGAAAAACAAACCCAACAAAAAAGTTTTAAACCCATGCCACACCCACGCAGCTCTGGACATATATGGTAGAAATTACCCAAAAGACTCTTGTTCGCAGGTGGCTTGCATCGGGCCCCAGAGCACCTAGTCGCCGATGGCTCGCATGAACTGCAGGCAGAGGAAATCATTGCATCCCGGAGAAGGTTTCCCCTCGTCTCTATTCCCACCCTCGCCTCAGGGCTTGCTAGGTGGTGGCCCAGCCCAGCCCAGCGCGTAGCAAATTTAGGGCGCAATCGGAGAGGTAGGGGGCCATTCGGTTGGTGGTATCGCGTCGTGTGCATGCATAACACTTTTGGGGTCCAGCTGGCAGGGTTGGAATGCGACGCTCCACAGCAAGGAAAGTGGCCGTCGGCACCCATTCGGTGCTCGTTTGGAGGGCAATATCATTGTCTCTTTGGAACTAGACCCTGCATGTCTCTCATTGCAATGCCAAAAATGGGAGCGAGTGCATGTACTGTGGCAAGCCCTAAGACAAAAGACGTTTGTGGACCACAGCCGTCAAACCAGGTAAGTGGCGTGAACGTTGCACGCCACCATATGCACCCATATGCATGGCTAGAGTGCAAAGTGCAACCGATGTGACTCGGCATGTGACATTGAGGGTCGAGCCCGAGGGCGTCCTTGACCACAAGTAGATTGCCATAGCCACCAAGAACGAGATGCCTACTAATCGAGGTGGGTGCTGAGAAAAAAGATGCCACCGGCAAAACATCAGACGGAGAGAATCTTACAGCGGAGTCGACAAAGTGACCACCACCACCACCACCATCTTCGGTCATATCTCGTGAAATTTTTTTCTCTTCCAAGTGTGTATCGGCTGTAGATGGCGTTTCGTTGCTCACCGGTCAATATTTCCATCTCTGTGATTGTTTGCAGCGATCGGCTGGGAACTGAGACCCTGCCCAGGTAAGGTAGCTTCTCAAAACGGAAAATGATTACGAAGCGAATGATGCTGGTGGAAACTGTTAGAATGTGTCACAATCGTGTGATTGCCTCGGCCGTGAATTCCAGGATCTGATAGTATCCTTGTGCAAGTTGTGTACGGATTTCGTATTCCAGACCATTTGACGGATGTCATGGTCCCGGGTAGGAAAAAAATTGAAGCAATGCTTTTCTAGATGATACATTCGTAATATCAATCAACTCAAATACTGGGTTAGGGTTTAGTCAGTGATTAGAATTGACCTTAATTTTATCGAGAAAAGTTTTAGAGTAATTTATGGTTTTAATTGACAAGTTTGTGTGATACATTCGCTTGTTGCGCAAAACGAATAGCTTCATTCGTTCGCATCACTGCAAGAACGAGGTCTCACGAAATCACCGACTTATCTTTCAACATCAAATATCATTGAGCACACCGGAATTTTATCACAAATTTCAAATGTAAAACGAATTGGTTTTTATTTTAAGCATAAAATATTATTGAAAAAGGCTTGTTTCTATGTCGTGTGATGGAGTTTTGTTCGCAAAACGCAAATTCAATCAGAGCTCTAGGGTAGGTAGAATTCCAGGACGATGATCCTCAACTTTACGATTTCATTTACCTCAACACTAACAAACTCAATGATGGGATGATCCAGAACAAACTTTGAATAATTTAATTTTGATCGGTAGCTTCGGCTTTATTTCTTTTTTTCGCCTTCGTGCTCAACCGCTCGCTCTCTTTCTTCAAGGTAATCGTCATTCTAAGACTCGGCGATCATGCAACGCCTACACACAACGGGGACGCCTGGGGCGAAGATTGTCACGGTTTGATGAAGTGTACGTGGCTGACAAATTGGTTTTCCGTTGGGTTGGACTTGTGGACTTTGTAATGAAGGCGAATTTCACATCATCGTGGCGAGCCGAGGTGGTCAATTATGATCGGTGAGGGCTGTCGTTCGAGACCATACAGGCCAAAGTTTCATCCAAGCGAAGCATTGACGTGGAATTCCATTCGGAACGGGAGGATTGAAGACCTGGTAGTAACGTGGTCCGCATTTCGTCGGACGGTCGCATCCTGCCGTTGCAATTCTAGGTTGGCGCGTATGGGTGTGGTTTCGTGTCTTGAAATGCGCAACACCATTACTCAAACAAAAATGTGCGGTTCAACCGCCTCGCCACCGAAAATGCACATCCACCGACGTCAGCTTACATGCTCACGGCCTCGAAACAAGGGTTGGTTATGACGTCTCGGCAGTCGCCCTCGCGTACATGCAACTTGGGGATTTGGTTACTTCGATGCGACGGGGCGCGTTCGATGATTCGATGGTGGCATTGGAGGGTCGTCGACGAATCGGTTCAGCATAAATATATTCTGTGGTCGTGGGGTTTTGGTGGCCATCTGACCTGTCACAAGGTGGTAAGCGACATGCGCTGTCACGGCAAGAAAAACGAGGGGCGGCTTTGGTCAGATCTATAACGGTCTCTTTTGTTCTTTTGTTCTTTTTGTAATAACTGAGCAATTAGAAAGCAATATACCGGTCTGATAAGAGGCTTTGTAATTTTCGATATTAAAGGGTATCAAGCATTGCACGACAGAATCTACCAAGATCGACGTGTCTCCGAAACAAAACGCACAAGTACAAGATATAAAAGCCACCGAAAAAGCAAAGCAATGTACAGTTGCCAGTTTCGGCTGGCTTACTCGTCGTGAGTGGGGGGTCCGACGTAGTTCTTGTGGCCCCAGAGCCAGTACCATAGACCGGAGACGCTAATGGCAAATACAAACACAACGGGGGCATAGTTGACAGTGGCGGCGGTGGCGGGAACCATGGAAGGCATGCAGAAGAGGGGAGTGACGAGGAGCGACCAGGCTAAGTAAATAAGTCAGCAAAACATTCATTTTCACACGAAGTTGGACATCTCAAATACGTACCAACAGCGATCCAGTTGCAGACGGTACCTAGGGTGCCGAGGTAGAATTGTCCCTGCTTAATCTGCTTGCGGCCGGTGAACAAGCTAATGGCAACGGGAGTAACGTAGGCGATGGTCAGGGTGATGACACCGACACCAGAGAAGGCGTTGAAAGCGGTGGTGTTGCCGAAGTAGATCAGACCAAGGGCGAGCTGGACAACCATGCTGAGCATCATGGCGTTGAAGGGAACATCGAGCTTGCGGTTAACCTTCATCCACATGCTAGCTCCGGGAACGGCGCCATCACGGGCAAAGGCGAAGATGCATCGAGAGGTGGCAGTTGTGCAGCCAATACCGCACATGATGGCGAGAACCATGAGAGGGATGAGCAGACCAAAGGCACCACCGGAGGAGCCGACAGCGGACTTGAGAATCGAGGGGACGGGCTGGCCAGAGGCGAGGGCGATGAGTCCCTGGATGTCGGGGAGGACGAAGACCAGAGGGATCAGGAAAAGGAGACCGCAGAAGGTGTTGAGAATGACAGTAGCGACCATGGCCTTGGGGACCTGGGTTGCGGGCTTCTGAACCTCTTCGCACATGCTGTATAAACTGTTAGAAAACGAGGCTCCCAGAAACATTCTCGGCACCACTCACGAAATAATCATTCCAGTGGAGGAGGTAGCGTATCCTGCGTGCAAAAGACCAACACAGAACGACCATCCATCTGGCCATCCAGAAGACGCCTCAAAGTGGGTGAAGACATATTTGGCGCTGTGTCGACCCTCCTTGGCCATGACCAGGACGCAAATGGTAATGGCAATGACACCAGCAAAAGTCCAGAAGATGGCAGCAGTCTTTAAAACACTTGTTAGTACGGGGCACAGTTACGGGGGAATATTTATTCAATTTGCTCACGTCAAGCAGAGGCAGGTACTTGTTACCAAAGGCGGAAACGGCGTTGGTCAACAGAGTGATGCCGAGGAAGATGAGGTAGACCTGGTAGGCCTTGCCCTCGAGGACGCCAACACCGGGCTCTTTCTCAAACACATTGACACAGGCGACGATGAACAGAGTGGTACCGAAGTTCACAGACAGGGTAATCGAAATGTTGCCAACAAGGTAGAGCCAGCCGCAAATCCAGCCAGCAATTCGCCGCCAACGAGGGGGAGCCAGCATGAATGCTTGGTAGTAGACACCTAAATTCGCGATCAATCACATATTCACTTTAAATAATAGAGACGGAGAGGAGGAAGTATTTCGCGAGCCGGAGCGGGGAGTTTCGCAACGAGAACAAGGGCAACGTGGGGAACAATTGTAGTACCTCCGGCAGTAGGATAAACGCTAGTGATTTCACCGAGAGACGCAGCAACACAAATGATAATCAGAGAGACGGCGAGCCAACCCCAGATGATGTTGACAGGACCGCCGCCAACTAGCGGGTAGTAGAGAGTTGTGGCCAGACCATACGGAATGGAAGCCAGGACGAATGACATGAAGGCGACCTGGAGAGTCGATCGGTTGCGGGCAAGCTCAGGCGTGTATCCCAAGTTCTCGAGCATCTGATCGGCGGAATCGGGACCGGAAGAGCCTGGGTGGCTCTCGACCTTGTAGTCAACATTGCTGTTGCTACCGGAGTCGGCCTTGTAATCGGGAGGCGACATTGTGACTGGTGATCGGGTGTTAGATTAAGCAATTGACCGGTTCGGACGCGGCGTATAGGCCGGGAGGGAGCGGAGGGAGAAACAAAACAAAGCCCCCAACGACGGGAGAGGGATAATAATAAAAAGAGAAAAGGGAATGAAGAATGCGAAAAAGTCAAAGGGAAGGAGGGTGAAGATGGGTTTAGTATGAAAGAGTCGAGTTTCAAAGCTCAACCAAGACAGACACCGAGGACCCGATCAACCAGAAAAGGAAATGTGGGAGGGTCGACGGTTAAAGTATTGACGGGGGGGCAATGCGGAAAAAGAAAAAAAGGAACAAGCTTCACCTGCAGAGAGCAAGGGGGGGTCAGTCAATCACACGTGGCGAGCCAACGGTACAGGGAACATTCGTCTCAGGGAAGTGGTTTCTCCCTTTTCTTCCCTCCTTTTGATTGTTGTTGGTCCTGCAAGAACATAACAGGTTGCTGGGGGGGTGCCGAGATAAAAAGGTCTTTCTCTCGGCCCAGCTGGGAGGGCCATTGATGACGGTGGACAAGTATCTTGGACCATGCAACAGAGCGTGGGACGACGCGAAAGCCTATTCGGGGAACATGATGGCCAATGCTGACTAGCGTCGTGGGGCATGGAGAGCAGTGTGGAGTGAGATGATGAGGCTTTAAGGCTGGGCTTGTGCTTGTGCTTCGCGCAGCAGCGTATCTGTAGCACTCGCAGTGTGCAAACGAGCAGTCGCAAAAGAGAGAGGGTGAGACAAGGGCGTCGTAACAGGCCCCAGGCCGGGATAGCGCTACGTCATGACCCTAAAACACGGGATTGGCGGCGTTTAAACCGACGGGCAAGCACGGGGAGTGGCCGTGGAGCTCGCAGCCAAGCGGAGAGACCGATCGGGGCTGCTAGCTGAATGTGGAAGGAGATTAATACCGCGGCGCCCTAGGTGGCAAGGCCCAGGTGTCGAGAGGAAAACGGCAGCGGTTCTTGGGTGGGCTGCGAGAGCGCGCTGCTGGCGAGTAGCAGGTCGTGGATTTGAGTGGGACTGTTGACTGGGGTTGCGGTTGTTGTTGTGGTTGTGGTAGGTGGTGGAGGAGGAGGCTTAACTAGCATTGTGGATTGTGGGAACTGCTTCGCCGGGGGGATGCTCGAGTTTGGAACGGCTTCAAAGGACACGGGCCCGGGGAGACAAGGGATGCGAGATATCGGAAGACGGAGCGCACGGGGGCGATGGGGGAGGAGGAGGAGGAGGGGGAGGGGGGGGGCAAATGGGGGAATGGAGACACTCCAGGCAAGATAGCCAGATAGCAATGGGGGAGGGGGAGGAGAAGCGAGGGCTGAGCCATGATAATGACCTGGTCTGCGATATCTGGTCCCTTGAGAGACGCCGAGCTTTATTACGGAGCAGCTACCGCGGTCCTGTCAGGCCATCCAGTTGCGCTGCTGTTGGCTGGGCGAGCCATGGATGATGGCTTCCAGGCATGACATCCGAATGGTCACCGGAAGACAGGTTGCCATACCGTTAATCTACACCCTGGCCGGCTCGGTCTGCATCGAGGCAAAGTACGCCATTGCGTCGCATCGTAGTCGCGTGCCTCGCTGCTTTGGGCCAGCTTGGCAATGCAAGTTGAGATTTGATATACGGGCTAGTCACGATTTGAGGGAGGGGGGAAGGTTAGCCAAACCGCTTTTGAAGCATGCGTGTTGTGTTGGTTCTATCTAATAGTATATGCTGCGCTGTATCATATCCAATATCCCAAACAAGAGATGCACCCATGCCAAAATGCAATAATGGCAAGTCTAGACCGCGTGAGATAGAGCCCAATCCATGTTTGCTGCTATCCGACTTGATACCAAACTCCTACCGTGCCGCGCCGTGCCGTTCCGCCCCTTTTTTTTAATGCTGCTGGTTCATCCACGACCGCCGTTGTAGTCAGCACCTCCAGCTTTCCTCAGCCGTGTGACGATGTCGTCGAGGCCGAGCTCCGACTTTTCACCGGCCGTGAAGGCGAGGTGGTGGTTGGAGAGGATGCGCTTGACCTCGCCGCTCTCGATGCTGACGCGGGCCTTGCGCATCACCTTTGTGTTCTCGCCGATCCAGACGATGAGGACGAACTTGACGCGGGTGCTCTCCTTGTCATTGGCGTACTCGACGCGCACGTAGCCGTACTGGACCTGGGTCTTGTCGAGGTGCTGCTTCAGCTCGTCCAAGCCTCCTGTTCCCTGCTCCTTGAGCTCCAGCTTCTGTCCTGTGCCGGCATGCGAGACGATGAACCAGTTGGTCTCATCCTTGTCCGACAGGACTGCCTCGTAAGCAGCCTGGACATCAGGTGCATCCAAGCCAGACATTGGTGCGGCTTCGTGCAGACGCGCCTAGCGGTGAGTATCTCGGCGGTTCGGGAGGGGGAGGGAGGCAGCAGCTCGTGATGGCAAACGACGGATCGAGGGACGGCGGAGAAGCAGTGGGCTATCCGTGGCCCGTGGAGGGATATAGAGTGAGTAAGAAAAAAAAAACTGGATATTGTTTATCCCGTAACGGAGCGAGATGCGACAAGAGGGAGAATGTGCGTTGGTGGGTGCAGGCGCCGTAGTTCGGTCGATCGATCGGGTCCCCGTTCTCACACACAGTCGGGAGCGAGTTTGGCTCTCCGGGACGAGAATTGGCGTCCTGCGACGGCAATTACGGGGCTTGCGTCTTTTGGAAGCACAGAGCAACGGGGGGTATGTGGTCTCTGTGGCCTGTGGTTCAGTACAGTAGTGGTGGTGGTGGTGGTGGTGACCAAGGGGAAGCATCCCATCCTCAGCAAAGAGGGGCTCGGTCGGTTTTACGGGTCTTTTACTGCTCTCGGCATGGCTCATTGCTGAGAAACGCCTCCTTTTTCAGCTGGGGGTCTTGTCAAAATGCTCAATGGTTCTCGTCTAAATTATGCTACCCACTCTAGCTTGTCCGTCCAATACTGACAGCAACGGACGCCGACGCTGTGTAATAAACTACCGTAATGTCGCCCGGCTATGCCTGTTTAGGCCGAGCCGTACCTCTCCGCGAAGCTAACTGCGTCGACCGAGCTGTGGATGTGTGGATGTGCTCCATCGATAATCCCGCTCGCTTACAGTAGACTGGATGGCTTGAATGGCCCGTTTCCCTCAGCGACGAGACCGTAACGAACCGTCAGATGTCTTGCGTTGCTGGCGGCGGGTCTTTGTTCAATCCAGCGTGTTGTGGCTTTCCCCCACTACTCACTACTGGGGGGCGCTGGACGCCGCAATGCAATCCTGGCTGCCCCCCTGGCAGAAAAGAACAATTCCCAGTCTTCCATGCTCGTCGTGGCTGCTGATGGCTCTCCACTCGGCGCGGGTGGGTGAACCCTGGGTTTCAAACGCCTCTCTGCAAGATCTTGGCCGCCATGATTGGCTCCATACTTTGATATCGCGTAATTGAGACTGACTCGAGTGGGCTGTGACATTCACGACCCCATGTCATGATCCGCTCCAGACGGCTTCAATCCATCTTCCTTGGCAACAATAATGACGACACTGAGCTCCATTCCTCCCTCCACAGCCAGCCCGTCCTCAATCTTTTTCTCCATTCTCGTCCAGCGTCGTATACAGACCACGATGCCCAGTATATTATTACGACAAGGTAATCCTTCCGCTTCGCGCAGCCCTACCATCACCTGACAGAAGCTTTGAGGCCCAAGAGTGGCCCTTCCATTCCACTCGGTCGCAGAATTACCAACAAAACCTTGTCCCTGTGAGCGAGCATTTCCCATTTCACTCGACAACAATCCATGGCACAGCGCGTCCGCGTCACATTACCATTACGTGGAGGGGCATTAACACCAGTGGAGATGCATCTTCAAAGCCCACTCGGGCTCAGCAGTCAGCGTTTCACTTTCAAGACTGCAAGCCGCAAGCACCTTGGCGATTGATGCGCCCATGCAGTGGCACCCAGTTGATTTTGCCCGAGTGGGGAACGTAGTGCTCATCACTGTTTGAGAAGCGGCGCAGACCAACGCCTGGCTCGGCGAAATTATCTCTAGGCAGGTTGGCGCACTTGATTGTGTCCGTCATGCTGCGAGTGCATATTCCAGAACATTTCTGGTAAACGATCATCCGCAGCTGTGCATGTCAAGTTTGAATTAGATCAATGAGCTGCGTGAAATGACACGCGATCTGCTTCCTATTCGGGGCATGTCGCTTCTTATCTGACATCCTTTCTATATTGGGACGATGGTAATCTTAGCCATATCTGAGTTTCCGCTTAATGGTTTGACATGTCCCACGGAATTTGCAACTGGTCCAAGCTGTCGAGGGGCCTCCCTTGCATTGGCTTTGGCGCGGAAATATCACGAAAAGCTGAAAAACTCTGACGCCGAACAAGATGGACCCTGTTTCATGCAGATAGGACTAAAAAGCTGGAAAAAAATAAATTCCTCCAACATGGGATCCAAGAGGAAACCAACGTCACTAGGTGCATGTCTACATAGACGAGATTCACCCCATATTGTTTTCGCGCGACAACTCAGCTGCATCGGGCTAGAAATGGGTCTTTCACTGGCAAATAAGTGCCTTGGGCCCTCTGTTTCCATATTTGCGTCATTCCCCAGTGCCAAGAATTGACTGTTGGTCATTCGTGTCTAAACATCACTCGGCGGCTCGTGTGGATATCGTCGTTAACAACCCCACGAGTCTCATAAAAACGGGACAGTGGAGTAGATGTGCTCAAGGCTGTATTTACACGACGGGGCTGAAACTCTTGGCCTTGGCGAAGGATTCTTTGTCGCAAAGTCAGGTAGCTAGCTAGCTGGCATCGCCGCCCCTCGCAGAAAAGGCGGTCGGTGCAGGGTAGGAGGAGTACATGGCACATGGCGTTATGGACAAGCGCATTTCTATCCCGTGTCGACTAAAGACTAGCCGCGTCTTGCGATCTAATTACTTGTCATTTTGCGATACGAATTTTATTGTGTTATCAAAATAGAAGAAAAAGAAAAGAAAAGAAGCGGAACTAGAAGTGTGCGCGGGAGAGCGACGTGCCAAGCGCTTTGAGCTGACCGTTACAACCTCGAGCCCACGTATCTTATCGGACGTGTCAGATATCTCGATACATCTGAAATATCGACTGGGTTAGTTCATAATCGTGGCATTAGGATGAATTAGCCCTTGCAAGTGACAAGGTACCTGCTGCAGAAGGTCTACCACACCCTTCTAGAGTGTTGCCGCAAACGATTTATTAGCCTGGGGCTAAATGACGGCAGTTGCAATCGCGCAAGGCTATCACTTGATGGCTGGAACATTATTCCTCAGCCATGGAATACTTAAAACAAGCCTAGTATGGCCGTGCGATTTTCTACGTGAGAAAAAATAGAGGTGCCTTGATTAAGCAGATGCGTGGCAACATTTGGCGAGTTGTGAATGTCTAAGAACGTGCACGTGTCTATTTCACATGCAATGCTAGTTACGGGCCTTTGTCCCAGTAATTTTCGTGTACAATGGGATTTTTTTGTTCATTTCATATGTATTATTTTGCTGAACTAGACGCCTCACATCGACACTGTCTTGGATGGAGTTTGAGTTCCCTTCCTTAGTCTTGTCCGTGCATGATGTATGTGGCTGGTAGCCAGCCTCGCCGATTGAGTTTTACGCCTTGACACGCCCTGCGCCATCCAAAAGCCATTTGGATGATCCAATGATACACCATTTCCAATCTAGGATCTCCTAAGGCCCTTCATACCAGTAAGACGGCGTTCTGTGTTTGCGCGGGTGTTGACAAAGTCGGGGTTTGAGATTGTGAGCTCAAGACCACCAGAGACGATGTGATCAACGGCTTCGACACCTTGCATGAAGCTATCGCACTGATTAGTTGAGTGTAGAGTAGAATATTAGAGATCTGCATACCTGTGGTCTTGGTTCCCCACTTCGTACTTCCATGCGCCAAAGCGGCCACGGGACAAGATGTCCTTGTCCTGCAGATAGGGAAGCGCCTCGGCCAGTGCGCCGTCACGGTCAAGGTGAGGTGTCGGGTAACCGTGATCGAAACGGCGAACATAGGTGGAGACAATCTCATCATCGGGCTTGAGCATGTCCGTGTTGATGAGTCCCTGGATGCTCTCCGCCAACAAGGTCTCGTGGTTTACTGGCTTATACGAGGACTCGGACACCTCGAGCATAATCGACCAGTAAGGACCGGGCTGCGCATCGCTCGAGGCTGGCTTATCGCCGTTAGCAAGCTGCTTGGTGGGAAGCTTGACCTGCTCGTTAGGTTGGTTGAATGGGGAATAGTTGGAGAAGATGGTGGCACGGTAGAATGGGCAGTTGTCCTCAGGGAAATAGAGCTATGGTGTGTTAGTGAGTGTCAAGCATAGTTTCTACGGGGAAGAACAACGTACCCAGCACTTTTCACCAATTCGCTCTGGGCGCTGCCCACGAATTCCTACTCCAATGACGTTGGTAGAGGAGTAGAACAATGGCTTGCACATCTGCTGAAGTTTGGTATCATCCATGGCCTGGGCGAGGTGATCAACGGCCATGGTAGAGACAAGACTGCCATACTTGACAATAGTTCCTACATCGCCAATTGGTTAGCAAATAGATGGGATTACCCTGCAACTAGATGAACTCACCATCTTTGAGTGTCACTTTCTTGGCATCCGCATCGACCTTTGTCACAGCGCCGTGATCGCCAAAGCGCGTCTTGTCCTTGGCTAGCGTATTAGCCACAGAAATCCAGATGCCTCCGGTGCCATTTTCTGCAGGAAAACGGAACGTTGAGTTTGGCCCCCAGCCACCGGCAACCTTGTTGAGAATAGCGTTGGTGGTGACAAGTTTGAGGTTTGGTGCAGCGACCCGCTCTCCAACCCAAGTTGCGTTCATCTGATATAGTTAGACTAGCACTTCCCAATGCATCTTTCGATTCTACATACGGTATCGGTAGGCACGGCCCAGACCTTGAAGTTGTAAGGCCGCATGAATATCTCATTCAACCGCTCCCCCACATTTCGGATGTTCCACTCATCGAAGTTGGCGGGTTTGTCGGTCGGAGCGCGGACACGTGCTTCGAGGGATGCATCAATCAGGCTAGCAATGCACTTGGCCTGCTCATCCTTTGGAAGAACGGCAATGTTGTTTTGGAACGGGTACGGCACCCAAATCCCTTGGTAGCGGACATACGAAATGCGCTGGTGTTCGTACCAGTCGGTCGGCTTTGGTAGGGCCTCGTTGAGACAGTCGTCAAAATACTTGTAGTGGGAGAAAATGACATGCCCTCCAACGTCAAACAACTACCAAATGCAAACATCAATTTTTGTTCTAGATTTTTTTCCTCTTCAATTCGTCCGTTCTACTCACGAAGCCTTCGGCAGTTACATCGGTTGAAGCTAAGCCGCCGGGTGTTTTATTGGAATCAACAATGAGCCAAGACACTGAGTCCTGCACAGAGTTAGCGTCGCAATAAACTAAACGGGCCAGAAGAGAGACTATACAAGCTGCTGCAGGCGCTTGGCGGCACCTAAGCCCGTGGGGCCGGCGCCAATGACTAGGACATCGACATCGATTTGTTTGGAGGCCATAGCTGCAAAACAATATATTTTGTGGTTGGTGCTTCAACGTGGCTGGTAGCTAACGCGGGGCAAAGGGGATTTTAATTAATCACGTTCAACCACCTTCAGCTACACCACTATTCATATCGAGGCAGTGCACGTACGGGGGGAATGCAATCCATGCCCATGTCCCTGTCAGATTCGTCATTCTGGTTCAGATTTCAGCATCAATCGAGCCCGAGCACGAACGGTTTGATGGCAGCAGCCATCTTGTTCCTGCGCCATCCAATCGGAATCGGGCACAGCATGCGCTCCGTGTGATGGTGGTGAAGGGCTTCGGAGGACACGGACGGTAGACTACTGCGCATTACATGCAAGCTGCCGATCTGTGCTATAGCGGGGTCGAGTAGCGGTTAATAATTTGTGGAAACAATTTACAGGTTGGCGGTGAAGACGCTGCATAGTTGGCGGTTCTTCGCAAGCAACTGCAGTACAGAGTAAAGTCGTGTTGGTTGTTGGTTCTCACCTGCAGCAATTTTTTTTTGTGATGGCGCGGTGAGGCGTTTAGACGAAATTGCCACAATTCATGCGGCCATTCTCTTTGGTGCTAATTTTGGCCACTGCTTACCCTCCTGCCCTTCTCGTGTCTTGGAACATCGTATCAGCAAGGGGCGATGTGACCCGATTATCAGCTATGGCTTGAGATGGCGAGAATTCACCCTACATCTACGCCCTCACTGAATCGCATTTACGCATATAGAATAGCGCCTCAATTTAGACACGGGGATGAGGTGTTGAATACGAGACTCATTTTGTTTCTTGCTTGGCTCTTTTTGTGGGTTTCTGTTTTGTGGCTTGATACTGCCACCTAGCGCTTACGTAGTGGGTGTGGGGGAAGACATCTGGATGGTTTCAGAAGACAACTTGATCGAGGGGTAGTGGAAATTCCGCCTTAAAGCAGTAGAAATGTATCGATTGACATTCCAAGGCTCATCCTCGACGATTTAACCTATGTCCCTGCTTGGAGGACTAGATTTGAGTTATGATGAAATATCATCGACATAGTAGCAATCACGTGTTTCTTGCTCACAGTATCTCATACTTTCGGTTCTACTTTTAGTCAATGTTGTGCTACGAATATGTTGAATTGGCGTTCCAACTTCTTTTACTTGTCCTTTGTGGTACAATGATATGCCGGTTTAGGACGAAATTGGCTTCCTTCATTCCATTTCTGCCTTGTGGCTATGCCTAAATATATAATTCACCTGGAAGGTCTGATTACAACATAGGCCTGGCAGATGCAAAGGACCAAGATTACATACTTGCCTCGGCTGTTGTATATTCTGCTGTAATACAGGCTCCCTCCCATCAAGGGATGGCCTCATCCCTTGAGGTCTAAGACAACACTGCCCTGGCCCTCCAGACCCAATGAGACACAGTAGCCTCTATAGCCGCTGGTTAAAAATAGATGGAATATCTAGAAGGAGGAATGGTTAAGTTTTAGTCTGATATTCAATAGGAACCTACTTTTGCCTTGCCTGAGTATCTTTATAGAGTCGCCCTGTTAGACATGTCGTTGTCTGAGTCCTAGCAATAGTCATCAAAACCTTTTGGATAAAGATACGCATCATCAATGAATAGGTTTATTGCTGGCTTTTCAGAATTCCTGGTTAGTTTGAGGAACTTGGATAATGGACCTCCCTTGAAGCACCATAGGAGATGTCAGTCAGGCAACTGGGCGCTTCTACGCTGCGCGTATTTGGCTTTAAAACCCGACTAATAGTAACGATAGTCGATTGTTGGTTATTTAGTTCGGCAATGCAAGAGGAGATATATTGCGACCCGATGTAGTGAATGCGATCCTCTTGGAACCGATCAATGTGAAAGTAGTTGATCAAACCCATATCCAATTGAAAGAAATAATTGAGGCAAAGATAGATAGTTTTGGGTTGTTCCGGTTGGGGGTTTCGAACTATTGGATCTGCTTTAACTTGTAAAATAGACTGGAATATTTAGAATGTCATTTATTGGGCTAAGTCGCTACTGCAGCCGAATCTCTGTGAAGGACCTCCTTTGCGAAGAACCAAGATCCTCTGGCTGGGCATTTAGTGTGGACCACTGGGTTAATCCATTAGGATCTCAGTACTGAACGGTGAGTCTGAAACTCATCGAAAAAGGATAAAGCAATGTTCTAGAAAACGGCTGCATGTTTTCCATTGATTTGGATGATCAGAGATGATGTACGCGATTAGCGAATTGAGGCTGCCGTGCGAATCAACTGAGACTTCATTTGATCATGTGGCCAACTAGGTCCCCTCAAATTGCCAACAGAAAAACCAAGCTCCCACGGCCCTAGATGTAAAGAATGATGTCATTGAAATGTGACCTAGAAAATAAATGGATGGGTTTGAAACACGTGGGACTCAGAGGTAGCAATCCTATAGTTTAGCTCATGGAATTCACGTCTTCTTTTGTCTCAGATTGGATCGAGAAATAACTATTTAATTTTGCGACTTCTAGGCTACAGGTATAATGCTACCTGAAATCTTGACGTGAGGAATGGGTATCGTAGCAAGCTTGTCCGCTGTTTTAGCCACGCACCATTTGACTGCATTCGCAGGTAGCAGATTGTTCATCCGCGCGTACATTACTCCCTCAGCGATATTGGCCATTTCTTGGCTATCCCAAATTCCTTCTCTCCTCTTCATAGAGCGCAGCAAGTGCAATGCCCTCACCTGAAGCTCGGGGTCTTGGCATAGCACAACCGTCAAACTGAGGCTGGGGATGATGCCCGAAACGAAGGAAAAGGTTGGCAAAGTATCCAATCCCTGGGATTTGATTATGGATTCTGCTTGCTGTAGCAAGAATTCCCATGAATTTGTTGAAGAAGGTATTTGGTTTGACTGGACTCCCAGAAAATTTGCCAATTTTATCTGCTGGATGCAGAGAGCTACAAGCTGAAAAGACTCCAGTTTAGAGAGGTCGTTTCCATATAGTTTGTCTTTCAATAAATTGAATTTACTACTCCAGGCATCGAAGGCTGGAATCAAATCCGCGATAATGTTCTGAGCGGACCTGGGGGTAGGTGGTTGGTCAGGGTTCTCCTGGCGTAATGATGGCGATAGCGTCGTCTCTTGGCGCAAACTGGCCAACCTAGTACTTACTTCTTGGCGAAGTAACATGAAGGATTTGGAGGTCTTGGTCAGTGATTCATATGGTGCCAAGGGATCTCCGCCTACGATGGTAGACTTGATCTGAAGGTCAAACCCGGGAATCACACCACGACCCGTGTAGACGACAATATCATTCGCAAAACCCAGGAGCATAAACTTTATGTGCTCGAAAGGTTCCGAATCATTTCCAGCTCCAGGCCGACATTTTTCGATGTCACTTTTACCAGAGGACTGTCGAGAGCTGAGAAGGGCGTATGCAGCTCGCAAGTGTCGGACTGATTCGGTGTAACGCCCCAAAAGGTTCTCAATGCATATAAAAATGACACAGCATGTTAAAATAACCTCTAGGCTTGATTCGGCATCTGTGGATGTGAAGTGGGCAATCTGACTGATAGCTTCGTTATACTGTTTGATTGAAAACACCTCCAGTGTGTCAAGGCTGGGTGTGTTTTCATGGTCCCATGAGAGCCGCGTCTTGAATCGTTTGTGTGCGCTTCCAAGGGCACAAAGTGCTGCTCTCACAGGAGTTGATACATGTCCCATGGGAAGAGCCTGACAATACCAGAATTCAAGAGGCACAAGGGATGTGTTGAAGTCCAGAATCGTACACGTTTGCACATGATGGAAGAGATCCGCCTCCGAAGGCAGCCCGTGCGGGGTGGGTTCAGAAATCTGATGGCCTGGCGACTGACAAAGAATTGCCCTGTATTGCGTTGAAGCCAGTAAAGCACAATTTGCGGTTGGCTTTGATTTCCGCCTTCGCCCTCGTGTTTCTTTAAAAGCCTTGTAGCCCTCACATGTGCGGCGGTCCTTTTCGCATCTCTTACAAAACGGCTTAGTTTCGTCACATTTGAGATGGCGATTTCTAAATAGCAGTAAGCAGATGACGTACGTACTTGCTACATCGCCGACTTACTTGCTGGGAACACAAGGTTAATCAATCGCACCATGCACGTTTAACCAGGGACTCACGTACCATGTAACACACCCGGTTCTGACCTTGGGACCCCCAAAGCGAACCCACTTTCTCGTTTGCATATTTTGCTCCATGTCGTAAATCAAAATCAGCCCTACGGGGCAAAGGTAGCGAGTGTGTCTTGGTTATTGGCTCTATTTATTTGTCCTGCGGCCTCCTTTCAGCAAGTGTGCTAGCGTGTTGCACAGACACGCATGGCACGTTTCTTGAAACATGCTGCCACGGGGAAATGGGTGGCTGATTGTGGCATCGACAGTGCGACGCTGGCGGGAGCGAAGGAACGAGGAGCTTCTTCATCCCCTTACTAGCGTGGGAAGCGGCACACGGGATTGGACCCTCGAAAAGTCCGACATCTCCGGCATCGATTTAATCACTAGCATCACCTTGACAGAGCCATCGACGGGCTACTCCGGACATAGGGGCCTTTTGGGCCCGTCTTTGTGGGGCCTCGACTCGCCACCACGACAAGTGCCGAGTGCCACTAAGACCCTTTGGTTGTACGCCTGCGGGATAAACCCACAATAGGAGCATGAAAAGCGGCATGGCAAATCCGGAGCTCAATGGCCACCGTGACAAAAGTTTTTTGATCAATGATGAATACATTAGGGTAGCTGTGGCACTCATCTCGTCATGAGCGATCACACTGATGGGTAGGATTGTTCCATGTCTGACACCAGCTTCATTGCAGAGAGCGTTTCAGTATCAATTGTGACAGACTTAGGGACGGACTCAATGGCACCTACAATTCTGTTTCAAGGATTGATCCGTGGATTGACCGTCTTGCTACATGCCTGTCCCTGGCGACTGGAACTTGCGCCGAGGGCTTGACTGAGCTAAGGGTTTGAGGATTACACCGGTAAAACTTTGTCTATATTCCAACGGTTGAGAGAGTTGAATGCCAAATAGGGCAATCATGTGGGAGCCACTCCTGCATGAATTAGCTTGTCTATCTGGTCCGATTTCAAGAGATCATCTCCACAGATGAGTGCCGGGGTGTCTTAGCTAGACTGAGGAGTCAGTAGGGTTGGACAATCTTGAAGAACAGCACCTCATGAGCTGCCCCGGTTTTACTCGGATGGGCAATGAATTGCCTACATGATGTTAGACAGTGGAGCAGATATTCTGACACTTGTTTGAACCCGTTGGACGAGACTTGTAACGCCTTCCATGCAAAACGCTTGGCTCAACGGTTTGCTCCCGGGTTAGTGTCGGATGCGGGGGCCCCGAACGGGAGCCGAACGGGTCCCGAAATTTGCGTCCGTGTGATTCGCTCGGAGAGGGCATGGCCGATGCTGGCGAACGGGTTCATGTAGAGAAGAGGACCTAGCGGACCATACATTTATTTTAATTAGGATATGATAGTTGTTTAGGATAGCAAACAAACAAATCAGACCAATCAGACGACTGCCAAACAGAACTTAGAGAAACGGTCTGTTGCTGATGTTTCTCAGTGCTAGTTTCTTCGGCCCATCCTTAGCCGATGCTGATCTGCATCCATCACTGACATATTTGCCCGAAAAATCAATAAAGACCGGCTATGCGACCAGAAAGTCTAACATCCAAGCCGGTGGCACAATCCCCGATTACCTTTTGCTCGGCGCAATTTCGAGATCTACTATTTTGTAATTGACACACCGTGCGTCATGTCTGAATACAGCGAGCTACCTCACCATGCCTCGCTCAAGACGTCCGAGTTCGTCATGAGCACTGCAAAGGAGGACCTGGAAGCACTCCTGACTCTCTTACACGCCTCAAAGCTTGGACCTAGAACCTTTGAGAATTCGGATCCCGGTGGCAAGTATGGCGTCACGTACGAATGGATGGCTAATACCAAGGCCTATTGGGAACATTCTTTCGATTGGTAATGCCATTTTGCTGTAATATTTCACCTGAATCTAAAGTAACATGGCTGTTTTAAGGTCTGCGGTGGAAAATCACGTTAATGCATTCCCGAATTTCATATCAGAGGTAGTTGACGATGACGGGAGAACCCAAGCCACCCATTTTGTCGGTCTCTTTTCCAAGAAGAAGGATGCCATTCCCCTGATGTGCATCCATGGGTGGCCAGGTAAGAACTGTGTTGAAAAACAATTCCCGTACTTACGGGATCCTATTAGGCAATT
The DNA here is from genome assembly GCA_020809705.1 of Calonectria ilicicola. Lineage (NCBI taxonomy): Eukaryota > Fungi > Ascomycota > Sordariomycetes > Hypocreales > Nectriaceae > Calonectria > Calonectria ilicicola. Next base: position 7,456,020 of record CP085826.1, read on the forward strand.
TCTTGGAATTTCTCGGTGTTCTGTCCTCTCTGGTGAAGAAGTATACACCTGATGAACTTCCGTATCATGTTATTGTCCCTTCATTGCCAGGATATACATTCTCAGAGTCACCGCCTCCAGAAAAGGATTGGAAACTCGAGGATTCTGCACGCATTATGCACAAACTTATGGTCGGGCTAGGTTTCGAGGCTGGATACGCTTTGCAAGGTGGCGATATCGGTAGCTACACGACCAGAATTATGGCAAAGCGTTATGACTCTTGCAAAGGTGAGATATATCCTTTATTAAAGAGTAAATTTCTAACAACTATTATAGCTTTACACCGTAAGACTACTCCCAAAAGAGCGGGGTATCGGATACTGAATTACTTGATGTAGTAAACTTTTGTGTCATGACTTGCCCTGATGAGACGGTTCATGGCAGACTCCCAATCGAAGATTTCGAGCGGAAAGGCCTCGAACGAGCTGACGACTTTGGAAAATTTGGAACTGCATATGCTGTGGAGCATTCGACTCGGCCAGCCACGATTGGCTTCGTACTATCATCAAGCCCTTTGGCGCTACTTGCATGGTAAGTAGGAAGAGACGTCCTTTGTGGGCTCGGAATTAAAAACATATTCCAAGGGTTGGCGAGAAGTATCTCACATGGACTGATACCACACCGAATTTGGACGAGATTTTGGCATCGGTCACGTTATATTGGTTGACGGAAACATTCCCTCGTGCAATCTATCCTTACCGAGAGGTGTGTGACTACAACGATATATTTGAGCGAAGCATCGCTGATTAGCTTAGGAAATCATTGAGGAACAACAACAAGCCAAATCTGAGGCCGATTGCCGGAATGTATTTCAACAAGGTCCAAAGCGATACATGAACCACACCGATCCTCAGTTATACTGTCAAAAGCCTCTCGGTTATTCTTGGTTTCCTCGTGAGATAGCGCCGATGCCGAAGTCATGGGTAGCTACTACCGGAAATCTGGTTTGGTATAGGAGCCATCAGAAGGTTTGTCCATCAGCTTGACATGTTCGGGTCGTGACGCGATCGACTGATGAAGATATAGGGCGGCCACTTTGCCGCGATGGAGCAACCAGATATTCTGCTGGCTGATATTGAAGATTTCTTGGAACAAGTCTGGATCAAAGGAATTCATTAAACGCTGTAAGTAGCGGTCGGGGGGATATCTATGTATCCAGATTTGTTTTATTAAAAGGCCATCTTCTGGGACAAACCTTGTATCTGAGTCAGATACATTTGCACGCCTGTATAATCGGTTCACACCACCGCCATCGCCAACTCGATTGGCACGATTGAGACATTGGCTCGGCTACAGTAGCCCGCAGACAAGTAGTGGAGTAAAATGTCTCAGAAAAGAATTCATGACTGGTTGCATCATCAAACTTGGGGCTGAATGTGATTGGGCTGGCACCCGCCGACACGGCTTGCTTATCGATAAGCTTGTTGCATCTGGTCGTATTGCCACAGCGGCCAGCCCGGCTCATCATGGACTTGGCATAATCATCTCACTTTCGACAGGAGCAGATGACGAAAATTGAGATACGAAAGGCCTAAGAGTGTTGAGAAATGGACATTCACATGTTGCTCGCTGACGCTCGGCCATCGCCACGTCTGGAACCCCAGCAGAGCGCGGTAGCTTGATCCCTCAACGGAATAGTGAGCTGACTATTTGCTGACAATTGATGGCCCGTCAAGTACCAGAGCCCCGTCAATATTTCGCACAGCGGACATGAGCCGGTAGACTCTGCGCTGAGGACTCCCTTCTCCCGTGAAAGTGCCAAAGACGCGTCCTATAAGCACCACAATCTAAAGTTATCCAGCGGCGACAGTAACAAGGTGATATGGCGTGCCCCTGTAAAGTCTGAGCGGGTACTAACCCCGCAAAGGATCATCCCACCCGTGATAGCCCCTCACGAAACCCCGACGGTCCCGCCGAGAAAGGCTGTTGGTGGTCCTCGGTGCGAAATGAGTTTGACTTCGGAAAAACTTCGAACAAGGCCACCGCGGCTGCAATAGAGACCGAGCTCCTGGATCTTGACAATGTCGAATCAACACCGACATCATCTAGAGAATCCGTCCGACGGGTCGCCATAGATTCGACAGATACTCCTCTAAGTCCCAGTTACGATGGATCTTCAGTATGCTCTTCCACTACTCTGCCCACAATGGGTGTTATGACAACAAGTCCGTCCCTTGAATTAATGCCAAACTTTTTGGGCGAGGTGCCATCTGTTCCCTGGCAATATGAAGGCTCCTGGAAGAAGAGGAAGGCACCAGATGAGCATCACCGGAATGATCGGGACAACGACGATGGCAAATACCTAGAGGCTAATGAGGGGAATAAACGCCAGAGACACTCTGTCTTACCTCAGATTTCTTCCCAACACGGTCCCAAATCCTATTTAGCCTGTCCCTTTTACAAACTTGACCCTGTAAAACACAATGGCTGCCTCAAATTTGCTTTGAAAAGCATTGCTGCCATCAGGGCCCATATTCAGCGATCGCATGTCTCCTACAATAACCTTTATTGCCCCATATGTCGGTGCACTTTCGAAACCCCACAAGACTGCGAGGCACACATCCTAGGTTGCTCGAGGATTACTGTGACCGAATTAACCCAAACCGAATTTCTCGGCCTCGCCCATCTGCCGCGCGCTGGCTCTATATCAAAAGCTTGGTACCAGATTTGGGATAGAATCGTTAAGGGAATGTCCGACCGGCCGAGCTCACCCTTTCTTGACCTTGGCCAGTCGACGACATTCTTTAATCACAACAATGAGTGGATGTTGCGAGACAAGTTACCATCAGTGCTACAATCACTGCATATACGGCTAGAACCAAGTGTTGCGTCATCTCTTATTGACAAAATTGTGGGCATTTGTGAAGAGGCTTCCCTGGCCTCGGCACAAGGATTCTTTGACGATGCTGATAAATTCAGAGAGCCGGCAGCCCAAGGATCAACAGAGCAGATCAATGAAAATAATTTTCCAGGCCCAGCTCCTGACCCGCTAAATGAGCTACCTGCATTTAGAGCCGAGGATCAATATGTAAAGGATGCAGCTCCAAAACATGCTCAGGGAGAGGGCCTTGGTTTGAGCAACAATGAGCCTCAAGAAAAAGAAAAACTTGCCATGGTTGCTCTCGCCCCTGTTCCGCAGGCGCATCAACTCGAGAACACAGGCCCTCCAGGTACAGTTACACGCACAAAGCTTGAGTTGGACAAGCGCCCTCCCCAGCCATTGGGAACTCCGCAATTCGGATTGCTCATGAGGGACGATCATTTTAAATCCAGGAGCTACCTCGTAGCTGACGCAGACTCGGATTTGAAAATGGCATGCCCGTTCTTCAGGTTCCACCTCGGCCGACATTTGGAATGCGCAAGCTTCTCTGCGCGAAGCTTCCCACATGTCCTACAACATCTTTCCAGAAAACATACATTGAGGTGTTACTGCCCCAACTGCTGCAGGACGTTTGAAAGTGATGTTATTCGCGACAGTCACGTTGCAGCGGCGACTTGTCAAACATATTCTGGACCGCCCCTTGGCTTTAAACCCGGGGAGTTTGAAAACATGGTGGAGGCGACAAGAAATTATAGCGCAACAAATGCTGAAAAGTGGTATAGTCTCTGGGATATTCTGTATCCTGATTTTCCCCGCCCTCAGAATGTATTTCACAATCCAGAATGGCCACTTGAGTGGCTGCTGGCCGTACTCCAGTGCTTTTTCGACGAAGTTCATGCACTGCGACCAACCGTTGCCGGAGCCAACCATTTTATGCTGGGAACGACATATGACACGGGGAGCTTCAATCATCTTTGCGCGCAAATTATGACTTTCGCCAAAAACATGTATTACAATACTCCGGCTCCACCGACATGGTTTAAGGCACCACCTGCGGGCACCACTTCTGGCCCGACAGCTTCGAGCTAAGCAACCAAGCGCGATGATGCAAAGATCCGACTTTGATCTACTTCATTTCAAGTACTGCATTGCAAGAGGATCATTAATCAGGGGACAAACATGAGACACCAAGCAATTACCCAGCCACCCACACAGCTACTTGACCACTAAATCAATGTAGCTGAGGGTATTACATTCAATTAGCTATATCTCCTTTGGAGACTTTTATATCCTAAGCTTGTTAGTTATCTATCACACTTTGGTCATTGGGTCATAACGAGAGATTGAAAGAGCCTTAATTCCTATGAAATAAAGAGCAGTCAACTATGTGTTTTATAGCTAGGTCCAGCCCCAATTGGCTGTGGGGCTGCGACAACGCATTGAGGCCGTGAGGCCATCGAGGCCAGCCACAACTAGTCTCCACATTATCAAATTAATAAATTTAGCAATTATTTATTTTATCGGGCACTGGTTTAGGATCTTGTGTTTTCTGCTCCCGCTTGACCGTCTTGTAGAAAGGGTTGTGGATTAAATTTGGGCCACCTCAGTCTAATTCAGGCTATTGAGAATCCCGACCAATGATGTCAGAGGCTAGTGCTGTTGTATTATTAAGCCGTCAACCCCACAGACGTCATTTTGATGAATTGGCTTGTTCAAGGTTGCTGCAATGTCCAATTTTATTTATACCAAGGTTGCAGAATGGAGCGACGGCAAACGATGGAGTTCCACAATCCCGCTGTAAGATGCTTGAAAACGTAAAACGTTGTCATTGACTGCTAATGGTTCTGTCAGTGCGGCGAGTGCAGGGCAAGGAAGCTGAAGGTGTGTTTCTCGGAACTCAGCACGTCGCCACTGACAATGGCTAGTGCTCCAGATCACGCCCGAGTTGCAGTTTCTGTACAAAACACCAGAAGGAGTGCACTTATTTGTCCAGAAGACCTAGGACACCGTTAACAAAAGCGTACATGCATGACGTTAACTTAGGCCGATAACAAGCGCTGAACTGATGGCAGGTACGTTTCGTCACTTGAACAGCGGATTAAGCAATTAGAGCAGATGCTGCTCGCCAAAAGCCCACCTATAAATCTGGATGATGCTGTTTTGCAGGATGGGCCTCTGTTTGAAGCACAGCTGTCGAATGGCTTGCCCGTTGAAGAAACAGTTGAGGCATCTCCAACTAGCAGTGATTCAAAATCTAGATTATCAACGCCTGATCCACTGCCTGTGAAACCAAGCGGATTTGATTGGGGAACAGGAGGCGATGCTGCCGAGGAATCCAATGACAGCCAAAGCATCTCGTTAAGCCCAGAGGACGGATATTTAGGTACTTCTGTGTTCACATTCTAATCCTACACCAACTAAGCGCTCGCAGGAAAGTTTACGAGGGTGGCGCTCCTGCGTACATTGCACAAAATTGGCTGTCTCTGGAGTAACGCATCGATTCTTTCACCGACATACCCATCCCACTTGCAATTTACGGGCGAATCTACAAACTGCATACCGTGGAAAGCGCTTGAACGTCCTGATTCTCCAGAAGGGTTTGCTGAATTTCTTATCGATGCCTATTTTCGTCATTTCCACACTACCTATCCATTGCTACACGAAGCAACATTTCGCGCACAGTATAGCGAAGTGATTCCAAGACCTCCTAAAGAGGCCTGGTCTTTACTCAGTCGCGTCGTGTTTGCTATCGGAGCATGGTGCACGGGATGCCGGATCGTTGTTGATGAAGAAAATGACTCTTCCGATTGCTCCCAATTATTTGAAGGTATCGACATGTTTAAATCAGGCTCTCTCGCCATGGTGCAAGCTTTGACGCTCTTCGGCTGCTATTTGCACAAACAAAGCAAGTCAAATTCGTCTTCCATATACCTTTCTGCTGCTGTGAAAATGGGAATGAGTCTTGGATTGCATCGAGAATTTCCAGATTGGAATATATCGTTACTTGACCGTGAGATGCGGCGAAGGGTGTGGTGGGGCTTATACGTCCTTGAGAGCGGCCACTCGATTGCCATGGGAAGACCAATCCTTCTGCCTTGTGGTCGGGCAATAGATATAAAGCCACCATTGAATATTTCTGAACAGGTTCGTTCTGTTCTCCATTCCTGGATCCCAAGCTAACGATGACAGACGATGACAGTCGCTGACAGCGAGGACCACCATGGAACCAAGGGAGTATTCGGGTTTAACAATCTATTCTAACCTCATAGCACAAGCTGAATTTCATTTAATGATAAATGAAACTTATAATACGTGCGTCAACAACCCAGATTTACCTGCCAAGGATCTTCTCAATGCCGACGCCAAGATTGATGCATGGGTTAAATCACTCCCACCATACTTGCAAGAAGACTTTCCGACGCAAGGGTCATTTCCGAGACTGTCGTTTGCGTCTCACCATCTCTTGTGGCGAGTCCGATGTCTGAAGATTGTGTTATTCTTCCCTACTGTTGTTAGGTTTACAAGGAGACATTTGGAAGGTGACCGGGAGACAGGGACCAGCGATCAGCAGGAAGCAGTACGCATTTGCATCAACTATGCTCATACTATTATTACATCCATTGAACGATTCTTTGCTAAAGAGTCTTCGGACCCTTTGCGGGATTGGTATGCACGGTGAGAGTGCTAACTGTATCTGTAAAAGATATCGTGCTTACACTTTTTAGCTATTGTCTGATCCAAAGCGCGCTCGTCTTGATCCTTGCGCTTCAAGCAAACTTTGATTTCTTACAGAACAGTCGTGCAATGCTGGTTTCTGATTTTGACAAGATGAAAGTCCTTTTGGAAAATGTTTCAGGACGCGACACGTTTGCCAAGATGATTCTTGATGTAATGGATCAATTTACAACAAACCCCCCACAGGGCGACTTTCCAGGAATGCAGGAAGAATTTATTAGAGACAATTTCAATGATCTATCGGCTTTACCTCTTGATGGACAATTTGATAGCTGGTTGTGGCCGTTGTGGAACGAGTCTGAGAGGGACCCAATATCGTAGCAAGAAAATTTGCACTATGGTATTTTGCGTATTAACCTATTTTCCAAAGAACTCAATACTTGAGAAATACGAGTACATTTTTCAACTAGCATGCATCAAACTTTATATAGCAGGGATAAAAAAAACAGATGGATTGAATACAAATATCGTGTACTATCTAGCCTCCCCTGTTCCAGCATGCCTCAATTATCTTACGCCTCACCATATCTTACCCGATAGTAGACTCTTTGTATCTTTTGACATTTTGATAAAAAAAGCATTGCCCGACTGATGGTTGACTATCATGAGTTGTTTCCCCATCACTGTGCCCAAACCATGATCTGAGGGGCGATATTGTGGAGGCAGCCATATTAACCGCGAACCGTCCAAATTTATCCAAGCAGAGTCTTTGCTATAGCCATAGCCGACAGTTTTAGCGTCGGTTGGATGATTGATATATTTGCTGGCGGTTTGGGAATCATCCCTGTCTTTGGTTGTAGGTTGTGATCTAAAAACATCATCAAGATTGATCATGCCTTGGTCAGTCAAAATGAACGAGTCATTAGGGAATGAGATGTGGATAGTGGAGATATCCAACGAGGCTCGCAAAATACCCGTCTCCACCTCAATAAGTAGAATTTTGCGGGTGTTTCGCCTAGCATGCGCCAACCACTTCCCATTCGGGGATAAAGCTAAAGCGGTCCATAAACTATAATCTTGAGATTCAATAGGTATGAACCGTGTGCTGTTTGTGACCGTATCATAGAATAACACCTCGTTTCTGCCCTTTCTTTCCATCCGTACTGCAATTAGTCCTGGAGAAGCAGCCATATTTCTGCCCTTGCCCTTCTCAGACGGGAGTTTCAATTCACGATGAAGCATGCCTGTATTGACATTCCAGAAACATATACTATCTCGCATTAAGGCGGCGACCCACTGACACTCCGGGTTTCCGTCATGGGACACCACCACATCATTGATGTGGCCTGGTGCTTTTAGTTTATAGCATAGCTCGTTTTTCAATAGATCATAAATACGAATTTTTGAAAGGCCCTTTACTGAAGCAAGTAAATGGCAGTCGGAAGAGAATGCCATTGAAATCGCAAATTGCCCAGGAAAAGGAAAGCTCGATGAGAGCTGACCTGTGTGTACATTCCAGACTTGGATCTTCTCGAAGGAAACAACCGCGGCCAAGCTTCCATCGGCAGAAAGAAACAGATTCTCGAATGTAGGTAGATCCCTAAAAGGTGGCTGCGCGAAAATGGCTGGAACATCCCACACCGACACCTCATTTTGATTACACGCTGCAAGTCGAAGGTTGTCTGAGGAAACCGAAATTTCCCAACAGCCATGTCCGCTTGGTGTTTGAAACTTTTGCAATAGTTTCTTATCTCGCATGTCATACAGCCATAGTGCATTTATAAATCCAGCTACCATCCAAGACCCATCCGAGGAAAATGCGATTTGGTCGCAGCGATGCTGCATGGTGAGCCACAGATGACAGCTTTTATTATCCAAGTCCCATAACCATACTGGGTTTTTGGAGTGGCCAGTGATGGACGTCAGCAAAATCTGGTGTGTGTTTGGGAGGAACTTGGCACAATCGACCTTGGTGTCTCTGTGTCTTGGGCTTACATACTGCTCGCCCGTATGCACGTTGAGAGCTAAAGCTTGAACTAATTCTGGTAATTCCTGACGGATTACGATAAGAATGCCATCCGATGAAAATGAAAGCCTAATGTCGCCTTCAAATCTCATTTTCAAGGGCCATTTTTGGACGACCCGCTTCTCAACGTCCCAAAATTCCAATTCCCTCGCAAAGCACACTGCTAATGACTGGCTGTCGGGTGAAACCTCCAAGTAAAGGACTTCTCGACCGTTCATATTTGCAGTCCATTGGATAGCTTTGGAGTCTAAATCCCATATTTCGAGAGAATCATGTCCATTATCGCGCTGAGACCTAGATATGCTGTTGTCTGGGTGGTTGTAGTCTGATTCATCTTCCATAGCCCTCCAATTTCCAAGATTGGAGTCATCGGAGATGGAGTATCTACATATGGAATCCTCTGAGTCATAATCTTCTGGGATGAGATCTTTCTCTATGTAGGTGATGGAATCCTCAGAGTTGGAATCGGAGATAGAGTCCTCAGAGCTGGAATTGGTGCTAGATTCCCCAAAACTTACGTCCCCAGAGATGTAACGTCCATGGGAATCATGTTTATTTACACCAGCTAGCCATTTGCAATCCGATGAGATTATTATATGTGAGAATTCCCCACCAATCCGTTTAATGGTTTGCGTGGCGCCATTTTCAATATCCCAAATCACTATACCACTAGGGCTATCAGTGATCACAGCCAAGGACTGGTTTGTTGGGAAAAAGATATTTGAGATGTTATCGCGTTCAAAAATATGTAGACATGAACTCCAAGAACTTTCAACGGGTGGTTTCTCCTCTACAAACTTCGGGCTGTGCTTGTTGAATAGATTCCGGATGACACTCTTTTCCGGGCTAAAAATTAGACCAGAGGTGTATATCTGCAGGGGATATTCTTCAATAACAGGGCGAAAATAGAGAAAAAAACGACGAGCATCCTCGACGAGTGCAAAATTAGTTCCAAAGAGCTCCGTGTTCGCATTAAATGATGCCTATCGAGCGACCCGATCAGTACCAAGTCAAGAGATATATCGGTGCTTAAACGTACTGATAGTAGCTCCTTGATTCTATTCAAGGATGTAATCGTCGCCGATAAGTTGCGGCTTAGGCTAAGTGCCTCTAGCCAGAACAGAAATTTGGTAGTAATGAAAGATAGTGCATTGGCATTGTCCAATATCTGGTAGTCGTACTGAGACAGGCTATCTTCCTTGCAGATCGTGTGGGCATGATATAAATGCTCAACCCAAAAAACGCATGAGTAAACTCGGCCAGATAGGGGATCAGGGTTAGGGCGGTGATCAAGGGCTTGGTCCACGGTGACCCCGGGATGAGTTAGGCCATAAATATCTTCCTTCAATACATCCATAGCCTGAAGACACTTTTCAAATATATCGTGATGGTGCTCAGCCAATCCAAATGGAAATAGTAAGGTCTTGGATCCTTCCAGCAAGAACTCCTTCGCTGACTGATGCACAAAATACATGATACCTTCTCTAACCGTCAGGAATGAGCCACATTCCTTAATGATATCAAAGACCTCATCTTCATCTTCTGGTAGTTCCTCAAGAAACCTCAGTTCCTCTAGAGCGATTGGACGATATACAGTCGATGCGATAGCGAGAATTTTGATGAAAAGATCAGAGCTATTCGAGGAATCGATTTGTTCCATCATAGTTTTATAAAATTCGTAGAGGCCCGCGGGAAACAGCAAAAGCTGCTTTTTAATTTCCCAGCTTCTGGTCTTTTCAAGTTGTTGACAGACCAAGGCCACCCACAGAAAGGTACCGTGGGCGTTTTGGGATAGGTAGTCTCGTACAAGCTGTGCGGTGTTGTCTTTGAACCGCTTCTTGACAGTTAATTGACCCACCCGGTGCTGAATGTAAATGTAAACTGCTTGGGATATTGAATCTTGGTTTAGCTCCAGAGGAAGGGAAAGTTTCTCTTCAGCCTCCTCCAGATACTCCTGAATCTCAGCTCGATTGCGACTGGAAATGACCCACTTGACCTTGGAGGATAAGCTTGAGATGATGAAACCCAGAAGGAAATCTAGATCCATTTGGCATTCATCCAAGGCATCAACAACGAGATAAGTATCTTGAAGTGTGGGGTCTGCCAACATCTTGGACAACGCATCTTCCATTGCCACTCTCGAGTTCCAGTGCCTGGTATCTTGCGCTACATGCTGCTTGTCACGTAGATGGGACAATAGAGATGGGTTTTGTACCGCAAGAAGGTAAGCAAGTCCCCGCAAAACAGATGTAGCATTGTTGAGGCCTGAATTGGTCGCCTGACAAAAGAAATATGATAGCGAGATCTCACTGTCTGGATCCTTGAGCTTTGTGCGCGGCGAAAGTTCGTCAATAATGCCACAAAGCAGCATCGTTTTACCCTTACCAGGGTCACCTCTGATCCAAAGCAACCGGTGTTCATCGAGGTCACGCCAAGACAAGAACTGGGGGTTCTGTAGGATCCAATGGTACGAGTCCTTCAACAAGCCGCCCCTAGTTTGTTCGATACGGACTTTGTCTTCCCGTGGATCGGTTGATTGCAACGCTGCTAAGAATCGACTTTGGTCCTCCTGATCTGGTCGGTTGGTTTCTGTGTAGTAATTGTTTGTAGTGCTGTAGCTGTTTCCTATATGGGCTTTAGAGGCCCCCTCTAGATGGACGGACCCAGCCGTATTGCTCTGCATCGTGGGCGAGGCTAGGCGTTTGGCTTTGAGGTCGTATGAATCCGACCGGGTAGATGTGGTGGGGTATTCAGCCTCACCTTGCCGTTTTGCTGGCTAGCCATCGCCTGCAGGGCTTGATCCGCCCCCAGAAACGCGTGCTGGGATGATCGAAAAAATCGCTCATACTGGCAAATGAAGTAACCTGACTAAATCCTTTAGTCTGTCCAAAGCTCACTTGCCAAAAGCAACACACAGCTAGCCGACAGCTGCGAATGTTTGGATCGCGGCCCATATACTCGCCCAACTTCTTTGAGGTCTGCCTGAAAAACAAGAAGCGGCTTTCACTGGGATTTCTCCCGAGGCTTCGGAGTTACAAAAGTGGCAGCTGCGTCCAACAACAATATATTGAGTACAACAAATTATGTGATAATACTTCTCGCAATATTAAGCGTCAATAATATCTAGGTTCTATTAGAAAGCGGAGGTATGGGTACGCGTGTACAATCTATTGCAGGGGACTGCCGGAACCGATGGCCATAGTTTCTGTCAATAAATTCACCGTGAGGATCCATGCCTAAATTTACCCGATTAGGTTCTCAATTGCGCCCCCGAGATGGCCGCCAGATTACAGATTATTCCAATTCTCATTTGCTGAATGCTCAACCATTGATAAATGTTCTTTTTTTTTTTTTTTAGGTTACAGATAAAGAAGCTTCAAACTGCCCCCATCCGCTGCTGTATTACCAAGTATTCCTTGTGACATTTTCTTAGGCCCCCGATCCATTGATCCAACAGTGCCTTCGCTTAGAGGACAGACCATGGTGGGACTTTTTAGACTTGGCGCCCTTTCCCAGGTGCTTCTTCAGGGCACTCGCGCTCCAGACTTGCCCGCCGAATTTACTACATCCTCCGACTTACATAGAGAACTCAACGATACCTTTTGTCCTGCACATACGAAACAATTTACAGGATCAATTGGCCTTAGTCATGGCAAGGACCTTTTTTATTGTAGGTGGACACCGAGAGCGCGGCTGGTGCGAAACTAACTCTGGAGGTTTCAGGGTTCTTTGAAAGCGCCTCTGACCCTGACAATGACCCTTTGCTCGTGTGGCTGAGTGGGTACGAGTTTCATAGTAACCCCTTCTGCTAGCGGTAACACTAAACCTTTCATCTCAGTGGTCCGGGAGCAGCTAGCACCTTTGCTGCTCTGACAGAGGTTGGGCCTTGCTGGGTCGACGCGACCGGGGATTCGACATATCACAACCCATATCACTGGGCGCAAAATGCCAATTTATTAGTACTAGAGTAAGCTCATTCGAAATTTTCCTACTAAACTGAAACCAGTTTATGATATGAATGTATTAATTATTTTTAGCCAGCCAGCTGGTGTCGGTTTTTCTCGAGCAAGCCCTGATGTAAATCATCAAGTAACCACACTGGAACAAGCTATCGAGGATTTTGTGGATTTCATGCTTGAGTTTACCACAAGATTCCCTCATCTTGCCAACAAGACTCTGCATATTGCAGCCGAATCTTACGGAGGGCGCTGGGGCCCTGCATTCATGAACAAGCTGTATAAGCTCAACCGTGCCCAGTCCCGAAGAAGTGTTGCTAATCCTCTCGGGTCCTTAATTCTTGTCAATGCAGTTATCGGGACACTTGGGGGACATTTGTCGACATCCAAATACGAATTTGGGTGTCCAGAGGACAGCATAGCCGCCAAACTTGGTTTCGGCTTTAATGACACGGTTTGCTCCAAGATCCAAGAAATCGGCGCATCATGCGAAATTTTTGCGCAAACTTGTGAGACAACAAATGATCTCTCTATATGTGCCAGAGCATCTCAATATTGTGCGGGGATAGGCGCTATGATTGATTATGGGAACCGAAGCCCATACAACGGTATGTAATGAGGCAGCGTTTGCCCCAAAGAGCTTGCGGCTAACGCAGTCCTCCAGTGCAAAAGCCATGTGATGATCCAGAATATTATTGCAGTGGAGGGTTAAGAACATCTGAGACATGGTTTGGGAAGAAAGAGGTTGCAGAAGCCCTTGGTGTTTCTGATAGTGCATGGGTAGGCACTAGCATCAAGATTGAACAGGCGTTTGCCGAAAGCGGTGCATTGACACAGTCAGTGGTCCCAGAGATGCTTGATCTTCTGAATAGTGAATCCATCCGAGTTCTCGTTTTCAACGGGGATCTTGACTTTTTGGTGTAAGGTCACACCCGAGTGCTATGGTTCTGTCATAGAAGTATGCTGACTCAGTGTAGAACAACTCCAGGGCAAATCAGGATCTTTGATGAGCTGCGTTGGCGATATCAAATCGACTACAGACAAGAAAAGTGGAAAGAGTGGACTATCAAAGGTGACAAAGGTATATCGCGTGGAAAAACGAAGTCATCCCATGGCCTAAAATTCGTCACATTTGAAAATGCTGGCCACATGGTACCGGCCGATGACCCTGTAGCGGCAGCTAGGTTCTTGACCAAATGGCTTGAGAAATGATTATGTGGACTACTGGAAACAAGTCAAGGTACCTAGTATGTGACTGGTATTTCTCGCTGTTAGTTGCGGTAATCTTTTATATTTAAAGCACCGCAATTGAATTTGAGCTGAACACGATTGAGTTCATCACCTTGTATTTATGGTCAAATATATTCAAACCTTTCGCAAGGCATACGCGGCAATTCAGGGTATAAACAATGCGGCAGTCGTTCTCATAGAAAGCCTGAGGGTATCCAAAGTTATCGGATTTGGAAAATTAGAAATCCATGACTGCGCAACGGTGGAAATTGGGTTCTCACGACGGATTCGACTTTACGCATATTCTAGAATCTATGCACATTGTTTAATAATATATTTAAATTATTCTTAGCTAACGAAGTTGCAACTCAATTTGTGGATTCTACATTCTTGGATGAGGGAGATCAGAGAAGGAAAAAGATTAGCATAATGGACCATGACCTTCGCAGTGCTTCCATTGCATAAGTCTTATGACCTTTGGGAAGGTTTTCGGGGAGGCCAAAGCATTTGTCTTCCTGGTGACTTGACCATAAGTGCACCTTTCCATACATATTTGACATTTTCTGGATTTGCAAACAACCCGATGTTCTCCAGCGGATTCTCGTCAAATGCAATCATATCAGCGTCCCAACCAACCTTGATGATGCCCTTTTTCGGCGCTAAAGCACCCAAAGTCTCGGCCGAGTTGGCCGTGCCGGCTTCGATAGCTTGTAATGGAGTTAGTCCTGCTTTGATAGCGTATACAACCTCGTTGCCATTGTGGCCGTGGGCCGTGTCTGATTCGGGGTCTGATGAAGCCATATCAGTCCCTAAGGCGATTTTGACGCCTTTTCTGACTGCCAATTCGTACGACTTCATGTGAGATTTGGATATTCCAACCATCTTTCTAGCAGTCTCTGGGTTGAGCTTATTGAGATTGCGAAGACCTGCTTCAACGACATGGCGCGTGGATACGAACGTGACGCCATGAGAAACCATCAAATCAGCAGCCTCCTCATCAAGATAGCTGCCATGCTCAATAGTATGAGCGCCTGCTTTAATAGCGGCAATGATTCCCTCCTGGCCATGGGCGTGAACTGCAACAGATCTCCGTTGTAGAGATGCCTCTTCTATTAGAACTACCAGCTCAGCATCCGAATATTGCCGATAATGGGGGTTATCTGTAGTACTCATGACACCACCGGTGGCAAGTACCTTGATACATTGAGCGCCACGGCGAATCTGTTGCCTGACAGCCAGGCGGCATTCTTCAACTCCATCAGCAATTGCAAGAGCGCAGACGCCAGCATGTGGACGTTCATGTCCAGTGCCTTGGCGGCTATAGACAAAATCGGCTGGTAGCGTGCATCCATCACAACTCCCACCAGTAATGCCAATAGACGCTCCGGCGGCAAAAATATTTGGCCCCAAGATGATACCAGCCTTGACAAGAGGTGCGACCTCCAGGACATAAGAACCGACATCACGGACAGAAGTGAATCCAGCCATTAGGGTTTGGTGAAGATCGCGAGTGACAGCTGCACCACAGGTTGCAGGATGTGTTTGCACAATCTCTGGAAAGTCCACTTTTGTAGTCCCCATGAAGTGGGTATGACAGTCCCAAAGGCCAGGTAGAAGATAGCGCACGTGGGTTCTTGGGGCCGAGGCCAAAGTATTGGGGATGCTAGACTGGGGCCCCACGAATGTAATGGATCCATCCTCAATAGATAAACCAACGGCGGCGTTGGAGAAAGGTGCACCTCGACCAGGAATCAAAAGATCTGCAAAAATGCAGAAAAGTTGATCTGGTTGTTGATCGGGTGCAAGAGAGAATGTGGTGTTGTTGCCATATTGATCTTGAGGAGGGTACGTTCCGGGTTCAATCATGGTCCAATCCTGGTGAAGTTGTTTAGAGTTTAAATAATCTGAACCAAGGTGACTGATATATCCATAGTTGTCAGGATGAGGGAGCCCTTCTGCTTGGTGAGTGGCTGAGTGAAACGACACACGAGACGCTCCCGGTGCCCTCTGGCGAGCCGGTGAATCACTATCCGACCGACAGTTGATGCAATATGAAGATGAATGCATTGCGACAACGGATGTGGAATTTGAATTGATACCGCAAAGTTTCATTTTCTCCAAGGAAATTCTTCAAAAGGAGGCTCAGTAATATACCGCCCGACGGGGGGAATTATTCCATTTAGGGGGAAACAAAATTACTGACAAACCGGATTGTAGATTCATTTGCATGCACAATCGTTCAGAGCACCCCGTTTAGGCAAGTCAGCTGTTGTACTGCAGCGCATTTTTTGGCCTGATTTGGTTAGACCCTGGAACAAACGCCTTAATCAGGAAAGAAATAAAATAAGAGAACCTGATATTTTTTTTCACCAGTAATCATTGATATATTTAATTCTTGTTTTGATAGAGCACTAGCCTAGGGATACAAAAATCTAAGTTGAAGGTGGAAAATAACGGAATGCATCCTCAGGAGAAAATAATTTCGCAATCACTATTTATGACCCAAAAATTTCACCCTTGCAAGGATCTTTGACACACGAATAATAATGCCGTCTATCCCATCTTCTTTAGCCCATCGAGAGCCATGCGGACTCGCCAAATGCCGAGTAGAGTTGTTTCTAAATCTCCAGTGAAAACAAGCCTAAAGTGCCCGGGAATGGTTGATCCCGCAAACTAAAGAAGTTCAATTTAGCACTACCGCAGGGACTGAATCATAGGATACAGGTTGAGACTTGCCTCGCCAGGATTGAGGAATACACCGTGGTCGACAAGCCACTGACACAAGAGAAGCTCCGGGCTTTTATTGCCGGACACTGAAGCTCTGATGTTTTCCAAAGTCCTTTGGTCTTTAAAATGACAGATCCATGAGCTGAGATCTATAAGAATGAAAAGACCGGCATTGGCAGGATAAAATGGGATTTGGGATCGATCTAAGGCACTTGTGGTCTGACCATAGGCTGTCTGTAGTCTTTGACGGTAAGTTGTCACGTATTCCCTGACAAGAGTTGAATTCTGCAGGAAGTTGGCCACGAAAGCATCTGAGAATGCAGTTATCCAATTAAACCAGCTGGCGAGAGATGTTAGGCTTCCATTAAAGACATTGACAGAAATATGAATGACCACTTACCTTGCCCGGCTCGCAGCAGCTCGAGCTGAAGCATTTCTTGTGACGTAAAACCCCATTCTAAGCCCCCCCATCCCAAAGTCTTTACTCATTCCGTACAAGAAGTGTATATTTTCCTTTAGAAGGCCAGATGAAGGGAGGCTCAGAATAGACGTAAAAGCATCTAGCCCAGACATACCATTGTCAAAACTTGACATGGCGTAAATCTCATCTACAATAAGATGCATTTGATGTTCAGCGCACCACTGAGCTAAGCCAAGGAGCGTCTCGGGTGCGTAACAGCGTCCTTGCGGGTTGGCTGGATTGCATAAGAACAAAGCCCGGCAGCGAATTCCCTTGTCTTTCTCAGCACTAGCAACTGCACCCTCCATCAGACTAACCAAATCTCTTAGCGCTGATTTACTAAATGAATCTTGGAGGTGATGGGTAGAAACTGGAATAGTGGTCAACCCGGCGCGTGCACTGAGGTTAAAGTCAAGCATGTAAAAGTTTGGTGTTGGGTAAAGGATTGCCTCTCCAGGATCACAAAGGGTCCATGAAACAAGATCTATCAACGAGGTGACGCCGTTGGCAGCTATAATCTGGTCGCTTGAGATTGGTGTTGACGGCTGGAAAAAATCATTGAAATAATTGCTGGCGGCGTTAAGAAGAGCTGCGGACCCAAATATTGGACCGTACGATAACGTATGCTGGGGATCAAGCCCGGGACATTTTTGGAGATAGTCATCTGTCCAGTCCCTCATCAGGGTATTGAGGGCTCCGGAGAGATTGATGATGCCATTGGGCCTGGCTTCAGGATCATACCTAGATATCCGTGCAACTTTTTGCATTAGATCCCAGGCATGATGTTTCTCGGCCACTCTAAGTGCACGTTTTGAGGGTTGAAAATCGAGCTGTGCGTTTGTTTAGCTACCCTAGGAAGGGGAGTCTGTAGGAATCTGTCTCTGTCGAATGGGAGGAATAAGCTTACTTCTGGCATTTTCTTTTGTTTAAATTTTCCGTCTGATGATAATGCTTTTCGACGTCACAACGAAACACACTCAGCATTCCAAAAGTTGAACTTTTGCATCAGAGAGCGGGCTACTGTTAGCAAGCTAAGACAAAACACTGCAAATTTGGCCGCTCTGATTTGTACAGGAGGTTAGTTGGGGCACTCGTCAGCGCACTATAGAGTGGGGAAGTGCGCCATCGCGCACCTAATCCGGCAATGATCACGTTCGATACACGCTAGAGCAAGTTTAGGACTGGATGGTCCTCGTTAACGCAAATGTCGCATTGCATCACTAAATGACTAATTATGGGCATTCATACGCAGGAATCACCGTGCCTAATTCAGGGATGTGGTGGCCCTGGCAATGCATCGCCTAGAGACACAGAGCAAGTAAAAGATTTGCCTGTAGTTGGTTGGCACTGACTTTGTGGTTTCTTAGGAGCAGGTTCAAGACCTGAGGGGAAGATGATAGTCGTGTTCAAAAATTTGATAGAATCGACGCCATTGTCTTGTTTGTCGTCTTTGTTGAACGAAAACTTTGGCTCAAAACTAAGACACACATCACACAACCCCTATTCATAACATCTGACAAGGGACTGATCAAAAAAGAGGCCAAATTTAACTAATAAGATCTAGTGAATCAAGTAAGAACATTTTGCTGTAAATAAAAAGCGTAACTGCTACTGGTAGTGAGAAGGAACCAGCTTCTGATATCACCCCCGACCTGTAAACTATCAACCTTGTAGGTATTCTGCGAACTATTTAAGTCGATCCGATAATAATTGAGACAATTGGGAATTCGGAGTTCTTAGCAAGACGGCAGGCTCATCATATTCTACGACGCGTCCACTTTGAAGAACTAAGATCTTATCGTAGCAATCCATCTGCACATGTAAAATCAATAAGAAGCAATTAATTTCGAGACAACTTTCATATGCTTACCATAGCGGTTAAATGATGCGTTATTGTGATCACCGTGCAGCCTCGAAGCCTAGTTCTGATCAATCTCTGTACTAGGTCTCGAGATTCTTGGTCCATCGAAGCTGACGCTATATATTTATAGAAATTAGCTATGTCTTAGTCTTCCGATGGTGCCACTTACCTTCATCTAGAATAAGAATGTTGGTATTCGTGAGAATAGCTCTCGCAAGAGCTATAATTTGCATTTGCCCAGTGGATAGTGAGAGACTGAATCGTATCTTTTTTCAGCATTGACATCATCGCAACAATCACCAAAAGGGACTTACGTACTCTTGACTCGATACATTGTAATCAAGCAAATCCTTGTTGGTCTTGATCCCGAAGATTTGTTGGATTCGACATAGCTCTGCAATTTCCGATATTTTGCCGTCATTCAGATTGCCTTCAGGATCCAAATTATATCGCAATGTCCCATCAAATGTGGCGGGCTCCTGAGGGACGAGACAAATTCTCTTTCGAAGTTGCTCCAAGTTTACCTGTGAAATGTCCAAGCCGTCGACCCGGATCTGTCCACTAATAACGGCTGCATTATCGAAAGCTCGTAGTAGGGCTAAAGTTAAAGATGATTTCCCTGCGCCCGTACGACCAACCACAGCGATGTGCTCACTAGGCTCTATGACAATATTAATATTTTGCAAGCAGGGGGTACCTCCAGGTGTATATGATGTCGTATACGAGTCAAATACGATTGAAGGACTCAGAGGCCAACTAGAATGAGGCATTATCTCATTTTCTGGATTACTCTCGGGTTCATTGTTGGCGTAGTTGGATATCCTTTCGACAGACGTGATATCGGCTTCAAGCTGACAACGGAACTGGACCAGACTGCTGAATTGAGCTGTGGTTTGAATGACAAAATTCATTACTAGTCCGAGAGTGCTTGAAGGTGCGTCGATTGAGAGAAGTAGAGCTGAGGAACACAGTTGAATGATGCTTTGGTTGGCAGGTGTTAGTATTGAACTATTAGTCTTTTTGGTGAAGTTCTGGAGAGTATCACCTTGATAGAACTTGAAGCCTGAGCATTAACCATATATCCATGGCTAAGAATGGACCCCATACTAAAATATGCTCGTCAATTGCCCGGCGAGCCTTCCCACTGAACATGTGGGACTGCTCATAACATAAGATAGTTTGAGCACCATTTTGAATCTCCCCAACAATGTTGAGAATAGGACCACGGGCTTCATTTTCGAATTTTCGTAGTTGTCTGCAAGCATGGGTGTAGTATGACTGTACTTTAAAATAAAGCCACCCGATTGGAGCTAAAAAGGCCATGCTGAGAGGAGACGCAGAAACAATAACGAGGATGGATGAAAAGGCCGTTACGGAAACAGCAGCCAAGCTGATAAGGCCACTTGCGATCGGACTGTCCACTTTGTTGATGTCATTGGTGAACCTGTTGATGATTTCCCCGAGTGGAGTGATGTCAAAAAATCTAAACTTGCTTTCTAATACTCCTTTGGCAAGTCCAGTGTGGATCTCCCGACATGCCGGAATCAGACACAAGAAATATGCCATCAGTACAAACACAGAGGAAAGGCATGCTCCTGAACTGCCCAGTAATACATAATACCCAAGATAGTGTGATGAACCAATTTGTTCGACTTGCTCAGACACAATCTTGAGAAAATAGACGGCTCCAATATCCAGAACGCGAGATGTAGCAGCGACACCCAGAACAAGTAGCCAGCCGCCATATTTGGACATTTTTAAAAAATTCCAGTATGTTGCTGGACTAACGTATGTATCGTCAAGCCAGTTTGGGGACACATCGTCTTCGCAATCCTTGAGCAAAGGCGCGTTCTCTGCATCAGACTCTGACATGGCCGTGCATTTTTGGCTCGTTGGCGACGATGAAATGGAGCCATACGTGCCACCCCCGTGCGTGTGTATTCTGGCTACAGAGACTTGAGAATTAACTTGAGCCTGTTTCTTTCCGTAGCTGACGGAGGCCTTGTCGCTACTTGGCAAATTAAGCATGCGGTTAATCGTGCCGTTTGTGATAAGATAGACCTCGTCGGCAATGTGCATCAATTCTTCAGAAGAACTGGCAATCACGCAGATACTATCTTTCAAAATACCCTTCGAGCCAAATACTCTATCGATAATCTGACTTCGAACTTGGCCGTCGATTGCAGCGAGAGGATTGTCAAGAATGTAAATGTCTTGTCTAGAGTAGATGGCTCTGGCCAGCGACACTCGACTCATTTGCCCGCCGGATAGTGCCACGCCGACTCCACCAAGGACAGTTTCGTCACCATATGCTAAGGCTGCGAGGTCCATGTCGAGAGAAACCGCCTTGATTACTTTTTCGTAAAATGATGGATCAAAAGGACGACCAAAGACAATGTTTTCACGTATAGAACCGTTCATTAGAAACGGTTTCTGAGAACAGTAGGCGATCCGACCATGGACCTCAATGCTTCCCTCGGAAGGCTCGATCTCTCCAACCATGGATCGAAGTAGAGTAGTCTTCCCGGACGCAATTGGTCCTGAAATAAGGACCAAGGTTTTAGGGGAAATTTTTAATGTGCAGGCACATAACAGTTGCTTTGGGCGGGATTCGGTGTCCAAGAATTTAAATCCGCATTGATCCAATGTAATGCCGCATTCTGGAGCCATATCTGTCAAGCTTTCTGACCTTCTCGTCGCCTCTCCATTATCACGGGCTAAATATCTTTGCACTCGACGAAATGATATAATGGCGGACTGATAGAGTGAGAAGAAGCGAGGTATTGCGGATGTGGCTCTGCTGAGATTCATAAAAAATGCTAGCGAAGGAAATATAATGCTGCTAGTAAGTGTCCCGCCAAGTGCGGTGTACGCTGTGAAGGAGGTAAAGATCATGGATGTCGGCATGATATAAATGATGAATACCATTACCGCGTTGGAAATGGCTAGTTTTCCAACTATGGCCAGTTCAGCGTCTCGAGTTCTGGATATCTGCCTCTGGAAGAACTTCTGCAGACCCGCGAACTTGATTTGCTTGATCATTTTCAAAACTTGTTTGATAAGGGAAACTCTGGTGTCTTTGGCAGCTACAAGATTCTCGAGCCCCTTTGACATAACCTTCATGATGTAGAGTAGAATAGGAATGAGTAGGATCTGTAAAACTTAGAAATGAAGGCGACTATTTGATGTTGAAGGGAAACATACTGGGGAAAGTAGTCCGAAGGCGACACTTTTACCGCCTAGAATAAACATTAGAGCAGCTAGGCTGGTGGAAAATTGAAATGGCATCATCCAAATTAGATGGATTTGCTCAACCAAGTCATGTACTCTTAGTAGGTCGACCTCAATTAATACCGCAGGATCGGGAATTTCGGCGCTGGACGGATTTGAGGCTAGCAACCCTCGATCGCAAATGTATGCAGTCAAGACTGACCGCATCTGGATTCCAACCTTTAGAAGGCAATACCTCATTTGCGACTCAGATATGCCAGATAAAGCAGTGGCAATAAAAAGATCTAAAGCAGAACTAGCTTGCCGTTTCTTTAAAAGAGATTTAAGTAGAAATGGTTGCGCGAAAGTCATCAGAAGATTGATGAGTCCTAAAATTGAACTGAAAAACATTTGCAAAGGATATCGACGAAGCAAGGTGTACAAAAGACCTTGATTTGCGCTAATTAGAGCGCGGTCTCCATTTTTAGTTAGCCAGCTGGGGACATTTTGGACGGATAATCTAGAAGTTACAGGCCAGAGCCTTTGAGGCGAAATCGGTCTAGATGAAGCTTGAGAAATGAGTGAATCCAACCATGACAGAGAAATGGCTGGCAGCAGCGCAGTTTTGGCGAGCGGATGCTCGTGGTCACCCCAAACGGGAATGTCGTGTGGTGTACAAAGAGTGGAAAGAAGCGCGACAAGGTAACAGGCAGCGATGGTTAAGGCTGCCTTTGAAGTAGATGGTGCAAGGATAAAGATAAAAGTCCAGCTGATAAATGAAATGGTGGAATACAGAGCTTGCCAGATATCGACAGAGCCTATTACCAAAGAGATAATAGACGCAAAAGATCCAATAGCAACTGAAATAAATGAGGATGTGTGAATGATATCGTGTTCTGTTCCGTTTGCTTTGAAACCTAAATGAACCGCTTCTGAAGTAGATATCAAAATCACACCCACGTATGCGGACTAGCATAACTCAATTAGATAATATAATGACACAAACAAAACCACGTATACTAACACAAGCGAGAAGCCTAGGTAAGTTCCATGTAGGAATGGATGGTGAAAAATGTTTTTTTCTTGCTGAGTAAAGACTCGTAGCGCTAAGATGACATACTGTCAAGACAACGATGAGGAGCCTTCGATCTCGTTAGCAAGAGTCCTGAGACATGCAACGGAGTCATCCCTAACCTAAAGGATGTAACAGATTCCATAGTGATAGACAGTTCAAGTTTCAGCTTGGGCTGAGCGAAGCCAAAAGTTGACTCGTTCCTTGAACTGTCGGAGCGAGTAGGAAAGGCTGTTTGTAGCCAGAGGGCCGAGACAGAATTCACAGCCTCATGAAATTGCTAGAGCGGTTACGGGAAAAAAAAAAAGAGCATGGAAATTTCTCATCGCGTTTCTTGAATCCTCCTGATTCAATGACACAGATGAGGGCATACTTGGGTTTACGGGTTGGATTCCTGAATAGGCTTAGCGCATGCATCCTCTTACTTATTTAGGTAGCAGAGAGCGCCAGTCTAAACTAAATTTGGTTGCATTCGGCTCCCTTTTATCACACGAGTCTAATCAGGCTAGAGATTGGGCCGTCCAAAACTTGGGCGGGACAGATGCGGCCGAGCTGGCTACTCCTTCAACATATTTCTAATCAACCAAGCATATTCTTATTTGCACGCATATATCCGAATTAGTGCATTAAATTGAAATGAGCCATTGGCGAAAATATTATTAATTTAGGGCCTTGTTTGAGTCGAGAATTGCAGTATTATTATATTCAATATATTGGGGTCGCAATTTAACACTCAGCGATTGGACCCCTGATACAGGAAAGAAGAGCTCAAGACGTCAAAGCGCAGCTGATAGCAGCTAGAAAGGTGATTTATGACCTTTATGTATTTATTTTCATTAAATATTTCTAGTGCTGAACGTTGTGACGGCTGACGGTTCTTGGCTCTCTCCTTCCAGGCTAGGATGACCCAGTTACTTTGCAAAATATCCCATGGCTGCTTGGGTCATTCAAAAGTAGGGCTTTCAAGACAACGATTTAACAATTTCATATTATTGAGTTATGCCCTAAAAGTATCTTCATTTCTGACTTACTTTGCAGAATTCAGTGCTTCAATTCACCTCAAGTCTTCGTAAGATATTCAACCAAATCCACGACCAAAGAATATTGATCTATTTTCCTAATGTGAAGGGCCGTATTATTGGGACCATCGTAATGAGCTTTTAGTTTATCCCCATTTACGTTAAGCCCACGTCTTCGGTCCAAATGTCTCCCCTTCACCTAGTGTCAACCATCGGCAGTCTTGAAGATCACAACTCTTTTCATACTGAGTAGTGCCCCACCAGCTCGGAAACTGCACATTGTTAGTAAACTCCGATAAAAGAAAGATGTCACAAACGTACCGTGATATCGTTATTCGCTAAAGCCACGAATTGGATGATGGTAGAGAAGGCAATTCCAGAAATCAATGCGGTAGACAGAACATAATTATACTTGTTCCACCAACGAAAATGCCTGGTTTTGATCCAGTAACCAACGACGAAGGATATTGGCAATGACTGCCAGAGATTTGAGAAGTTTAGGGGCGCCCATAATATGGGTGCAATCACTATCTTGAGTCAGCATGAATGGGCTAATCAACGAATAAAGGGCTCGATCCCATACTCATAACCAAAGGGTGGCAGTAGCGAAGTACGCTATTTGGCCAGCGACGTCGTGCAAAATACCAAGGCAGTGGCCACAATGCTCCGGCAAGAAAACCCATTGGAATCATTTTGTACATGCTGCTTTTTGAGAATAGCCTTTTAGGACCCAGAGCACCCCAGACGATCGCGCTTGTCCACTGTGTGGCAACAGTTGAACAGATCCATCTCTGTTGTTTAGTTGTGTCACAAATTCCATCGATTCCCGTAATTTGATACTGAATCATCCCAAGGGACACCAAAGCAGCTATAATGGCTGCCACGAGTTGTCCGGACATCATGACCCTTGGCGGCACTTTAGTGTAATGACCAAGCTTCATGTCAGACGTGAAAAACACAGCCTGAGAGAGAATACTTTTCCCAAGGGTTTTGAAGACGAAAGTACCCACGGGATCGCCGTCGCAAGCGACTCCTCCAATCTATAACCAACGTCAGGAAAAGGTTTTATTCCCAACCTCGAGATCTATAGTGGGACATTGTTTGAAGCACTTACAATATTAAACAGAATCTCGAGATCTGTTTGATATCCAGTGACAGCGGACAATATGCCAATTGGTATAATAAACACCGCACTGCTAAAGAATGCGAGTGGGAAGACCCCTTTGAAAAAGTCAGTATTAATTTATGCAAGGCCTTGGATAAGTTTGCACCCACATCCTGGGATATTGGTAGGCCAAGCATAGACACCAGCAAAGCCTAATCCCATTGCTGCTAATGCAATTAATAAATAAGCCCACTGTCAAATTGGATTAGTCCCATATCATCCTCTATATGTCCTACCCAGATTCATCAACTCACATCCGGGACCTCTTTATATGAAGACATTAAGCGATAGTGAATATCTGTCTCGAAGTGTTTTGCCATATCCCGTCTGAAGATAGACTTGACAATAGGCGTGAGCATCTTCCGATGCCAGAGAATTGTAAAGACAAACAACGCAGGTAGTAGAGCCATCATACCAATGTATCTAAGAACAACAGCGGCGGGAAGGAAAACTGGCGAGTATGCTTCGTAGGCTGATTGATTCAATTTATGGTCTTGGCCAAGAATCAAAGACGTCTGATACATCTGTCCAGTATTATCATAAGGATACCAGGAATTTATTGGAAGATATCCCGTGTACCAGACATTACTGAAGAAGACCGGGATCATGATGCACAAGCCCCAAAATGCAACGGCTGCAATTATTTGAACCATTACAAACCATGGAGTCACAAAGGGATCCAGCGTTGAAAACCACTGATAGTCAAGGGTACTTAGTGGGTTAAAACCCAGATTGAAGTAGTAGGTCCCTGTAATGATCGCTGTCACCGCACTCGTTGGCTTTATCCATGTTATCCAACTGAAGAAGGTTGCAGTCGGCATTATGGTTCCGGGAATCCAGTAATAGCTAGCAGTGTCAGACTTCTGATAGGTTGGATGGATGGGTTGATTACCAAAACGCGGCGGCAAACGCATAAAAAAAGAACTTGAATCTTTGAGCTTTCATTGAGCCAGCCCGGGTACTTGACTCTTCAACAAATGCCTTATTCATTGATACTTGTGACAGCACAAAATACCATAGCATATTGGCGGGATATACCAGAAATCTGCGACACACGCCTGCTAGCCCGTAGCCAAGGAGTTGGGTGGACAACATCATGCACAGTCCATAGCCCTGAACAGTCATGTTTAGTATTCGATCCGGTGTGCCAAGGGGTAACATCATACAAAGTTAGAGGCCCACTCAAGACCCAAATACATCGGAAGTCTTTGCATAAAGAACAGTGTACCAATCAGAGGTGTTGCTAGATATTACCAGGTCAGTCATCTTGAAAGGAAGCCGATAAGACTTGCACATACAATAGCTGATGTTGGCCATAATAGTAACCAAAGATTGCTCTTTAAGTGACCATGGACCGGGGTTAAGAGTGAATTCAAATCTAGAACCCTTGAGAAAAGCATTGGTCGGAAGTACAGCAGCGCACGATCGACCCATAGCGAAACCAAAGAGTTGAGCCAGATACACAGTCACTGTGATGGCTGGTTGACGAGGGGCAAAAAATTGATTGATGGCAGACAGCCCAGCCGCCCAAATCATGCCTTTGGCGAAACAATCAGAACGTTTTCGTTTCAAAAAAGCAGTTTCATACCATACCTATGACCCAGGCCCGTATGGTATTTACTGGCTCATCGGGGTTATCGAATGGGCTAACAGAAGCTCTGGCTTCTTGGTACACAGAGTTACCATGGAAAATGGCGGCGCAGGTGCACGCCAAGGCAGTCAACTGATCCGGTGCTTTGGGACTCTGGAGCTCTTCCAAAATCTGGCTAACTGTTGATACCGTGTCGGATGGAATGGCCATGTCATCTCTAGTACATGCCCAGTTAGATTCGGTGATGAGCATAAAAGTTCCTTATATGTCTCACCCGTGGCTTTCAATGAATCTTGCCAGGATAACAATTGCATCTTCGAGCGATAGTGTCTCTGCAAGAGCCCTCGCATTCTCAATTTCAGAGTCAGTAAAGCGGAGTTTGCGGAGAATCTGGTCAGGGTCGAGGTTGGACATCGGCATCGGAGACTACAGATATCAGTTCTTTACGGTACTGATCTAAAGAGTTGTCAATAGAGGGATCCTACTGCAACAACTTCGCCTTCTGCTACATCAACACTAACACGCGCCCGCTTTGAACCACTGTTCTCAGTGGGCTTTTCCATGGCCTTGGCGATAATTTTCCAGGGGGCTGGGCGAGTACGGAATGTGGGGGTAGGGACTAATTCCAGTGACCAACAGGCCGAATGATTCTTGGGGCCAGAGACGGTTAAAATAAACTCCAATTCACTTAGAAGTGTTAGTTGTTTATCTCAACCCGCGTGATAGTCCCTGCCACATGACCCTTCGGAGATACTGGCTTTCTGCGCAGAAATAAAGACCACTTAGAGCGATACGTCTGAGCCACCACAAAGTCCGAATACCGCATTGAGTTATCGTATCTTTCTAGTCCCGTTCGGGTAATCGAGAACGCATATCACGTGACTATACTTGTGGCTACAGGGTAGCTGCTACATTTACGCCAAAAGCATCCCTTTCTCTACAGAGCGACTACAAAGCTCAAATTTTGGTTCCATCAGATTAGTTTTGGAGAAGACATATTCAAGATAATTATTATGGATGAATTTTCAGCTTTTGAGAAGCATTTGGGCAAGGCCCTACTGCCATCAAGACGAGGTATTGCTAATCTTGTTCATGATGATGATTGGTCGTCAGACATTGGCGACCGCCCGTTTTACGATCCCGTCAAACATCCGAACGGCGTCATAGACATCTCAGGTTCATCTAATGAATCAATGAGAGATTGTCTTTCCAGCTATTGCACTAGATATAAAAGAAAAGATTTTATGTCCAAGGGTGAGTAGAAGGCCTCACAATATCAATCTTAGCTCACATTCCGCCAAAGCTCTCAAGTATGATTCTGTAGTAGGCCCTAGTGGTGAGTATTTTCACCAAGTGAGACTTTTTATATTAAATTTTAACCCAACTGTAGAACTCAATACCGCCATGGCCGACTTCTTCAATGAATGGTTCGATCCATCCATTCCCATCAATGCCTCAAACATACTCGCAACGAACGGCGCGACTTCTTTGATTGATATGATCGCATTCAATATTTGCGATGCTGGAAATGGAATTCTGTTACCTGTTCCAGCGTATTCTCTTCTCCCTCGCGATGTGGGCGAAAAAAGTGGCGTCAAAATGATTCCTGTAAATCTTGATCGCCCAGAGGAGCAATTCAGGGGCGAGTTTCGGTTTGAATTCGTCCAAGCTCTTGAAAAAAGTTATAACAATGCCCTTGATGAAGGTATCGAAGTAAAGGCTGTATTGATTTGTAATCCGTCAAATCCGTGCGGCCGATATTACTCGGAAGAAACCCTGACGGAAATTGCAAAGTTCTGTGGGAGGTTTCATTTGCACTTCATTGCGGATGAAGTCTATGCGCTGTCAGGATTTCCTTCGATATCAGACCCCACTTTGCCGACTTTTACCTCGGTCCTCAGCGTATCTCCAGATGAAAATAGTCATGTGTTTCCAGAAAACATTCATTCAATCTACAGCGTGAGCAAAGACTGGGCAATGGGCGGGCTTCGACTTGGATTTCTTTTCACACGCAACAAAGCGGTCTGGGAAACCTGTCGGAGAGTCGCGTAAGAACATTTTGAGCGGCAATAAGCGGCGTGCTGGCTAATGGGTCACAGACTATTTACCTGGGTCACTCACTTCTCTACTCAATTCTGGACAGATTTTATCACCGACAAAGATAACGTCCGAAATTACGTTAGACTGAACCAACAACGACTCCAAGAAAAGTATCAAGAAGTGTCATCTCTTCTCAAAGAACATGATATCCCTCACCTGGAAGTAAATGGAGGACTGTTCATTTGGCTTGATCTTAGCTCATGGCTGAAATGTTTTAATGATTCCGATTTTGATCTCTCCGACCATAAACCACGGGAAATAAAGTTATACCGGTACCTAATTAAATATGGCGTTGTTTTGAGTCCGGGCCACGTCGGTGCTCTCTTCCGTTAGTCTGTCAACTCGCTAACGAAACACTAGGAATACATGTCGACCAGGCCCGGATGCTTTAGGTTTGTCTACACAAGCCCAGGGAGGGAGGCATCAATTGCGATACATAGGATAAGCGCGGCGTTGCGAAGATTGGAATCTTCTACTAGTGTGTGCCATCGACCATTCGCAGGTAGTTCAACCACTAGTTTGGACCAGACAGAGCAGAAAGAATATGTTGTTGAGAAGGATGAGTATTTCAAGGGGCCTCAGGAGGAAACAAACAAACAAGAAAGGAAGCAATCCCGTATGTTTAGGGCCATTTCTTGTTTAGCGTGTTGGTAGAAAGAAGATGTGGTAGACATATGCGTATGAGCCTAGTATTATTTTGCATCTCGACCTCTGGGAAATCTAAACCTGACCTAACTGAAAACTATTCATTTTTATCTAACTAGAATTAAAATTATGCTTGTGTTGCTTGAATTTCTCCTTAGGAGATTATCTTGAGTCCATCATAAGATAAGGTATCACTAGCTATAGAGGCCACAGGATTACATTTGGAAGCTCTTGTCTTGTCAATTGAAGGGTCTATCTAGGTCTCTTATAGCTGCTGTTGTGACTAGCTGTTCCGGTCGGCCGAGGGGAGTTTCTTTTAGGTTGAGGCTATCCAAAGCTAGCTACGGTGACCACCGCATACGGATGTTGCTTGCAGCCGCGTTGGGATAGGTCTGTAGTAGCTAGATCCTTCATCTAGGCATTTATCCTGATTTGTATGACTATTTGGGGCCGGTTGCGGCAAGAGCTATCTAGCTGTTACTATAAGTACTGGACTGTGCCGTCGAGGGCATCGAGGCTTTGTAGTCAAGGTCCGGCCGGGCCCTAAGAGGCCCGGCTGCTAGGCTAGGCTGTTGAGACCATCTTGTGAGTGTGACATAAGGATTATCCATTAATTCATCAAAGAAACATTTCGGTATTGGATTTATGGTGTAAAGCTTTTGCATTCAAATAATACTATTGATTATTACTCATCAACTAACTAGAATCAATGACAAGATTTACAGCTCCTCATTGAACTGAGCCATATCATCGGTGCTCAACATGTCCAAATATATCCACCTTTCAACAACCTTATTGCCTCTCGGAACGAATGAAAACTGGAGTATTCCTTGATCCTCCCTTTCTATAATGAGATGTAAGACTCCTTCCGGTTCGGATTTTGCGTCATCCAACTTCATCTCATTTAGGATTCGGTCGCCATTTTGCAAGCCAGCCATTGCGGCCATACTTCCTGGCACGAGCTCCGAGATGACTCGATCAGACTGAATTGCTGCAGACTCATCAAATCCAAGTTCCCAAATCCGGGCATCTTCGCGCTTTAATTCGAGGCCCAGGTGCTGCAGGCTGTCTTCTGATGGAACCGTCATCATGCCAGAGGTCATTGAATCATATAGAGACTTGGCGGTGGGTTTACCCCCATCAATTAATTGGCCAAGCTCATTTATAAACTCAGAAATACCACAGGGCTTCCTCT
Source organism: Calonectria ilicicola (assembly GCA_020809705.1). Lineage (NCBI taxonomy): Eukaryota > Fungi > Ascomycota > Sordariomycetes > Hypocreales > Nectriaceae > Calonectria > Calonectria ilicicola. The sequence goes on from CP085826.1 coordinate 7,486,812, forward strand.
CTCTCGACAAGTCTAGCATCGTTAGAACCAGATCATCGATAGAAGCTGCATGTGTAGCATCCGAATTTGCCGCTATGAGCTTGTTTAGTTTCAGAATGAACACTAGTCCTCGTCCATATGGCATGCGTTGCGCATCAGAAGACTTCCAAGTCAACTTGGAGATCTCTGCGTTGGACAAAGAGATGAAAGGATTGGTGTAATATGAAGTCAATCTTCTGTTCAGTGCGACTCGCAACTCCTCTTTGCTCAAAATTTTGTTCTCATAGGACAGAAAAAGAGAATAATATTCCGCCATTCCTTCCGGGTACCAGTTGTCAGAGTCCTCATAGTCTAAGTGAACCCAGTTGTGTACACATTCATGTGCTAAGAAGAGCAAATACTCTTGAAAAGTGCGGGGATGAGCACAGTCCTCCTCATCATAGCTGAACATGAACGACCGAGTCAGGGCAGTTCCTGCCATAGAGCCTGGAAAAGGATTGTATCGGATAAACACCCGGTATGTTTTATCATCATCTTTGAAGAATGTGGACATTCGGCGGAACATTCTATAGAGCCCTTTGGCAATTTCGGTGGTATCAAAGGGCGGTGACTCAAACCAATAGACGCCGAAGCCCATTGCGTCAGCGAAGGAATGAATGCTTCCAACCATGAAGTATGTTGCTGAAAGTTCAACGGCTTTCAATCGTTTCATCGGTGGACTAGAACCCTCACCCAACGACCAGACAGCCTGTGTACCGGGAGGGGAGTTCGTCAGATTCCACCGAATGCTGGCATCATATTCCAACTCTAATTGATTGGTCGGTGGCACAACGAGAAACCCAAAGCCTGAACCGAGAACTCCACCGAAGCTTTTTCTCAAGTCAAAAGAGGGTGCATTTTTTGTTGCAGTGTTCACTTCGCGGGGAAGTGCAGTGTAGGAAACGGTTACCGGTCCATTTGTTGACCGTGAAACCTTCCAAGATTGATACACGATGGGCTTTCCATACTCATCCACTACTCGAATCAATTGTAAATCGCCATTTCCGTCCCTGGCCATCAACTCGTTCTCAAAGTGGCCAACATCCACTTTAGTAATCTCGACAGGGGCGACAAGCAAGATGTCTTGATTTTTCAAAGCTGGCTCAGAGATGATAACCTCAATTCGCAGCGATTGAACTTCGTCCGCTGCATTGAATAACGGTTCTATAGTGTAGTTGAGAGAACGAGGTTTATCTTGGTCAGTCATGGCGCCTGTGAGCCGTTCCATAGTATGAAGACGCGAAACGCTGAAACAGTTACAAACTGAAAGAATATACTGAAATATCAATAAGATTTGGCATAGCCACTGGAAGGCTCGAGGTAAGAAAGATTTGAGCATTTCGTAGAAACCAGCCCAAGGTTGCATCAACGGTGTTTTTTTTGATCGCTTCACCATTTAGTAACGGGCCTAGAAGATGGTATGAGCGTAAAAGCAAGATGTAGTGAGAGCTATGACCGAAAATGTTCCGACTACCGTTTTTGGAAGTATTCTTACCTAATTGGGATAAAATTAACGCCCCTGTGATTAGATGGGTTGGAGTATGTAAAGGGCGTCACAAGAAAAAACACCTATCTCTCAGAATTTCTGAGCATTGCCTCCAAATTCCTGATTGAAGCTATAGATTTTAATATGGCTCGACTGATATTTACTTCATTGTTGATTTTGTGTGTCTCGGTTTGTGGTGCAGCTGTCCAACATGTGTTCAGTGCGCTTGGCTATCGCCCCACAGCCGAGGCCAGTGGGGAAAATTGGTCTGTGAAAGAGCAGAATGATTTCGTTTGCGAGGCAGGGAGCCGCCACTTTGCGGGACGCATAAACATAACTGACGAGAAGAGCATGTTTTTCTGTGAGTATCATAATCAGGAGGCTGCTCTAGAAGGCTGACACTGGAGCTAGGGTTTTTTGAGAGCCGTACATCTCCAAACGATCGCCCGGTGGTAGTATGGTTGAATGGGTACGCCATTGGCATCTTGATAATCAATTTGAAATATCTAGCTGACGCATATTAAGAGGACCAGGTGCCAGTTCTTTAGGCGGTCTTTATAGCGAGGTGGGACCTTGCACCATCGACCCTGATGGAGAAAAGACGAGCTTTAGTGAGGATAGTTGGACAGAGCACGCCAATGTCCTTTTCATAGAGTGAGTGTTCCTCCGTACTATAACGTGTAATAAAAAATTGACAAGACATTTCAGCCAACCAGCTGGTGTTGGGCTTTCCACACTTGTTAATGGCACTAGATATCCGCACAATCTTGAATCATCGACACGCGATTTTCTAGAGCTTTTGGAGGTTTTTTACTCTGAGATATTCCCTCAATATGCAAAGAACGACTTTTATGTTGCCGGCGAATCCTTTGGAGGTCAATACGCACCCAGATACGCATCGACAATTCTACGAAGACAACGAGAAGGCATTGCAGGCTCACTTCAGCACATGCCTCTAAAAGGTATCATCCTTGTCAATGCTCTGGCTGATGGCTCTTGGTCATCTTTAGGTCATTATGATCTTTTCTGCACCGACATTCCACCAAACATCCTCCGATTCAATGAGACAACTTGCACTCTGATGGCGAATGCAGTGCCTGAATGTGAAAGACTACAGTCTCTTTGCACGACCACATCCAATCCTCGAATTTGTGAAGCATCAGTCGCTTTTTGTGCGGAGCAATTGGAAAGATATTTTCAAGAAGACGTTGAAAACCATCGTCACAGCCCCTATGATTGTAAGTTCGACATGATGCCATATATAAAATAATGTATAAATTGCTGGAAGTTATGAATTCCATGCTAAATATCCGCTTAGTACGCCGCGATTGCCCTGAACCACCCCTGTGTGGAGTTGGTGACAACGCATTTGGGTCCACTTCGGATTTTCTAAACCGGCCGGGTGTCCAAAGGCAGCTTGGCTTTGAATCGCCAGTTGCATATCAATCAATTAACTTTGATCTGAACATGCAATGGTCATTAGACCCCCAAACATACGTGCCCATAACGGCTGATATTTCGTATTTGCTCAACGCAGGCATCGACCCTGTCAATCAAATTATTGAGGAAGAAAATATTGTGTCCGTTCTTGTAATGAATGGAGAATACGATGTTACGTGGTATGTCTACTTCAAATCTTTGAAATGGCATCATCGGGAGCATGATCACTAACGTTGCTCGGTTCCGCGTAGCAACCTACCTGGAGCCATTCGAGAATATGACAGCATGCCTTGGCATAGACAGGCTGATTATCGGGCGGTGAAAGATTTTAAACCCTGGTATTGGGTAGATAAAAATGGCAATGAGCACGAGGGCGGGTTCTGGAAGGGGACGCGCCAGCGCCTGAGAGGGCTTGAGTTGGTTTCTGTAAAAGACGCTGGACACATGTCCCCAGGTGATCAGCGAGGCGCTGTTGCTGCGCTGTTTGGTGAATGGATTAAGCATGATGGTTTACTGGAGCTATAGTTTGGTCATGTTGACCAATTTCGCATAAAGAGGCAGATTTCTTCAAGAAATCGGTTGACTTGGTAAATAGCTTCGTATTAATAGGCCACCAAGTTAGAGCTGCCTCCCAAAAGGCAATATCCACCAATAAACCCATAGCTTCGTATTAAACCTACCCCTTTTTTTTCTTGGCCCAACTAAGACCAATGTTACGTTCAAACATCGCCGATTATCTCACCTGGATTTTCACCTTTTATACACAAATTTCAACCAGGATCATTGATTGCAAGAAATGAATGCCTGTTTTTAAGATGTCATGATGATTCATTTGCAGTGTAGAAAGATAACAAACGCATTTTGGGACATGGATGCATAAATGTCATATATTGTAAATAATTATTCAAATATTTGTCGAGTTAAATTCCACCGGACTTTCAGGCATGGGGATAGATTCTTTAAAATATCTCCCGTCTAACTCGCGTCCATGCAATATTATGTTCTGGTCGATTGCTTTTGAAAAGAGGATCTCCCTTTTCGTCCACCCATCGTACTCCAACATGGCGAGAAAGATTCTACGGCCATTCTCCATTTCCTTTCGTAGGACACTGCAAAATGTTAAAAATGAATAAAAGGGCGTAAATGAGTTTTCATAGAAAACGCCGAGTTTCATGGACTGCCAAAGAAAGCTCTGTAAAAGCTCAATCGCGGCAATGGAGTTGCAAAGCATCGCGGCGTAGTACAAATATAATGCTATTCCCTTGCGATACATGTTCTGTTCTGAACACTCCACCGGATCTAAGCCTGCAGCAATGCGAAGCAATGTGTGAAGCCACTTGTTCGATAGATGAGCTGAATTCTGGCTTATTACCTCGCACTGCTGAGCAGGTTGCTCAAGGAGAGAGCGTACAAGCCGAGCATCGGACACTATATGAGCAAAGGCATAATCGGCATAATCCATGGCCTGTTGATGGCTCAAAAAGCGCAATGGCTCTATGTTTGACGTGGATGGTGACGATATTGCTTCGATGCCTTTGCTGGATGTGAAACATTGTGGAACGTCGCAATCATCAAGGCTTCGTCTGAGACAATCTAGCTCATGGTATAATTCATCTTCTTCAAGAACTTTGGAGTACTCCTTAGGCCCCTTTTCCTGACTTTCTTGAGGCAGTCCTTTCAGAATGGTATACCATTCTGTAGCTCGCTGTAACGTTTGTCTCGCAGGCTCCCCTCTGCGATACACGCACCTTAGGATCAAAATGCGAAAAGAAAGAAGGAGACCATTCGTGCCGATTATTTGGATATTCTGAGCAGATGATTTGACTCTAGATTCCATGTTAGTCACTGCCAACTCCAATTGGGATTCAGGACCATATGGAGAATATGGCCCTGGGGCAGTTTTGTAAAGTGAGCGGAGGTGGATCCAGAGCCGTAAATAATCGCGACCTTCAGGAAGAGACAAAATTTCATCGCCGAATTGGATGATAGTGTAATCGAGGATTTTCAAAACATCGAACACCTCGCGGAATGAGCTGCTCTCGAGTTTGTAGCAAAGTTGGAGGATCAGAATTGCTAAACGGGCATCAAGCCCCAAGATTGATGCTTTTGCCGATGTAACCATGATCCGTGCATCAAATTCTGCTGCTTTCCGGCTGTGAACTTCCATAGGGATCCATATTCCTTGCTTTCCCAAGCCCAGTTTTCCATGTCGGTTTGCAAGGTTTGCCGCTGCTAGGGCCAACGCAGCGTTTCGTACCTGGGGTACCTTGAGAGTCAAGTTCCACAGTCCTTCAATCCGAACAGGAAACATGTCCATTATTGCGAGCTTGAATTGAGCTAGATAAAGCCTTTCAGCAGCAGGAGCTCCTGATGCTATTTCCGATACAGGCTGTGCTATCTGCTGCGAGCTGCCACATGTCTGTGGAGTACGCGATCGATCAAAGTCAGTGTCAGCGCGAAGGTTGGTCTCGGAAGTTGACGATGTGGCGGTTGGACTATATATCTGTTGGGAATTTTGCGACATTTCTTCCTCGATGCTCCAAGAATCGGTGGTCTGCCTTGTATCGCTACTTGCTGGTTCAGGTGTTTGTATTTCGAGCACTCCTGGTAGAAGGTCGCTGATGATGTGGAAGTCCATGTCGAGTTCATCTGTATTAGACCACTCGCAAGTATCTAATGAGGCCATATACTCGGCAACGAAGTCATTGTCGCTAGCAGGGTTGATTGTCGTGTCTTCGGCGGTTGTGTTTTCGCTCTGATAAGTCTCCCCATTCTTATCAGACCAATTGGCTCCGCTGTCCTGGACTTCGGGGATAGAGATGAGCGAGGGATCAGGATTATCAAGAAGCGCAAGCTCGATGCTTCCCCCTTCTAAAGTACTCGCTTCCCGTAAAGCCGGTTGCACATGGCCATCTGGGGAAGTCAAACTTGCTTGTTGTGAAATGGGGCCGTGCGCGACGCGTGTGCGCCGACTTGAGGCTTTTGCTTGTTTCACTTTATGGGCTGCCCATTGGGTTGCGTCGCGGAACTCGAGCACGATGCTATAGTCGCATGTCGTCCCAGCATTTGCACAGCGCTTACATTGAGGTCTTACTTCGTCGCACTGCGACAGTCAGCTATACTCAACTTGTGGCATGGATGTGTTCTCACTTTTCTTCTTCGCTTCCTGCATGCAAGGCAACCCGATTTGGTTCGAGTAATATCGGTCTTTTTGATTCGCGATGGTGCAGGCTCAGGCATTTTCAACACAACAATACATGTTCAAATTGATACAGAAAGTGAGGAGTGGGTGGGTAGGCCATCGTACAGCAGGGTAATATGTACCTTAAATAGCGAATGGTACCCCGCAAACTGGAATCAGGCGAGCAGGGATTCTTATCATCGGTGGTGAACCCATTAGGCTAGTCCTCCGGCGGCTGGGTTCGCCTAGTAACGGCTTGACCTCAATGAGCCTGGACCTGGCGATCAAGTGAGGGTTGCTGGACAGACACTCATCCAGGCCAGTTTACACTTTATCTCCGTAGTTTTAAAAAAAAAAATATCGCCTTTTATTGAACCAATTGTATCAGGCCCATATTGAACCTTCAATAGAAATGAACAATTGCTACATCGCACATGGGATAAGAAAAGCCGGCGCATAATATCCCAGTGAGCACCGCCGCCGAACGCGATACATTGCTCCTCAGGCCACTTTTTTGTCCTTTGAGCCCACAAATGTCCAGCATTCGTGGTTCCGTAAATAGCCTTTAGAAGAATGGCATCTTCCCTTTTTTCTTCACCTATGTACGGCGTATGATACTTAGAAAGTTAGTCGCGGAATGATCTGCCACACTGAATAGCTACATTCAAAAACTCTGGATTTTTTTATCAGAATACCAAATTTATAATGACGTTATCAAACACATGTACAACAAATAATCCTCAGCATCTTGAACCGAATTTACCACACAACAACGAACACACTGATTGCCTTGCAGCCTGCTCAAAACTCTTGCTGACCGAGGCCTCTGGACTTCATCAGTTAATTGTATGTTCACCTGTGCTAATGCCACCCATACTGCTAGTGGCTGGCTCGTCAGGACTCGTAGAATAGGAATTTGGCCAGGCCTAAAGCACCTATCTGAATGAATCAGTCCCTCTCCTTCAACGAGAATGCTGTTGAAGCCATTTAGAGATCGACAGCGCTTTCCTACGCAGGTGGTCGCAGTAAAAGCGGAGCTTAGGCGATACCAAATGAAGCGAGCACCGACATAAAAGTGTCCAGGCTTTTGATCAGATGTGATACGGTACCGAGCGATTAGCGTCCTCCGGCCCACCAGGCCCTCCTCTACAAGCAGATCACCTTTCATATTCGATGAGGAACTATCCACCAAGTCGTCATAGTTTGTAACCTCTTTCGTAGAGATTGACGTATATGGAGTGGCCTCCTCATCGGGTTGGTTTCGATCGCGTAGATCATGAACTTGTTCATAGAGAAAATCATCCCATTGAATACTTCCTGGAACAATACCTATTGTGCATGCAAGTTCAGGATCGGAGGACATCGCACAGAGAGTATTAAAATAGAAGCATAAGCCATTTGAGTATAATGCAGATGCTGAATCAATGCCTGTGCCTCGCTCACCCCATTCATGCTTGCGTCCGGTGAATAAGCAGGCTGCGATATCCAGTTTGCAACCAACTGGCCAAGACTTTATGAGACTGGTATATATATGATCGTTGTTGATCTTTTCAGCAGCTGTCCGTGCTCTGTAAGATTGCCAGTACATTCTCTCAACCCCAGTCATTGTTGGCAATAGCGTCAAATTCTTTGGGAGGGTGCAGTACGACATCAGTCGGACAATGTTGCAAATAGTCTCGATAAGACGTTGCAGACAGTACGTATCTTCTGTTCCATCCACATCCGCAGACCCTTTCTTGCATGGTGTACAGCCGCAGAATTGTCTGAGGTTTGCAACGGATTCGCAGTATCGTTTCACAGCCTCTGGATAAGATTGTTCAAGACATTCCTCCATTGTAATTAACAGATGATTTGCATTTCTCAACTCGGGGAGTAAGCCACGAGCGGTTAGAAAGAATCCTCTTCCGAAACTCCTAGAAGTTGCTGGCGGCGTACCTACACGATACGTGTGTTTCAATTCGCTTTCGGGGGTTCCTTCCCCCTCACTCATAAGTGCAGCAAAAATCCTTGCTGCTGAGCCCAAACACATCCCAGTCGTAATAGACAATTTATTAAGTAACATTTTCATCGGGGTTCCAAATGTATCGACTAAACAGGAACTCCAATCAACTCTTCCGTGTGAAAGATACGGTGACTCATCTGCGAGCTCTGTGTGAATGAGTGCTCTACCACTTGGAATCAAGTAATGTCTTCCAATTAACTGAAAAGTTTCATCAGATTCCTCATCATATATGACGACAACCTGAACATCTTGATATTTTGTCCGATCAACATTAGTTGGTCGATAAAGAATATTCCCAGACAAATCTTGAATTTCCACACTAAGGTCCAAGAGCCAATGCCCGACTACTGCAATCCAAGCGCAGTCAGCTCCTCCTAATACCTTGATCCGCTCGAGTCGACCAGTTGACACGTCAAAGAGGCCCTTGAGAGCAAGTGCAATTCTTGCTGGGGAAGCCGTGCTGCGTAGATTTGGACGGCCGTTGTTCAAATAAACTCCTGTGAGCTTATTCAAGATCAAGCCGAACTCCGTTGGTGCAAGTGAACCTGCACAGGCTTCTATCAGACACAGCCATTGTCGCAAGGCTGGGGTCAAATCTGTTGGAGGATTGTACAGTAAAAATAGCTCTCGCATGACTTTTGCAGAAATCTCAGAACTGAACTCTTCAGTGAGACATGCACAAACTCCAATACATGAGAGACCTTCGATTGATTCCTGCATGCTTCGCACGATGTGCTTTAGCCCAAACCCGAACCATAACGCATCTGATAAGGATGGAAAGACCTCAAGTCTCTGCAAAGCTTGCTGTAGTCGGGTCTCGCCCGCATTTGACAATTTCATTTGAAAAAATATGAAGCGGGCAGCATAAATTGTCAGACTTTCAACCCCAGCCTTTGATAAGCGTGACAAGGTGTTTACAGTGAATCCGACGCTTCCGCTTGCGACCGCGGTCCAGTCAACAGTGCCTTGTTGTTGAAAGGACCCTCCAGAAGAAGGCTGAAGATCACGAGAAAGCAAAGGCGCAGAGCTCCCGACTGGGTCGTTGTCTGTGGTCATCGTGTGTTGGAAATATCTGTTAAAATTGTGCTAGAAATGAACGGTGAACCGGAATCAATGGAATAATTCTTCTGCTTCCCTCAGAGAAGTTGAGCAATCTGACGTGGAAGGCTTGATCTTACGAATCGTACAGACAGATGTGATAGGTCCTCAATATGCAATCATGGTACGCCACAGTGACAGGTCACGTGCGAAAGATCTGGCAATATTCTGGGTAAGGCCAAGCAAGAGGTAGAGCTAGGCTGGGGAAAACAGATGGAGAAAATATTAACCTCAACATAATTGCAGGGTCGGATATGAAGCAGCATGTTCAGATGTAGTACAACGTGCTGATGGGTTTGTCATACCGCGTTTTGCCTGTCTTTGGGAACCTAAAAGGAACAGGTTGATAGATAGCTGCATTGCCAGTCACGAAACTCTTCTTGTTCTTTGGTTTTCTTGGGGGCTCCAGCCGAAGATAATTGCGTAATTGTTTTAGATGCTGCTTCTTCCTTCTAATGTCACACAGTCGTTAGATTTCGGTGTCCATAGGCTACGAAGACAACTTTCTGGTTTCGCGACAGGTGAATTTGTGTCTTTCAATATAATGCCTTTCCTAAGCTATGTAAAAAGAATTGCTTTGTGAAAAAAAATCCTTCAAGCAATCTTTGCTCGGGGAGCCTGTTTAGATTCTTCCTTCAGGTCATGAAAAACATCACTTGCTACTCGTAGAGCATCTCGGCCAGCTGGCACACCACAGTAAATCATCGTGTGTCGGCATATCTCGCAGATCTGCTCTTCGGTTAAGCCGTTCCGAAGTCCAGCCTGGATATGAATACGAAGCTCCGGAGCACGGTTGAGCGCAACAAGCATGGCTATATTGATCATAGAGCGTTCCCTAAACTCAAGCCCTGGCCGTGAATAGCTGGAAAAACATACTTCCGCGATGTACTCCGCACCAATTGCGTTTGGAAGATCATCACGCTTAGTAGTGTTCTGTTAGCTCAACGTCGTAAAGACTATTTTTTCGTATTAGTCTTAAACTCAAGGGCCAACTTACAGAATCTGCGCGGAGCTTTTCTAATAGCTTCTCGCCCAGGAATTCTTGAGTCAGCTTTGCACCCAGAACGAGTTTGTCGGAGACGTCAGACATGATGACGTATAATGCAGTTGAACGACCTAGTTGTGTTGTTGATGGTGGGTGATTTTGGACAATGAACCAAATATCAAGATTAAAAAATATTGCAATCAGGTCATGAATAAAGTAGTTGAGATCTTTTTGTAACACATGGGGCAGCTGATGTTTAAAGAAGTTGCATTCTGCGTTTCGGCAGTGCCGACAACCGAGTGCCGAATCCACACTGTTTTTGGCATTAGCCCGTCATCTCTCATTGCAACTGTAACAAGTTTGAAGCAAAAAGGTCTTCTTGCCTCTGTATTAGTTTTCATCAGGCTGTCCTAACGAACCCCGAAATTAAAAATTTTGAACGAAACTTCGGGGACGGAGTAATCCAACACCAAGTCGTCACCTCTGGCATCATGAACTTTGATGCCTGCGGATGGTCTTTTTGCCCGACTGCCCCACCGGGCATTCTTGATAAGTTACCCCGATCGGCCGATCCTCTTTGATACAGGACAATCACCTACATACGTCGATCTTAGATACTTATCGATGTCGAAATAAAAAAACGACCAGCAACGTTACAATAACATAACAGAATAACATTATAAGTTAGTGAAGAAAGCTTAGAGTAGAGCCTAAGTGTCTCCATATTGTCATCCTGAGGCACCTGGAAGTTGACTATTCGCGTGCAATTAAAACATTAGCCATCGAGGTGCCTCGAGACTGTTTCTATGTAGACCCTGAGCACTGATATCTTTTCTAGAACAGTCCCTTCAGTATTCAACTAGAAGGCTGCACTCCTCGACATCTACCAAAACGCTTTGAGCTACTTACGCTACACTCTTTGCATAGTTAAAACACCCAGTCATGTTTCTAGAAATATTTTTTTCAAGTCGCGTAAAGCAAAGATGACGACGTGACTTCACAGCTTGTTTCTTCAATGGAAACGCCACATGTGGCTTAGATGCTTTGGATAAGGAAGAACCAAATTTAATCAATTATGATCCAGTAACGGCTTTATAGAGTCCAAAGTTGTGAAAAAAAAAAATTGGAAAACGACAGAATGTCGTTGTACTGCCGGTCATTATCTGTAGGGTGGAAGCATTCCTCAAAACCGGCTAGTTTACGAACCAAGAATATCGTTGCGATTCTCATGTTTCTTTTATTGAAATAAAATTCTATTTTGTTCTCGGGTATACCAGGGCCTCATTTCTTTAATCCATTCATTCTCAAACAACGCACCGTCTCATGGCTGCTATTCTCAATATGTTCGCTTAGCTAGTCCTTTTCCAAGCACAGATAACCCGTTTTATGCGGTGATTATTACGAAAGAAAGACCAACGGAAAGTTCAGTTACTCCGTAGCTTCAGCATAATGAGTCCTGGCGGAGACAATGACGCCAACCGAACCCCGATTGCCGACTGCCGACTATGACGATGACTGCTTTGCGCTAAGCAGCCCCCTGTCATTATTCATATTCCAATGGCGAATCTAGATGTAGACTGCGCACTTAGAGATGACTCCACCACATATTTAAAGCAAGATGTGTCGACGAGATGGTGCAACTCGAAGGGTTCAACGATAGCCTTATACAAGCATACTGTCATCAATCCAGACATTCTTCTCATACATTTACATTCCCGGCAAGTTTTTCTTTTTTTTTTTTTTTTGACAATGTCCAATCTTATCGTAGTTATCGGTGCAACTGGAGGTCAAGGTGGAGGAGTTGTCGATGCCTTTCTGAAGGAGCCAGGTTGGAAGGTCAGAGGCACTACGAGAAATATTTCGAGCGAAAAAGCAAAAGCGCTCGTCGCCAAAGGAGTCGAAGTGGTTTCTGCGAACCTCAACGACGAAGAGAGTCTCGAGAAAGCTTTTATGGGCGCTACGGCTATCTTCGCTTTTACAGACTATTACGACACATTCTTCGAACTCGGGGATGAAAAATCTCTGGAGTTGGAGTTCGAGCAAGGGAAGAGGCTTGCGCGCGTGGCAGCAAAAAGCCAGTCCCTCCAGAGGCTTGTTTTTAGTGCCGGGCCACACTCCAGCATGATCACCCAAGGAGAAGCTGTCTGTCCTCACCTTGAAGGCAAAGGACGTATCGTCACATACATTACCAATGAGATGCCTGATCTCGCTATCAAGACGACTTTTGCAGTGTTTACTATTTTTGCGAACAATGCACTGTTGTATGACATCTTCAAACCGATCTATTTGGTATTTAAATCCATCTATTGTATCTTGTGTGAACACTCACTAACCACCAACTCACCTCAAGCCAAGCGCTAAAAAGTATGTTACACTGTATCCTGTGCCACCTAATACGCCGTACCCGTGCGTTGGAGATCCTGCATTCAATGGAGGCATCTTCGTCAGGAGACTGGTGAAGAGCCCACCACCAGCAGGGTCCTTTGTCAGGTGCAACGTTGAAACTCTGACGATGGATTCATATCTTGCAGCTTGGGGGCGGGCTAGCGGCATCGCGCCAGAAGAGGGATCAACGGCCGCCTTGCAGATTTCACCTCAGAATTACATTACACTATGGGGTGCAATGGCACAGGAACAGTTGTCTCAGTGGGAATTCTTCAACTGGGTCAATGAAAATTATCCTCCGAAGTGGGAAGGTATTACGTTGCTGGAAGGGATGGATTTGCTGACAGAGGAGGACAAAAATGAACTTCTTAGCGTTGAGGAATCTTTGAAGCGGTACGATTGGAGCGGATTCGAGAAAAGGCCTACAGCTAAGGCAGTAACTGGCCGCTTTTCGAACTAGGGGAACCTACCAACCTTCTCTTAGGCTCATAAGGTCATGCCCTACTAGGTTCAATGGATCATGGAGATCACTTCGTTTTGTCCTTCCTCTCCTTTTAGCTACACACAAGTCTAGGAATCCACTAAATAAAGCTTGCAGATGCAAACACAAACCAGCTTTTTTCACTCAAAAGAAAATCATTATCTAGTTGAAAGTGACGATACAACTTAGGGAAATTCGTTGCATCTAGATAATGTGAGATGACTGGGAGTGTAAAAGCGTATTAATGTGATCTTCAACCTGGGTTACATCAGTAAACGGAAAATTCAAACGGAAAATTCCTGCTGCGCAATCTTAAACGGTAAAATGGGTTATCTATCTTGAATTACACATCCATTTATTGGTTTATTGTCTGTACATTTTTGAAGATTTCCCCCGAGCTTCGTTCCATGTTTCGCGACACTCCCTGGTCCAAGTCAAATCCGGTCATGGACCGCTGTTCACGCTCTTCCAACTGGCCGACGAACGATGTGGTACTTCCAAGAATCATTTTGTGATAAACCCTCCTGCAGGCTCCCAATCCACAATATCACTAGAAGGAGCTGTCGCGTCAGCTCATTAGCGGCTTGATTTACCTTCAATGACATTTACTAGCCCTCGCATTCTTTAATTCTGGAATACCATATTGTAGTCAATAGGAGCATTCTTAGCCTCAACACAATCTCCGAACAAGACGGACTCTATCCTAAACGAACGCTCGCCGAGACTTTTACTCCCCCCCTGCTTCAACTCTCTCAGTTTGTGTTCTGTTGCAACCTCAGTGTCGATTAGTCAGAAAGGTTATTGTTAAGAGGTCAGAGGGGTTCTTCATAACAACAGTGATTTCTGATATCGAACGGCTTCAAACACCGCCCAGATTCCGTGTCCATCAACAACTGCCCGAGATCGAACTGAGTGAAATTTCTGGTTTAATTCAACTTCCGTAGAGTCTCCTTTCTACATCCATAGCTTGACGAGAGAACTTGCACCGTTTACGGATCAAAGGACCATAATGGGCCAAAAGAAACGGAGCTGGGGCACAAGCTAATGAAAGGAAAGCAGGAATATTTGAGGCCCAATGTATGCCAAGAGCAGCATACATTTGAGGAGTGAAAAGAGGGAAAGCCGCTCCGACAAGAGATCGAAGAACAGTAGTGGCTGCCAACGCTGATGTAGCATAGACTGTGTATGTATCGATAAGATAGTTAACGAGTCCTAGAGAAAGACAAATATTACCGAAACCAAAGAATATGGTTCCAGCAATGCAAATAGTCCAATGCAATGATGAGTAATTCGTCCAAGCAAACCAAAAAAGGCCAATTGGAATAGAAATTGACCCTAGGAAACTGGGCTCTAGTCGTGCTTCTGGTTGTAATCCGTGTTGTGGTGACTTCTTCAATTTGAATCCGTATCTTCTGTTCATCCAAATCATGCATAGAGTGGCAAAGCCCATCCCAATTGCAATTCCAATAAATGCCAGGCCGCCAATTCCAGTGCTCCATCCTCTGCCTTGCTCAAATATTATTGGAAATGCGGCGAACGTCATGTATGTTGTTCCGTAAACGATCGAATTATAGATGGCCAAAATTCCGATAATTGGTTCCTTTGCGAGCATGATCCATGGGCGCAAGATAGATGTCAAGATACGCATCCAAATTGGTTGAGAGGAGGTAGAGGTATCTGTTTCGCTAACAGCACACTTTCCCAAGCGCTTAGAAAGCTCTGTAGCCCTCCATCGTAGTATAACTGGACCGTAGGTTTCTGGAACGAACATAGTGCCCAAAATCCACACACAGCCAGTGAAACAGACATTTAACCCTTCAACCCATCTCCAGCCCTTGGCTTGTCCCAAAAAGCCTCCAGCAATGGGGCCTAATACCGGGCCTAGAAATGGTGCAGAAGAATATATGCTAGTGGCCAAGAATCTATCCTCGCGAACAAAAAGATCAGCAACAACCCCACCAGCGTTTGTCAGGGCAGAGCTGCCAAATATTCCCGCTAGTGCCCTCAAAACGAGTAGCTGTGCCATACTCTGACACAGCGCCGATCCCAAGTTGAAAGCAGTGAATGCCCCAAAAGTTGTGACGAACATTACTCGTCTGCCAAAGGTCTCACTTAGGGGAGCCCATATCAGGGGACCGAGAGCGAAGCCGGCGACGAAGAGAGAAATTCCAAGGAGTGCAATCTCTGCTGAGACTTCAAAGTCTTTCTGGATTGAAGAAAGCCCTCCGGAATAGACGCTGGAGGAAAAGGACACTGACAACGCTGACACAGCTGATAGTGCAGTAATTGCTCATTTCCGACGTGGGGGATAATTTTGGGGATCATATGGATCGTTGGCGACCCAACCAACCACGTTTGGCTCTATTCTGGAATCCGCGTCTAATGGGAGGAAGTGCAAACCCTCATCCCAAATCTGCGACCGCGTCCAAACCAGGCTAAGCAAGGGAATCCGCTTTGGTATGACACCTGGTTGCCCCTCCATTTCGCTGGCTAGTGTGAATCAATTGGACTGCAACCAGGACTCAAACACTTTTAATATCAAGGATAGAATAATAAATTTTATTTTATCTACATGGTGAAACCAGTGTTTTTTTTGATTCTTTTCCCGTGGGGCCAGCCGATTAAAAATTGAAAAAATGACCCATCGGCCGAAAGTGGGTGACTCCTTTTGAGTCTGAGCTGAATATGCGCTTGGTGGGGCTCTATCGCCCGATCACGTCGGCCGAAGTGAAGCGGGACAACACATCACCTCCCGGAACCATCGGAATGACCATATGAGATGAAGCTTTAGCTCAATAGAAGGCCATAGCTTCATGACTACTTAAGCCCCCGCATCAGAAACCCACTCTTAGATTGATGCACGCGGCTTCCACGACTCCGCAACCACGTCCCTCATATCCGAACCGAATACTTCAACAATTCCCAATTTATCACACACCGAAACCTCACACACGCTGGCATAAAATGACTCAATCCCTTCCTTTCGCAGATATCGAGGTTCCAGTGCCGGGATTTGGAGCAATGGGTATGAGCTTTGGTCTGGGCAACAATCTTTCTTTTGAGCAGGCGGAACCCATCTTTTTGAAAGCAATCGAACTTGGATGCACATTCTGGGATACGGCTGTATATTATAAGCTGAATCTAAAACATAAGTGCATCTCGTTAATATCATGCTAGGTGGTTTACCAGGCGGGAATCAACGAAAAGTTGATTGGTGACTTCTTCAAGAAACACAATAACCGGGACCAGGTTTTCAGTATGGCGTTTCAAAATTCATTGATACCAGATGGTTACTAAATTCTATTAGTTGCTTCAAAATGTGGATATGATTGCTTTGGTGACGGAAGTATCACCAATTCACCCTCGCACATCAAATCCTACATTGAAGGAACGATTGAGCGTCTTGGCTCCGCACCTGACTTGTATTACCTTCATAGGATCGATCCAAGTCAGTCTGTATAGCTTTTTCGATATATCTATGCTAATTATTTTGAAGATACCCCTCTTGAAGACTCTATTATCGCTCTCGACGAGATTCGCCGAGCTGGCAAGACCAAATACATTGGTCTGTCGGAATGTTCAGCCAAAACGCTTCGCAGGGCAAACTCCAGTATGAAACCATTTCGTTTCCAACGTACTCCGGTAGCTCACATAGGGGTTTAGTCGCCAGAATCGATGCCGTTCAAGCAGAATACTCCGCCTTTGAACTCATTCATGAATCTGATAGTCTCATCGCCACTGCAAAGGAACTGGGCATCACTTACGTTGCATACAGCTCACTAGGTCGCGGTTGGCTGGTTGACGATTTTCCATATAAGAGCCCTGAAGATTTCCCCTTGGACGACAATCGCCGTGCTTGTATGTTACCTCCCCTGTAGATTACTCTCCCTGTGACATGCCATGAGTACTAAAGTACGGTGATTCCAGCTCCTAAATTTCAGGGAGAAAACTTTTACCACAATCTCAAGATCAGAGAGGCAATTGGGAAGTTGGCAGACCGAAAAGGCTGTACACTTGGACAGGTGGCATTAGCGTGGGTTTCGTCGCAGGGTATGATCGCAATCCCAGGGACCACCAAAGTGCATCGGTTGGAGGAAAATTGGAATTCTCGGAATGTGACTTTGACAGAGGCTGAAAAACTGGAAATGCATAGTATCCTTGAATCGGTGAAGCCCCAAGGAGAGCGCTACGGCCCGAGGCAGCAGGCTATGGTTGGACATTGAGATGAATTGATCGTCAAAGTAGTAGACGAGAGCACAAACGACTAAGATAAAAACATTTTACTACCTGTAACCATTTTTGTAATATTAAAACACATAGTGGCTGAAATTACTACCAAATGTGCTTGCATCTCCGGGCGCTTCTCATCTGAATCTCAATACAAGCCGCTTTCGAGCTAGTCCTTTGCCACCACGGCCATGTTTCCCTCTTTCTGTTAAATTGATAAGTGGGGTAAATACATAACACGCTACTGGAATAGATAACTCCACAGAAGTGATGGAATCGGACTTTAAAGTTCTATCGCCGTTTCCTCAACTGTCTGCACCATTGAACCAATATTTACCAATTCTACGTGGCCATGGATGATCGCGCGAATAAGTCAAGACGCAAGGTCACTACGTGCACAGAGTGCTATAGACGCAAGCAAAAGGTTTCCATTCTGACGTACCATGCCCATTGTGGTGCATAAAATTGCTGACAGATTCTAAGTGCAATCGACAGAAACCATGTAACTTCTGCCTTCGTCGTGGTGTGCCAAATAGATGTCAGTATGATGAACATTCCGAGTATGTTCATATCGCTTCATCTTTCTTCCTTTCTTTTTTTTTCTTTTTTGGCTTCATTTATGTATTCTTGATTTCGCTTGCTGACTATTCGCCTTCGCGGAAAGACGAACGGCAGTGTCTGGCATTGGAGAGCTCACATCGACAGCTTCGCCTACCGTCAATAGCGCTTCCACACAAGACTTTCAGCTTTTGAGTCAGAGCGGTTATGCTCAAAGCAGCCCGACCAATACTCTCGTATCACAGTCGGAACCTTCCGACGTAAGTAAACCAGCGCTTCTTTCTTCGTCAGTCCAACCAAAAGTCACCGTATCTCACTCTGTTGTAGGCTATTCAATCTGTTTCTCCAAATCTCGGAATTCGTGTCCTCAGTGTGCTAGATGCACCCGCCAGTAATAGCTACTGGCAATTGGTGGCCCGGCTTCCATCATCACCAGTTATCGAGGAACTCGTCGCAGTTTTCTTCTCAGAGGCCAATTGGCATTTTCAGATTTTGGATCATAGTTTTTTTATCGATCTATATCACACTTGGGCCGAAGCAAACTTGACTAGGGCGACCATTCAAGCCAAAAGGCCCTCTTCAGAGCTTTTATTCTTCCCTGCATTGCTATTTCAGGTTATGGCCATTGGAGTCGTATTTCTCCCTGCAGATACCACGACGAAAGAAGCTTTGGGACTATGGGACCCAAATACCACCAGTACTCTTTCGGACAGTTATAGCTCCATCGGAAGTCATCTAGCCAATTTTTTCGATCAATGCACGGTCGAACTGGTCATGATTCAACATGATCTGGTAAAATGCGCCTGGTTCAAAACGCATAACAGAGGCCTGTTAGCATGGCAGTTTCTTGGCAGAGCAATTAGGTAATCAGCCACCGCCAGACCAGAAAACAGTTTCGGTTAACTTTAGTGTAGAAAAGCGCAATTATTTGGATTGCATCTTTGTACACAACCATATGAGAATAATGCCAAAGACGGCAATGCCCTGGGCCAGCTTTGGCTTCAGGAACATCGTCAACGCCTTTGGGTCACGCTTTTTTCGTGGGACAGGTGTGTTTTGTCATACCCCTTTTGTCAAAGTGGATATTAAGAAAAAGCCTTAGCTAACAACTCCAGTCACATGGCAGTGCTCCTCGGCCATCCTCGAACTATAAACATGAGCGACTGCACCGCGGAACAGCCAGTAGGCTGTGAAATCCCTGCTAATCGTTCTAATGCACTCCCGACACCCATAGCACCTTTGGTAAAACCTCCACCGTTTGCCAACCGTCTTTTCACCTATTCTTTAGCGAGAAAAATTCACGAAATCCTCAATTTGTCTGCCAACACTCGCATGGTAAGCGACTATGGGATAGTAAAGCGACTTCATGCTGAGATCGTCGACCTCTGGAAGAATCATCACCCTGCACTCAGAGCAAATAACCCTGATACATCTTGGGATCAACAACATCCTGTGATAAAGCAGCAGCGTCAATTCGCCAAAATAATGGCAAACTCGGTCATTCTCACACTTCACAGGGATCATGTGAAGGTACATCAAGAAAGTCGTGATGAAGCAATGAAGGCAGCGCTGGCTTGTCTTGATGCCCAACATATTCTCAGGAGTATTCTGCCTCCTAACCAGCAGAAGATGTATGGCCTCTCATGCCACTGCATTGACGCCTGCATCTTCATCGCTTACGTTTCCAGAATGCAGGATGGAGTCGATCCGAATATACTTGCTAGAGTTCAAAACACCATCCAAGAAACCATCGCGAGACTACAGGTACTAGGAGACGAGAGCCTATTCACCAAAAATATGATCAAAGCTTTAATTAAGGCATTTGATATATTACGAGAAAGGGTTGGATATGGTCCCACTTCCATCATTAACGATATCCAAATATCTCCACCGTTAGCAGACTTGCCCGCTCAAGTGGCAATGTCAGACCTAGACTTTGACTTGGCTTTTCAGGATGGAAGGTTTCATCCTGAAAGTTTGGAGCATGTGGATAATGCATCAATAATCATTCCTGGTGTGGGATTTGCTCTCGATGACGACGGAGTTTTGCTGATGAACTCAGAAGATGTTAGGTTTTAGTCACGATATTAACGGGTGCGCACTTGATAAGGTCGGTTCTGAAGTTACGACGGAATCAAAGTTCACAGTGGGAATTGTAAATTTTCGAGTAATCTATTGGTTCCAACTTATATATATGAACTTCATGCATTCGGGTCTTACCAGTGTAATTGGGGTTTGTTTTGACTAAGCTGTTCAGTCCAGCTCCAGGGACTGTGGATCAAATATTCAAGGGATCCCAGCCACTAATCCGTGTTATGACTAATATGCCGAGTCTTCCGATCCCCTTGATTCGTCGGACCGAATGGTGGTGACCTTCGGCCGACGATTGCTGTCGCAAAACAACCTATCGGCCGAAAGTGGGGGAATTTCTCAGTCGCCATCACAGGCACCCAAGGAGTAACCCGCCGCTCTTCTCTTGTCTAGTGACCGCAGCTTAACACTAAAAAGCCTTTCAAATCTATCTATATGGTATTACAGTTGGCGGAGATCAACGGAGATTGTCAATTGCTGGATATTTCTTCTCCCTTTAAAGTGAGCACTGCTCTCTGGGATATCTAATTGATAATTTTTGCCTAAATTCTTTTCTCATGTTGGTGTCAATCCCACTGATAAATACTTACTTGCCGGCATCCATTCATTATTGGATTTTCCTGATCCCCAACCATGGCTGAAATCGCATCGTCGCAGAGTGCGGCAGCATCAAGGCAGCATGACCAACAAATACCTGTGGAGAAAAATCCCCCAAATCACGCCGAGGCTGATGGCAACCTCGAGTCACGCAAAACCTCCGAAGACATACCAAACGGCGGGTTTCGAGCATGGTTGCAAGTTCTCGGTGCATTCTTCCTCTTCTTCAACACTTGGTCAGCGACCCCTACCTTGTACTCATACTTCTGGCGAGGGTGACCATTTCATTACTGACTTGTTTGGAACAGGGGTATAATTAATTCATATGGAGCCTTTCAGACGTACTACGAGCAAGACCTCCTGTCGACCTCAAGCGCGTCGGCAATATCCTGGATCGGTTCCTTTCAATCCTTTCTCATCATGTTCACAGGATTTGCTACTGGTCCGATGTATGATGCTGGATATTTCTATCAACTTCTTGTCACTGGCTTGTTCCTCGTCAGTTTTGGGCATATGATGCTAAGCCTTTGTCGAGTATACTGGCAAGTGCTCCTTGCCCAAGCGTTTTGTATTGGCATTGGTGCCGGAACGCTTTTCGTACCCAGTGTCGCGATTCTTTCAACCTACTTTACCACTAAAATATCATTCGCAGTCGGTATAGCAGCATCGGGTGCCAGTATAGGCGGTGTGATATATCCAATCGTCTTCCGGGAGCTGCAGGTGAGAGTTGGCTTTGCCTGGTCAACTCGTATCATCGGCTTTATCGCGTTGGGGGGTCTAGCGCTATCTAACATTATTATGAGGGTTCGCATGTTGCCCGCGTCTAGCCGGAAGATTGTCGACTTGTCAGCCTTGAAGGAAGTCCCCTATTCGCTCTTTACTCTTGGCCTCTTTATATCCTTCATGGGAGCGTATACGCCATTCTTTTACATTCAGCTATTTGCTTCTCAACGTCACTTAACACAATCTAACCTCAGCTTTTATCTTTTGAGTGTCTTGAACTCCACCTCGACGGTTGGGCGCATCTTGCCAAACTTTATGGCGGATATTGTAGGCCCATTCAACATGATCGTACCATGCGCTGTGACGTGTGGGATTTTGATCCTATGTCTGCTGGCAGTCAACACCCAGGCACAGCTTCTAGCCATCGTCGCTCTTTACGGCTTCTTTTCTGGCTCATTCGTTTCTTTGAGTCCTAGTATTCTTGTCGCATTATCGCCCAATCGTGGTGTGATAGGGACAAGAATGGGAATGTGCTTTTCGGTCATGGCTGTTAGCCTGCTTATTGGAACGCCGATTGCTGGAACCATCCTGAGTTCAAAAGGCTTTTCGGCAGTATGGATATACGGGGGTCTATTCACAACTATTGGTGGTGCAATTTTAGCTGTTGCCAGGGGATTCCATGCTGAGTGGAGGTGGGATGCAAAAGTTTGAGGGCTCGAAGCTGGATTTTTTAGGGGGGAGGAATGTCAAACAAGTATATCGCCGCGCGGCAAATCCAATATGTCAGGTCCTCCTCTCCTGACTGAGTGCATGATCAAATATCAAAAATCCCCTTGAACCCCGTTGTGGAAAGGGGAAGAGCATGGTCCTTTTGCAACCTTAACCCCTTTTGGAGAAGAGCAATGATCCCCGGAAAGAATCCACTGCGAACAAGCCTGGGTGGGGTTGGTAGATGCAGTGAGGCCTCCTCCATCAGGTCGCTACATGTCTTATGGATGGGGACTATGGCTCTTGCTATGAGAGTCTCAGCTTTGCACCTAGGCCAGATGGAGCATGAAGACGCCAGCGACATGTTACTTCTCAAAATCAAAACCCACGATAAGTCATGTACATCACGATGTGGGATATTTTTAAACTAAATACGTCGACAGACATTTCGATATTTTGATCTCAATGCTAACACCAGCGACGCAAGTCAGACCCTTAAAAGGAGCTTTTTTAATGGGTCGGCGTTTGGAATCGCCGATGCCGACTGCTTATCAGCCCTATTAGTGATGGTTACCGGGATAGTTAAACGGTATTTAGACTCCCTACCAGTTATCTTTGCAGATCTTTATTGGCTGTCGCCATTTTAGCACGGCCGTCGTCGGAATTTTGGCATTGTCCGACTAGCGTGTTGCATCCCTGTTGAAAAAACGGGAGTGGCTCGGGGACGGCGTCTTCTCCTCCGTCGCCGCCCCAGCGACGGCATTAAAGGGATGTTGAACCATGCCGACATAATAATGCCCTTTGAATCATAATGATGACGAATCTTTTGTTATTGGGGTATAATGAAGTTTTGCTATTAGGAAAGGTGTTTGGAGAAACATGGTATATACTTTGGAAATTGTCAATAAGGAAATTGTTTAGAGCTGCAAAGTTGTGTTTTCCCCAGATGATAAATGAGAGATGAACCGTGGAGCGATTTTACCCACATATGGAGGAAAAATTATATTGTTTTTCTTCTATTAGACATGACCCCCCCCTCTCAAGTTCCATGACGGTATTGTTGGGTTGACATGTGATGGTAGAATAGTGAATGATGATATAGGGTATGTCGCCAGATGCTGGATGTTTTTTTCATGGGTGACAGGGATGGTCGGAATTCGGATTAGGCCCGTTATGGCAACTTCCGTTATTGAGCCGTGGAGCAAAAAGCAACACGAACAGTAAAACCAGGAGCAGTATCGGCTTTGATCTTATCCGCTGTGACATGTTTCCTTGCAACAATCTTGTAGATCAGTTCATAGAAAAACCAATCAGGTTGAATAAAGAAGACACTGGGGCTTGTTCTCATCCCAACTTCGTAAGGCTTTACGAGTAGAGTTTACGGAGATTACTAGCGTAATCTCTTGAATCCGGATGCTCTCGGCCGTCGCGTGGAGGATTCAAAGGCCGAGCGACTAGACCATGCGATTACAAAGAATGATTGAGGCTCAACCCTACGTCAGCCCTGGCATTGCCAAAGCCCCGTCAGTTCATGATGGCGGCGCATGGCCTGTGCTAGAGTTGGGTGTGTGAGATTCTCATTGGGCACCAGTGCGCCTGATTAAGACTAAGCCCCTGTCGTGGGGTCGCTCGCGGCACTGCGGCGGTCGCACATCTTCCGAACTACCGCTGACTCAGCTTGTTTTTCTGGAATCCTGCACCAAAGCTCGCTGGGTATTGACACGAGAATGGCATGATGGAGGACTGGGCATGTTATTTGCAATGGGACATTCAAACTCGAGAAAATAGCCAGAAAACAATGGGAAAAATAGCAGTAGACAGCAGAAAACAAGGAACAATCCCAACTGTTTGATTCTTGGCTAAGCTTCCTTGCAGCGTGCTAAAATCGTTAGCGCAGCGGGAGTGGAAGCAAAAGCTTGCCAAGTCGATCGGAGCCTTGACGTCGCTTTCGGTTCTGGGCGGATACGGGAGATGCCCGGCGGGGACCGAAAAGTAGGGAACGCCGAACACGTTGCGTATGACTCCACTGGTATTTTTAATAAAAGGGAGCTGATGAATCTGATGTGATCTCGAATCTGCTTTTTTAAGATCATAATCCACATTCTAATTCCCCCATCATTTAACCAGCCTACCTTCCTACTCTATTTCTTAAACATCCACACCTTTCCCTAGCTCATCAAGCTACCACTGCCTCTTTACTTTCATTTCTTCTTCTATATCCAACATGACTCTCCTCCCACCTCGCTCGCCGGGAAGACAACCGCTCAAATCCTCATATTGGTCTAAACGATGGCCGGCTTTCATCATCCCCGCCGCCATGACGGGCCTCATCCTCCAGGTCCTCTTTTTGGGTAACATGAGTTACCTCTATGGTATCCTCTTCAAGTCAACAGATAGAGCGCATAACCTCAAGATAGTAAGCGTCGACTTTGACGGAGGTCATATCGGCCAAGCTCTATCTATCGCCTACGAGTCGTTGAAAGGGAACGATTTCCCAACCATCGAGTTCCGCACGGCATCCGACTACTCTACACCAGAACTGCTTGAGGAGGCTGTCTGCAAAGAGGATTACTGGGCCGCAATCTACACACACTCGGGAGCTTCAAACCATTTGATGGCTACTATCAACGGCACAAACTCGACCGCTTACGACCCTAAGAGCGCCATTACATACTCTTACATCGGCTCATATTACCCTGTGGTCACTTCCTCTGTGATCGAATCAAACATGCAGACTTTGGTTGCTGTGGCGGCCAAGGCCTACTACGGTGTCGCTACCGATGCTTTTGCTGCTGTCAACCTGACCAACGCTGCTAGCGCATCGGCATTCGTTAACCCTATTGTCGCTTCATCCGATATCCGCATGCCTACTCATCAGGGCACTCGAGTCCTTTTCAACACCGTGTCCATGGTTATGCCTATTCTGATGCAATTCTTTTTCCTCATGGGAATGAACGGAATCTTTGGTCAGGCAGGTGTCTTCGGCAAGCTCTCGAAACGGGATACATACCTGGTCCGACTGGTCATATGGCAGCTATACACATTCATCGGTAGTCTTTGCATGACGGGATACATCTGGGCCTATCGCGAGGGCTGGAAGGTGAGCGGCTCCCAGTTTGCTGAGACATGGATGTGCCTGTGGCTGTTTATGCAAATCAACTACGCCCTGATTGATACGCTTATCGAGACCGTCATTCCCATGAAGTTCTTTTCATTCTTTCTCTTGACCTGGATCATCATGAATGTTGCCAGCACCATCTATCCTTTCCCTCTTTCTCCTGGATTCTACCGCTGGGGCTATGCTCTGCCCGCC
Organism: Calonectria ilicicola; assembly: GCA_020809705.1. Classification (NCBI taxonomy): domain Eukaryota; kingdom Fungi; phylum Ascomycota; class Sordariomycetes; order Hypocreales; family Nectriaceae; genus Calonectria; species Calonectria ilicicola. The sequence goes on from CP085826.1 coordinate 7,512,105, forward strand.
CACGAAACTTACACATTGTTGTCTGAGATTTGGTCCGGTGGCTGCAAGCTGCACAATGAGGTTGCATTGCCAGTCCTCTTGGTCTGGCTTGTCATTTGCCACATCACTAGTGCTTGGTCCGTTTACAAGCGATGCGTCGCCGCTGAGAGCGTCCCAATGACGGAACGTGTGGATACCGAGGCTACAATTGCTGCAGACAGGGATTTGGCTTCCGCTGGCAATGACACCACCGAAAATTCAAAGCGCCACGAGACTGTTTAGAACCATACAGAAGGAATTATTTAGGTGTACTGATACAGCATTAGAAGGGCGTTTTGGGACATTGATTTTTTTGATCCATGTTGGCAGATCATGCGGACGAGCTCAAGACTCTGAAATAGTGCCATTTGTACATCAAGCGTTGAATTTTTATTAGACTAATTTAGACACGACACATCCGATACTATCTCATAGAATAGAATACTACTAGAATAAATCTCTAAATCTCTTATTACAATCTAAATTCCATTTCATCTTGACCCTTGAGTAAAGCCTTACCATTTCTGAGAGAATTGCTTCTGTTTGCCTTGGGCGTTGCCTAACAGGGGATTCACATGTCTTTGGAACCCCATATCGTTTAGTTCCGAACCGAGTTGTCTTTTTCCGTAGATTTATCCTTCCGAAGCTGAAAATTGGCCTCAGCCCAGCGTCCTTGAAAGGCAATACCCGGATGCCAAATGGCGAGACAGGTGGATGCAATGAGAACCATGACACCTTCCAGTACAATGAATGCAACCTCATTCTCGGCAAGTTTACTGTATAGTCCATCGCTAAGCTCTGCCACTCGGAACGCAGTTCGAATCAAGATGCCGACCGTCGCAATAGTTAGCCCTACATGTAGTTAGTACATGACCGCAAGACTAGGATTCGGGGTAGGTACCAATCAAAAATAAAGTGAATTTTCGAGATGTTTGCAGCTTCGAAAACTTGGGATCCCACTGATCTTGGCTTTTATATGTCCTGAAACCGAATTCAGCAGCCATGATGACAAAAATGCCAATTGCTGCGAGATGTGCCCCGAGGCCCGTCTTGATAAGTCCCAAGCCCAAATCCAACAACTTTGGATCTTTTCGTCCCAGAATCGCTCCGCCTGTAGCTTGGAATAATAGAGAGATGAAGTCGGCTATCATAAATGTGATGGTGTAGGTTCGGGGGCTGAAGCGCGAGAGGTTCTGTCCATAGACGCAGATGATACGAGCTAGACAGAGGTAAATAGCTGCGCTGAAAAAGGCAGGACCAATAGTCAGCGATACAATGTAACTGTAAGATTCAGTTAGAACAGCCCTTGAACTTGAGGTCACATCATGGTTCCTCACGCTACATATGAGCCATGCCCATAATGCATCTGTATCCGAGCAGCATAACCAACAATCTCAAGGAAATGGCCGCTGAACATGCCAAACAAGAACCCCCATGTTTTGTACCGAATGCCAAGGAAAGTCTGGACAACTAAGAGAACTGAATGGCAGACGAGATAGAAGGTATTCGCCCCTAGGTTGGGGATGTCCATCGTCATCTTGAAGGTAGGGCTCGTGGCGGCACTGGGGAAGTAAATCTCCGTATTCTATCTGCCATGGTAGATCAGTCGATCCATCGGAAAGCGAGCGTCTCGATTTATAACCCAATGTGAGTCAAAGATGCCAAGGGGGTGAGCACTTATAGACGAACTATCCAATCATGAAGCAACTGGCCAAAATGTAGCTGCTTCATCCCAACGACATGTAAATCTTGGTCATCCCCATATTTGGACCCGTTTGACAAATCGGGCTTGCATGTGGAGTCGACTAGGGTCTCGCACCCGCAGATGAAGCGCAAAACGTCGAACGACAGCGATTCGTTTCTAGACGAACGGACCAATGAGAGGCAAAATTGGGCATCCACCATGATCCATAACGGGCTGATGGATTCCCCGGCACGCCTTCGCGTCGATCAAGACAACCCGTCATTCTGATTCAGCCACTGCAATAAGTGAAAGGGCATTGACCCCGACCATCCCTTTGCCGACATTGCTGCGTCTTTCAATTTTGCCTCAACTGCGACCTGTGACGCCACCCTCATCGAGCGAAGCAGCGCGCGTCCGCCACGCATTGGTTGAGGCCTAGTCAGTCACCATGACACCATCTGCGGAAGGCGTTCCGCCAAAACCTAAGCGCACGAGAGCGAAGCATACCCGCTCCAGGCTTGGATGTGGAGTTTGTCGGTGAGTTGTGTCCAGTGGCTTGCACGAGCTGAAGCAAGCGAAGATGGCTCGTTTCGTCCTTTAAATAAATATTGACTAGCCCTCCTTGCCTAGCATACGCCGAGTCCGGTGCGATCTTGCGCGCCCGGGTTGCGATCGCTGCACCAAGACTGGCCGGAAATGTGACGGTTACCCTGCCGGGACGCAGAAGCGGCCAGGAGTAGATCCGGGTGAACCGAACATGCCCTCGCTGGTCGCTAGGCCTCGGACTGAGACACAGTTGAGGGGTCTTGGGTTGCATGATCTCATACCTGGCCCACAAGCGGGCCGTTCTTTTCACTACTTTCAGCAAAAGACATCTCAAGAGTTTTCTGGCTACTTCGATAGCGACCTCTGGGGTACCGTTGTCCTCCAGGTCAGCCGTAGAGAGCCATGCGTGCAGCAGATGGTGATTGCCCTGGGCATGCTACATGAGAGCTTTCACCATGACCTTGCAGGGCTCCATCACAGCTCATTCGCCAAAGCCCTGAGACACCAAGCTGTTAGCGAGTATAGTGCGGGAATAACGCTCCTTAATAGCCACATTTCTTCTCAAGGATGGGCTGCCCTTGAAATCACCCTGCTTTGTTCCATTCTGTGCGTGGCATTTGAATGGCTGCGGGGCGACTATGCCGCCGCTCAAACCCATCTATGGAGCAGCATTTCCATCATGAAACAATGGAAAAGCAAGAACATGACCCGGCTCAATGGCACATCACATTCCTCCCCAAGTGGGCACCTGATTAGCTCCAAGCTCCGGCCAGTTTGCACAAGCTTGGTGTTGCAGACTCGAAGCATGCCCACAAGTTTGTTTCTCCCTTGGTACGAACTTTTGGACAAGGAGAAGGATCTGAAATCTTTCGAAACCCTTGGTGAGGCCAAGAGAAGCCTGGACAATCTCTTGGCAGATGCTCTTCCTGATACACTCATCCCCAAAGCCACCGGTAAACCCAACCCGAGTAAAGTGTGGGACATTGCCAGGCGATTTACAGAGTGGTTTCAAAATTTTAATGCTTATCTCAGCAAAAAGGGACCCGAAGAAGCAGCGAACCCTGCAGTGATCGTCATGGATCTTTGGTACACAACAGCAAGGATCCTTCTCACTGCTACCCTGGCAAACACTGAGGAAGCTTTCGACAAATACCTGCCCGAATTCACAGATATTGTCAACAAAATCGAAGAGCTCATAGTCGCTTCGACAAAAAGATTTTCTGTTGATATTGGCATTGTTCCCATCCTCTATTACGTAGCAATCAAGTGCCGTCACCCCAAGATCCGACGCCGGGCGATTACGATGCTCAAATCATCACCAAGACGAGAAGCAGTCTGGGACAGCATGGGGGCTGCTTGTGTAGTTCAAGAGGTTCTTGACGTGGAAGAGAAGGGTCTTGGGGAAATTTCTGGCCCTGAAGACGTCCCCAGGGTATGTCGAGTAAATAACATGCGCGTCATCACCGACATTGAGAACCGCCGTCTCCGTATCCGAACAATGCAACAAGGTTGGAAAGTTTGGAGCGATGAAAAAGTTCTTGCATGGTAGTTAGAAGTTTAATTCTGCACGCTAATGCACATTGTTGGCGTCGCGTCGGCGGGCTGCCGAGATCATCTTAGCCACATTTTAGTACATTATTAGAAGTGTCTTGGAAGGACAAATAATTTATCATTGAATCATTATAGCTAATCTCTATCATCTTCAATCTTGGACACTTTTGCATGTGCCGTCTTCTTATCCTCGGACCTGTCGTCTTCGATGACGGTCGAATTCTCCTCATCCAATGATGTGGGGGCGCCCTTTGGCGCATCGTAGCCGTACTTCATCAGCTGCTGGTTCTTGCTGCCCCACCAGAGCATACCGAACTGGATGGCAATGGAAGCGAAAATAAACGCAGTAGAGAGTGGAAAACCAATTGGATACCGGGGAGAGTCTGCGACTCTAAATGCGCGTAGCGGGATGGTTGCGTGTCCGATGTAGACAATCATGACTGTGAGCGCAACAATGATGGAACGGGCCTCGGGCTCCTTGCGCAACAGCTCAGCCATCCATGCCATAAATGACGGACTTCCAGCACTAGTTCCGTAGGTCAAAAAGTAGAACGCCATGACGACCTTCCAGTCCGACGGCCAGCCACACAGGACACACAGCATGACGCCGTAGGAAAACGCTGATCCGATACTGATTTGCCAACGCCAGTGCTTCTTATCAGAGAGCCAATTTAGTATGAGATTGGTGATGATCTGCAGAGCATATCCTCCCAGAGGAATGACGTTGACCTGGTACGTGCTGAAACGAGCGTTTCCGTTGGCGTCCTTCAAGTTTTCAATGAACAAAACAAAGTAAGAATTGGCTCTGTGACCCCAAGCACTGAATGCAAATGCAAAGAGATAAAAATAGGTGACGGGGTGAACAATGAGTTTTCGTAGCTTCGTCTTGACGACTGCCATTGGGATTAGTTCCGAGGTCGAAGTGCCGGCTTCCTTCATCCTCTTGCGCGCGAGTTCTTTTTCGGCATCCGTAAGCCAGAGGGCACGGGTGTAGGCTGGCGCATCCGGGATAATGACGAATCCGATTAGTCCCTGGCCGATGGTGATGGCGCCCGCAACGATGAATAGCCACTGCCAACCTGCAAGACCATGGACTCCATTCATGTTGGTGTAGAGCGCGGCCTGCAGGGCGCCGAGGAACATGGACCCAGCCACATCGGATACGGTAAATGCTGCAATTCGGATGGCGAGTTCGACGGGTGTATACCAATTGAAGATCAAAGACACGACACTGGGCCAAAATACGGCGGAGAAGAGACCAAGGAAGAATCGCAGCGCGTAAATAGTTCGGGCGTTTTGGGCCTTGCAAGTGCTGTTAAACTAGATTAGCCGGTGCATTTCTTGGCGATGAGTGCCGAACGTACAACAAGACAAGAAGTCCCCAGGTGATTTCACAACACGGAACGAATAAAGATGGTCGGACCTAAGCAAATGTTAGTAATTTTTTTTTTTCAAGGATTCACGCTTGTTGATTAACTTACTTTGGTTTGTATCAATTGACCAGGAACAAGGCCAATCGCATAGCCGATGCTGAAGAAGGTGGTGAATTCGACCAATTCATTGCCGTAGAGGCCCAAGGCGTCCTTCATTCCAGAAACGTATGCCTGCGTGGTGGCCGATTGATCCATCTCTTTCATGATTCTGGACAGAAAAAATGGTTAGTGATTTCATTTGGAGCAGGAAATTGCATTGGAAATCGTACCCAGCAAGAAACGACCATGTCAGCAAAAGGCAATCAAGCTTGAAAACTAGGACATTTTCAGGCTCTCTAAAGTATGGAATATACTTAGAAATAAGCTTAAAGAGCCCAGTTTGGGGCGGCGTCTGGCCCTCGGCGGGTCCAGCACTTTGAGTCTGGGACAAAGACGCCATGGTCGATTTGGAGATTCCACGCTACGATGCCGCAAAATTCAAGCAGAGGATCAATCTTTGGGTTTTATAGGGTCTCATTTTCGGTCCACAAACATCCATGTCGATCACGAACGAGTCACGTACTGCTGCCAAGCCCGTCTGTGCTCGCTGGATTAAAGTCAGCGCCGTAGCTCGCGATGTGAATATGCGGGGCATCTGTCGCGCGGGGGCCCCATGAATTACCCAGAACAGGCATCTTGCGTCATTTGCCTCGTCAAGAACGTTATCCCTCCGTGCCCCAAACTGGCAAATCTCATCGGTTTTGGGCCGAAGCGTCGCGTAAGATCCTGTATCTTTGGTGAACCGAGCATACATCGCGTGCGAATAATGCTACGATGGATTTGAGGGACAAATCATGGTCCGTCTGATTTTCGTCAGCTTGAGAAAATCCTTGTTGTTGCGTAGAACATGGGTCGTCATGATATTGCAAAAGGCAGCCCCCGCTAGACGGCTTTTCTTTTTACCGGGGAAGACGCCTCATTGTTTGTGAACACAATGATGCCGCGTGAGGTTTTTATGAGCCCATACCATCAAGTGACCTCCGTGACCAGATTCATGAAAAGATCTAGCTTTCACTTTGCAATCGGCTTGAGCTTGGCCTGGATAAGAGCAAGGGGTGCTATTGGTTTGCATGCAGAGCAATCGTTGTGTTGCAGGGGTCATATCTTTACCCGGTTTGCTGTTCCAGGTATCTTGATCCGTATATGGTCGTAATTGAAACACCACTCAGATCATTCGTCTTGGCAGTGGAGCGGTTAATTGTGGGCTATATGGTGAAGTTATTCAACTTGTGCTCGAACTTACATCAGATCTTGCAAAGAAATAGTCACGTGCATGGCCTTGATCATTGAGTAAGGACACAAGTTCGTCTATCGTCTGCGAATATGTCCGAGTCGGAGGTATTGCAAATATTCCATTGTGTTTGCTATGACTGCTATAAGTGCCTCAACTATGAATACAATGATGCTTAGCTTCGTGAGACATAGAAGCATGAACCCTTCCTTGCCTTATACCTCCGTGGCCTGCTTCTTGTAGTCTATTCCCTGTATGATTAGAAAGAGACCTAAATTTGACTGACAATCATCTGCGGTTTCCACTATCCATAATTCATACCCTTTCAACATGAGCAGAATTGAGAGAATCTCGATCTTTTGTGTCTTGGGGCTGGTATGTGACGGGGACCTTCATGTCTTCTGCTGTGGGGTACGCAATCTTGTGGACCGTGTACCACGGTCGCTCAAATAGCTTGTCCATGCTCTCCAGCGATCGTCCAGCTGTCTCAGGGAGAGCGAAGAAGACGTAAACAAGAGATATGGTGCAGATAGACAGGAAAAATATGAAAGCGCCATATCGGTCTGTTGCTGCAAGAAGAGACGGCATCGCTTTAGAGCATCCAAAGTAACACGCCCAGTGAACTGCCATGAGAATCGAGACGTTGACAGATCGAATGCGTAGAGGGAAAACTTCGGCAGATACCAGATAAGGAATCGAGAACCATCCAATACTCCAACCTATGGCATGGAAGTAAATTGCAGCAATGGCTGCGCGGCTGGCGGCCATAGCTGAGGCGCTACCTTCAATCTTCTCCAGACTCCATCCATTGGTGACACCGAGGTATCCACCCACAAATGATAGCGTGATTATCTGAATCACAATGCCAGTCATTAAAGAGCGTCTGCGACCAATGAAATCAATGACAACAACAGAGAATACAAGGACAGAGACGAACTTGAGGATGGCATAGAGTCCCGTAGCCAGGAACCTACTCTCTGTTCCGCTAATGCCCAGGTAGCCAAAGATGGAAGGGCTGTATTGCGTGATTGCATTGGCACCTGACCATTGACCAAAAACATGGCAAGCCAAAATGAGAAAAAAGCGACGCCTGTTGCTCAGGTCGGCAAAAGTTTCCTTGATTAGGTCAAAGGTACTGGCGCCAGCCACAATCTCGATTTCATGGTTTAGCTGTGCTTCGATGCCCTGAAACTCAGTCATCACGTAAGGATGATCCTCTGGCAGCCCTCGGAATTTGACCAGTGTAGCCAAGGCTTCTGAACGCTTGCCCTTCATCAACAAGAAGCGGGGTGTATCTGGTGTGAAAAATACACCAACGCCCCAGATGACTGCTGGAAGGAGTTGAAGGGCAGTTGGAAGTTGCCATTGTAAATCGGTCCCGGCGTGGTATTTTGTGATGCCGTAGTTGAAAAAGAACCCAAACACGACGCCAAGTTGTTGGCAGCAAGTGTACTGGAGGGTCAAAAGGCCGCGAATAGAAGGGGGCGCAATCTATAAATACGCGTTAGAATCCCAGGGCTTGCCATAGTAAAAGGTGTTTTGCCTACTTCTGTAATGTAAATCGAGGGCAGTACCGTGGTCGTGCCGATACCGATGCCAGCAATGATTCGCGTCACGTACAAAGCGGCCATACTGCCGTTGCTAAATGCCTGACCCAGAACACCGCCCATGTAAACGATGGTGAATAAGATGAATGTCCATTTTCGACCGAGCCGCTGTGTGATCCATACGCAAGCCAGACACCCAAAGACTGCTCCTGCTGTAGCAATGGACACCACCCAGCCCTTGGTGTCGGCGTATTCGTTGTCGGTCAGATGATCGATTCCGAACCGCTTTTTAAAGGAGTCCATGATGACGAGAGACGCAATGTTGCCTATGAAAGCAGTCGAGTTTAGCCACAATCAAACCGTCATATGGTATGAGCATCAGACGTACCTTCATCGAACCCCTTTGCGACTCCAGAAAAACTCCAAATACACGTGCATGCCAAGAGATACCAATTGAAAATCTCTTTGGGGCTATCCTTGATGGCCGCCCTCGTGGCCTTGATCATGTTGACCTTGCCCATTGTGCCGGTTCGCAATAACAAAGACAGGTGCAAGAATAACAGTTTGGACGACACAAGCGGCGCACCCTCGGTCCTTCTCGCTTTTCGAGGGAACGGTTCACGTCTTAATAAAGTCTTTTAGCCATGCACTCACGGGCCATCATCTCCATGGGGTCGAAGTGAAAGTGGGTCATTTCGGTGTGCGGAGAGCTGGGGAGAAATCTGAGAGGACTTACCCCGTGAAAGACTACCCCATAGATTTGCGGAAGACCTCCGATGTGAAACCAAGAGGTTGGTTTGGCAGCAGGTGGGAAGCGTTGTGTGGGGAAGATGAAGACTAACGACCCAGTCGCGGGATACCTTCCAAAACTTCCCGTGTGACCGTACGATCCCAGATCGGATCTCGGGGAGTCTTAACTGAAAACGGACTGATGAAGGCCCCTGTCAGCTCATTTTTCTTGGGGATTCGGTGACAATTTTTCCTCAGTAACCAGGTCCGTCACGAGGGTCATTTGGCACAGATCATTAGGAGCCCTTACCAAGCTTAATTTGGGATGGCGGGCCCCTCGTCGGACCAGGCCCGTGGATTCTCGCGGCTCTGGTCCGAAGGGCCAACTTGTCCAAGCAGCTTGGCAAACCAACACAATCTCCTATCTACAACATGTATCTAATTTTTTGGTGTTTCTTTTATGTAAATTGACGTCTTTATGCATTTATATATCACTAGGAGACGACAAACATCAGCCAAGTAGGGGTGCCACACTCGCAAGCAGTCAAGAGTGATTGATGAATTCTGGGCTGTTTTAATGCAACATCTCGAATAAAATGTTTACGAAGTAAATTATCACCAATATTTAGAGCCAGGCAGACTCTATGTAGTTACGAGACCATTCTAAACATTAGCGAGCATGAAAAGCCACCGAGTGAATATCGGCCGTTCGGGGAGATCCTGCTTGAAAGCATCCAATACCAATGCAAATTTAAGGAAAAAAAAACTAAACAAATTCGGTTTTTATTTCCATTATCTTCTCAACCTCTAAGTCTTGGGGCCGGCACCGCCCCTCTGCAATGCCAGTCGACTGTCTGGATATTTCCTTCAAGGCTGTCCGTAATGTACAACGTTTTATGCTCGGGACCCCCAAAGCAACAGTTTGTCAGGTTAATCCCCGGCGAGCCACTTACGATCCTTGCTTTGGGAATCCCATGAGTATCCACCACAAAGATGGATCCCAGACTTGGCTGACAGATGAACAGGTTACCCTCCTCATCCAGGGCCAGTCCGTCTGGTCCGACATTGCCGAAGGACTGGAAAAACACACCCACCTTGGATGTAGTACCATCCGGGTGGAGAGGGAGCCTCCATACTTGGTTCGCTCTAGTCATGGCAACGTACAGGAAGCGCTCATCTTTGGAGAGCACAAGCCCGTTGGGGGAAGCCCCATTGTCCACTAGTGTATCAAGCTTCCCATCAGGTGACAGACGGTAGACGCGGCCTGTGGGATCAGTCATGCCAGTCTGACCCTGGTCGGTAAAGTAGAGGTTTTGCTTGGAGTCCATTATCAGATCGTTGGGACCTTTGAATCGCTCCAAATTCTTTCGCGTTAATTTGGGCTTGACATCCCGTGTCTCGGGGTCAAACTCCAAGATTCCCTATGAAGACTGTCAGTGGGAAAATTGTATGCAAGAGGTGGGAAAGCCTCTACCTGTTTGTAGTCTGCTATAAGTAGCGTCCCATCCGCTGTTCCCACCAATCCATTGGGTTCTCCATCCCATTGGCAACAGACATCAACATTCTTGTCCTTATCAATCTTGAGGATCCGGCCATATGGGATATCGACAACATAGAGGTTTCCCCGATCATCGGCGACGGGCCCTTCAAGAAAGATGTGCTGAAAGTCACGGGCGAATCCTCCCCGCCATTCCGATTCTTTCCCGATGCATCTTTTGTCGTCCGGGATACGGACATGTAGTTTTGCTTCAATAACCGGAGGCACTGGAAAGAAATTCATGGCTGAGTACTGGGTCGCTCTACGGTGTCTTTTACCAAGCGTCTCCGATGATGCGATGTAATATACTGCAGATGTCTGTTGATCTTGTAATGCGATTGAAGCCCCATCCCCGCACTGGAACTGCCAGTTACAAGGCCCCACCCCGCGGGCAGGGCCCGAAGGCGCACGCACGGCTGACCTCCGATGATTAGTCTTTGCATCGCAAACCAGGAAATCCGGCAATTCGGATGTACAATACAAATAAGAATTCAGATCCTACGCTATTGCTGATACAGAAGCTAGACGAACAACTGCCATCAAAATGCCTGTTACGTCGCCACACTACAGGTGGCTCGTGCTGAAATCATCCTCCCGCTCAAAGTCCAAAAAAAACAAACACCAACAATGCAGTCGTCTAAATCCCACCCGTTTTTTTGTAAAGACATTTAAATAAATAACGGTTTATCGTTGTAAATTGATCGCCGATGCATGTTTGGAGCATGCGTCAAAGGAATGGAAGTACTCGCTCAACGGATAGGTAAACGCCTTGCGGCTGCGACCGAAGACTGATCACATCCTCAATATAAAAGAACACGCGACATAAAATGTAAAGAAAGGTGGGTGGAAACCACATCACTGTCCACCGGAGTGGTATTGCCATTCCCGGGTCCCCGTCCGGAGAAATATTTCTCAAATCATCGGCACGGGTCATGATTGTTTGCTTTAGCTTCTGAAGCCATCCAGCGGGATGCTCTGATGGATCCAGCTTTAAGCGCTCCGCTCTTTCAAGCTCTTTTTGAGGGGGCTTCCCCGGGAATGCCTCGCTATCTTTTTCCTTGACCCCAAGAATTAATCGCCAGAGAGAATTGACGCCCTTGTACTCTAGATAATACGTGTACAAGAAGTACCAAGTGGTGGAGAGAGAGTAGAGTGCGTGATAGACTGCGCAGCCTCTCCAAATATTCTTCTCGGCTTCCGTTGGAAAATAGAAAGCCCAAGGGATGAGAAAAGACAAACAAAATGGTATCTGGATCAATAGACCCCAAAAGATTAACCATCTGTCCGGCCAGCTCCACGTTACAGGATACCAAATATCTCCGGGTACTCGGTCCCAAGGCGTAGCTTTGACCTCTCGTCCAAATAACGGAAGGCGAAGCCAAAAGCTGATGTTAGAATAGTAAACCCAGTGCTTGTTGACATGAGTGTAACAATGACTGGAAAGAAATGCCAGAGGTGTACGGTACCAGTCGACTTGGAGATCTAGGTGTGTCTAGCGAGGTGGGAAAATCAGCCATTGGAACGACGAAACATTAGTTAGCTACAGTACTTACTGATTCCCGTGCAGTCGTACGAATGTATTCAATCGTGCGATCACCTCGGGTATGAATTGTTACCGGGCTGGTAATATCAGGTTTGTGGTGCCAGGCAATAGATGTCCAGACCATGACAAACGAGAAGGTAATCGTAGTGAGCTCGAGTGTTGTGATTGGATATCCATGGCCAATCCTCCAGAACTCGTTGATAAGGAAGAAACAGACTTGGCATAGAGTAATAATCCTATGGAAGGTTAGTCTAGAGCCAACTCATCATGTCATGGACCCTGACTTTGTCAAGCCATCTGATTTGTTCCTGTCTTCAATCTCATCCTTGGTCATAGAGGGAAAATCGACATGGCCGTGTTTGACAAGATAGTATAGTTGCTCGGTATCGATCGGAAATCCGTCTGGGTAATCGGGAGAGGCAAGATGAAAGCCGCCCATGTCGGTGAAAAAGGCATGCGTTAAACTCCAGTCTCGTCCTTGGCGGAGTTCTGGGCTGTCGCGAAAAGCCTGGTAACAAGTTTAGTTGAAGGCATGGTCCGTGGTGCAGCATGTTTACTTACGCTGACACTCCGACGGGCGTTCATCCACTGCGCCATAGCAAGGCACATTAGGTAATCAGGCCCGAGAAAGCCGATGCAGGCAAGATTGCACCTGTCGATGATTCCATGATACCATTTATCCTTTCGAGATGGCACATTCGGATGCGTCGACACCCAAACGCAAAGAGAGATGGTGACTGCGCATGACCAGAGAATATCGAGACTGCCCCGGTCGCTACTAGATGACATCCACCCAACCTCCAGGGCCGTGCTGTTAGCGTTCGACATCAGGGACTAAATTGTTGACCATGAGAGTTTGTGAGAGTGGGACGAACAGGGGCGGAACCCAAGTAATAAGGCACGGCAAGGCCCGTTCCCGTGCCGAAAGCTGTTGGTTGGTATCGTTGTTGGTCAGCATCCTTAACCACACCAAGACAAACATGTAACAAAATAGAACGTCCCCTGCATTCGGCTACAAAATTGTTTGGCTGTCGTCGCGAAAATGCCCCAGCCCAGCGGCAAAGTGCATGAGCATGGGTGTTGATTGGCCCATTGCGACCAGGGCGCTTAGGACTAACGCCGGTATCCGAAGCCTCACGTTGCTGCCAAGAGCTATCACCACGTCCAGCACCACATCTAGCACCTTAGGACCATCCCCAACAGCATGGGGTGTGCTAGGCTGCTATCTTGATAACAGCACGCTCTCAGTCCTCGAGAAGCACATGGGCAATCAGGATGGAGACTCATCTTTGACTATTCCTAAGTGCCAGAATACTTGCTACCTCTCAGAGTTTGAATTTTCAGGCGTCAAAGGAGGCAACCAGTGCCGGTGCAGCAATTATGTCGGTGGCGAGGTGGTCAGCAACCAGACCGAATGCGCCATACCCTGCAGCGGAAACAAGACGACCAACTGTGGTGGAAAAAGCCACATAAATGTCTTTGAGGCCAAATCGATCGACGAGGGCGATGCGAGCAGCCTGAGTACAGCGAGCAGCCTAAGCACAATGACCGCCAAGGGCGAGGTGGTGACATCTCAAACTGCGTCATCTGGAGCGATGAGATATCGCGCATTTTTCTAGCCCATTCATAACGTTCACAAACATAGAGCGAGTATTCAACAACGAGAAAGATTTGGATTTTTCAAATGCAGTAGAATATTTAGGTAGAATTTTGCAGTACAATTTAAGCAGCCTTAATTTCAGTGTGGTTTTGTGGTATTTGAAGTGCGTGATATCTGGCACATGATTCACATGTCGGTTTTTGTTCTTTGCCGGATGATGGCCAGGAGCATCTAAAATTCACCAATGAGAAGAATCACAGGCATGTGCGGGAAGGTGAACTACAGCCCCAGCCAGAGATGATCTAGACCATCTAGGCGACTTCGTCCATCAAGCTTAGGAGTACGGTCATGTGCCCCCTTAGTCAGGACCAAAATTCTGTATCGGCTGTCATTGCTATGATCTTGTCCCATCTTCGGTTTGCCTGGAGTCACGAGAGCAAAACATTTCGTGCCTTGCAGGTGGAGCGAAAGCTGGGCTGAGTCAAGCCCGACCGATAACAGGGGCCAATCTAAGTGGATTGTGGGATCGTTTTTCCTGTTGGTTGGCTGGCTGCATGTGACTTCTCCTGAACGATAACCATGCGATTAAGGCTAAGCTTGATTTATGGACACATGAAATGGCCCACTCCCCTGGCGGGCTTTTCACATCGGATCACAAGCAGAAAAATTTCAATGCCAAGACCTTTAAACCAACAAGATTTTTCAGGAACGAGGGGGTGACGCTTGGACACGGTGAGTGTATTGGAATATTCCACCTAAACTGCCTCAATGCGTATTGATACCTTGAATAATATTAAAAAACAAAGATCGCATGTTAAGCGGCATGATTAATCTGACTGCAACTAAAAACGAATTATCCCTTGGACTACCGACCACATTGCAAATAGATATCCCGATGACAGACTGCAGCCTGATCTACGGAGAAAGACCCTTTCAGATAGGCCGAGATTACCGAACGACGAGACAGACACCCTGGTTACATTGACCTCGGAACCCGGAATCAGCTGACCAGGATTCCTTAATGTCGCGAAATACAGTTGACAGAGCCAACATCGTGAATTGAGAAATATCCGAGGCGATATGCTCAGGACATGCCGGCCGAGTTAACCCCCGCAGGAATGCAGAGCTGCGGCGGTTGTGGGACTGCACATCGGCTAACGCTTTGACAACCGAGAACTAGAAATGGAGCGAACTTTTGTTGGATGTCTGATGTCCCCACCTGTTGGTTCTACAAGTTAAAAATAATCCGCATTAGGAAAGTCACAATGGTTGAAACCGGCTCGCTCGGCATGTGCTGTATTTCAATGGTGGCACGGTGTTATTTGCGAATCTTTTAATGAAGTTTAAGGATATTCCTGCCGGGTGGAGTTAGCTGAGGGTCGAGACGAAGGCAGCAGTCTCCATACAGTCTTGTTGGTTATGTCAATCCCGCGCAAGATAATACGTGAAGAGAATACCCAGTCTTCGGTAAACGAATTGGACTGTGGCATGATGTTGGGGAAGTTCTAGATCGCTTAGCATGTCCGAAATGACAGTGGGCCCAAGAATGTTGGATGTGATGTCGTTCAAGGTCAAGGGAAAGAGAATCCGGGTTAGAAAGATATACCGCCATAATTATCCAAAGACATTTATTAACAAAACGCAACCATGCACTGCGAAAACTGTGGTCAATCTACAGTTACCCTTAGTTTCGATTCTTCAAGATGCTTCTAGCAAAAGTCCTCGTACTTTTAACAGGAACCAAATTGGCATCAACTGCCGTTATTGGAAATCCTCTCAGACTTCGAAATGCGGATCCTAAAAATCCATATGATGAGAAGACAACTTCTTATTGCTCTTGGTGGCATGATTATGATCAAGGGGTTTCATGTGATACCATCCTTTCTGAAAACCAAATCACTATAGAGCAGTTTCTTCGATGGGTCAGTTGCTGCATTTATTTTCACTCAACCTCCCCATCAAGATCGCTGACACAAGCATTCAGAACCCCTCTGTCTCCGCCAGTTGTCAAGGCTTAACAATTGGCCGCTCTTACTGTGTAGAGGCAGCTTTCGAACCTGAGGTAGAGACCGGCCCTAAACCATCTAGCACAATCAGCTCTTCTGTACCTACTGCCACAAAACCTTCAAATGGTTTGTTTTCTTCTTCAAAGAAAAACGGATGCAATGGTGCTAATTAATCTTCCTAGGTATTGAAACTCCAGGATCCATTCAACCTGACATGGTCGACAACTGCGACAAGTTTTACAAGGTTGAGTCAGGAGACAATTGCGAATCCCTCTCCTCCAAGCACAGCATCACTGTGACTCAATTTACGACTTGGAACCCCAAGGCTGGCAGCACTTGCTCTGGACTCTGGGCCAATGCCTACGCTTGCGTTTCCATTATCGGCCATGATGCTGAGCCATCTCCAACTACACCTTCTAATGGGTAAGTAATACTCAAAGATTGGCGACATGGCATCAGTATAATAACACTTCAGCTTAGGATCGAGACTCCTCGGGCCATCCAGTCTGGTATGGTCAGCAATTGCAACAAGTTTCATCTCGTGGAGTCGGGCCAAGGTTGTAGCGAAATTGCCTCTAAAAATGGCATTTCTGTGGCAGATATCGTGAAATGGAACGCAGCTGCGGGGCCGAACTGCAATGGTCTGTGGGCCGAGATGTACGCTTGTGTCGGCACACTTGATTCTCAATCGAATCCCACAACACCAACCAAAGGCATATTCACGCCCTCACCAGCACAGCCGAGCATAGTGAGCAACTGTTACAAGTTTTACCTGGTGAAGAAAGGAGAGTCATGCGCGAACATTGCCAGCACCAACAAAATCACTCTCTCTGATCTCACCAAATGGAATCCTTCAATCGGATCCTCATGTTCGGGGCTCTGGGCAGAGGCACATGCCTGCGTTGGTGTTTACACAAGCGAACCCTCTACTCAATACTTTGGATGCTACACTGAGACCTGGGTCAAGAATACTGCCAACGAGCGAGCGCTTGGTTATGCTGACGTTTACGATCCTCTAGGGATGACACCTGAATTCTGTGCCATCTACTGTCTGACGGAGAAGAAGCAAAACGTCTATGGTCTCCAGAATAGCAATGAGTGTTGGTGCGGTAACGCATTTAACGCAGGAGTAACCAAGGTATCAGAGCAGGATTGTTCATCCTCTTGCGTCGGTAACAAGAGTGTCAAATGCGGTGGCTCCAGCAGACTTAGCGTCTATGGACAAAGCGGAGCCAAAGCACCAGCCACGTACAAGTCTTACGGATGCTATACCGAGGGTGTGGGAACACGGGCACTGGGTGTTGCTAATTACCAGAGCAGTTCAATGACGATCCAGTCATGTGCCGACTATTGTTTAGCGCAAAAAGGCACTAACCACTTTAATATTCAGAATGGTGACCATTGCTTCTGCGGAAATGTTCTGGGCACCGGTTCAGTTCCAGCAGAGACGCAATCTGACTGCAATGTGAAGTGTGCTGGGAACTCAGCACAGACTTGTGGTGGAAAGAGTGATCGATTCAGTCTTTGGAGCACCTCTCAGAGCAGCCCACCATTGAAGTATTCATCTATGGGATGTTACACGGAGCTTTCAAGTGGAAGGGCATTGGGATTCGGTAAGTAGGGGTCCTTATGATCGACGATATTGAATTCTGACCACTGTGAAACAACAGCTACCTTGAAAGATACCAAGTCTATGACGGTCGAGAAGTGTGCAAGATATTGCATTTCGGCAGGACACAGGATCTTTGGCTTGCAGACCGGAGATGAGTGCTGGTGTGGTCCGCAGCTCAATTCCGGCTCAAGCAAAGCAAGTGACTCGGATTGTTCCTTCAAATGTGCTGGAAATGCCAATCAAAAATGCGGCGGCGCGTGGCGATTAAATGTGTACAATTGATATTGAAACAGGACTAGTTGAGTTATAAATAATCCGATTTACCTTCTAGCTTCATTCTTTAACGTACTTTCTTTATTTTTAGCGTTGTTTTGGGCTAGGGCTGTGGTAGCTAGATGATCTGGCTAGGCGTTTATCCTGATTTGTATGGCCTTTTAGTTTTTTTTTTTGCGGTAAAAGATATCTAGCTATTACTATAAGCACTAGACTCGACTACCGAGGGAATCGGGGCGTTGTGTTCAAGGTCCAGCCAGGCTAGGGACCGGCTGCTAGGCTAGGCTATTGAGACCAGCTTGCGAATGTGACATAATATAACACAAGGCCCCAAACATACTGGTGCTTTCGGTAACTTGGGTTTCACAAAACCACCATTTTGCCCTTTGGAACTCACGCTTGATTTCCTCGTCCTATTTAGTTTCTTCTTCATCAACTATGTCTCGGATTTTGTTAATAAAATTAGATATGTGTTAGTCGAAACAGACACCTAGACATGAGACCAACCAAAAGCTTCACTGAGCTCGAAGCGCATATGGTATAATCCCATATTTGCTTCTCAAAATAGATGAGAAATGATATCCCAATGTAGAAAGTTTTTACTGGAATAACTGTTATGCAGAATGTTGAATGGTTCATGTTACCAGTTAGGATTAGGCATGCCAGTTTAAATAAGGCAGATTATCTAAGGATCCATCACATGACTCTTGCACAACTCGTAACATATAAAACGCCATGGCGTATTTTGTCAAGGACCATTGGCTCACATAGCCACACGAACAACTCATCACTGCATAATTACTAAAACGGAAAAGATCATCTTGATTACGACTTTTCTGCCCGAAAGTGAGAACTCCCCTCTCCTTTTGTAAAAAAATCCCGCTCGGCTGTCCACACTTCTTTCTCTTTGATTCAACCTAGCCACCCCACCTCTTAATACATGGATCCCATAAGACTTAATTTTAGCCCGCAAATTTCGGTCGTTTTCATATCTTCATGTAATTTCTCTCGCCTAAACCTTTTGCTGCCTACCTGACAGACATCTGCTCTAAATAATTCTATTGTTGGCTGACTGACTATTGAACTAAACTTTTCATTTGGGCTTATCAATAACATGGACCAAGGCCCTCCAGAGAACCCAGAACCTGTCAGTACAGCCGTAAGCAAGAATATGGTGGATGATAGGGTCCATGTTGAGGACGCAGGGGTAACCTGCCTTTATTCTGGCGGGCAGAAACCTCTTGTCGAGTATGCAATACTTGCGTTATTTTTCTTCGCCCCCAAAGAGCTTTAATGTCTAATGAATATGCTCCTCCAGTGTTGTATTCGTTCATGGTCTTGGTGGCCACCCAAAGAAGACTTGGTCGACCGCGCCATATGTGTCAGAGGATTTAGCCAAAGGTGGTATCCGCAACTTCATAGCCAACTTGCTACCGCGTTTCTCACGATCGAATGGGTGGTCTTTAGGGCCAAACAAGAAAAGAAAGTCCTTGGTTCCGCAGAAACAACCTAAACAAGATGACTTAGGGAGCGATCAGCTCACGACTGGTATCTCTGGAAGTTCAATTGCCAAAGAAGTTTTCTGGCCACAAGACTTGCTGCCAAATAATGTGGAAAATGTGCGTGTCATGACATTCGGCTATTATTCTAGCCCGAGTGGCCCTTCCCAGGACAATCTCTATACATTGAGTAAGAACCTGATACGGAAATGGTGTCAACACATATGGAACCCTGTAAGTGTGTGCCTTAGGCACCCTTGGAAGGCATATATAAGCCCGTTACTAGAGTAGATAGAGAAGAAGATATTAATCTTCCTACTATATATTATTAAGATCTCTATTGTTCTAATCTTATTGTATTATATGGTAGTAATTGCTTCTTCTTGAGATTAGTACTACAATATTGTTCCAGGTAATTATACTGAATAATCTTGAATTACGTTCTGGTATAATATGTTATTAGGTTATTAGTTAATTAATTAGTAAGAAAAATGTCTATGATAATTCTTGTAAACCTATTTTTGGAATCTCTCTTTGGAATCCTTCTTTGTGTAGAGAATGCCTTATTTAGCTACTTATATGATCTGGAGAAAATGTTGGTTATTAGAGATTATAGGATAATCTTAAGCTATTTTATGAAATTATAGAAAGTATTTCTTTATTATAAGAGTAAGGCTTGAAATTACTAATATTATTTTTATTATAATAGATTATTTAACTTTTATAATAATTATAATAATTTAGCTATAAGTCTATATTCTTATTAATTAATACTACTTTATACTTTATAATTATTATTTTAGTTTATTTAAGATAAATACCTTCTTATACTATTATTTTTTTATTATTAAATAAGCTTATAATAATATAACAAGATCTACTATCTTAACCTTAGCCTTAATAGAGCCTATATCTTTCTAAAAGGAAGAAGATCTCTCCTTAGTAAATCTAATCCTTGGAAAAGATAGGAATAAAGAGGTAGGATCTATAGAGGATAATACCTCTTAACTTTAGCTAGAGCCTTGAAGAGCTAAGATCATTAATTAAAAGGTATTTATTATAGAATCTAATAAATGGTATAAAGATTAGTTCTTGGATGGGGAGGAGGTAAGGAGAGTTATAAGATAGAGAGTCTATTATAATAAATTAATACTTAAGAAATGGTTAATAAAGACTTTTAGCAAGTTTACCCTCTAGGATGCTATTTTCGCCTAATAGATAAAAGATTATATGAATGGTACTATCAAATAGGGCTATTAAAATGCTACTATTTTAGCTAATATGCCTTAAGTTAAGACTTAGCACCTAGACGCCCTAGCGGTTTAAAGGCAAGAAGCTACTAAATATATTGCATTTCTAAACTTCTCCAGATTTCTTATAATCTTTTTTAGTAAGATACTATAGCCTAATAACATATTTGTAAATACTACTACATCTAATTCACTTATTCTAGAAAACCTAGTCTTCACAAATAAGTAAGGATTTAAGTAATAGGGTAATCCCTTTGGCCTAAGGGAGGCTAGCTATTTTACCTAGTTGATCTAGTCAATTTGGGGGGGAAGCTTAGTATGCTTTAGCTTAGATACCTCTGGTAGCAGAAGGTTGCGAACTTTAGCCTACTTAAGTAAGTATTATTACAAATTGGTGCAGCT
This sequence comes from Calonectria ilicicola, assembly GCA_020809705.1. Classification (NCBI taxonomy): domain Eukaryota; kingdom Fungi; phylum Ascomycota; class Sordariomycetes; order Hypocreales; family Nectriaceae; genus Calonectria; species Calonectria ilicicola. Next base: position 7,532,605 of record CP085826.1, read on the forward strand.
ATAAGCTAAGTATAATAGTAATAACTATCTAAGCGATTTATTATCTTCTTTTAATTTATTAGACTTTTTAAATATAAGTTTTGGTTTATTATAATATATTTAATCTTATATATTACTTTTGGTAAGTAGTTAGGTAGATGGAAGATAAGTTAAATGTAATATTATTGGAACCTTTAATTTAGATTTTAAGGATTTTAGGAAGTAAGGACTTATTATTATACAAGGTAAATAACTTTATACTAATATTAGCCTTTTTTATATATATCTTAAAATCTTTAAATGGTTTAATAAAGATTCTCTTTAAGAGTATTATTTTATAATACTCTAAAGTATGGCTTATAGGTGGTTAATAGGGGAGCTTAATAATGAAAAGTAAGTTAAGATTATAAAGGGCTTTATCTTTTGCTTCTATTAAGATCTTATAAGGTAATTTAAGCCCTAGGAGTTAGATTTATTGGAAGAGTATATAACTAAGAAATATATACTTAACTCTGCCTAATAAAATATATCTCTTCCTCTTTAAATATAGTATAAGGCTAAGCTTATTAAATAAGCTAGAATATAGATAGATAGAGAGATTCTTAAAATAATCTTTCTACTTATTGACTATAAGATTATATGCCTATTATAGGTTCTAATATCTAAGATAATTATTACTAAGTTTATTTGGGATTATAAGGATTAAAAGAAGAATATTAATATGATAATATTTAGAGATAAATAAATAAACTTTTAATAAAAATACTAGGATAATCAATGACTATATTATAAAGGGAGATATAATAATACCAATAGATAAGAATATTATACTTATTAAGATAATAAATAATTAAATAACTATAATTATAATTATTATTATAAGGATAAGTGATATAAGGACTGGAATTGATCTTGGGAATAATAGTACCTTGCCAAAGATAGCTTGTGTAAAGATAAGAAGGTAAAACCTAAAGGTAAATACCTTACTAAGAAGAAATCTGCTAACTAAGAATAAGAACCTGTTATGACCCAAACGCCCAAAGGCGGTAAACAGGGGCAGAACCCAAACCAATCAAACCAAACTACCCTAGACCGATAAAACCAACCAATAAGAATAAAGTCGAACGAGCCCCGTTCGACTCTGCCGAAGATCGCAACGAACACTGTCGAACCGACCCCGTTCGACTATTGCGATAACGGAACCTTAGATAGAAAAGTATATAGACGGATCGAGTCCCACCGTAAGGAACGGAACCGATCAGCTTTCAATACAACTTGGTTACCTCAATTGCGATTGACTATTACCTAACGTAACACTTCCATTGCTCCATTTACCATAACGCGCCTAACCATCCTGCCAACAATAAACCCTTCGTTCTGATTGGTTCATCAAGTTGGGAATTGACCAGACCGTTACACGTTGAAAGCTCTTGTTCAGTTGGTTACCCGCGTCAACAATTGAGCAATAACAATGTCCGGAAAGAACCCCGCCGCCACTGCTCCTCCCAGCAACGCTGAGTTGACTACGGAACTACAGCAGGTCAAAAAGAAACTCGCAGATGCACAAGCACAACTTAAAGCAGAAAAAGCCGGAACCACCACGGTTGAAGGAAACAAGGGTAAAGACATTGATAAAATTCTGAGACCCCCGGTCCCAGAGCCCTTCCTAGGAAAGGCTGCCGATGTAGTCCCCTTCCTCACCCGAATGAAGGGATACTTCCGCTTTTTCCCAACGCGACTTGCAACCCCCGAAGCCCAGGTACTATACACCAAAACCCTCCTCCAAGGAGACGCAGGAGTATGGTTTGAACCCATCATGAGAGACTATCTGGAAAACGAGGACGACGCCGACCAAAATGAAGAGACCCGAGAGATCTTCAGAGACTGGGAACATTTCGAAACCGCTATTAAAGACAATTTCGGCACGATCGATATGGAACAACAAGCTGTAAACCAGTTATACGAACTTAAACAAACAAAATCCTGCAGCCAGTATTCGGCCGAGTTCAAAAGAATCACAGCACAAACAGCCTGGGATGACGACGCACTAATGGAACTCTACTATAGAGGCCTGAAGAGCGAAGTCAAGGATGAAATCTATAAAGAAGACCGGCCAGAAAAACTCTCGGAGTATATCAAAAGTGCTATCAAGATCGACGAAAGACAATTTAACCAACGCAAAGAACGCGCCCAAGATAACAAAAACCCATATATCCCGAACAAAGGAAAAACCCAGAATAAGCAACAAAGCACCGCACACGGGACTCATTCAGGACCAATGGAACTCGGCGCCACCCAGGGGTATGATAAAAGTAAGATTACCTGCTTCAACTGCGGAAAAAAAGGACATAAATCCTTCGAATGCCGCTCCCCGAAAACAGGAAATCAGTTCAAACCCATACCAGAAGGACAGAAACAACTCAACACTATGAAAACTCAATGGACCCCAGTACCAGAAGGAAAAGAGGATACCACAGGAAAAGTTGTTCTTGCTGTCATTAAGAAACATGAACCAACCGCCATAGTTAAGCAATGTACGGAAAACCATGAGTTGCGCAAGGTAAAACTCACTCCGCAACAAGAAATCGATGAAGCTATCCGAAAAGCATGGTCAACCCGACAAGAAGGCCAGTCCTGCCTTCCCCACGAATGGTTGGAACGAGCCAAGAAGATAGGAATCCCTGCATCCATCCTAGATGTGTATACCGACAAAGCACCAGCATGGTGGGATACCTGCACTTATGACGAAAACGGAAACAGGAAATGGACAACGAGTATTAAAAGAATGGCCCAACAAGTCAGGGAACCCTCGTGGGACGGAGACAAAGTCTTTCTACTTGCACGAAGCGAATGGCAACCAGGAAACCGCGACCCCCGACCTATCCAACATAAGGAGGATGACCCTAGACTAAACACGGCACACGAAGAACATAAGAACATCTCATGGGTAAGCTGCTATGATCACGACTGCCTCCAGCACATAGAACAAAAACAGTATGCAGCATGCTTCCCTATTAGGGTAGAAGACGTGGTTATCCACCGCGCCTATGGGAGACACTTCGACCGACACGAAGTAACGGGAAGAAACCCCCACTACCAGTTCACTATGTTGGAACCAGGTGAGCCTGAGTTCCCCGATTGCAGCGAGCTGCCCTGGAACGAATGTCAAGACCCCAAATGCGATATCCACATGGTAGATAAAGCAATGGCCTGGCACCGAACAAAACCAAAAAACGAACAGAGCCCCCTGTAGAAGAGCAGCAGGAGCGGCTAGGGCAACGACCCCGGAGTTACCGAAAGAACTCCCTAAAAAGCTCTATACTCTACAACTAAAGAGCAACCCCGACGACGATTAGAAATAAAAGTAAGGATTAAAGGGAAGTGGTGTAACGCTATGGTGGATAGCGGAGCTGAGCAAAACTACGTGAATCCTCGAGTAGTCAACGAACTTCAGCTACCATGGACAACGAAAGTCGACCCATACGAAATCATCAATATAGAAGGAACGCCCTTTGGATATAACAACGGTATTATAGACAAAAAGATTGATCACCTGAAAGTCTTCGTTGAAGGAAAGAACCAAGGAATAACCTTCGATATTGTTGATATCGGACAACACGACCTAGTTTTAGGGTACCCATGGTTATACCGATACAACCCTAATATCTGCTGGCGTACTGGCCAGGTGCAAATACCCGAGGAGTATGATGCAGCCGGCGATATTTTCATAAAACATGATGAGAGATCTCGAACTCCTAGCCCTGACCAAGCAGGAGACACGAGCGAAGGAGAATCTTCGCCACCCAAAGGAACAAAACACAAATACAAGAACGGTCAGAAAAGGCAAAGACAACGAACGATCGCCTGCCTTAGAACACAGTTCCAACAAATCGATAAAAGCCTCAAAGAAATGAAGGCTGAAGCAGAAACAGACAGACTGCGCAATGTACCCCCACAGTACCGAATCTACGAAAAGCTCTTCGCAGAAGAACTAGACACTGGACTACCTGAGTTTAGCCAGTGGGATCACGAAATCGTCCTTAAAGACGGATCCAACACCCGATTTTACCCTATTTATAATCTCAACCAAATCGAGCTTGATACCCTGAAGGAATACATCCAAGATATGCTCAAAAAGGGATATATCCGTATTTCAAACTCCGAAGCTGGTTACCCTGTCATGTTTGTGCCTAAGAAAAACGGGAAACTACGCCTCGTCGTGGACTACCGACAGCTCAACGATATCACCATTAAAGATCGCACTCCACTACCATTGATTAATGAAATGAAGGATCGCCTTCATGGAGCCAACATCTTTACTGCACTGGATCTTAAAGGAGCATACAATCTTATTCGCATTAAAGAAGGACATGAATGGAAAACCGCTTTTCGAACTAAGTTTGGACTGTTTGAATACCTAGTTATGCCTTTCGGACTCACAAATGCACCGGCATCATTTCAACGAATGATAACCAATGTATTGCGAGAACACTTAGACATCTTTGTTGTCTGCTACCTGGACGATATCCTCATCTTCTCCAAAAACGAGGAAGAACATGAAGAACACGTTCATAAGGTCTTAAAAGCCCTTCAAGACGCCAAACTCCTGGTTGAACCAGAAAAAGCAAGTTCCACACTCAAGAAGTGGAATTTCTAGGACATATTATCAGCCCTAACGAAATCCGCATGGACCCAAAGAAAGTCGCTGCAGTAAAAGATTGGAAGGAACCTACTAATGTAAAGGAAGTACAAGCCTTCCTCGGATTTGCTAACTATTACCGAAGATTCATCAAGGGATTTAGTAAAATCGCCTCAGGCATGACAGAACTAACGAAGAAAGGAATTACCTTTCGATGGGGAAGTAAAGCACAACAATCATTCGAAGCCATAAAAAATGCTATTTTAGAAGAACCCATCCTTGCAATGTTCGACCCTGATAAGCCTATAGAGCTAGAAACCGATGCATCGGACTTCGCCCTAGGGGCCCAGATCGGACAACGAGATGAAAAAGGAAACCTACATCCTATAGCATTTTACTCGCACAAGCTACATGGCCCTGAGCTAAACTACCCAATCTACGATAAGGAATTCCTCGCTATCGTCAATGCTTTCAGAGAATTCCGACAATACCTTTTAGGAAGCAACCACAAAATCACAGTATATACCGACCATAAAAACATTGCCTACTTCGCAACCACACAAAAACTCAGTGGAAGGCAACTACGATACGCAGAATACCTATCCGAATTCGACTACCAAATCGTTCATGTTAAAGGAACTGAGAATGGCCGCGCCGATGCGATCAGCCGCCGACCCGACTACAACACAGAAAAACCAAAAACACAGGAAAAACTATTGATCTACAACGCCAATGGAGGACTAGAACAAGCCCCAATCAGTGGAATAACAATAGAAACAAAGAAAATAATCGCCGCTATGAGAGTAGGAGGATTGCCACGTGCAACCAGAACCACTACCGCGGAAATACCAATACAACGAGTGGAACAAGGCAATCCACTACTAAGGAAAATCGAAGAATACAATCTAGCACTCCCAGAAGAAGAAAAAACGGACTACCTACAAGTACCAGAGGAACACCAAATGGAGTTAATAAGGGACATTCACGAACATCCCTTGCATGGCCACAAAGGCATCAACAAAACCCTCGAACGAGTCAAACAGACATTTTCCTTTAGTAAGATGAAAAAGAAAGTCGAACAAGTATGTAAGGAATGCAGCCTATGTCGACACTCCAAAAAACCAAGACACAAACCATACGGATTATTACAACCATCCCCTGTCGCACAACAACCATGGGACTCAATCACAATGGATTTTATTACCAACCTTCCCTTATCAGCAGACCCTACTACAGAAGTATACTACAACAGTATTTTCGTTATCATCGATCGCTTCACAAAAGCAGCATATTATCTCCCATATAATAAAGCAACAAAAGAAGAACAATTCGCCTACCTTTTCTTTCGACATATAGTCGCTATACACAGCCTACCAACCGAAATCATATCGGATAGAGGACAACCATTTGCATCTAAGTTTTGGCAAAGCCTGATGTCCTTAATGGGGTTAAACCACAAGCTAAGCACAGCCTTCCACCCCCAAACAGACGGACAAACCGAACGCCAAAACCAGGAAATTGAGCAATATCTACGATGCTACATTAACTACGAACAAACCAATTGGGTAGAAAAGTTACCTATTGCACAATTAGCACATAACACATCCTATAATCACAGTATTAAAACAACACCAGCAAAAGCCAACTTTGGCTTCACACCAGACGCTTACCGAGCCCCCTTAGAAGGCACAATTCAAGCAAAAGCTATGATTAAGTCAGATGATCTGAGAAAATTACATGAAGAAATGAAGACAGAACTTGAGTTCGTCCGCAACATAATGAAAAGACATTACAACCTAAAAAGGCTGAAGGGACCATCCTTCTCGGAGGGAGATATGGTCTACCTAGCAACAAAAAATCTTGCAACAAAAAGACAAAACAAAAAAATCGACTTCACGCAGATTGGACCATACCCAATTAAAAGAAAAATATCAGAAAACAACTACGAACTCGACCTCCCAGACAACATCAAGGTTCACCCTATCTTCCATATCTCACTACTGGAACCTGGCGATGGCATCCAGGTGAACACAGGACCCAAATATAAGCCACAAATAGAAAACCCAGAAGACCAATGGGAAGTAGAGAAAATACTACAAAGAAGAGAGGAAGACGGAAAATTCGAAATTAAATGGAAAGGCTATGAAGAAACAACCTGGGAACCCGCCAAACATCTTACACATTGCTCGAAGATGCTGGAAGCATTTCTCCGGAATCAACGCAAAGGAAATCGGGCAAACCGCTCCAGTCGATAACCCCATGATCCTCGAGTAACTGTACCTCTGATAACGCAGACGCCTCCGCACGCTCCTTTTCCTCTAATTCGTCCAAATCCTCGCAACCCCGAGAAATCATCTCCTTCGCCTTCTCACGCAAATGCCGCTCCTGAGTACGCAAACGCTGCAACCGAGCCAAAGCACTCATTAAATCTGCCTCAGCTTTCTCCTTTTCCCCATCAATCCGATCCTTCTCACGGGAAACCCGCTCGACTAAAGAAAAATAAGCACATGAAGCCAAGGAAAGGAAAAAACACACTCACAAGCCTGAGCAGAAACACCTCCAAAATCACATCCAGAATACTTATTCTTCACGCAAAATTCGCAGCGGCTTTTTCCTTCAGCCACAACACAGGACAGCTGCCCAGCGCGAAAACAAGCCGAACAACGAGGCATCTCGAAGCCAAATTTGTCGATTAACTTGGCAATATCCTTTCGACGAGCTTCAGTCACCTTAGGACGAGGCACAACCTTGGTAACGCGACCTGACATCCTATCAGTACCAGAAATCACGAAAAATAAAAAGAGGAAAACACACGGTAGTCAAGGGTGGGGAAACTGGCCTATTTACCTGGCCTTGGGACAAGACCAACAGAGGGGGAGTATCGTGTTATGACCCAAACGCCCAAAGGCGGTAAACAGGGGCAGAACCCAAACCAATCAAACCAAACTACCCTAGACCGATAAAACCAACCAATAAGAATAAAGTCGAACGAGCCCCGTTCGACTCTGCCGAAGATCGCAACGAACACTGTCGAACCGACCCCGTTCGACTATTGCGATAACGGAACCTTAGATAGAAAAGTATATAGACGGATCGAGTCCCACCGTAAGGAACGGAACCGATCAGCTTTCAATACAACTTGGTTACCTCAATTGCGATTGACTATTACCTAACGTAACACTTCCATTGCTCCATTTACCATAACGCGCCTAACCATCCTGCCAACAATAAACCCTTCGTTCTGATTGGTTCATCAAGTTGGGAATTGACCAGACCGTTACAGAACCTAGCCCTAAGGAGGGCGAATTAAGCTCTAATAAGTCTACTGCCTCTAAAGCTTCTTAGGATAAATACTATGTATTATTGTAGGGATAGATCTTATAAAATACCTAGGGAAAAAATAAGTACACTCGGTGCGAGCATGCCTTCGACTCCCTAGTCCTCCTTGAAGAATATATATGTATTAATACCTATATAAAATCTATAGAGCTAGCTAAAGAAGCACTTATAATCTCCCCTAGGGAAGCATATTATAAGGGCTATAAATAGGATTTCCTTTTCTATAATAAACTTTTTATATACCTTAATGAAAAGTATTAAGGACCTAGAAGGGAGAAACCTAAGTAATTACTATTTATAAATAAGTTACTTATTCTATATAAAAGGGTAAAGGTAAGTAATATACACTATACCTATATATATATTAAGATTAAGGCTAGTAAGGATAGTAAAAAAGAAAAGAAGATCTATATTAATATAGGGTATAGAAATTTTATAATTAATAGGGAGCTACTATAGCTATTTAATTATATTATAGAGTAGAGAACTTTAATATTTATTAATAATATTAGCAATATAATCTAAGTTAGTAAATAGGCAACCTTTAATATATTTATTAAAGAAATAAATATTAGTAGAACTATTAAGTGGATAGTAAAGTTTATAATTAGTATATAGGTGTAAGATAGACTTAAACTAGGGGCCCTCCTTGGGAATGGTTTCTTAGACCTTTATAAGATTAATATTATTACATTACAGAGATAGCTCCGCTGCAATGCCCTAGATAACTTCTATATCCTATATTACATTAATCACCTAGGGAAAAATGTAATTTGATAAGTTAAAGTGGCTAAAGATATAGTTATTTTTATAAGGTAAGTATATATTATATTGGTAATTTAGAAGGAGGTTCTTAAAGATTGAGCATTTGTATTTTATATCTCTGCCGAATATATAATAAATATAATAATTAATTATAATACCCTAGCCAGGATTGTAATTATTAATAACTCTAAAAAGGCCATTAAGCTCCACTAGAAGCAAAAGCTTAATAATATTACTAAGTATAAGAAGGAGTAGGCGTTTATAGCTACTATATAGGTTTAAATACTTATAATTATAACTATAATCTATACAATATTTAAAAGTAAAGTTCTAAATATAATATCTAAAGAAAAGGGCATATTTTTACTATAAATAAGTATTATAAGATCTAAGTTTACACTTACCTTAGTTAATATAATAATTATCACTAATAATTATAAAATAAACTAGGACTAACTAATAGTAATTAATACAACTATAGGATTACTTAATAATACTATTTTTACTAATATATATATAGCCAAGCTACCCTAGAAGTAAAGGAGGAAATTATTTTTAAAAGTAATAATATATTTTATATAAAAACTAAAAACTATTATTATTAAGATAAATAATAAAATTACTAAGAACTCTACCTTAATATTTAAAAGATAATTAAATATTCTATACTAGATATATATCTAGCAAATACCTAATCTTCCTAAGATTATTATAATAAAAAAGTATATATCTATAATTAAAATAATTATTTTATTAAAAAGATTAAGACCTTAGTAAAAAAGTATATTTAACTATAGAATAATATAGGCTTGGTAGAAGTACTAAAAGGCAAAGAGCTATAAGTATTACTTATTAATAACTAGCACAAGCAAATTATCTTCTAGTACTTTTATCTATCTGGTTTAAAAGATTGATAGTTTATTAATATAAAGTTTAATAAACTCTACTAATAGGGTAAACTAGAATAGATTAAAGGATTAACCTCATTTATAGCACCTATCTTCATTATATAGAAAATAATTAATGGGGAATTAAAAAAAGGATAATAGTAAACCTACATACCCTCAACAAGGTTACTATCTTAAATAACTATCTATTACTAAGATAGGAAGATATTATCTAGGCACTTTAAGGGGCCTAGTATATTATAGCTATTAATATATTATTATTCTTTTTTTAATTTAAAGTAAGATTAAAGTATTACAACCATTTTATAATAATTAGTTATTAAAGGTTAAAGTAATTAATAATTACCTTAATAGGATTCTAGAACTTCTTAGTATATATATAGTAATATATGGACTATCTATTGTGCTTATATTATAAATTCTATAAAGCCTTTATTAATAATATTATAATCTTCTTTAAAATAAAAGAAGAGTATTTTAGATATCTATAAAGGTTATTTAAATTTTTTAAGAAAAGAATATTATTATCTCCTTTAAAAAGAGCTAGATTGGATATTCTAGTGTGTAGGTGCTTGGCTTTTAAGTAGATACTTTTGATCTGATTATTATAAAGAAGTAGATTATATTGTTTGTAAAATTAGAGTTTTTAGCCTAATTATTAGCTCTGGAGTAGTATATTAAAGTTATAGGATATATTAGGCACCTTATCCTATACTACACTCAGCTTATAGAGCCTTTACAAAAACATAAGATCATGCTATTAAGAGCAGGATATAAATAAGGCAAAGTAATTAATGGAAATCCTAATAAATAAAAGACTTATACCTATATAATATATTATAATCTTATAAAGAAAAAAAGGTTTATATTTAAAGCAATCTAGTATAAAGTAACTAATATAAGAATGCTCTTTTACCTTAAATAAAGTAAGAAACTATACCTCCAAGTAGATGCAAGTATTTAGCAAGACTTTAGAGCAATACTTTTCTATCTTAAAGATAATTATAAATAGGATAGGATATTATATATCCTAGTAATAGTAATAAGACCTATTTACTTCCTAAATTACACTTTTAGCTCAGCAGAAAGAAACTATAGCCTATTAGAACTAAAGGTAATATATTTAGTATGGGCGGTTAAGAGGTTATATACACATATCCAATTATTGATATACCTGACAATTGCCTTTATAAATCACTTTATAATAAAATAAATTGCAAAGAAAACCATACTTACTATATCTAGTATAAACCAAGCAAATTATAAACTAGTGGTTGCTTTAATCTATTTGTTAGAATATGAGCTTAATATATATTACCTCCTAGAAGAGAAGAACTTTATCCTGGATATATTAAGCCACTTAATAGCCCCAGAGACCAACAGGAACCAAGCGTGGCTACAACCCGACTACATAGCCCTAAATGATATGCTAGTAGTAATAGAAGCCCTAATAATAGAGAAGTCTAAGAGGAAGTTTTAAGAGGGATATCTTAATAATATATATTATATAAAGATTATTAATATAATAATAGGGAAAGAGATCTTAAACCCCTTAATACTTAATAATAAGAATATTATAAATATTTTAAAGTATAAAGTATACTTTAAACTATATAAAAAACTCTTATACCATCACAGCTAGTTTAGATACTATAGGCTTTATATTTCTTACTTTATAATTAATAAATTTCTAAAGATAGTTTATAATAACTAGTATTACTTTAATAAGGAAAGGATACTAAAAGAGTTATCTAGTCTTTATATTAAAAACTTAATATAATAGGCTAGAAAGCATATTTGTAAATATAAGATATATTACCTCAAGCAAACCAATTACTAATAAACTATTAGGAATTACTTACTGAATAGACCTTTAGTCCTACCTATATATATAATAGTAATAGATTTTATTATTAAACTCCTATTAATATTAATAAAAGGATTATTATAGGTATTAGAAGGATAGAGCATCTACAATCAATTAATAATAATTACTTATATAGTAAGTAAAAAATACTTATTAATTTTAGGATTTATTAAATATATAGGTAAGGAGTGGGCAACTATACTAGCCTAATAGCTTATACTCTTTGACTAAGGTATACTAAAAGTTATTATTTTAGATTATAATAGCAAATTTAATTTGAAATTCTAGAGAGGTCTATAGACAAGTTTTGGAATAAAGATAGTAATAATAATAATATACCATCTATAGGCTAATGGATTAGCAGAGAGATGTAATCAAATAATTAAAATAGTAATGCACTTTTATTATATAGAGCATCTAATAGGAGATTGATTATATATTTTACTTATATTATAATAGAATTTAAATAAAGTATTTAATATTATAACTAGAGCCTCTATATATAAATTCATTTATAGGATTACTCTTTAAAGCTTAATAAAGTTAGTGTAACTAATAATAAAAAATGTAGACCTATTATTTCTAAAAGAAGCTATTTAGAAGGAAGTATAATTAGCTATAGATTTTATAGCGGCCAAGGCAAAGAGATAGTATAATACTAAGCATTAACCAATCTAACTTAAGGTTAGTAATAAAGTCTACTTATAACTATACTATAAATATTACCTATTAGGCAAGCCACCATATAAATAATTATAGTAGCAATTAGGCCTATTTACAATCAAGAGAATGGTTAACAATCTAGCATATGAGCTAGATCTGCTAGGCAATATAAAAATACATCCAGTAATCTCATGCTAATAGCTTATACTAGCTTATACTAATAACTTCTAGCTAGAAGAACCTGGACTAATTCTTAAAGATAATAGGGCTAATTAGTATAAGGTGAATAAGATCCTTAACTAGGAAAACTAGTATATTAATAGGTATAACCTAATAGTTATAAAAGGATATTAAGTAAACTAGAAAGATTATAGGTGCCACCGGGCTATATGGGTTCGGGTAGAGAATATCAATCCAGACCTAATTGCAGAATTTTAATATTAATAAGCTCCTAAAGGTAGTATCTTTCAGCTAGCCTAACAACTTCAAGATTATAATAGGAAACAGGCCAAAGCCCCTATCACCACTCCTAGCCTAGAAGAATCACTAGGCAAGAGGAAACTAGGCCAACCTCACAAGATCTCCTTGCCAATAGCTAAGGAAGGAGATAGAACTATCTTACCGCCGAAGCAACAACCTGGAAAACCTTATAAATATCCTAAGCCAGACCAATAGAAGGACAGCGTAGGCCTAGATCCTTCTAAATAGCAACTAGGGCGACCACATAAGACTCCCCCACCGGTTATTAATCCAAGATCTAGCCCGGATCCCCCTGCGAAGAGACCCAGAGGGCGACCCCCTGAGAACAAGGTCGCTATCTAGGCAAATCGGAGGAAAAGATCGTGTAAAATACAAAGGTTTAGAACAAGAAGGTATATGCAGCGTTCTAGTCACTGAGGATAGTGAATGATTTCTTAAATACATCGGGATATGATACGGAAATGGTGTTAACATATATGGAACCCTGTAAGTGTGTGCTTTAGGCATCCTTGGAAGGCATATATAAGCCTGTTACTAGGGTAGATAGAGAAGAAGATATTAACCTTCCTACTACATATCATTAAGACCCCTACTGTTCTAATCCTACCGTATCAGAACCTACTTGGCAGATTGGAAAATGAACGAATAACTACGGTGGGTTGACTTGTTGGCATACTTTAATTATGGGACATAATCTGAGAAAACTAGCCAAACCGACCAATAATCTTCATTGTTCATAGTCTTGGTGGCATCCTGACAAAATTTGTTAGTTTATCTATCGATGTGGATTTCCGGCGAAAGCTACCTTCTAATTATATTCAATTCTAGGCTCTGAAGTTGTCCGAGGACTCTACTGGGGCAGATGCCGCACTGAAAACCATACGACGCTCTACCAAGGGGATCATCTTCTTCGGCACTCCTCACAGTGGCTCAGATATGGCAAATTGGGGTGAATTGCTTAGGCGAATCGCCGGAATATTTGCTGTGACAAACTCAACCCTACTTGCAGCTTTAAGCACAAAAAATGACAATGGACAGCTAGAAGAATTAAGAAAGAATTTCGTTAGAATGCTGGGTCCGAGTAAAGAGGGGAAATTTCGAGTATTCAGCTTCCGAGAGACAAAACCCGTGTTGAATGGACCTTTAGGTCCTGCTACAAGCTTGGTTTGTGAAAAGTGCATCTTTATTCTTGAAGGACGCTAATTTCAGAAGGTTGTTCCACTTGAGTCCTCTGACATTGTATCGGAATGGGCTAGCGATTTAACAGTTGCTGAGAACCACATTGACATCTGCAAGTTTAGCGGTTATGAAGATCCCAAATACAAAGAGCTTATTAAGGTTCTACAAAGGTTTCTTCGTGATATTATTAGAGAGGATATTCCGGAAGATTCAGCAGCAGAGGGAGGTTAGTTCAGCTGTGGGGCTAGGATTCATAGGTCATATCAATTCAAGCCTGTTTCTAATGACTCGCCAGGAGACTCCCCACATCTCCGGGCCCCAAAAGAACATCAATATGCAGTCGATTATGGCGACCCACGTCGAGTCTTAACCAGGTTTGAGTGCAAAGACTCATTCAAAAAGATCTCAACTATGAACCTTCTTGATCACCTCAATTCCGTCTCAGACCCCTCCGATGACACATTCTGCTGGATTCCCCAATTGTCCGAATTTCCCACCTTTCTCGCAAAAACAGGTCCAAATATTCTTCACATTTCCGGCAAACCTGGCTGTGGGAAGAGTGTTCTTGCCAAATATCTTTATGGTTTGTTAGGAGACGGAAACACTGCATTTCATGCAGTATTCTTCGCCTGTAGCGCCGCAGACGAGGGTCGACGAAAACCTGAACATGTTCTTGGGTGGCTCATACACCAATTAATCGAATTTACTTCAGAAATCCCACCCACGATTCTCTCACGATGGGAAGACCTACAAAAGTTAGAGGGGGAAAAGGTGTGGACGTTGGACCAGTTATTGGCTGGATTTTGTGAGCTAATAGGTCAACTGAACCAGCCTATGTTGTGCATCATTGACGGCCTCGATGAATGTTTGCCTAACCCTAAAATAAAGGCATTCATGGCCACAATTTCCAGTGTCTTCAACAAGTCGCAGCTTGGCAGGTGCATTCTTATCAGCCGTGCATATGAAGACCTGAATTTACCGAATGCATCCGCGTTGAAGATCGATCTCAATAATTTGGATGCGATGGATGAGGATGTGGATTCTTACATCCGTAGTGAAGTACGCTTACACCTGGATTCTCGACCTGGCCACAAGCCGTTCGAGAGTTTAATTATTGAAACCCTTCAGAAGAGAGCGGATAAAATGTATCTTCTCGTCAAATTGCTCATCGCCATCTTGCCAGATATGACGGACTCGTCGCCAAAGGCGATGAAGTTGGTTCTTCGAAGTCTCCCCGCCACACTGCATGATATCTATCACAAGATATCGCGGGAGGTGTTTGCTAACAATTCCGAGTCCATGAAACGGCTTGGGTGGCTTCTTTGTGCATATCGACCATTTACCGTATCTGAGTGGGCTGCTGTTGTTTCCTGGGATGCGTTTCTCTCTGCAAAGGAGAAAAATGTATCAAAACTGGAGGATTATATTAGTCTTGATCCTCTAGGAGACATCCGTCGTCTCCTTAGCCCACTCATTCACTCAAATTCCTCTAATGTAGCACTTTGTCACCCAACCGTCAAAGAGTTCTTTTCAGTTCTCATGGGGAAAAGATTTTTAGCTGAGAGTCATATACAACTCGGTGAGATGTGCGCTCGGACAATTGATGGAAGGTTGGACGATTCAAAGCGAGACTCATTCGATTCTTTCCGCAGTAATGTTACAATTATAGGTGGTAATTTGGAAGAACGACCAAATCCTGATTTCTTAAGTTACGCAGCTACTGCATGGCCTTATCATAAATTAGCTGCAGAGGAGGCAGGAATTGAATCTCAGAAACTTCAATTAAGAACTTAAAAAATAATGTAAAATGAATTAAGAAAATATTTATTAATTTAATTCTAATATATGCGCTTATTGTATGCAGAATTTGGTGTATAGGGTTAGGTGGCTCGGTAATAATGTTTGAATGGAGAATGGGAGATGGTTCGTTGTAGGATAACATTCGCTAATATGCATATTATATTTATCCCATTAAATATCCTTGCACAGGCAACTCGAAAAACACAATGATTGCCGATTACCATCTTCCTGTAGTTGTGCTGGGCATTCAGACCCTGGCCAAGCAGCTGGGCTCCACGTCTGTGTTTGTAGAAGATGATGGGATTTTATCTAGAATATATTTTAGCCCTCCTCAATTAATATGAATGATGATCATTCATGGCCATCACACTTTTCGTGTGGCAAAGTTATTGGCTCATTATGCTTTGAGCGTGCCTGGAAGCGGCCCGGTCGGGATGTGACCCACACCGTTCATCCAAACTGTGGGCGGGTTTCTGGAAGATCAAGCGATGCACACCAGTTTCAAGATATCCCTGGGCCCTCACAAATTAAAAGCTAAAGCTGTGGGATATTTCGTTCCGGATACGCGGAAACGTATTTTGCAGAGAGAGAGAGAGAGCATACGCATGACGGGATGGGAGTTGGCTTGCGTCATCTACTTTGCTACCGTCCACATTTTGTACTTTGTTCTCGCCGCCCCGCTCAGTGTGGTGTTTTGGGTTGCGCCAATGTTCATCGCAATAATTATTTCTCAGGATTCGCACTCTCACGTCCTTGAATCCTTCCATGAGCTGCGCTGGACTGCGCTGGACTGCACTGGACTGCACCGTATTGAGCTGCACTGGATCCATTCTGAGGGTTCCCATCCTGGTTGAAGGCCGTCTTCCCCCTGGTCTTCAGTGGGGGCTCGCATTCTCTTCTCGCTGCGTTTTAGAACCCGAGTCAGCGACGCGACTCCAATTATCGTGCACAAATCTTCACAAGGGCGGAACGTGTGCAACCTAGTCCTCATTCGGTACTCCGGGAACGCATAATTAGCGGCCCCTTTTCTATCCGCGCTTTCGGACTGCGCTAGTCCCCAAGAAATAAGATTACCCATCGTAGACGACGGCCGGCGCCAATAGTATTGATCCACTCTGGTCAGGAGTTGTTGGGGCGCGAGAAGCTGGCATTGGCGGAAGCGCCTGTAATTGATGGCCACAATTGTTGGAGGAGTTCGCCTGGTGTCGTGTTCCCCGTGCGAGGCCGGCGTACCGAGGCCTCCTGGCTCCTAAACCGTGTCATTGGCACATTGCACCCGCGTATGCAGCCTCGTACTAGACACTAACCCAGGGGAACCCGTCCCAGCCCCTCTTGGACAGCCCCGGATGCCAAAATACGCGAATACAATTTGTCCAGTGCATAATTTGGCTTCTCGTCAACGTCCCACCTTGCCGGGGCGCGCTGCTCCAAATCTGACATTCGGCCGGATCGGGTTTTGTTTTGTTCACGATAAGCTAATTAAAGGGGGTCACGTTGGCGCTACCTGGCAGCATTCCTCTCTCCGCCATTTTCCAATTCCCTTTCCCGTGATCTGATCTGCTCTGGTCTGCACTTTTTGCTCATCGACATCACTCTTTCGTCGTGGGCTGTCCGTCCTTTTGCAAATGAATCCCGTGACAGATAGATTCCGTAACATTGAGGCGGAGAATGGCTCCTCAGAATCTAGCAGCGATGATGGAGACGTTCCCGATGAAGAGAGTTCAACGGCGTTTCTCCAGCCCATAGGAGACGGTAGCAGGTCGCACAGACGGGAGTCTCGCGGCATGAGTCTCGGCTTCAAAGGCACGTCTTTCACATGGGTAATATTCCTTTTTTCAAGTGTTTTTTTTGACTGACTCTGGGTCAACTTACAGATAATGTTCAAAAGGTGCTCCGCCTCCGAGATCAGCTCCATCGGCGCTTGTGGTCGCGGGTCCATGACCTCGAAACTCAATCATTAACAGCAGAATACGAGCTGGGCGATCATCATGGCGGATTCCCCGGTCGTGATGTAGGCTTCTTTGGCCATGTTCACGCTATGCTCTTCTCATCCTGGCTCAACTCATTCCTCATCTTTGTCCCAATAGGCATAACAACTTATTTGGTCAAAATGAACCCGCTCCTAATCTTTACGTGCAATGCTCTGGCCATTGTCCCGCTGTCTGCGATGTTGACTGATGCTACTGAGCGTATCGCTGCCGATGCTGGTGACACTATCGGTGCCTTGTTAAATATTACCCTCGGCAATCTTGTCGAGCTGATAATCTTGTGAGTCGCGATCTTATCTATCCTACCTGTCGAAGTCATGCTAACACTGTTCAAGAATGTAAGTTTTGGTCTTGTTGATGGCTGTGGAATCAGTAAACTAACTTGAGAAGTATCGCCCTGGTCAACGACCACATCCGTATTGTCCAAGCTTCCATCTTGGGTTCCATCCTCGTCAACCTGTTGTTGATCCTTGGCTCCGCCTTGCTGGCAAGCAGCTTCACCACCCACGAAGCTCGCTTTGATGCCTCAGAGGCACAACTTTTGGCTGGCCTGCTTTTCGTGTCGCTCTTTGTGTTATTGATGCCTGTAAGACCGACCGCGACCTGGTATCTCGAACCAATACTAACCCAAGACAGACGGCTTTCGATTACACCTTTGACACATCACACAAGGTTACCGCCCCAGCTCTCACGATGAGCAGAGTCTCATCCCTGATTGTCCTGTTCATTTATGTTTTGTACTTTACCCATGAGCTCAAGTCACGGTCTGCCAAGGACAAGCAGAGGGCTATGCCGCTTCAGCATCTCACTCCGGATGGCCAGTTGGTTCGCAATGAACACGGCCTTGGTCTGCATGCTCGTGGCCAAGACCCTCTCACTTCGCGCAGCATTCGGTTTGCCGATGTACCTAATCCTTCTCAGCCTGCCACCCAACGGGAGCCGGAGTTTACCACCGAGCGCTTCGTCGATAATGCCCCGCGCAGAAGTATGGATGTCAACACGCGCCCCAGCTCCTCACATCAAATTTTCCGTGCCCGCAGGAATTCCCGAGCTCACTCACTCACATCTAGCCGAGGCCATAGCCGAGAATCGTCTTTAAGTGGCGCTATTCCAGTGCGGATGGGGCTGGAAACGATACCTGACCTGTCGCCTCGCCTGGATGCGCCCGCATTTGCCCACCCACGTCACAACAAACGAAGCGAGAGAATGGCCTCGGTTTTTATCCTGATAACAACCTCAATCGTCATGTCCATTTGCGCAGAGTTTTTAGTCAGCACTATTGATGATGTTACACATGAAGGTGGTTTATCAGAAGGCGTCATTGGCTTAATCATTCTGCCAGTTGTGGGAAATATCGCGGAGTATGTCACCGTCGTGACAGTCGCCATCCGCGGTAAATTGGATCTCGCTGTAGCTGTAGCTGTTGGCTCGGCTATCCAGATTGCCCTTTGTGTGACTCCCTTGACGGTTATTGCAGGATGGATTCTGCATCGCAAGTTGGAGCTCACTTTCAACTACTTCGAAACCACGACACTAGTAGGCACAGTGCTCTTGGTCATTCTATTGGTTCTTAATGAGGGTGGTATTAGCCTTAGAACCATCGGATTGAAGGGAGCATTGATGTGTGCCTGCTACGGGATCATCAGGTAAGCTGCTGGCCTCTCAATTCCCCAGAGAATTCACACTAATGACGAATAGTCTCGGCGCCTACCTCTCTCCATCGCCGAAGGATTGATTGCAATGAGGTGAGTTCTCGATGTTCTTCCACTTAGGCTGGAAGGAGTCGTTTGGTATGAAAATTGGTTGAGAACATGAATGAAACGGAAAAAAAACATTCTTTAGCATCCATCTCTTTTGGTGATGCCGCCTTGCCGCAATCTTTTGTGTCAAGTCTCCAACTTTTTCTATTCACAGTGCTTGAGGTTCGCTGGCAAACCCGACTGTGTGTATTTTATAGGCGTATAATATCTAGACTTTTGACCACATTTTACCAGCCCTAAAGAAAACCACAAGAATTCAAGAACAAATCATGAACACCATAAAAATTCCCCGATGTCCCAGACTAAAATTTCCGTTGAATGAATGCAATACCTTAATCTCTTTTTAACCCAATTTTCCCCGTTTTTCTCAATCCGACAAGACCAATCGCAGTGCACAGCATCATAAAAGCAAACATAGTCCAAAAGCTTGCCCTGTACCCTTCCATTAAAGCATAAGTCTCCTCACTTCCTTCGTGTTCCTTGGTCACCATGGTCGAGATGACTTGTAGAATCGCTAGACCAAGTGCACTGCCGAACTGGGAAGCCGTGCTGAATACAGCCCCAGCGAGAGCCTGCGTGTCTTCGGGAAAGACATCGGTGATGACAATTAAACCAACAGTAAACAGTGCATCGACACTGACAGGCTGTAATAACTGGGCCACAAATGCATTCCCCCAGTACGATGCGGACGGTTGAATGACGGCCATTAAAAGAGGAGCCACAGCACAAAGCACCGATGTTACCGTGACAATCCAAATAGCAGGAATCTTGTGCACATAGAAACCCATGATGAGATTCACTAGGATGCCAACCACAGTGCATGGGATAATCCTGACGGACGCTTGAAGGGCAGATAGGTTTTGAACCTCTTGGAAAAAGAGACTGCAGAAGAGCTCCATGGAGTTGATGACGGCAAAAGATAATGCAATCGTAGCGCAGATGCTTGAAAAGGTTGCGTTCTTCCAGAGAGAGTTTGGAATTAATGCTGACCTTCCACGCTTTACACGGACGTGCACCCAGCCAATAAATGCTACCAATGCAACGAGACTCAAGCAAAGAAAGATGATGCTCATCGGTTCCTTGATTCGAGTGACATCTGCACTTAGAACCCTGTTCAAAGTAGTGTGAGCTTCGGTCTGATATAGTTAGGTATGCATTGTTACTTACGCAAGGAGATAGCAGAGCAAGGTCATAAATCCAGAGGCGAGAAATGCTCCGACCCAATCCACCGTTGTTTTAACGTCGGACAGGATTTCGGCAATACCTCTTTCGTTGCGGCTGTGAGGTAGAGCCCAGACACCGATCAAGGCAAGCAGCAACGTTAAGCCGCCTGAGAGAAACCAGCCAGCTCGCCAGCCGACTGTGTCAACAAAAATGCCCCCTAGGACCAAACCGACTGAGAACCCAAAGGGTTGGCTGAGTCCAAGAATAGAAAAGGCCATGTTTCGACCTTTTCCTTGGGGCAATACCTCTGTAATAATGGCCACAGAGGAGGACAAATGAAGCGCGAGGCCAACTCCCTGGAGGGCTCGCAAGGCGACAAGTTCCGTACCCTTACGAGCAGCTCCCTGACCAATCATCAGCGCCCCGCTAGCAAAGCATCCCACTAGGTCAACCCAACGCGGGCCAATGACATCGGCAACGGACCCGGCAAGGAGAAGAGTAGATGCAGTTGCGAGACCCGAAACAGAGGCAGGCCAAAAGGCGAGCGAGGATGGAAGTTGGAGGTCTAGCGTAATGGCAGGGAGCCCAACAATGACGAGACCATTGATGACACTCGAGGTGAATGTAACTCCTGCCAATTGAATTGTGACTACGACTTTCTGTAGCCGAGAAATTTTGCGAGGAGAGATTGACTTTTCTGAAGCGCTCTCGTCTAAGAGTGTAATTGGAACACTCTTCTCCGAGAAATGCTCACTTCCGCTTGAAGGAATCAAGACAGTCTGAGTATGTGTAGTCGCCATTTTTAAATCCCAGCTCGCTTGCTTCTAAAGAATAATGTCAAAGAACCAAAGAATTTGCTGGACATTTTCAACTTTTCAATTCAGTCTATTGACATGCCAACTGTGGGTCTTCGTGTCATGGGCGTTGTTGTCGACACAGGGCGTTATTGTCATCTTGTCATTACACATCAAAACTCCACAGCGGCCGATGGTCGGAGGACTAGTTTTCCAATACGCGCATTAGAAAGAGCTAGCACATCATGAAAAAGCAAATTGCGAATTTGCACCTGGCCTCAAAAAAAAATGATGGAATCACGGGTTGTCAGCCCGACCTGAGCTGAGCTTGCAGAGACTTCCGTTCTGGGCAGATCCTCAAGAAATTGACCCAGTTGATTCCATTTCTCTTTTAGTCAAACTAAAAATAGGACTAGGATTTTTTTCGATGATCTCTGCAACTCACATTTAAGCTTAAGGCGCTGCAAAGCCAACAGCCAACCCGGCACTACTGCTGTTCGGAACTCCGAAAGGTGGCTGCATGAGTTTCGGTTGACCAATTTCCGCCTCTGACCTTTCGCTTCCTCTCACCGAATGAATGAGTCACGGGAACAGAAGATTTCTCCCCAAGCCAAAATCTGACTGGTTGCGTGCCAAGAATCTCCGTGATGCCCGACCTGTGCCGCTTAAAATTGTGCAAACTTTGAAAGTGGACAGGGGTTATTCCTCCCAGTTTCGCAGCGCGGACACGCCCGGGGACGGCCAATCAATGTAATTGAACAAATCTATGTCTTCCAAGTCGGAGCGGACATCAGTGTGAGCTGGCGCATCTTCCCTCACATGGGCAATGATCTTTTCCAGGTCAAACTGTTCATGTTTTTGACCCTGGCCATCTTGTGTCAAGCTGAGCAGGAAATCAATTATACGAACGCCTTTTCGTGCAATCTCGCTCTTGCAACAAACTTCGCGAAGAGATTTTGAACACTGGCGAACCAGCGTCTGGATTTCTTCGCTGTCAAGCAATTTGCTTTCGGCGTTGGTAGCGAACAATTCTTCAAACATAAGGGAGATGGCAGCAGCCACAATGTGCGTGCTGGTTGTCCAAATGCTTCTAGCCGCCCATGTGTACTGGTCATCTGGGAGACAAAATAGCTTCTTAAGGCTCATTCGAGCAATCGGGAGACAGGAAAGCTAATAATCAAGCGTAAGTGGTTGCTCCAAGACCGAGTGGAGCAAATTTAATCCTACCTTGGTGTAGGAAAACCATGGATCTTTAAAGCTCAGAACTTGAAAATGCCGATGAATCGTATAAAACTAGCATATTCAGTTAAAAAGTGCTCAAAAATGGATAGGAATAAATTAAAACCTTGTGAAACATGGATAACATTGTGATCCGTCTTTGCTGGCCAATGTGGGGAGGTAGCCCGTCTACACTGGGCGTGTCTTGCCGATAGAATACTGGCATCGTATTCATGATGTTCTTTAGTTCGTAGTCGGCCAGAATCACCTCCTCATATAATTTCCTTAGCCCGCTCGAAGTCTTGTTGGGGTGGCCTAGGCTGCACATTCGGTCCTGTGTCTTCCATATCAACACAGAGACTGTATATATCGTTAGTACGTGGCCATGGGGAAGGACAATTAATTAAATCATACCGCGGTTCAGAACATTCGTGTAACTTCCTTGGGTATAAGTATCGGTGCTTTGTTCTACGATATTCCCACATTCGGTCATTTCCTCGGGATCTTCATGGCAAAGAGTGGGCATTGGGGTGTTGAACTGGGTTGCATGAATAGTGTACGTATTCATGAAAGGGATTTGGAGCCAATCTTGTCGAATTAGAAACCACCATGCCCTTTTCCGGACCTCTCTGTCAATGAGCTGACGACGCATTTCTTGAGGATCTGTGAGGCCATTCAATGATCTGTCGGGTCCAAGGCGATGAAGACCAAGGGATTGGGCAATACGAATGGCGGTGCCCAATATTGTTGCAATAAAATCTGATTCTCCAAGATTGTGTCCCATGTAGATAAGCACGCATATTGTTTGGATTGAAACCACAGAGTGAATGGCCATAAAGTTTGAAGCATGCAATGCGTCGACACTCATTCTATAGAGCTTCTCGGCTAGTGCATCTATGTGGAGCATTATTAGTAGAGCCACATGGCTTTGGATAGTCGCAAATTAACGTACTGGGTTCAAATATGCCATATTCAGCTAGAACATTGGGAGATGTCATAGATAATGTTATCTGTTGCTGATTAGATATGCGATCATCATGGTGACTGGTGGGCTTGGATCTTACCGACAGAATAGAATAATAAAGTGGCAGCCAGAATGGGTTGGCTACCTGCCCCGTCTCAAAATAGTAATCACATTCATCTCGAAATGTGGGTGTGTGTGTAACATGGTGAAGCCAAGCTATGTTGTGCTCGTGATATTGGACTAGAAATTTGGCCTGTGAGATCGAGATGATTGAATCAATGGAGGAGAGGAGTTGTTGTGATTTTGTAACAGAATGGACTGGTTGGCTTTCTTGGCCAATTTGCATGATGCGCTGTCGGCTTAGTGCTAGGAATTCGAGTGTAACTGCAGCATCCTGGGCCACCCCATGAGCAAGTGGTGTGTGGTGAGAACTTGGCGACAATTCGGGAGATTCATCTTCCTGGCGACAGGCTTCATAGTCAACGTCCACGTTTGTATTTGTGTTTCGAGGTTCCGATGGTCGCCCTTTTGGGGGGCTTTGATAGGTATCACCTGCTGCATGCGCTGATCTGACATCAGCTCTCGGCAGGCCAGATTGACGAGCGCCTACGCGTCTTTTTGGAGTATCAGAAATCCTGGTCCGTATCTCAACTTTTTCGCGCTTGCACAGATGACTGCTGCCTCGATCTACGCATGAACTGCATGGTATGACTTTGGAGCAGCGGAGCTTCCGCCGAGCGCATTCAGTGCAGCAGCGGGGCTGTCTTTGAGACACCCTGCGCTTTTGATACCTTGTTTCCATTATGCATAAAAATAATGCACAGGTAGAAACGAAGATTGCCGGCGCTAAAATTGTAAGAAGATATTAAAGCACTTGGTTTACTAACTGTAATTGCTGATGAGGGAATAGTGATGTTCAGTTTTCACATTGCGGATTGCTTATCGCAGTGCACAGGGTGTCTTATCGCGCGCATGACAAATTATATCCCAAGCGGCGCTAGTGCTCACTCTGTGAGGGTGCCACTCTAGCATGTAGTACGCTGTTTATTGAGCATAAAAGGAATCTAGAAGCAAAATTACATCAAGAATTTCATATGCTGAGACATTAGAGTAGAATGAATTCCTATTTCTAGTGTTGCAAGGTGATCAATAGCATCGTATAGGGCTGCTAATGATTAATGTATGTAGAGCAAAGGTCTTTTACTGTTCTTTCAGGGCCAGCTGAAAGTATCCACACCAGCCAAACGCTACCCCAACATCTCTTGCAGCATCCCCTCCCCCGCCCGTGAGCTGAAAATATCGCACCCTTTTCGTAGCTGTAGCGTTCAATAGTTTGCCAATTGTAGTTTAATTGGCGATTGGTGTCTTAGCGGGGATGAAGCGGTTTTGACTGCAAGCCTTCCGTGTGGCTGGCTGAAAGCGCCGACTTCACTTTTCACAGATTGGCATCCAAGAGACTAAGACATCAGCTATCTAAATAGTGTAAAGTAGTGCACCTACTAGCGTCGTACAAAAGTCGCTTCCAAGAACCGGATTCCAGTTTTCCAGTTCTCATCTTCTCAAGCCTCATCTCTCTAATTTTCTGGATTGTTGCAATTGACAGCCACAACTCTACTTGACCCATTTTTATTCTATCCTTTGCTCAAACAATTTGTCACCATGCCTCGATCTATACCCTATGATCCTACTCTGACTATGATGGGCGTAGTAAGTGATGCTGCGCTCAAGAATATCGAAGCCATCGCAGCACTACAAGCGCCCGTTGACGCCGCTCAGGATACTCTCAACTCTCTCATCTTATCCAGGCGAAGCTTGAACATGACCAAAACTGAACTCCAGAATCTCGGTGTTGGGACAGAGGCTTTGGACAGTGAGCTGAAAAAGCTTGACCAAGGGATTGAAAAAGCAGCAGGAGATTATGCAGCCGCGAAAATGGTCGCCGAATCTCAGGCGATGGGGTTGGAAAAGAAGGCTCATTCAATTCAGGACCAAATTGAAAGTCCCATGGACTACTTGCGCAGCGAGATTAAGACGATGCCCTTGGCCGCTGACACCATGCAAATGGATGTGCAGTACTTCTCATTTGACTCAAACTCCCAAGACTCGGCTGCCTACAGCGCTCAAATCGCCTCATACGTATCTACAGCCGTAGGCAGTGTCTTTAAAACTGCCCCATCCATAAAAATTGGTAACGCAGCTTCGCGTCAAGTCAGTCAACATACGAAATCGCACAGCATTGAGGGCACCCTCGTAATATCGGCGAGCTGCAAGCACAAAAATGCATCAATCGTGGCCCCATTCGTGATGCATGTCGACAAGGCCATCAAAGTATGGAACCGCCTCTTTCCTGGAAAAAGGCTGGATCCAACCAGTAGGTCGAGCATGATGAAGTCTGCCATGGACGAGAGCCAGGAAGAGAAAGAAAGGTTCTCCATCATCATAGGTACCACCTTTGGGTCAAGCTTCATTGCCATGATTCATGTGCTCAAATGGACGAATACCTCCGCTTCAGGGTCTTTGGAGGCTGCTGCTATGTCTTTGCAGCGCACGATGGACGCAGAGGGAAATGTAGGCGTGGGCGCCAAGTTTGCTAGCGATGTCAAGAACATCCTCAGCCAGCAGAACATTCAATCTCATGTTACAATACTATCCACATCTGAGATGAAAGGTGGGAATACTGAGGACTCGTTGAACGCCCTGGCAACGATTGATGAAAGCAACAGTAAGATTTATGACGTCAACTCGATGATACCGGCTTTGGAGGACTATCTGAGAAAGGCCTCAGAGGGAAATTCCGGTATTCCTATCGAATTCGTTCTGAAGGACATTGATCAAAAAATGCTAGCGGAACTGTGGGTTGCTAAGTACTTTCCTGGGAGGTGACATGACAAGGAAAACACAGGTCTCTTTCCAAGCCCCTTGGCTACCTCAATGATTGTTTGAGAAGGGATTTTAACTGTGTACTAGTTGGAGAAGTGGCCGCATCTTGGGTCTATGTATTGTGTATTCCAGATGTAACGAGGCCGCATGCTGATTTAGGTAGTTGGATAAAAAGAAATGCATTCTCAGGCTGAACTTTTCGACCTGTGTGTGGCTTCTCTGAGATTTGGCTATGGCTAGGGTGTGGCTTGAGGTGAACCTGACCCACTCTGATCGCAAAACGAGAAAGCATCTTCTGATCTAATACTAACAGAAAGAGACTACCATGATGTGGAGTCGAGTCAATTTTCAATGGGTAGTATACGATAGGATAAATAGCGAAATTCTGGTTCCCCCCCAATTCTCGTGTCTCAGACGTTGGTGTTTGGATCATGTAGGCCAAGAGGACACAGTCGTCTAATGCATCCGCATTCAAAGCCGGATCTGGAGATAGAGGAAAGAGGCCAAAACTTTATACCTGTATTGTAATGGAACCTGCATGTGCCTTGCTTGAATAGTGTACATATTCGTGGCCGCTTATCCCACGTTGCAC
The DNA here is from genome assembly GCA_020809705.1 of Calonectria ilicicola. Lineage (NCBI taxonomy): Eukaryota > Fungi > Ascomycota > Sordariomycetes > Hypocreales > Nectriaceae > Calonectria > Calonectria ilicicola. The sequence continues at coordinate 7,559,584 of CP085826.1, forward strand.
TCTTTCAGGGCAAACGGGAATACGGCTTGTGGACTGTATAGCCAGTTTCGAGTTATGCAGCTGCCGTAGGGCTGGTAGCCATTAAGGTACGGCTGTGACGGGGCTATCCCCACTATGTATAATCGATGTATAGTAAATGATTCATCGCGGCTGTGCGACTTAGTTTGCAGATCACTGATCTGTCGTTAGTACCCGGCACCATAAAAACTGCAACCAACCCCTCACTTTCTTTTCCTTTTAATACTTCAATCACCAGGCAATCATAACACGGTATACATGAGCATTGCTACGTCGAAGCCAGATACCCAGCACCCAGCACCTCTCATCACTATGGACAAGCCAACGATCACCTTTTACGACATCATCCTGGACCCAGCGGCCTTCCCATCATCACCGAACCCATGGAAGACGCGGTATGTAACGAGACGACCTGCTTCCTTGCCTTGCTAACACGATCTCCAAAGATATGCACTCAACTATGCGAAAGTGCCCTACAGCACAAAATGGGTCCCCCTCACAGATGTGACTAAAACACGCCACGCCCTGCAGCTCCCCGCCAACCGCAAGCACCTCGACGGAAGCGATTTTCCCACACTACCCATCATTAGTGACCCGCTCGTGTCTCCGGAAACGGGTGAAGTGCTGGTGGGCGACTCATTCGATATCGCGCTGCATCTACAGGAGAACTACCTCTCATCCAATCCGGCGAAGGGCCAGCTGTTCCCACCCAACACAGTAGCGCTGCACCGCACATTTAACGTGCAGGTTAATGAAGTCTTCACTGTGCATGGTGCCCCGCTCGCGGGGTTTTACATGCCTTTCGACCCACGCACTGCAGAATCAGACAAGGCGGCCATGATGGCTCGCTTTCCGGGGGGTCTGAAGTGGGAGGACATTGAGGTGGCCCAGGGGTCTGACGCCCGAAATAATATGCTGAAAGCGTTCGAGGAAGCTCTGGACGCGAAGCTCAGCCCTTCCTACCCTGGCGGCGGCCCGTTCATGGATGGAAGCGATGGGCCGATGTACGCCGATTTCATCGTCGGTGGGTGGCTGCAGTTCATGAGGTCGTGTCTGCCCGAGTGGGAGGAATTGAGAAACAAGTGGTCTGGGGGCAAATGGGGAAGGCTGTTCGATGCAATGGAGGAGTGGACAGATGTCGATGGGCGGGACGGTGTAGTTCCATTGAGAAAATGATGGCCAAGTATGAGGATGTATTTGAATCGTACCACCACAGCGCCCCGACAAATTCGCACGTCTTGGTATCTGCTCAAATTAAATGGCTCTATAGTGGGTGCACTTCAGGAAATCTCTCAACTAATTAGGCGCAGAATTTTAGCGATAAAAATAAAACAGATACAATATAAGTCCATTGTGCTCAATTTCAAATCCGACAAGCGGCGGCTCGAGCGAACGTCGGGTGCTAATGCGCTCCGTTTTCCTTGTAACTTTTTTCACCTCAGGCATCATAGCACTCGATTGCTTTGAACATGTATTTGACAGGTAAAAAACGGATAAGTAAATATGAAAATATCTAAATAATTTAATTTAATTATCTTATTGATAGAAGGTTTATTAACCAGGCACATAGGAAATGGTGGGAAAGTAGAGAAGGGTAGATCTTTCATGTTGTCTTGGAGGAATTTGCCGAGATTCTCGCATAAATACGATCTTGTTTCTTTGGTGGGATAGGGTCAGAAAACGGGCGCGTAGATCGTTCAACAGGGCATAAAAGATCATGCCCTCTTAGTGACAGGATGTGTGAAGACACAGTCATTCGATCTTTGCCTGTTTTTTCTTCTTCCTGAAACCTACAACAGGATTACCGAATGCATGTGGGCTTGAGGGGTGCAGAATTGTGGCGCAAACTTCTGTGCTCTTAGCTTGAAAAGAGGGGGAGCTCGAGCTTGGCACTCCACTGCCAAGAGTTGAAGCAACAGTGGCGCTTATTGTCAAGACCCGAATTCCTGGATCGTCTCGCAAAGATGGATAGCCGCACGAGGAGAAGCAGATACATGGTGGGATCCCAATCGTTTATCAATGTCATGCGTTTGTCTATTCCTGGGTGGTTAGTCCAAAAACAGGTAATCCAAACTGGGAAATTAAACACAATTGCAATGCTCACCGCCAGACAGCTGCTTCACAGTCAGCACTATAATACCAGGGTTGACTCACTCATTTACTGATCGTCGCCATGTTTAGCTTCAGGTACCCTGTCATTAGGAGTACATTCTGCCAGGTAGACCGCCTACTAGCCAGTCTTGGTAAGTTAAACCTTGGATATGAAGCGGCTTTCAGCTCGGTGATTTCGGACTCAGCTTTCCCACAGATAACATTGGAAGCAATGACGTCCGACATCTACACAAAGCTTAGCGGTGGCCCTAAAAGCATGCGCATGTTCTATCTTGCGCCATCAAATAACTTTGGTCATGTTTCTCTCGTTTCTCGACTGGCTGAAACCACTTACGACGAATGTGGTTACGAAGCGCTCAGTTACTGCTGGGGCGACCAAAATAAAAAGCTGCCTATTCTCGTAGACGGAGAAGAATTTTTAGTCACGAGAGATTTGGAGAATGCATTGCGACATCTTTGCCTACCGGACCGCAGTAGGGCGCTATGGGTATGCATCTCAACCCACAGCAACCATCACACTGGCTGACCTCCAACTTCGCAGATTGATGCCATATGCATCAACCAGAAAGATGCTGATGAGAAGAGTGTCCAAGTGCAGCGGATGAAAGATATCTACAACAATGCAGAGAGGGTGATTGTATGGCTTGGGGAAGCAACAGATCAGACTGAACTAGCATTTAAACAAGTTCGAAAACTCATGGACTCTCCGGATGCAGACACTGAGAAAGCAATCTGGGGCGAGCAGGGGAAATGGATCGCATGCCTCAACGAATTACTAAAACGAAGGGTACGACCGGAAAAAAATTGCTTGAGCAGTTGTGACTGACAATTTTTGAGTAGTATTGGTATCGCGCTTGGACAGTGCAAGAAGTGGTTCTCGCTCGAGATGCAGAGCTATACTGTGGCCCTCACAGTCTACCCTTTTTCGCCTTCGCTCACTTCCTGCTTCATCCAACCACAAGAAATCATGTCAAAGTCGGCTATTCCTTATCCAGCTATCTAGAGCAAGTTTTTGAAATGCGAAAAGCATCGCACCAAGACCCGCCGCTCGGGCTTTTCGGGCTCGCTTACAAGCTCCGTCATCGCCAATGCACCGTTTCTCATGACAGATTATTCTCATTTCTTGGACTACTTACAGAGGAGTCCATACCAGGAGGGAAATTCTCGGTCGATTATACCATAGACACTGAAAAGCTGTGGCTGAACTTCAGCAAGGAGATCATGACTAAGTACAACTCCCTTTTGCCAATCGCCCTGGCAGAGGAAACCATGCATGATTCTACCTGGTGCTACAATTGGTCGACAAAGGCACGAGAGCCCAACGATGTCTTACATGACAGAACGCTATTTTGGACTGGTGGGCTCGATAGCCCAGACTTTTATCCTCTACAATCAGCAATTCACTCCGCAGCGGCTGGGTTACCGGCTCGCATTCGAGTCGACCTACAGATACCTGCCGTCATCGCAGCTCAGGGATTCTCTTGCGGGAAGATTACAAAAATTGGGAAGTCGGTTGCTGCTTTCTTGATTGGATTTGGAAGGCCAAATTATGGCAAACTTTTTGCACAATGGGAGACTCTAGTGGGTGGTCCTTGGGAGAACCCAGAAATGTTAAGAAAGTTTTCAAGTACCGTGACGGGCGGTGCCTGGTCTGTCGAACCGGCGAATTGGAGAGAATGGAATAGGAATACCTCCGAAAGAGCGTGGAACTTGAAAGTCTTTTTCGATGACGTCCATGAAACAACCGGCTACAACATGAATCGTCACGCAAACACTTCGGAAAATGAGACCCTGGAAAAGTATTATCGTGTCAGGGATGACGCTTGCGAAAAACGCAGGATTTTTCTCCTTGATAATGGAGAGTTCGGTCTTGGCCCAGAGGAAGCCAAGGTCGGGGATGAAGTGGTAATTCTGCTCGGTTGTCAGGTTCCGCTTGTTTTGCGTAAACGGGATTACACTGGCCTTGGATGGTTCTTGGATCCAGAGGAAAAGGCTAAGCAATTCGACAGTATCTGGAAAGTCGTTGGTCAGGCTTATGTGCACGATCGAATGCAATACAAAGGTGACTTGGAGCAGGATATCAAAACTGGTAAAGTAGTTTTAGACGAATACTTTCTCGATTGATATCACCAGTGCAATTTAGCTAAAGCTCTTTTTAGTAATGGTGGCATTCATGAAAGTGGGAGGAATTGAAGAGTGGACAGATAGTTTAAAGTATAATGAAATGATATTTCTTCGAACATCGCTATATCTGAACTACCGCTACTCCGAACACCTTGACATAATCCATTAAACAATAACTTAAAAAATAAAACAATCATCAATCGCTTCCTGCCCTTAATCAAACTTGAGAGAAATCAATCTCGATTCCTTTGCAACAAGACCTGCCAGCTCCTTAATGCTGCTAGTCTTACGAAGAACCAAAATCGGGATGTTTGCCTGTAAGAAGGCATTGATCCAGTTCCTGAGTTCCACAGAAACCAGAGAGTCCAGACCATAGTCATTCAGACTGCGATCCTCAGAGAGATATTTGATGGGGGTTGCGAGCAGTTTGCTCAGCTGCTGGATCACAGACTGAGAAATAAGACTAACGGCCTCCTCCTCAGTCTGAGCCGCACTAATACTGTCACCCACATCGCCAGATTCCTTGGACTCATTTGCTCCGTTGTTGCGATGGGTGAGGTGGCGGAGTTTGCTGTCATTGAGCCACACACCTGGTCGTAGGCCAAGCTCGTTGCCCTTGGGCACCATGCCCATGATGGTTTGGAAGTCATCAACCCCGGCGGCTGTCGTGTTTGCCAAGACGTGATCGAGAACAGCCAAGATTTCCCATGTCTCAACAGTCCCGAAACCCTTTCGTCGCAACGCCGTGGCAACTTCAGGGTTTTCAGCGACGAAGCCGCTATCAGCCACGGCACCGATGTTGATAGAAAAGCCAGGAATGCCTTGAGTGCGGAGGTAACGGGCAAGGGCATCCTGGTATGTACAAGCTCCAGCGTAGTTGGACTGGCCAGCATTGCCGCTAATACCAACCATTGAGGATAGCATGACGAAAAAGTCCATCTTCTTTGGCAGTGCCGAGTACAAGTTCCAAGTTCCTCTAGTCTTGGGCCAGTGACTAGAAAACCATTGGTCGTAATCCATATTGGCAAACATGGTATCCTAGAAAAGGCGCGTTAGCAATCATGAAAAGAACTACTGTGTAGCATTATATCTTACCTTGACCACCATAGCTGCTTGAATCACACCCCGAATAGGTGTGCCATTTCTGCCATTTTGGATCTTGCTCACTAGGGATTTGACTGCAGCCAACGATGTAACATCACATCGTTCGATCTCAACGGAAACTCCGTGTTCCTTGAGATCTTGGATGACGGCCACAGCCTCATCATCGCAGGTGCCAGATCGTGACACGGCGATAATGCGTCGGGCTCCATGGGCTCCCATCCATCGAACAACTCCCTTTCCGAGACCGCCTAGACCACCAATGATGAGATAGGCAGCATCGGGCTTCAGCTGAGCCGAAGTAGGCGCGGGAGGAACAACCTGTGGGATGTTAGTATTTTGATGAATTTTAATTAGGACGCAAAACAGCTTACCTTGACCTCTTGATCCTCCTCGACCTTCAAGATAACCTTGCCCATGTGCTTACCCGCCTGGATGTGACGGAAAGCTGCTTCAATCTCCGAGATTGGCATGGTGGTGATTGTAGTTGGGCGAATAGCACCAAAGGACATGAGGTCGATGACATTCTGCAGCAATTGACCGACAAGAGGCTTGTTGTCATCAATGAGAAGGGCCAGATCCACATATGCAAAGGTGATATTCTTGAGCAAGAATCTCACAGGCATAAGCATGTCATCAAGGAATTCCTTTCGGCCAATCTCTACGAAGCGGCCATAAGGAGCCACGGTGTTGCAAGTCTCACGGAAGACATCGCCACCAAGCGAATTCAGCACCAGATCAACACCGCCCTTAGGGGTCATATCTCTGATAGCCTTTCCAAAAGCTGTTGTTCGGCTAGAGAAGATGTGGTCATCGGGGATACCGTAGGTTTCCATAAGGAATTGTCGCTTCTCAGGGCTGCTGCAAGTAACGAACACTTCGGCGCCGATGTATTGGGCGAGGATAATAGAGGCCTGACCAACTGCACCAGCAGCTGAGTGAATCAAAACGGTCTCACCTTTGGCCAATCGACCCTTATGCACAAGCGAGTAGTAGACAGTGCCCCAGACGATGGGTAGTGAGGCACCTTCCTCGAAACTAAGTCCATCTGGGATAATGGCGCAGCAGTCGCCATGGACAGTGGGTCGGTTCGTGTACGACTTAGAGATGTAGGCACATACTCGGTCACCCTTCTTGAAGCGATCCTGCATGTTTTCACCAACCGCAGTAACAACACCAGCACAGTCGTTTCGCATGTCAGAGAGGCCCTCGAGCTGGCCAGCAGCGATGAGAACATCCTTGAAGTTGATACTGGCAGCGCGGAGCTCGAACTGGATCTCATCAGGACCCGGGGGACCGGCGTTGGGGTCATTGATCCATCGCAAAGTATCGAGGAGGCCAGTGACCTCAGTCTGCGCGTACAAGGTTCGTTTCTCGTCCATGAACTTGGCCATCTCAGGCTTGGACTGACCATGCGAATCACGAACATGCTCATTGACAGCCTTGTCGTGGAATGCGCGAGGAACATATAGCTGGCCCTCAAACTCGGAAAACTCGTGCTCAATGTCTGTGTCCTTCTGGTCCATGTCAAATGAGGGGCTCTTCAAGATCTTTGTGATCATTTCGTTGCAAGTCTTCTTGTCTGTGAACAGATCAAGGTCGATCTTGATAAATCGGGTTTCTTCATGTTCAATTCTAAGACTGCGTGTGAAACCGTTAAGCATGGCGCCCTGGGGTCTCTTGCAGTCTCGAGTGGCACCCTTGGTAATAAAGAGAACCGCCTTTGAGTTCAAGAGACGATCCTTGAACTTGAGCCATTTCTCAGGGTCCACGTCCTCGATAAAAGCCTCGCAGACTTCAGGGGGGAAGACAGAGATGATACCAGATGGAGCAGCAGCCATAATGTCTGAAGTGCTGACGTTGTGTTCTCCAAGAGAAGTCTTCAAGGACTCCTCAAGACCTGGCATCTCGGTGGGCTTTGTCTTGTCCTGAACGAGATGCACCTCGTAAGTCAATGACGCAGGGACTGGTGGTGCTGCGGTGGCGACAAATACACTAAGAGTGCCCCCAGAGGCGTCATCGTAATCTTTAAACGTAGCCATGGGCTTATTAAAGCCATGAGAGGCGAGAAGTGTATGCCACTGGTCGTCGGGAATAAGAGGCGACATAACTCGACCCTCGTCGTGGCCAGCCCACCAGCCAGAGAAGGATCCGAAGATCAGGTTGTACATGAGTGCATCCTTGGTAATCTCCATGAGAAGGAAAACACCGCCTGGACGGAGAAGGGATCTCACACGATCGACGGAGGCAGCGATTGAAGAAGTCGCGTGAATAACGTTGCAGGCGACCACAAGATCATATGAGCCTTCTTCAAGACCCTGAGCCGCCATGTCCTTCTCAACGTCTAGCACGCGGTAGTTGAGAACATCAGAAAAGTCAGCCAGACGCTCCTTCGCGGCTTCAAAGAAACCGGAAGAAATATCGGTAAAGTCATACTTGGAGACTAAGCTCCTGCCATCAGGACTCATGGCTTTCAGCATACACTCAGCCGCGGAACCAGTTCCGGCACCGATCTCAATGGCCTTCAAGCCAGGCTTCTGTCGGGCGAGCTCTCGCACATATGCAAACATTTGGCTATAGCATCGCTGGCATCGCTCGTTGGAGTAGAGACGGGAAAGCAGATCGCCCTCTTGCAAGAGGTCAATGGAATCTATCTCGCCCTTCAGAATTTTAGGCAAGTTGCTTCCAACTTTGATGACACCTTCTATTTCCTCTTCGAAATCCTTGTCCAAGCCCTTGTTTCCGAGCTTTGCAGGATCGACCTTCTTATTAGCAAGAGTTTCCATCCAGTCGTACCACTGGTGACGGTAGCCTTCGGGTACTTGGCTGCGGGGCACCGCTTTAAGTGCGCGCTGGATTTGCACCAAGATTCTAGCATCGAGATGTTCATTGTGTTCCTGGATCGAGTCTGATGTGACAGTTGACTTGCACATTTCATCAATGTGTTTAGGAGTGATATCCTCAGTGTATGTCACCCAATCTATCCTATGAACAAGCTCACGGGAGCTAGAGAGAATCACGTCACCGGGAAGCTGGGTTGTAGTGACTCCCTCAGCCCTAACGACCACCTTTTCATCGGGGCCAGATCCTGTGCTGGCACCCACATCAAAGGTAAAAGGACCATCATTCCTCTTAGAGTAGCAAGAGAGCTGAGAACCCTGCACTTCAGAATACTTGCCTGAAACGTAGAGATCCTTGATGAAGGTGGGTACAACCGGGGAGCTCATGCCGTTCTTTAGGAGAAGAACGGAGCATAGGCCATGGAATAGAGTGGCATCCAGGGTACCTGGGTGAACAGCATACTTAGGATCCCCGAGGGTCGTGGTGTTTGAACCTACATCGGGGCACTGCACCTTATAGGTGGAAGTGCCATCGCCAATCTTGAGCTCGACAACGTTGTCAAAAGGCGATCTCCAGTCAAGGCCAATGTCCTTGCTTAAGTAATAGAACTTGGCTGGGTTAACACCCTGCTTGCTGTTTTCCACTGCTGGCTTAGCATCCCTCAAGAAGGTTGCTACATCAGAGGGCTTGCTCTCGAGTTTCTCGTTCTCTTCTGTGGTGGTCACTTTGATTAGACCACGGCAGTGCTCATCCCAGCTCTCGTCTGAAGCAACACTGAAGATTCTAAACTCCATCCAGGAACCAGAGGAGCCGCGAGCAGATCGAGGCTCAGGTCGAATAGAGAGACACACTTCATCAGTTGAATCCTGGCTCATGACCAAGGCCTTGGAGATGTTGACATTGTGGAAGTTGTAGCCCTCAATCTCAGCCTCAGGGTCGCTTGTCTTCTTGAAACGTCGCATTCCCTCCAACGCCATGGCGAGGTAACCAGCAGCAGGAAAGACGATCTGGCCCTGAATGATGTGGTTCTGTACCCAAGGGACCTCTTTAAGAGACAGGATGCGACGCCATCGAGGCTCAAGGCGGTTTACATCTGGCGTCAGGTTGCCAATCAGTTCATGGGGAGGGAACTGGCGCTGAGTAAATTCCTTGGATACTCTGCCCTCGTGCCAGTAAGTCTGTTCGTGATCAAATGCGTACGGGGGCGCCTCAGGCATGAGAGTCATCATGTTCTCTTTGAATCCGCTGTTGGCGAAGTGAAAATCCAAGTCAACTCCGTCGCCAAAAAGGTGACCCAAGCAGTTGAGAAGAGAAGCAGAGGCAGACATCTTCCTCTTCAACGTGTTGATATACCCGACAGATCTGGCGTCACCCTCAAAACTTTGAATGGTTTGTTTAACGGGTCCCTCAAGGGTCGCATGAGAGCCAATTTCTACCACTGTGTCAATGATCGCAGAATCATCGTCATCTCCTTGGCATAGGCCCCAGATAGCATCTTCAAAGTACACTGGAGAAACAAGGTTGTTTGCCCAGTAGTCTTCGTTAAGCTCTTCGGGGTCCTCAATAAGCGATCCAGTCAAGGATGAAATCATTTTCACGCCAGAGTCAAAGGTTTCCACTTCAAGTCCTGTCAGGGCCTCACGGTAATCATCCTCGATGCGGCACATCTGCTCAGAGTGGTATGCTGCTCCTCTTGTGCGAAGCACGCGGTTGAAGATCGAATTTTCCTCTAGCAGTTTGCTTAGCTTCTCGATGACGGACATGTCTCCAGAAACTGTAACGCTTGAGGGGCTGTTGTAGCAAGCAATGGTGAGTCGCTCTCCATCGGATCCGAGACGCGCAATGTAGTCGCCAGCATCTTTTGAAGAGGCACCAACAGCAATCATACCACCCTCCAGGTCACTGTTCTGATCAAGGAGTTCACTGGTGAGACGACCTCTGTGATAAGATACCTTCATCGCATTCTCAAAGGAGAGGTATCCAGCAGCGTAAGCAGCGGCAATTTCGCCACTGGAGTGACCTGCGACGGTCTTGGCCTTGATTCCAAGGGCGGAAAGGGTATCAACCAGAGACAATTGGATGGCAGTGGAAAGAGGCTGTCCAAATCGGGGCTCATCAAGTAGAGAGTCCTTGGAGTCTTTCTGGAGCTCAGTGAAAACGTCCCAAGTTGCACCCAACTTAGTTAACACACGATTAGCTCGCTCTAGCGACGCAGTGAACTCGGGCCAAGTGTTGATGAGTTCCCGTCCCATGTTAAAGTACTGAGCACCCTGTCCGCCAAAAACAAAGCCTAGTCTAGTCTTCTTGCCACCGCTAGTCGCTGGCACAGGCTTTTCAGCGACTGCTTTAAGGTTTGCGGCTAGGATCTCGGGGGTTTCTGCAACAACGACAGCGCGGTGGTTGTACACAGCTCGCCTGTTCAAAGTATAGGCGAGCTGGTCCATCCAGTCATCATTCATTTTTGAAGCAGGTGTCGCTTCGACAAATTCAGCAAGGGTTGCCGCAAAGTTTTGGCAAGCCTTCTCGCTCATTCCACTAAGAACGAATGCGCGAGGCGGGTCTACGCCTGCAGGTGAGGGAGGTGAAGGCGGAGGTGCTTCGATGAGGTGCTTAGCACTTTCAACAATCACATGTGCATTTGTACCTCCATAACCAAAACTAGACAAAATATTGTAAGTTGGTGAAAATAAATCGGCTTTGAGCAGGTCGACATACCTGTTGACTGAAATGCGGTTAAGCTTTCGAGCTTCCAGCTCAGTATTGATCTAGAGACTGGTTAGTGTCACAGTGGGGGAGGTCAAGGGCATGATACTTGCCTGCAGTTTCCAATCATCGACTAAAATCTTCTCGTTAGGCTTCTCAAAGTTTACTTGGGGTGGGATAAGACCCTTTTCAAGCATGAGAACAGCCTTGATGAGACCTGCAATTCCAGCAGCACTCTCTGTGTGGCCAATATTACCCTTGATTGAACCAATTGGGAGTCTGTTGTTTGGGTCGCGGTTCTTGGATAAAGCAGTTGCGATAGCTCCCACCTCAATGGGGTCGCCAACAGCGGTACCAGTACCATGGGCCTCCACATAGTCCACGTCGAGGTCCAGCCCCGCATCCTTGTAAGCCTTTCGGATGGCCCTCTCCTGTGCATCAGCACTGGGGACACTGATACCTGGCGTCCTGCCGTCCTGGTTAAGGACTGTGTTGCGGATAATGGCGCGGACATTATCACCATCTCGCAACGCCTTGGAGAGGGGCTTCAATACGAGACCACCGCAACCCTCACCTCGACCATAGCCGGCAGCACGGTGGTCAAAGGCGAATGATTTGCCAGCATTTGAGAACATCTTCATCTTACTCTGGTATGTGAAACGCTGAGGGTCGAGAAGGAGATTCACGCCGCCAACAAAGGCCATATCAGACTCCTTAGATCGTAAACTCTGCATAGCCAAATGCAGTGCCACTAAACTTGAGGAGCAGCCTGTATCTACTGTCATACTGGGTCCTAACAGGTGAAACTGATAGGAGATTCTGTTGGAGGTAATTGCGGGACCTGCTCCTGTAACGTGGTAGGTAGCAGGGTTCTCAGTGTCTCGTGCCATAACTTCAGCATAGTCTGAAGTCCACTGGCCTACATAGACACCTGAGTTTGATGACCACAGCTGTTCTAAGGTCACACCAGCATTCTCAAAGGACTCATATGCTACTTCCAACATCAGGCGTTGTTGGGGGTCCATAGCCTAACCGCAACCATAAGCGTGTGCACCAAGAAACAGCCTCAAAGTATACTTACTCTCGCCTCGACGGCGTGGATGCCAAAAAATGAGGCATCAAATGCAGCAACATCTTCATCAAGGAAGTGGCCGCCGCCTGTGTTTGTCTTTAACTAAGTCAGAATAATCCAAGCCAAAATAATAAAAAAGAGTGTGGCTTCAATTGAACGATCGGGAAATATCAGTCAATGGTATGAACTAATGTCTACTTACCACACTTCCTGTGCTGTTGTTTGGGTCCTGGAATGCCTCCATGTTGAACCGATTTCCCGGTCCTTTTGACCAGGCTGAGGAGCCTTTCTCGAGATTGGCCCATAACTTCTGTGGGTTTGATGCACCACCGGGGTATCTACAACTCATTCCAATAATAGCGATGGGCTCGAGGGCCTCACCGCCAAGCGCTCCAGGCGCTTCATGTTCGTCCACTATTAAAGGCTCATTATTTAGTAAGTGGCCCATCTTGGATGAGAACTGAAGGAGGTGTGCTGATCGGCGACGGGTGGGTGGGTATAGTAGGGAGTGTAGAGAAGGATACTGTGAGAGGTTTCAGTTTGGCAACGCTGGTTTGTTTTGGGTTGAAGAGCCCGTTGGGGAACGAGAATGTTGATCGATGCAGAATTCTGCAGCCCAAGGTATATATGCTGGAGCACTTTTTTATTGCAACGGCAATCACATAACGTCACACAAGCGCAAACAACAGGATCCTTAGACACCGTGTCTGCCTATCCTCGCCCTGACTAACACGAGGTTGTGGCCGTTATTCCTTAGATGTGGATACAGAGCAAGGGTACTACGAGCTAGTGTTTGATGCGGGAGATTTTAAGGTTAACCATGTCTAGCAAGGCCTGAGCCTTGGGGGTTCCTTGGCCTTTATAAAGCTAATTTGCTGACTGGCCGACGCCATCGCCGATTGCCACGCGATAGACTTCGCTTCGACGTCATCACACGACGGTCCCCATAAAGATTCAATTACGATGGGCATAGTGGCCCTGTTTTTAGGCTTTCCCGTGGCATTAAATGGAAACAAAGGCTATGCACCAGCCAGTAATACCATGCAAGATCTGAGTAAACCACCCATAACCCAGCTTCATTCGCCGACGTCCCCCACGGCGAGAGGGCGGTGGCTTGGAGGATGCCAAGTACCTGCCAAGAAGGTATGAAGAACGAATAAAGGCAAAAGTTTGGTTTACAAGACTGGTTCCATTTTTATACCGTAAAGTACACAACGGGAAAGGGAACCGTTTATGGAAGGGGGAGCAAAAAGACCAAGTATGATGATCCCATTGCGGTAGCATCTCAGCTCGCAAACTACCAGAACTCTTCGTTTTTGTTTTTGTTTCCATCTCATCTTTTTCTTATCATTCATTGCCGTAGCTCAAATCTTCTTATTCATTCTCCAATCTAAGTTGCATAGAATAAATTAAATAGCTCATGCTATACAAGATGCATCCCATCTTGGAACAGTGACATGCCAGATGGATTCCACTGGAACATCGATGGAATCTGCCTTGAGTTTCAACACCCAGTTGCGACAACCCAAGCCTTGGCAATCCAGTGGGACTCGTATGACATCCGCTTCCCCCGATTAGCTTCCTCCTGGACTCCCTGCCACCCCCAGGCGCACGGAGCGTCCAGCACTGCCTCTGCCGATCTGCATGGTCTGGGAGTGGTCTAACCCCGTTTCAACAAAAGGCCCGCCCACTATGGGGCTGGAGGAACAAGGCTCCTGCAGGAACGAGGCGACAGCATCAAGATCATGGGTTCCATCACACACACGAGTTTGCCAATGAGGCTGCAGAATGTGCAGGCGAGGTGCCACATTTTCGTGACCACCTTCCAAACGCCATGTAGCAGGAAGGCTAGGCCATGCCAGACAATGTATCAGAAACAACGGCTATGCTCGCCGAATTGACAACCCTGCTTCCAGAACCTGCTTGCTATACGAATTCCACGTCAGGGACCGAATATGATAATTCCTTAATTGAGTGAACATAGGCAAAATCGACCAATGTGTTTTGGCCACACAATGATCGGCCGCTTGCATCCCATATTACGTTGCCGCAGACACACATGAGCCCGAATACAAGGGAAATCGGCGATAATGATGGCACACGCCGATTATTTCTTGAGCTGGCAAGGTAGTCCTCCTTGAAGGAAGTCAATTTTTTTGTTACAACACGAGCAAAGCTATCGAAACTTTGGAAGCCAGATCGCGTGTTTTTTCGAATAAGCGATGCAATGCAGTGGGAGGCCCCTGAGATTAGTTTGTTCTTAATTTTCTTTTATTATTGTTTTATCCATCCTATTCGCAATCGCCAAGCTCGTTAGCAAAGCGATGGCGAGAGCCAAGAGAGCTTGAATGAGCAGCGGGCGTTTTGGGGAGCCCTGACCACCCCTTGACCTTGACGTCATGCAATGGTATTATTGTTGTGGGCCTATTTCTTGCAACCACTACCAATCAGAAGCCGGGCAACGATCCAGTCCGTTTCAGGCCTCATCCCTTCGGAATACCCAAACAAGGATCTCCCGAAATTCCGCCATGATGATCGGATGCGTTCAGACCAAGTTGAGCGTTCAGAAACCAAAAACGATCTCCATTGTGTGCCTCTAGGGTAAACATTTATACGAACTTCTCCAGTTACAAATATGATACATCATGAATTATACTCAGTTGACATGAGTATGTGGCTATTTGATACTAAGCACCAAGAAAGCTACTACGATTGCGATAGCGAGATAACAATAGCTGCAAAATTTATTACAAGTAATGCCGGAAAATCCATCTACAAAATATCGAACATCAAATTAGTAACGTCCATCTGCTGGCCAAGAAAGTGTGCAGCCTGACAGCGAGAAGAAGATTCTCACCAGTTCTAAGAATACAGACTGGTGCTAGTTTACCCAATTTCTAAAGAAATTAGGATTGCGGATTTGTATTCTGAGAACTGGTGAAATTTTGTTGATCTACCCCAATCAGCAAATGTTCCTGCACCAGTATTATTTTGAACCGTGCGAATCTTCCAAACTGCCCGTTGACATAGCGCCTGTGTGGAAACCACGATCTTCTGGTTCCTTGTCCTATTTTTTCTCTTTTTCATCGATCTGATTCCATAAGACACGTGTCCACCACGAGGGGGCATGATCTGGGTGTCACATTACAGTAACCTGGCGGTGCCTACTTGATGATAAAGTGGGAATGGAACTTTTAGTGTCGGACCGAAACCGAGGGTCACATGGGCTGAGATGAAGCATTTTGTCACGGTTCTAGACCAGCCTTTGCCTAACGACTGCCGGCCCCATTCAAACCTTGGCATATCCAACAACCTACAGCCGTACATGGTAAATTGGCAAACAAAGCCAATCGTCAAACTAAACCCCAGACTTGCTAAATTCTCCATGATGTTTATTTCCCGCGTATTCGCTCGAGTATGGCTTGTGGCTCCTTCGATGAGTGGGGTTACTTGGAAAACACCGTGAATAGGGTTTTCAGGGGCGTCGGCTAATACTCTGAAATTACTCGATTGTGCCGCGCATTAAAGATGCAAGTGTGCATAGCTGATAACCCTCTCATAAGCAATTCTCCTATCTTAACTTCTTGTATTATGATGGCAAGGCAGACGGGAAGTGATTGATCAACAATGTGTTCTAACCGGCCCGACAAACCCGTTGTGCCGGACTCCTTGTTCGCAGATTCACTTTGATCCTTCGCGTGCCGTTGATCAAACATCGATCACACTTGGCATTTGAAAAAATGCTCCAAAATTCTAGTGCGCATACAATGCTTTCAACAACTTGCCAAGCATCGTGGTGACCAGAATAGTGAATCCTACCTCTAGGATCATATTCCAAACAAGCCTTTTGTTCCCTGCACCCCAGCGCCCTAGGATTGTGCTTCCCCACCTACGCTCGCTTCTCGGGGTTCAAAATGCTTGTTTGGAGGAGCACTGCGTCACCCAGAGTCGGGGCCTCGGGTGTAAAGCTGGGCTCTCCGCTTACTTAATTCTCCCTCTCAATTAATTCTCCTTCAGTGTGTTTTTAATTCTCCTTACTGACAACAGCGCTTGCTTTTAGTAGCCCTCAAGATGTCCCCTGTTTCTTACCTCGCAAGGGCTAGCTCCCATATCAAGTAAATTCTCCGGGGCGGGCCCGCTCCGGTCAACTGTTTCCCGATTCGCCCATTTTCTGAAATTCGCCTCGGGCAACTCAATCAAATTCAAAATTTACTTGGCACCTGTGGCTGATGGATGTGGCTCCTCTTGAGGCGCTCCAGTCGTCTCAAGTGAGACGGGGTTCTCCTAGGGGCAACACGAACCCGGAGCATTGCAAGGAGGTCCCTCTTATTCAGACCTGATCATCATGGCCCTTGCACTCTTTCGGCATATTATCGCCGTGCGCACATGAAAGTAGAGATGGGCACGTGAGATTTTGCAATCACGCATCCCACAGTAGGCACGTAATAATCATACCTGAATGCAAGCCCCAAACCTCTAGGGAGTGTCTATATATAAAAATAAAAATAAAAAAGGAAGATGAAAAAAAAAAGATTCTTCGGCTCATAAAAGCAACCCGACATCACAAATATCAGATCATTATGTCAACATCTAGTGTAACCCCCCCCCCGATTGACCCGATTTAACAGATTCTGACCATGCATTCGATCTTCATTCGTGCATGCTCAAAGGATTGCCGATCATCATCAAACCCCGTATGTGGTCAGAAGCATAAACACGTGTTATGAGCAAGGCGTGTCCAATTATAGATACAGTTACGGAAGGGATCGGCTTTAGGGTGAACTCAATGCCAGTTAGCCCAATTTAGCCATGCTGATATCCAACCGAGATGGACAAGAATTAGTTGTTCTTGATACTTTTCAACTCTTCTAATGAGAGCATTGGCCATTTTGTATCACTAGCCGAGCAGATCAATAATGATGTCAGCTCGCTAAAATCCATGAAAGGGGCTCAGGACCTACAGGTACTCAGTGTGTCTTTCGTGTGGTTATTCACACCATATCATAAGCTAGGTTCGTGTCAACAAAATAAACTCGCATCGAATACTTAGTACACACAACATTCATACTTGGGTTAGAAAAATAAGATGAATGAAAACTCAGACTAGTCGTAAGAGCCCTTGCATGATGGACAAGTCTTGTCGAGTGTGGGAAGCATTACACCACGCCCTAGTGTCAAAATGGCTTCTACTTCTCGAAATTATCCCATAATTGCTGATTCTTCGCTCAAATTTTTAAATGCTGTCAAAGATTTATATGCTTCAAAGCCTATCACATGCCGCCCCGCGCAGGATGTTGCCTCGTCCTTGTACCGCCTTGCCCACGTCAAACCACCCTCCCTTCTCAAGCTCCACGCGAATTCTTTTCTGGGTTTGTATACCTTGCATAAATTCTTGTTTTTTTCTAGAACCCTCTTCTTAGTGTTCCAATGCCGGATGAGCACTCTGCTTGGCAAAGTTTGAAGAATTTCCATAAACAAGATCGAACAAACAAGCTATTTTCTCCACCGTTGATTGCCTCTTCCAAATGTGTCATCCAGGATCTAACGAGGAAACATCCACTAGGACTTACTTAAATTTACTGTCAGATGAATCCCCGTTGAATTCTACATAAAGATCCAACAATCGAAACAGTACCTCTCACATTGAGGCTTCCATGCATTAGCCACTTCCACCAGAGCAGAAGAGCGCCAGTTTGCAAGCATCTGTAGTGATATCCCGCGTGTCATTACCAATGCTTTGCAGGCTCAATCATCTAAAGAACTGATTCTTGGAGCTGGGCAGCTGCGGCATGGTGTGACTCTAACAACGAATGCCTATAGCTAGTGGTTGCATACCATATTACGTAGCACGGGTTCCTGGTGTGGCTCAATTTGGAAACCTTCCTAGTTCCATCTACCCACACCCTAGTCATTCAATTCATTAGCCCTTTTCATGGCATTCACATTAGGTACACCCTCACCGTAGTCAAGAGTGGCACCAACTCCGGACAATGTCTTACTTTAAACCAATCAATTCTTTTAAAATCTGAGTTTTGGTTAAAGCTCTATGGCTGGTCTATTACATATAGTACATAGAGCACGATAGGCGCCATCGTGCATCAAATTTGGGTTACACCTGTTCCATCAATAGCTATTTCAACTTGGCACTTGACGGTGATTAACCATAATTCCTTCTCAAAAATGTACAATATTATCATCGTGCCAAGTCCAATGATGTATGAAGCAAACGGCTGAGGATACAGTTGCACTCCGTTGCAGCCTGATTCACCGTATCAGGCTCTTTATGAACTGATCATATACAGGGGCTCTTCAGCACTATTGCGCGCTTCAGTACTTACCGCAACAGCGATCATCCGACAATCATTTACCAACCGGAACAACAGCCATGTAATCTTGATTCCATCCTCGATATAGAAGAGAACACAATACCGCTCATTAGTGAGTATATACACTGACTACTGACCACAGAGCGAGTGAATCTCACGTTCTTGAGCAATCTTTTGCCACGGAGCACAGTGGTCAACAACACACTGACTAGAAGAGTTCCCCAGGTCAATTAGGCAGCCGACTTAACAACGGTATCGATCATTACGTGTGATATTGAGTCACTAAGATTGAAGAACACATTGCTCTGTGGCTTGGACAGACTCCCTTCAGATTTATCGCCACGTTTCGTGATTCATCACTACTTTCCTTCCCAGGAGTCGATTGGAAAACAATTCTAAACGTGGTTTCTGTGGAATTTGCACAAGAAAAACATCTCTTCCATCGCTCTAGTATGCTTTTATGGGGTGAGGGGTTATCTTAAAGTCGCGTTCTTGGTTGACAATGATGATAATGATGATGATAGAATATGTTGCAACGCGGGGCCAGCTCTTAGGAACACTCAATCGTCATGGGACACACCTGATTTGGATAATTTTCGCACAAGCTTAATTAGCCCTGCGTAAGTATACAGTGTACCATGAAACTAGACTTGACCCGAATAGTAACTGATGCGTGACAATTATAACTCATTCAACCATTAACATAGCTTCCTAATTTTTCCTTCCCAACGTAACTTTACGTATCGCAAATGTTGGGAGCTGTTGCCAAAGTTTGGTTGTAATAAAAGATAGATCAATTCGAGGCAGATGGGATTCTGATGCTTTTCTATGAACTGTAAAGGGCCAAAGGATTGATGAGAGGTTTTTTTCATTATTTCATTATCTGTCATGGTAAATTTATTACAATGCAACAATAGCCTCAACTTCCATCTCAGCGCCCATGGGCAGTTCAGCTACGGCAACACAGGTTCTGGCCTTCAATTTGTTAATACATGTCCTAATCCAACCATCAGTGTGTTTTTACTTACCGGCTTAGGGTCCTCAGTAAAGAACTTTGCATAGGCCTCATTAACCTTGCCGTAATACTCCATGCTAGACAAGAAGATGGTGATCTTCACTGCCTTGCTCAAGCTTGTGCCTGCTGATTCAAGAATTGCGCTAAGGTTTTGCAGAGCCCGGGTCTGCAGCGTAGAATAGTGAGTCTCTTGCCGGAATTGGTACTTTGTAAGTGCTTACCATGCGATCTGCGGTATCTCCCTCTACAAACTTCCCAGTAACAGGGTCAAGACCAAGGGCTCCAGAGCAGTACACCATTCCATTGCAAATGATGGCCTGGGACATCAAAGGGCTAGGAGCCGGGGCATTTTGGCTGAGAGCTGCGGTACGGGTGGCCATTTTGAACAGTTGTGGTGATAAATCGATGATGATGTGTTAGTGAACGTGGTGTGAACAGGAATGGCCGACAAAAGAAGGATATTGCTTTTATGCTTTTTCGATTCCCTTAGGCAAGCCGGTTCCAAAATAAGGAATCAGAAACTGTCATCTCATCTCCATCTCTTTGTTTCTCTCCGGATCTAAACGGTGCTTTTTCGGTGTTGGAAGAAATCCGAGGCGAGCCCCATCAGACTAGCGCGATACTGATACGGCAGTTCACGGCGACAGTCAGTAACACTCAGCCAAGTTACTATTTACCCCGCTTGAAACTGCAATCCACAATTCAGTAGTGGTAATCAGTTCCTCTAACCGTTTAAAATGCAAATGGCGATGGTCCGAAACGGCCATTTTCGCCTTGTTGAGCCTCTTTTCTGAGAGGAAGTTGAGAGCGGTCTATACATATGGATGACAAGCGACGCCTACACATTCCTCCCATCCATTTTGGAGACTGGATGTGGAATCGCACCCAGTCTCATGATACACTCACTTATTGTGCTTTTACTAATCGCTCTGCCTTCTCCCTCTTGAGGGGAAATGAACGTCTTTGTATAGGGTAGGTAGGTCACAAGGAATTGAGATGGAGATGAAAATATTCCATGTCCAACAACTTTCTCGTCTTTAAACTTCAACACGCGTAGACATAAAAACAAAGGAAAATGCCTTCCCTTTTTATTATACTTATAAAATATATGTTACGCATTCTAAAGTTTCTAGCAATGTTCCCTTCCAAAAACATACCGTTTCTTTTACGATTAGGGCTGTCACAAGAAAAGCCCGCAGAAGTTTATCAGGCCCAACCTTGATTGTAAACAGCGTGGCTAAAATTTAACCCTTTTATTACCATTATATATTGCATGCAATTGAGGTTTATGATGCCGACGCATGAAGTATGCTTTGCAGTCGCCTTTCATCAAAGCGACCGAAATTCATCGCACATGAAGTTCAGCTTGATAGTGAAGGGGGGAGTGGGTCGGAATTAAAAAATCCTCTCATCGGCAGCTGGCGGCACCTGCACTAGCTGTGAGGTGCTAAAATTGCAGTGCATTTTTTCAGCTCGTCCAGCCACCGACCCTACCCCACTGGATATTTGTGGCTCGAAGCGATTGCTCCAAGAGTGAATTTGGACTGCTGGGCTGACCACCAGGCCGCATATGCATTATTGAGCTGAGAAAATCCACTGGCCCTAAATCTATTGATTTTTCTTCATACCTTAACGTCAGAAATGAAGCATGCCATGTCCTTCAACCGCACACAGGCTGTACCTTCGTTAGTTAAAAACGCGGCAAAAAATTTAGCCAATTGCTCTCCCCAGTCCCGCCAAGGCGGCCGACTACGATCGCTTCGGGCCCGAGCGAGTTCGGCCGTGATCGACGCGTCTTGTCTTGTGATGCGCCAAGGCCAAAACAACAAGCTCGACGCCACGTCCTTGTAAGGCATCATGACAAATGCCGACTTCCTCCGTGGCAGCAGCCAGTTGCCTCGGAGGCGTCAATATAGACTTTCAGGGCCGTACATGTTGCGTCGCCGCCGCAGTCCTGAACTAACAGACATCATCTCGGAACTCGCCCCCGAACGCGCCCGCCCATACTCGACCAAAGACGACCCGAGGTTCAACGAACGGACACAGTTCCAGTTTTATCCTTTACGCGAAATGCACCGTAGCTTAACTTCAGGTACCCGGCAGAAAACACCACGATGCGACAAGTTAAGACAGGGATTTGGTTCCATCACATTGCAACGTATGGTTTCATTTGAAAAAGGTTAAAGGCGGATTTTGTGGTCCTTAGGCGGTCCAAGGCGATGGGACGAACCTGAAGCCGATTGCAGGAGCGAAAACCATGTCAGGTAGAGAAAATTCAGATGCAAGGTTACCATCTTCAGCTGCATGTGCCGCACGTCAGGTCATGTTGATCATGCATAGATCAAAAAAGCGAAAACCCGTATCCGCATAAAATAAATCTTGATGCGGCTCAATTAAACCTAAAGCCACTTGCTGGAATCGTAGTGAATCGTTTCTGGCGTGCCGATACGTATACGTATTTCCGGCTGGATCAAGTCCGGGGTAGATGGGTGGCGTGGTCATTTTCTGATGCTGTCAGACGTTTAAGCTATGGACCTAACAATCCAGCACGTGGGCCAGGTCTGAACGGGATTTGAAGGTCAAATATGGATTCCAATAATTTTTTTTCGTCTATATTGTGCTGCTCATAAACTGATTTTGTCGGGAATATCTCCAATCCTGTAGCCTGCATCAAGAAGCTCAATCGATACCCTGCATACGCCAAGACTCTGCCGATTACGGCTTACGTACGACAATGATCCCTCCGAGGCAATTGCCCTCGTGCGCATTTGAGCCGTCAGGAATGGGAATGTGGCGCGCGGGCTTAGTGCGACAAAACGGGATGTTGACCGTGGAGGGACGCTGAAACCAACCCTCTATCAAGAGCAGGCCAACCAGATAGATAGATAGATAGTAAGCATAGATAGCGAGAGCCGTACTCAAAGCCCACAGCCATCACATGCCTTGGTTCTTCAACCAATGTTCAAATCGCGTCGGTTTGTGGGAGTGGGGTGCTGATAATTATCGTAACCAGTCCCCTCGCCCCTAATTTTACTCTGCCCAGGTTTTTAGTGCCGTTCTACCCGACCTTCGGGGATCCACCTGCGTGCGGGACAATGCTACCTCCCACCAATGCAATGTCACGTCGGGGATTCCGTGTTGTTGGTTCTTTGAGACAGAGGGATAGACAGATATGGAACCGAGGCAAGGAAAGAGCGAAAGAGAAATAGAGGGATGGAGAGTAATGAAGTGTGAGAGGAGATATATGGTTGATTGATATGAATTCGCAACCTCACCCAAACTTGGCATCCTGAAACGTAAAAAAAACAACCTGTCCCCCCCCTGTGAACGAACATGTGGTGTTCACGCGTCTTCCCCGGCACGGCTCTGCCGTCTACACGGGCTCCATGGCCCATGTGGGGTGTCCAAGGCCCAAGACGGCAACACATCGACAAGCTGGGTGCTCGGACGATCCATGGTACGTCAGCGAAGTCTAAATGATTGTGGTCAAAAGGCCCAACCAGCTCGGCCGTGGCCACCACGCACCAAGGCCGGGAGCTGAATCCAACCAGACGCACGGCGCTATCATGGTCGTGGGCAAGGCTCTGGGGCGCCTCGCCACCAACGACAGGATCTTTGTCTCCCCTGTGGGGTCTGTCTCTCGGCTGGCAGCCAAACAAGACACCTGATTGCCCTGTGTTATCACGCTGCGACCCAACGGCGCCCTCCATGTGCATCTGCTCCCTTGCCTGGGTTCGCGGGCTCACCTCGTTCTTGACCCCAAGCCCGAACATCCCTCCCCTCTGATGTGAAATCAAGAAGGGCCCTGCTATTCCAAATATGGGCACCGAGGCAGGCTGCCATTCGATTTTTTTTATCGACTGAATCCCTGACTGCAGCGGGCCTATCTGGATGGCTTATCCGTCCTCGTGTGACACCCGCAGTGATGCCGCTCCCGTGCATATAACCTGCACATCACTTGCCGATCGCTCCCCCTCCTTCAATTGTGAAACCCCGATTTGTTTTCACCATTGCCGCGCCCAATTCCCATCGCGACAACTGCTGCTGCTGCAATGTTGGGATTTAGCAAGAAGAGCGAGAGCTCTGTTGAGCCCGCCTCGCCAGGCTCTAACGAGCAGGAGCCCGCACGCGAGCCCGAGTTCGAGTACCAGCGACCATGGATTGAGACTATCATGCCCGTATTTGCTTGCGGTGCTGGATTGTTCTCAGACGGTTACATCAACAACGTGAGACGCTCGCCAGATTAGGAATCCACCGGGGAGCCCTTCTAACAAGTAGCAGGTCATTGGTTCCGTCAACACTACTCTTAAAGTCCAGTATGGAGAAGTCTTCACCACCTCCAATGCGTACAAGTATGTCTCCGATATCGCCTTTGCAGGTACTGTCGTTGGCCAGCTCGTCTTTGGTTTCCTCGCCGACCACTGGTCGCGAACCAACACCCTCATGGTATCTACCGTGATTCTGATCGTCTTTACCGCCCTGGCCACTGGATCCTATTACAAGGGCGAGCCTGTGGGCATGTTCAACATGCTGACTGCATGGCGATTCTTTGTCGGTGTTGGAATCGGAGGTATGAAAACCTTGATTAAACGTCATGATTGCAGCCAACCTAATGTGCGAAAATAGGCGAGTACCCCGCTGGTAGTGTAGGTTGTGCCGAGTCTAGTGGCCAGATGAAGTCTGGCTCGCGAAACCGCTGGTTCATTCTGTTCACCAACACCATGATTGATTTTGGATTTGTCATGGGCGCTTTTGTTCCCTGTGAGTAAACTTTTGAAGCACCCACCAATCGTCAGCTGACTGGATTTAGATGTCGTTGCGGCTGCTTGCCACAATGGCCGCTATAGCACCATCTGGCGAACCAGTCTTGGTATTGGTCTGGTCTTCCCCCTGGTCCTGTTTTTTATGCGACTTAAGCTCAAGGAGCCCGAGGAGTTTGCCACTCAGGCTATGAGACGCAAGACCCCCTGGCTTCTGGTCCTGAAGTTCTATTGGTTCCGCCTTTTCTGCGTCAGTCTGGTTTGGTTCCTATACAACGTAAGTCAATTGAATGAGAGATCCCTTCCATGTTTGCTGATTAGGCCTAGTTTTCCTCCTATGCCTTTGGTATCTACTCGTCGTCTATCCTCGCTGGAATTTACGGCGATGGTGCCAACTTGACCACCGTCTTTGGCTGGAACACGGTTATTAACTTGTTCTATATGCCCGGAACTCTGATTGGTGCCTTCTTCAGTGACTGGATTGGACCCCGATACACCCTGGCTCTTGGTGTCTCCCTCCAGGCTCTCATTGGATTCATCATGGCTGGTGTCTACGACAAGATTTCCAAGAACATTGCTGCTTTTGCCGTCGTCTTTGGTATTTTCCAGGCTCTTGGAGAGTTGGGCCCCGGTAACAACATTGGTCTTTTGGCTGCCAAGACTTCTGCCACTGGTGTCCGAGGCCGATACTACGGTATCGCTGCCGCCGTTGGCAAGATTGGTGCCTTTGTTGGTACCTGGGTCTTCCCTTACATCCAGAAGGCTGGAGGCAATGACACCGAGTCTGCCCAATATCCTTTCTGGGTCTCCTCCAGTTTGTGTGTTCTGTCGGCCATCATTGTTCTCGTCTTTATTCCCCACGTTGGACAGGACACCATTACCTTGGAGGATGAGCGCTTCCGTGAGTACCTTGAGAGCCAGGGCTGGGATACCGCTCAGCTCGGTATGGATAAGGTCAGTGTTGAAGGAGGCGCTGCTGTGCAGGAGAGGTTCGATGAAAAATAATCTCTGGGAATTATGAGGATCGATACCCAAATTTACTTAGCCAGGGTACACGCCTAGGCCATAATAGTAGTTTCTAAATGAATCCATGAATGGAGATCTCCCATGATACCATCCCAGTATAAGCGAGTATTTTAGCATCAGCGGCAGTGTTGTTAGTTGTGTACAAACCGATACGACCAGATGCCTCATATTTTCAATGACTGTTATGCGTACTATTACGCGAGGTTATTCAAATTATGGATTCAACTTTGAAGGTTTCAATAACTATATGGGTGCGTATACGTGCTGGTCGTTAGGCTGTCGCTGCATAATAAATCCTATGCTGTGCTCTGCTTGGCAACTATTGCAGTATGGTAGGCCTTGCTATTAATCACCGCCTTTTAGTATGGCACTGGTGCAATGTTTGACAATATCACTACCCGGTGTGTCACTGCCTCTCGTACTTTTTTCACCTGTGATCATCTTGTGTGATTGTAGAGGAGCTATCTACGCCATGCTACGATGCATGGGACAAACTATGTCAGAGCTAACCACCGATATACATTTAGAGAGTCTAAAAAAATCACATTTCCCCTCATTGCCCATCACCGATCCCTAGGTTCTTTGGTGGTGAGACATCGAGGAAGCCTTCAACATCAAATCCGATCCTGTCACAGCTGTTGGAATTTTTACTGCCCGCTTTTGAATTCAACACCGCGGCGGCAGCCAGGATCTAGTAACTATGACACCGTATGCAGTCGTAAGAACGCTTCTCCAGCCCCATCCTTCTTAATGCACAGTACAGCGTGGTTGGGAGACGAGGCAATGAGGTGACGGCCAGACTCTTCCCTAATTACTTAGGATCGTTTCATTACAAGAATCTGGGGTTAGAATTATCGATTGTTGCAAAGCTAGCGCTGTCGCGCTAGTGCCTGTTGAACTGGATATTTTGGATATTTTAGCTTTTACTGATCACAAACAGGAGTGTAGGATAGCTTACTCAATGTGGCCCTTCAGGTACACCCAAGTACCCTCCTCTAGTCACTGTGACAGGGAAAAGAAGCTCTCATAGAAGTAAAATGCAGTTTCTAGCTGAACCAAACAATTATCGATGCTTCTAGATTTGCATAATTCGTTAGAAAGTATCATATCCTCAACACTTGCTACCGAGTCTGCATCAGCTAAGTGTACTAGTGGCCAGCCATGCACGTGAGCGGCAATATTTGACTCAGCCTCACTCCTCCCTCAATCGCCAAAATTGAGGCATAAGCAATCAAACATCATTTCCAATCTAGAAAAGCCTTGTTCCAATACAAAGTTTAGAAATTAGCGGAGGGGTGTACAATGGGCCCCTGACTGGGCACAATGTTCTCGCCGGCAACACCTTCTCTGGGGCGACCCTGAACTTTCAGGGGGAGCGCCCGGAATCACCACCAGATCCCAGCTCAGCTGTGATTCCATTTCGCCGTGACCACAAATTCGTCCATCGAAAAGAGCTTGATAATGTCCACGACCTATTTTCTGGATCCACTTACGGCCGCGTCGCTCTTGTTGGTCTCGGCGGTGTTGGGTAAGTCATAACAAATGTAATGCCGTTGCATGCAAGGGTTCATTCTTCTCACACAAGATAGCAAATCTCAAATCGCCATTGAATATGCCTACCAAGTTAAAGAGGCAAGCTTTAATACGAACAACCCAATGTGGATTTTCTGGGTGTACGCTACAACCCGCACAAGAGTAAAAGACTCGTTCAAAAACATTGCCGATGCAATTAAAATACCTCAGCGGAACAATCCCGAGGCCAACATCATGCAGCTTGTGTGCAATCGTCTTAGTATATGGGGAAAATGGTGCATGATCCTTGACAGCGCTGACGACTTGGAGGTGCTATATGATAGTATTGCTGGGGATGCTTCCGATGGAGAACAACCATTATCCACGTATTTACCACAGAGCCAGAATGGAACAATTGTCATCACCACACGCAGTTGGGATGTAGCTTGTCGACTAACTGGAGACCGCACGGCCGTAATTGAAGTTGGCCCTATGATAGAGACTGACGCCCTCACGCTCCTCAAAAATAAGTTAGGCCCGTCTTTAGAGACGAGTCTAGCAAGACAACTAGTGCAAACCCTTGACTGCATCCCGCTAGCAATAAACCAGGCTGCAGCGTACATACAAGAGCGAGCACCGCGATTTTCAATTCAGGATTATCTCGCTGAATTTGAGAACAGTCAGGGGAGACAATTTCTTACGTACGATGCCGGTGACTTGCGGTGGGATGAGGGGACGCTTCACGCCATTCAGTCAACTTGGCAGGTATCTTTCAATCGGATACGTACTATGCGGCCCTCTGCGGCAGATCTTCTCTCGCTTATGAGCTTCTTCAATCAAAATAATATACCCGCATGGGTACTCAACTCTCCCAAAAATTCCTTCGACACCACAGAAAACGAAAGACACAATAATCCATGTCCAACTCCTCACAAAAGCAGATTTACAGAGATAAAGTTGGTTAACATTTTCAAACGTAAATTATGCTTTAAATCTGTCTTGAAATCAGCTCAGACCATCAGGAACAATGTAGATGAGAGGAAACCGGATGAGCCAGGTTTGAATTCTCAAGACGGTTATATGGTCACAGGCAGCGACTTCGAAGATGATGTATTGATCCTCAGAAACTACTGTTTGATTACTTCAACCGAGGGCGACGCATTTGAGATGCATAGACTAGTGGAATTATCCATGAGGTGGTGGCTTGAAATGAATGGACTTCACGTCAATTTTGCCAACAGGTATATCTCCCTCATGTCTAGAGTATTCCCGACGCCGCATTTTCAAAATTGGGAGACTTGTCGAGCATTATTCTCCCATGCGGAATCAGCATTTGATTACGAAACAAGTGATCATATAAAAAAAGCTCAGGCACATCTTTTATACAATGCGGAGTCATATGCAAAATCCCTAGGCATGTACAGTGTTGCTGAGAAGTTGGTTCACAAAGGGTGGAAATTGGATGAAGAAATACTAGGAGCAAGATCCAAGAGAACTCTACAGTGTTCTTTGACACTCTCGGCTATATACCGCCTCCAGGGCCGATACGCAGAGACAGAAGAGCTCCAGATCCGAGTAGTTGAAGCCTATCAATCGAAATTTGGTCAACAGAATATCTGGGCACTGATAGCCATGAAAGAGCTTGCAGATACATATCAACGTCAAGGCCGATTTGACGAAGCAGAAAGGCTATATATCCAGCTTTTGGACATTGATGGAGTCCAAAGGGGACCCAAACACCTTGATACGCCAAAAATTAAATTAATGCTCTCAACCTTGTATCAAAAGCAGGAATGATGGGAGGAAGCAGAAAAGATCCAGATCGAAGCACTGCGAGCTTGCGAAGCCAGATTTGGGGCTGAACATCGAAGTACAATTAAAATCAAAAGATATATTGCGAGAACGTATGAAAAGCTCGGTCGAGTTGAAGAGGCAGAGAAACTATATATCCAAGTCTTTGAAGCTCGCAAAGTTAGACTTGGCGCCACACATCCCTCTACTCTATTGACCATGTATAAACTCGCTTCATTATATTCAGACCAAAACCGATTAGAAGAAGCAAAAACGCTCTAAATTCAAGTCTTGAAAACAAGTCAAAACATATTGGGGACCCAGCACCCGGACACACTATCAAGCATGAGTGAACTCTCAACAATCCATCGAAAACAAGGGCAATTGGAGGATGCAGAAAAGTTAGCTGATCAAGTTCTGGAAGGATTCAAAGCCAAACTAGGGCTTGAACATCCTAATACATTGGGATCCATGCGAAATCTTTCAATAATTCATGAAAAGCAATACCGATATCATGATGCACTGCCGTTGGTCGGAAATGGTCCATGGGTTTGCAAAAGCTTTTTGGTCAAAATGATCAGCAATATCTGAAATCCTTATCTATTTTAGATCAATACAAGGCTCTAATTTCCGGCCGAGATAGAGAAGATGAGTGAGAGATTAGTTTAGGGTTATCTAGGAGGAATACTGATTAGTGTAATGACTGTGCGAGATACCAACCCTCTTGTTGAAAGGACATAGGGCACCATTGCACTACGCATTAGCGGAGTGTTGACTTCACTTTTGACGTAGCCGGTTATGTGACACTTTTTGTTCTTATTTTTGGAAGGATGAAGAAAGTTGAAAAAGTTAAGTCACCAAGGCTGGTGGATCTTCTTTTAATAGGCATCTCCAATTATGAGCACAGCAACGCCAAAAAAGAAATACCGTTTAATTAACTTCTAATTACCACAGTCCCATCACGGGTGTGAAGGTAAATCTTGAGAATATCCGTTTGGGGGCTTGTAGTGGATCTTGCCCTCTGGATGCCCCGGTCATGCTGAACATTTCTACATTGACGAGAGGAAATCCAAATTTTGGCCCACCTCCAGGAAGAGGAGACCTGGCAGATGAAGAAAGGTCTTGGATTTTGAAAAATGTGAAAGTGAGATTCGGAACTGTTGACGTGGCACACGCTGATCGCTTGGTAATTGGAGAATGTATTGAAGAAGGAGGCCTAGTTTTGGGCGCGAATAAAGGCGATGCATACTGAGGGATGACTTGACACAGCATTATAAATGGAGATGCAGAAATAAGATAAAAATTGATCAATTTAAATTTAACCGGATTGAATTGCTTGAGTCCTTTTGTTCATAGGAACGCAGAAGACACTTTACCGCATCCGATTTTAGAAGAAACGAAAATTATTAGAACGATCGAAATTTGGCACAAGCCGCTAATGAGGGGGGCCTGCAGCCCATAATATTTTGTAGCACCTTGATACTCTTTTAAAGAGTTTTTTTGCATGCCATGTTGCCAGTTCAATTAATAACCCCGGACGCGCTGGAGAGTCCACTGCTGGTTGGGGCCACCATGGTAGTTGTAGGCGAGAATCTTGGCGCCATTAGTAGACTTGCTGGCCTCGAGATCAATGACTAGGTTGTTGTTGATCTTGCTTCGGAAGCTGTAACTTGTGAATATTTGGTTTCTTAAAGCTGCGGGAATACATACACATATCGTCCATTAGGCAGGCGCTGGGCGATCCAGCGTACGCTGTTATCTGCAACATCCGTGATCCTCTTTGTCTTCAGTTGGACTCCAGAGCGATTGGCTGGTAAATTATTAAAAAAGGGGGAATGTAATTATATGCAAGAAAACATTACCTGGGGTTACCACCCATTCTCTAGTCCTGCGGTTGATGAGGCCGTACTCGTTTCTCCATCCCAGCCACTTTGCGACGAACTGCTGGTTGGCTCCGCCGTGTCGTCCACTTCAATGCGGATTAGTATTCCATGTATTATAGGCTGTTTAATATCATGTGATTGGGACGTACTATCCAATGAGGTTGCCCCCAGGTCGGCTTGCTTGAAGGTCGATGACATTTCTGGGGACTGCAGCACTAGAGATAATGAAGGTGCTTCCATCTTGGATTAACTAGGGTTCGCAAAACAAATTAGCAAGAAATTGGATGCAAATTACTATATAGACTTACGCCAGACTGGTTTAGTACACTCGTTAGTAATCTGTAGACATTCAATAATCTCTCAACACGGTCTGGTAGATACATACTGCTTGCTAGTATAAGTTAGCACGGCTGAAGTGATAAGATCATAGATACTGAAGTAGTACTTACTCGTTTTTCCAATCCTGCATCCTGGGCTCCCTCACTGACTGGGTTTGCGATAGCCAGTCCAAGGAAGGCAGTGAGAAAGACAAGAGGGCTCTTCATTTTTGCGAAGGTTATTAGGTAGTTGGATTTTTAGTGAAGAAAGCTGGTCTCAAAAACAAGAGAATGAATGTTGATATATTGAATGAGAATTGAATGGATTGAAAGTGATGATGGAAAAGATTCATGATGGTCCTGAAGCATGGTTATTTATGTTGAAAAGAATGAAACATGTAGACTAAAATTGGATGATAAACTCTCATCATAAGAAGTAATGTTCCCATATTCTGTCTTGATTTGTGATGTTTTATTTTTATGTTGTGATTTCCGTGTGACTGATGCCATGGTTGTGGGAATCGGGCCGCTGGGCGTATCAGTGTTGAATAAGTGAATATATGCGACTAAATTAATGATCGTCCCTTATCCAAGTAATAAAAAGAGGCACAATTATTGTGTATCTGACCTTTATGCCGAGGTATCACATTCTTTATCCTCACTGGGCAATTTTGATTACAACAAAGATACCAGCAATATGGCGAACTCTGATGGCGTGATCACTCATGACAATGAACAAAATGCAGCATATGTCTTGGAAAAACAAGGCGAGATAGAGAGCATAATCGACGCTTCCAGACCTGCAGTCTTTTAAGACAATACGAAGAGCAACGTTTCAGCTGTTGCATTCATAGACGGTCTCAGCTACTCACATGGGATCCGGGGTGACGGACGAGCGGAACTGGTTCACCCTGTGGGTTATTACATAAAAGAATTAAAATAAAGACATTGATATGATCGTGATGGGTCATTCCGTGAAATATTTGATGTAGAATTAAAGCAGAGTCATCTGTCATAGCCTCTACTAGCGGATTAGTCTGAGGGACAATGCCCATATAGGAACCAATGATACCAATGTAGATGCGAGAACTGAAACAAAACCCTTGAATTAAATTAAGGATATGGGTCTATGCGCATCATTCTTTAGACATGCATCAAAGATAATGGCATGATGTGGTACATGCGGGTTTATTCTAGCTTGAGTTTGTTGGCATATTCCCTGGTTCATTTTCTAGAAATTCATTGGTGCTGATGGAAAAAGAAGAGACATTTTGAGACTTGGCTATGTGATGAAGATGCTGATGGGTTGATGCGCAAGGGTCAAACGAAACATTGTTTTACTGTTCAACTCGTATTCGCCTGTGACACCTCGGCACCGCTTCCCCGCATTGTGATATCCAAGGCTTGCATTATCGTGGTGATCATCTTCAACAGCCACAAAAGATGTGTGCTTTCGTGTAAACGGCACCTTTTAGCGGCCTGGAATTGCTTTTTGCTTTTATTGACGGACTCAAGATGGTGTTCAGCAAGTCATGGACTTGAGGAGCGTTTATGCTGGTACGTCTCTTCATTTTGCTCAGTAGCAATTTTTGTTGGGGTCTCCGCGGACGGAGCTACCCGTGTCCCTTGAATGGCGCCATTTATAAACTCAAGACAGAACTTTTGTGCTTCAGCCTGTGACTGTTATAACGGGTCGAGAGAGCATTTTACTACCTATTAGGTCATTTAAAAATTTCTACTATCACAGGAAACTCATATAGAGTGAAGAGAGCAAGTCTCACTTGTCGATGGCGAACCATACCGCCGTGTATCCAAAATAGAATTTGAACATAATATATTGGTTCAAATAGATGGATATGAAGAAAAACAAGTTTTATATTGGGCTGAAGTGTATAAAATGACTTGTATATGAACCTTTGTATATTCCGCTTGATCCGAGGAGGAGTAGCCTGTTTTATCCGGAATAGCCGTGGTAGAGAATCAACTATAACCCTTTTCAAAAATCTTCCAACTTTATTACGTGGTAAGCAGGCTCCTCGAAGGGATGGGCTCTAAGAAATTGTTAGCGGTCCAGTCCACGCCATTGGGCCATATGGTAGCAGTGCCCGGGTAACATACTCCTTGAGTGCAGCAACGGCCTTCCTTGCAACATCCTCACCCACACAAAGGGCCTCGACGCGGACCTCAGAAATCTCTTCTAGCTCTCCAACCTCACCAATAGTTGGCTTGGCCGTGTCGCCGGGGCGAAACTGGCCGGTTCCTGTTGTGGACCAGCAACATTCCGTGTAGTTTCCGGGGCCGGGGAAGCGACCAGCACCGGCCTTGAAGATGGCATTCTTGCAAGCAATGACGGCCCCGGGAGGCGCGTAGAACACGAGTGTGAATTTCTTGACAACGGAGGACGCCATGTCTGATATGTGGATGTGCGTGTGTGGCTCTTGAATCGTGATGGTGTGGCTTCGACACTATGGATCTGGACAGCCCGCAGCCAGCTTGGCATGTGAGAGGGGCAATGACGATGCAAGGCGGGGGATTTGCATGTTTTAGCCTAAGGCCGCAACTGTAGGGATTACAAACCTAATCGGGATGAACAGCTTAATGTGTTTTGGTGATAGACCTCCGGATGTTATGCTATTATTAAGCGGCGCTCGAAGCAAATTCCGGAGACTATTTTCCGCAAAACAAGGTCAAAATATGAGTATGTACATGAAGCCCGTAAGTTGCCTTGCGCAGCAGCCCCACGTAAAATGGTGTGGCTTGCAATCACTAATTTTGGATCCGATGCGGGCGGGGCTGGCCAATCTCTGCCATTGCTTTATAATATGGGGTTGGTTTGTGTGCATCTGCATGCATTGGGGAATCGAAATAATACACTGCCGTACGGCACTGCTACTGAGTGAGACATTTGAGAGGCACATGCATAATGGTTGGTTCATTCAAGTAATGTTTTTGGTGAATAGTGATCCAATCCAATCCAGGCTGAATTTCGAACAAGAGCAGTCAAGTCCTCAACAAATTCACGGGTGCGCGCAGCTTAAATTGGTCTATAGGGTACCTCATTTTCCGTGCCGTTGGAATGGCATGATTGACTACAGTACGCACCGGGTTTGTCGTGTCTTCGGCTTTATAAATCCTTGGGTATAAATTCTTGAGCGCGTCATTGACCCACTCTAATATCCTCCGCGCGTGGCGTTGGATGCCATCAGCGCGCGGCGGTGAGGGCTGAAGGTGGCACATGACGGGCCTGTATCCTTGCAAAGGTTGAACCAGAACAGGACTATGGTGTCTGCTGGAAATTTACCATGAACAATCGCTGTGCCAAATCTGTCCATGCCGTTGAAACTTTGGTTAAACTCCGCTTGGCTTTCGGCGAGAACCCTGTCAACCCTCGGCCGGATCTTCCCAGTGTTTTAGTGTCCGAATATTTGGGTTTCTCAGATGGGTCCCCGAGATTCTTCAACAAATGGGCGACGCCTATTTTTACGGTGTATTTATTTGAAGTGTCAATGAGTTGGTGTTAGTGGGCATCAACGAGCAAGACAAACAACATATTTCGCAGTGCAGCATAGCGTAGCATTCGGACATTATATAGCATTGTACCAATTTTCGTAAACATTTTTCTGTATCTCTCGTCATCCCGCATTAATGCCAAATTAAACCAACGCCCCCTCCGATACCATCTACTAACAAATCAACAAAGCGCCGTTCTATTCCGTTTCCTCTACCCAGGCCGACCTTGAACACCTCATCATATACATAATATCTTATAAACTTGTCGGTGTGGTCGCACCGTCATCATCATCCATCTACCAAATATCATGCTCTGTTATTGTATGTGATATCCACTCCGTGTCGCTGTTGGCGATTGAATTGGCCATGTCGATTATTTGCGCAGTCGTCAACCAAATATCCGTCTGGTACTCGTCCAAACCAGGATCCAAGGGCGATATTGATTCGGCGATCGAAGAACCTTCTGCTTGTCCGGGGCCAACATCTGTCATTGAGCTTTCTACTATATTTTGCTGGACGGGGATGTTGATCGGAGTCTGCCCAGGGCATGGCGGAAGTTGCTTCAGCATATCGTCAAGTTGTTGTAATTCGGACTGACGGAATTCCGCGATTAGATTACCGCTCCCAACCATTTCGTGGAAAACGACTTTGGAAATATGGCGCCAGTGCTCGTTTTCTAGAAACTTGGGGTCGAGAACAGGGGCCAATACAAGATTAAAACTGGATATAAAGAGCGGGTCGAGATCGAACGGAAGAAACTTTTCTGTTAAAAGTGTTAGAGAGAGCCTACTTCACGAGGACAGTGATCTTACCTAATAGACCTTGACCCTGAAGACAGCCAAGAATAGTGATCATCTGTAGGGAGGAATCGATACACATTTTGACCAGATTCCAGACAGTTTGAGAAGAATTAAGAGAGTCAACATAGGACCCTGGAGACTCGAATCGAATTTTCAAGAAGCAAAACAAAAGCGGTCGCGTCGCAAGAACGATACACTATACTTATTAGTACGGCTTGCTGATTACTAAGGGTGAGATTAAAGAAAAAAAAGACTTACCTGGTGATACAAAAGATGCAAATAACCCGATGTCCTCGAAACCCCATTAATGGCTCGGTCGGTATGCATGGGAAACGTTTGGTGAAGTTCATCAGCCAATCCCGCCACGCTTTCCAACACCTCCTTCGTACTCAGCAGGAACCTCTTATTTAGTCTTCCATCAGTTCCATAAATGCCTAGACTCTGTTAGTATACAAAGATGCGAGGTTACTTTTTCTAAATTCTTTTTTACATACCCCTGTTTATTGTTGCAATAGTACGGGCGAACCGAATCTGCATGTTGAGGGCGGCGACGCGATGTGCGGAGCCATTAAAATGAGGGAGTTGGGGATGGATGTCATCGTCGACAATTGACTGGGGCAATCCCATCAATGATGTCATTTCCCGATCAAGAACATAGGCAGTCCACCAAGCCTTACGGCTACGCTCCACAAGCTGGTCACCTAAATCAAGTTGAGGCATATCTGTATGCATGCCTTGCCCAAGGGCCATCCGGATGGCTTGGCCAATCTGTCCAATAGTCAGCAGGAGTGTGGAACACAGGGTATCAGTGAGCCTACAAAGTTGTAAGAGGAGTGTCGGAAGTCGAGACATTGGAAATACAAGGCGATGCAGCAGAGGACCTCTGTTGAGAGGATTGGGTCGGGGAAGAGAATGTGGATGCTTGGGAGGAGACGGAGTGCCTTGACAAAGTATTCGGATCCAGGTGGTCGTTTGGTGGAATTGCCGTGGCGGTTGTTCTCAACCATGGCCTTGCCAAATGCGAGAATTACCAGGAGGTGGATATACTTGAGACCACCTGTGGTTATCTGCGTAGCTGGGTCCGCGTAAAAGTCGTACAGAAACTTCATAAACGACTCCTCATCAAAGAGGTGGAACACTTGGCTGCAGTGGAACTTGACCGTGTTGATCAGGTAAATGGCGTGGTCCAGGCTGGGGAGGGGCGGTGTGTCAGGGCCAAGGGTGGTGCGGGATCCATCCCATGCGAGGTCGTATGCAAAGCCGTCAAATAGGAACTTGGACGTCGAGACTGGCGTGTTGTAAATCAGCTCGTGTGTGAGGCTGAGCACACGGCGGCTAAAGGACCAATTCGATGACGTGCCGAGATAGACTGCGCTTGTGATTAGAGGATAAAGGCCTATGAGGTGGCGGCGGTGGGGGAGGGGAGAAGAGAAGAGAGACATACAGGTTCTTCCCTCATCCGACGTGATGAACTTGGACGGCCCCGTGGATAAGGGATTTGTGAGGGCAGAGGCGATGGGGTCTAGTCTGGTATGGCTATTTGTGCCCTGAGATTCCGACTCTGCGTTGGTGGTGGTGGTGGTGACATTAGTTTGGACTAGAGTGGTGTCCTCCTCCATGTACGACGTTGCGTCGACATCTCCTGTCAGTCAGTAAGCAGCTGTGCTGTGGTCAATATTGACGGGCGACGTACCATCGGCTCTAAGTGCATCATGGCTGGTGTCGAGAGAGCCCGGGGTGACATATTCTGCACCCTCGCGTCGCCTCAGATTGGCGACCTGCTCCTGCAGATCGAGTATGTACCTGATAACATTGTTAATCCCACTCCGAGTCGACCAGGCAGGCCTTGGCTGCTCACCCCCGGGTGACGAGTATTTTCTGGTCTCGCTCATCAAACTCGCACGACAGCTTGCGCTTTTTGCAAGCCTCGCACGGCTGCGAGCCGGAGCACTTGATCTTCTGCTTGCGGCAGCGTGTGCATCTGCATTCCAACGTCAGCGCCCGCTAAAAAGAAAGGGTAAGATGCCCTCAAAAAGGCCACACGCACGCGTTGCCGGACCGCTTGGACACCCGCCCGCGGTCCTTGCCCGAGTCGGTGGCTCCGGACAGTCTACGGGGACGCGAAGATTCCGACGACATTCCTCAGGGTGCTCTGCTCTAGATGGATATGCGTGCGCGCGCAGGTCGGCTATTTGGCAGGCTTCGAGAAGGCTTCGAGGGTCGGAGCAGAGGCAAAAGACGAACGGCAATGCTGGTCAGGAGAAGTCAGGACATGCCACGTCCAGGCGCCATATCTCACACATTCCGCCCGCGGCCACCCACTGGCACTAGCGAGATGCGGGGTAACAAGGGGTTCCATTCACTATCGTACGGGGATGAACTAACTAACACCTGCTATGCCGTAATGAGGTTGGCGATGGGCGCTCTGGTGTGCTTTCTTATCGCACACGGAGTGTCGTGATGCGGCTTCTTCGTCAGGTGAACGTTGGAGAAGCCGTTCCTTTGCACATGCAGATTACAGCTCCACCTACAGGCAGGAAAAAAAAAATCTTTACTCCAACACACACGTTTCGGAGCGCCACGCCGACTGGCGCCCTACTCCACAAGGCGGCATGTCTCACGACGTTGTCCGCGTGTATTTCCCCAAGCAAGGCGAGCCACCACCGAGAATCACCGATATCCACGTGTATCCCACAATCTTCAATGCAGGCCGTGGTGCTCGGCCTTTGCCGCCCGCCTCATTAGTTCACGGACGATCCTCTTCACCGGCTCCCCGGCCGGGTCGTACGGATGCCGGGGTGCCAGCTTCTCTTCAGCATTCTCGACACCTGCAGACTTGGCTGAGTAGCACGCAACGGCATACTTGACAGCCGCAAGGCCATTTTTACACGGGCCCTCTGCTAGCGTCGCCGTTGTCTGCAACCTCATGGCGTCCTCAAACCGCCCCTGTCTGTACAGGCCATATATTTGGGCCGTCAGCGATGGGAACACGCTTGCGAAGTCTGCGATGCAGCCTGCACTCCCGGCGGCTAATCCACCGATGAGACAGTCCGACTGTCTGCTAAACGCTGAAAACTGTTCTGGCTGCAGCGAGATTGCCAGCCGTGTGATCTTGCCCACGGAGCCACATGCAAGATTCACACCCACCACGTTAGAGCGGCCGCTTGCATGCGTAGCGGCGCTCTCGCGATATATGGATAAGATGGTCTCTGAATCAATATCAACACCGTTGCACACTTCTGGGGAATTGTAAATCACCACTGGCAAGGGCGCCTTCTCTGCAAAGTTGACAAAGAAGCGCTTCACCACATTCATGTTTGTGGCCTTGCCAAAGTAAGCTGGCGGGAGCACAAGCAGATAGTCTGCACCCGCCTTGGCAGCATCCTCAGCCAGCTGGAGGGTCTGCTTCGTGGAGTGAGCACCTACACCCACCATCAGGGGAAACCCGGGGCCAACCGCCTTGCGGGCCGTAGTGATGATAAGAAAGCGCTCCTCTCTCGTCAGAAGAAATGCCTCCGAGTTGGTGCCCAGAACAACGATCCCTGTAAGCCCGGACCCAGCGAGATAGGCAAAGAACTTTGCCTGGGACGACAGGTCCAATTGGTCGGTGGCATGGTTGAAGAAGGTGACTGCTGGAGACCAGACCCCTGCGGAAGGAACACGAGGCTGGTTTGATGAAGAATATGGGATGACGGTGCCCATTTATCGGTGCC
Source organism: Calonectria ilicicola (assembly GCA_020809705.1). Lineage (NCBI taxonomy): Eukaryota > Fungi > Ascomycota > Sordariomycetes > Hypocreales > Nectriaceae > Calonectria > Calonectria ilicicola. The sequence continues at coordinate 7,598,208 of CP085826.1, forward strand.
TTGATGCTGCTGTGAACGAGCTGAGAGTCGCAAACCCAACAGTCCGCCACGAGCCTCTAGCCAGTCTTCCCGTGGAACCGACTCCTTATCAAGACCCAGATTGGGCAATCAGACATCGACATCTCGAAGACATCCTATCTCTATGAACAATGCACTGAGAAAGAATGAGCTAACCAGAGGACGGATCCTTTGCCAACACACCATTATCGGGTGCGCTTCCGGTGGCTGGCTCCGCGCTAGTGGAGATTGCAGTGACATTCTCCAATCATAACCAGCCACGCATCGGAAGCGGTCCCGGCGTAACTTCGAATGGCGTGAAAAACGTCAAGCAACAATCCTGTTGTTAGTCATGTAATTCATAAAGCTTGTGAACAAGCCAGCCTTGGCTAGACTAGGCAAAGTATACGGATTTTATGCATAAGTGGCTAGACAATGAAATTCGAGGGATGCATCAGATGTTAACTCCGGAGTAGATTGCCTCATGATATCCTCGTATAGATAGATACTCATTATTAGACTCTGCATTATTTTATGAAATGTTTGTTTACATTGGTCACCATGTGCAATTATTAGGGGTAGATAGTTCGATTTCAAAATCATGAATTCATGTCTTATTCAGCTATAGGAATGGATCCCTATCGTATCCATTATTCGTCTTGATTACCATATTTACGAAAGAGATTCAGATAATACATCTAGTCTAGTCTAGATTTTTAGAGCTTGGCCACCGAGGGCTTGATTTCTTCAAATTCCTTGGACGATCCGAGACGCCAGCTCACCGAGGCGCCCCAGTTGCCCTCATCCTTGGCCTCGTTCTTCCATCGCCACCTAGGCACAGGCTGCTTGCCGTCCTCAGCAACCAGAAGATCCCTGACCCATTCTCCAACAATGGGGAACATCTTGAAGCCGTGGCCAGAGTCTCCAGAGAGCATTATGACGGAGGAGTCAGTACCAGGGACGTAATCGATGATGAAGTCGGAGTCCTTGGTGTCTGCGAACCAGCAGAGAGACCTCTTGACAAGGGGTCGCTCAGCGAGGTGAGGAAGGGTCTGAGCAAGGAGACGGCGGAGCTGGGCCTCGTCATGGGGAGGGAGGAAGGCACTCTCTTGCACGGTGCCTGGAGCGTGAGACACACCGGTAGCAGGGTCGGTGTTGATGTAGCCACCCCCCATGGGGCAGAGCTTCAGGAGCTTGGTAACCGGATCGGGCTCAAAGAAGAAACCGAGATCCCTGGCGTAGGTGACAGGGATGCCACGCAGAGCCGAAATCTCGTCGTCGTTGAGGAGAACGTGGGCGACGGACCAGGACTTGGCCACGAGCTGGGTACCAATCTCTGGAATAACCCTGCTTGCAGCTGCACCTGCGGCCACGATTACCAGGCCGGCGGGAATGAAGCGACCAGTGGCGGTCCTGACACCCTTGCTCTTCTTGCCCTTGGCCGTTTTCTCGTAGATGATCTCAGCCACAGCCCCATCCTTGCCAAGGAAGAACTTGACGCCTCGCTTTCTGACGACGTTGTAGAGACCCTTGACGGCGTTGCCTGAGTGGGCATAGCCGTCAAACTTGTTCAGGTATCCGTGCCATCCTGGCAGGGGACCTTGAAGCTGCCAGGCCTCGCTCAGGATAGTATCTCTACCCTTGATATCGACGACCTTGTCCTTCATAAGAGGGTTGCGCTCAGCGGAGGCTCGGAACCTGTTGAGGGTGTCCAGAGCCTCCTTGGGGGCAGCACCAGACACGCAGTGCAGGAAGCCAGTCTGGTGGAAGTGGGGTGCAAAAAGAGGAGTTTTCCACTTTTCAATTGCTCTCTGTATTGGAGAAGAAAAAAGTTAGATACTGGTCTTGTACTTGAAAATCAAGTTTAGCGGCAGGGGTGTTGGTTACTTACAATGGTCAAGTCGGTGTAAAAGTCATCTTCGTACTCAGCGCGGACAATCTTGTTGATGTCGTTGGCGGCCGAGAAGCGAGAAGGGACCTCCTCGTCCTTGTCCACCACGGTGATGTCGGTGAAACCGGCCTCAAGAAGGTGATAGACGGTGGAGATGCCAAAGGCACCAGCGCCGACCACCAAGATTGGTTCGGATTTGCTGACACTCATGATGGGTTGGAGAAGTGTGGAATCAATGTGACTTGATTTGTTCAAACTACTTCCAAGTGATTGAGACGGCACATATATGTGATCTTGAAATGTTTACAAGCCGTAACAGAAGCCATTACTCGCCGAATTCGGACGGCGTTCCCCGACGGTATGCGAACATCGAATTGGGGCGCGATGATTCGATGTCAGTGTTTAGCCACCGGTTACTAAGATACAGGACTCAGGTCGGGTTAGCTTAAGCGCAGTGTAGGTGACCGCTCACAAATTTGGGGTTACGGGTGCGGTCCCGAGCCCACGGACGGCGCCGGTAGGGTGCCCGAGATAAGCTAATCAGTTGAATCTGCAGGCCTAGAGGCGTACGCGAAGATCATGTGGCGACGCTATCGTGATCATGTGTTTCGTAAATGCGCCTGCATCATGCGGGGTATGCGTCGTGTGCCGATGAGATATGGGATCGATCCGACTGAGGGGCAGACGGGGGGTGTTGTAGGGGGGCCAGGTCCCTAATCTAAATTCCCGCTTAGCAACGCAAACTGTTCCCCATGGGGACGAAGCGCGCGTGGCTCGAGCTACCAGTGGAGAGACTGTTTTGGTGTCTAAAACTTGACACCTTTGGAATGTGTAGTCCAAATGTCAGACTAAAATGAGGTGCATGTTTTTTTTCACCATGCCAACTTTCAAGCCTCCATTGAGATGCAACGGCATCCGGCAAAGTTACACCGTTCTGAATCCAATTACTAAAATCAATTCCATTCATAGTTAGTCGTCTGACAAGGTGGCAATCAAGGATGCAATCATGCAATGTATCTACAGGGTTCGTGCTGCGAGATGCAGGGTAACAAAAAGTCGTCAAGCCAGGTGATCGTGATCTGGCACGGCGGTAAATACATGAGACGAGCGTTGGGGTAACTTGGAGAGCCGGACCCACCGGGCGCCAAGTCATATTTCCGACAGTTGGGGCGAGACCGCCTTGTTGTTTTGGGGCATTGGGGACATTGGAGAATCTCACAACAGTTGGGCTTACACCTCGTGATGGCGAAATCTTATCAACGCCGGGTAGGTGTTAAGTGTGGGCGATTTAAATATAGACTATGTTCCGTGTGCTACATGATGATGAATCCTAATTTATCTGGAGTCAGACTGAGCCAAAAATGAATTCATTACACTTGGGTATACAGGGATTGAAAATGTGCAAAGATGAATGATTTTTTCGTCACAACTTCACGGCCATGGTCATGGAGCAATGTTTTTTTTTTTTAACTGGTCATAAAATTTTTATTCATTTAGGCCGTGCTGCTATGGAGATACAGGTGATTCTTCTTTTGGAATCATAATATTCTAATCTAGTGGTTGCTGGGGTACAAGAATTCGTTCTGGAGGAAGTACTCTTCCTTAATTAGTCGGGGGCTGGTGAAGCGGCGGAGGACGTCAGCGCTGCCAGCTCGGTCGTTGGTACCACTGGAGCGGGCACCACCGAAGGACTGCTGGCCAATAAGGGCGGCAGTGGTCTTGCAGTCTGGAAGGGGTCGGTTAGTCTGCTGTCAAGCTGCAGTTGGGGTAGATGGGACTTACTAAGGTAGAAGTTACCGGCAGAGTATCGGAGGGTGTCTTCAGCCTCTCGGAGAGCTGCACGGCTGTTGGCGAAGACGGCACCAGTCAGGGCAAGACCGCCGCCGTTCTGGTCAATGCTCTTGAGGACAGACTGCCACTCGGAGTCCTTGTAGACGTGGATGGCCAGGACAGGTCCGAAGATCTCCTCGTTGAAGAGCTTGTGGTCAGGGGAGTCAACCTGGTACACAGTGGGGTGGACATAGTAACCGACAGAGCCGTCGTATGTGCCACCAGCGATGAGCTTAACTGAGGAGTCGCTGTTGGCCTCATCGATGATGCCCTTAATCTTGTTAAATGAGTTTCCGTGGATGACGGGGCCCATGAAGGCCTCGAAGTCCTTGTCGGGGCTACCAATGGTGATCTTCTCGATACCGGCCTTCAGGAGAGAGATGAACTCCTCAGCACGGGACTCGGGGATGTAAGCACGGGAAGTAGCAGAGCACTTCTGGCCCTGGTACTCGAAGGCGCCACGGATGGTGTGGTTAACGGCGTGGGGGACATCGGCAGTGGGGTGGAGGAGGTGGAAGTTCTTGCCGCTGGTCTCACCAACGAGACGGGGGAAGTCACGGTACTTCTTCTCAGCAATACCCTGACCGACCTTGCCGTAGAGGTTGCGGAAGACCTCGGAGGAACCAACAAAGTTGAGACCAGCGAACTCGCGGTGGTTCATGACAACCTCAGTGATCTCAGCGGCGTTGCCGGGGACGAACTGGATGACATCGGCGGGAAGACCGGCCTCGAGGAGGATCTTGTAAATGATGGTGCTGGGGTAGATGTTGTACTGGGAAGGCTTCCAGAGAACAACGTTACCCATGATGGCAGGGGCAATCAGGTTACCACCAATGGCAGTGAAGTTGAAGGGGGAGACGGCGTAGACGAAACCCTCAAGAGGTCGGTAGTCAACTCGGCTGTGGCTGGATTAGTACAAACGCCTCTATCATATGCGGTTATGCTGCAGGAAATCTTACCTCCACATGCCGTCAGTGCCACGCTCGGGCTGCTTCTCGTAGAGCTCAGCAGCGTAGTGGCAGTTGAGGCGGAAGAAATCAGCCAGCTCAGCGGCGGCGTCAATCTCACCCTGCCAGACGTTCTTGCCCTGGCCGAGCATGGTGGCGGCGATCAACTCATATCGGTACTTGGTGGTGGCGAGCTCAGCAGCACGCTGGAAGATGGCGGCACGGTCCACGAAGGGGGTGTTCTCCCAGTCCTTCTTGGCCTTGAGGGCAGCCTCAATGGCGGCGGAGACCTGCTCCTTGGTGGAAAGAGGGTGCTTGGTGAAGGTGGTGGCGTGCTCAGCAGGGAGCACCTGGTCCTCAGAGTTGTGAATCTGCTGAGTAACACCACCGATGATGATCTCACTCTTCAGAGGGAGCTCGGAGCGGAGCTTCTTGAGGGCTTCCTCCACCTTGGCGCGCTCAGGCGAGTTGCGCTCGTATGTGGGCTATTGTAAGTGTTAGCTAAAGATGGAATCCCTGCATAAAATGTGAAATTAAATAAAAAAACATACGTTGGGCTCATTGCGAGCAGCGGGCAGTCTGAAAGGTAGGGTAGTCTTTGTGCGGCGCTGAGCAAAGGCCGAGGGCGTGGGTCGCAGACGGCGCGAGAGCATCTGGCTCTGGCGAGTCAAGTTCAACGCGGAAACCCTGGAAGAAGCCATTGTCCCAATTGAAGAGATGAAGATCAGATTGATACTGAATTGCAGAAAAGAATCGTTACTGGCCAGCTTCCAAGCGACTCTCTTATCCTTCTCAGGTTCTCACATCGCGAGTCAAAGCCGGCTCCGATCCGGCGTCGGTTGACGGGTCCGACTGCGCTTACGGATGCCGAGCCGGTTCGGCATCCGCTGGTCTGGAAGCTTGCCGAAGCTACCCATCACCGCCACCGGGAGACGATCCGATCGGGAATCTAACCAAGAATCTAGAGAGGGGTTGCTATCATGAGGTCTGCGAATTCTGCGACGTCGGATGGCATGGCGAGGAGCCGAGCATGGTACGTAAAGCATCATCGCAGCATCTCCATGTTGGCTTTTGGAAAGAAGACAATTTCCGGCTCCTCTTTCAATCAATCAGCCCATGATGCAAACCCAGGCTCACGAGCGGGAATTGACCAATTACAACCCCCGTTGGGGGCGGCTGGCCGGAGATTTTGCCGCCGCAGGCGTCTCTGCCACCCTGGTGTCGCCCCCCATTACGCTCATCGACAGGTAATGCACAACCACAACAGTCCCTCTCAACATACGATGCCATGTTCCATACTGACTTTTCAGAGCCTTGTTTGAAAAGGTGTCGATGGGTAATCCCATCATCCAAGGCTTGCGTTCACATTGCATATCGGCTTTTACCCATCCCAAATATCTCTTTGCAGGGAAGCCGTTTCGTCTCATGTGGACCTTGTATGCTGGGACTTATGCTGTCGCCAACAGCTCAGACACTTTGGCCTCAGAGTTTTATGAGACTGCCGCAAGCTCGATAACCTTTGTGTTAACAATGGCCGTCAACGTTCCCTTGGGAGTGTGGAAGGACCTAGAATTTGCAAAGATCTACGGTGCAACTGCACCAAGCACCCAGACTGCACCAGTCAAGCAAGCAGTGCCAAAGTCCGTGACTGGTGCGTTTCTGCTACGAGACGCAATCACAATTTTTGGCTCGTTTACCATGGCACCAATGCTATCCTCGGCAGTACCCGACAGCCTTGTCTCTAACCCGCATATGAAGGCCATGGTCAGCCAACTAACTGTACCTGTCTTCTCCCAATTTGGAGCCACACCAGTACATCTTTTAGGCTTAGACCTGTATAATAGACGGGGTGTCTCTTTTGGTAGTAGGATGACTCAGATCAGAAGAGATTTGGCATCAGCTACCCTAGTGCGATGTGCAAGAATTATTCCAGCGTTTGGTTTAGGAGGTATTGCCAATATAGAAGCTAGATCAGCATTTCACAAGTTTTTTGAGCGAATCTTGAATTGAAAATACATCATTCTCATTCACAAAAGCATGTTTTTCAAAAGTGTCATTGTCATTCACGTGGATAAGCACCAATGTGCAGCGTAAAATCATACTATTTATGCAGTAGTCTATTTATCTAGTTCGTGTTTCGTGTATCATTAACGTGAGTGGTGTTCTCCATGAGCCGCGCCACAGTCACGGCTTCTCTAAGAGCACGTCCCAGGTGGCCCCTGACAGCACCCTCCTCCATGACCATGAGCCCGCCAATGGTGCAGCCCTCTGGGGATGTACCCTGGTCCTTGAGGATTCCAGGGTGGATTCCACTCTGGAGCAGGGTGGCCGTGCCCAGCATGGATTGGTAAATCATGGTTTGAGCCGCGTCTCTCGGGACGCCAACAGCCACCGAGGCGTCAATGAAGGCGTCGCAAATGACAGCCCAGAAGGCTGGGGTAGATCCTCCAACTGCCGTGGTTGCGTTCATTAGTCTCGGGTGAATCTTGACCGTCTTGCCAACCTTGTCGAAAATGGCTGTAGTGAGGCTGAGGTGCTCTTCGGGCAAGGGTGGTCCCGTGGGATCAACCTCGATTGCGGTAAGTGCCTGAGCGACAGTTGCCGCAACGTTTGGCAGGGTGCGGACAACGTAGCCCCGGTCCTTTTGGTTCTCTTCTGTTGTTGGGCTTCCAAAAATGGTAGTCTCCAGCTTTTGCCTTGTCCAGCCGGCCGCAACACTGATGATGAGCTTCTTGGCCAGGGCCTCGCGGAGCCCATCCTGCTGTAGCAGGCCTTCAATATCAGCAGGATCGACGGCAATAATTACAACCTCAGATTCCTGCGCTGCCTTGACATTCTCTCCGCGATAGACGGAGACTTTATCAGAGTACTCTGCAAATTCGCTGGCTAGAGTTTGTAGAGACTTTTCAGATCGCACACAGGCGATGTACTTTTTGAATGGAAGGGCGCCATCGGTTGACTTGACGAGGCTTCTCAAAACGGCTCCTCCTTGGTTGCCTACACATCAACAACATGAGTTTTGATCAATAGTAATAAAAATGACTATACACATACCAGCGCCAAGGACGCACAGAGTAGCATCCTGAAAAGTAGACATGATGAGTAATGGCCGGAAAGTGAGTTTGTCTTGGTGTCCACTGAGTTACGAGGGCAGGTAAGACGTTGGAGGGGCGCTTTGAACAGTGATTGCGTGTGCTTCTGTCAGGGACTCACACAACACATACGAGTTATGTGTAGCACCAAAATAGAATAAACGGGATCAGAGCCGAATCTACGAGAGATTGCCCAAACTACGGAGCCCTCCCCTCATTCGGGACCCGTACCGAAGTGGGGTCGCTGCCGTGTAAGTTTGGTTGAGCCGCACTCGGCTAGATCACTGGGGCTCTGCAGCTCTAGATTCTGGGGCATGACCTGGAGCTAATGACTCTGGGGCTCTTGGGCCCTGGACGCTTTGAACTCCGGGGTGATGGGGTGGCAAACGCCGGGGCCTTCGCCGGCTCGCGACCCGCTTCTTGTCTCCCCGTGCTCCTTGTTTCCTCATTCTATCTTGTTCCCTCCGTGTTCCTTTTCCTCTTTCGTACTCCGGCCTCCGTCTTCGCTCTCTTATCAGGTGTCCGACGTGTCCGTGGGGGGCCTCAAGTCGGACCGGCTACAGCATTGAGTCACATTGGACGCCGCCAAGATTGCCAAAAGGCCGTTCATGTGATGACTTATTTTTAAATTCAATTTTTAGCTATGCTTATTTGCTACCGCTTCCAAACAAAAGAACACCCCGGAGTCTTCTCTTGGCCTCGTTCTTGAGTGCCGTGTACTCATCCATAGTTCGTGACGCCGCATCCTTGTTCTCAATGGCTCTTCGGGTCAAGTAAGCCATGCACTCTGCAAGAGTGCCCCAAGTGGAGCACTTGTAAACCTCTGGGCCTGCCTTTCCATCCTCCTTAAGCTGAAGAAGGCCGAAGCTAACCTCGTCCGACATTCCGTGTAATTGCGCAAACTTGACTGAAACAGTGGGAAGACCGGCATCCAGTCGCTGCCGGTGGAGCTTGTGTGCAGTCACCACGCTCTCCCTGTTGTGACTCGCCAGCAGGAGATCCGCCGATGGGAATGGTCGTCCGTTGGGGGCGCCAAACTCACCAAGCTCTCTTCGCAACACACCCTGGGCGATGCTGTTGTACGCGTTATCGGTGCCCTGCTTGGTGTCATGGATCAGAGATCTCTGATCAGACGCCATGTATGCGCCCCGCACCACCTTGACACCAAGTGTGAAGCCCTCCTCGAGCGCACAAGCCATGTGCTTGGCCAGAGTGTCTGGGGTGCTCTTGAGGTAGGCCTGGTAGGTGTTGTAAATAGTGGCAATACCGTCAGTGTTGTACTTTCGCATCAGGTCGATGGTCATGCGGGCAATTCCCTTTTGGAACTGCTGGGACTCGGCATCAACGAGAATAAAGGCCTTGCGCGCCTTGCACTTGGCGCTGACCTCGTTCATTGCATCGATCATCTGCTGAGGAGGGAGTTCTCCCCGGGAGAACGCGTCTGTGACCTGGGGACCAGCTCCGGTCAACTTGACTGCCAACTGGTCGCCCTCGCTGAGGAACTCGACAGTTTCAACAGTGCCCTTTCTCCAGGCCTCGATGTTCTCGCACCACTGACCGGCCTCACTCTTTGCGCCGTTGACGCCGAGTCCTTGTGAAGTATTGGTAGAGTGATCAAAGACGGTTTCTTTGGCGTATGTTAGGATGGTGCCTTTGAAGCCCATATCCTGCAGGCTTCGCATCGTCGCCTTCGTCTCCGCGCCATTCTCGCCAGCGCAAAATTGCTTATAAAATGTGGTTTTGAGGATAGAGCGTAGTAATGGGTTCTTTTCAACGTTAAAAAGGAATGTGCGATCTGGCTTTGAAATGAAGGATAGGAACCAGAGCGAAGGTGCTAGGAGAGCTGGTCTTGAGGAGATGGAATTAACGAAGATGGATCTTGCGAGCACTCCTGTTGGAAGTGCTGCTAAAGCTGTGTCTTCTTTGGCCTCTCCAACATCTAAGCTCCGCACAGTAGAAGAAAGGCGGAGCTGTCTCTTGGTGGTATGTCTTAGCGCTGGTAGCATAAGAACAATGGTCTGTGTGCTGGTACCCGAGAGGGTAGATGTGGAGGGGAACTTTCGTGGGCTACCGATCAACATTGTAAAGATGAGACCAGGTGGCTGTGTTGAGAATGGAGAGTGATTATGGAGAGTTACAAGACAAAGTTGGAGGAAGAGGCATCTGCTATTTGAATTTCATTATCTCGTTCTCGACTCCTCAGATGATTAGATTATAGGTGGCTGTGATAGCCATCGGTTCTCCTGCCGACGAGGCGATCGTGTGTGATACAGATAGTCGAGCGGGGTTGATAGTCACATGGACATTGCCAGCGCCTCCGTGCAGTAGTTTGCCGACAATCGGAATGGGGAATGTGGGTAATATCGCCTCCTTTGAGGGCACGATTCATGGGTCGGAGGTGGTGCCGGCACCAAAAGCAATGCCAAAGGGTGGGATAGATCCAATCCCTTTGATATCCGAGAGCGACTCGGCTTGCTCGCCCAGCAATCGGATCGACCGCCGTTGCTTCTTGGCTGCTCGCGGCTTAGGCCATGTGAGACGGATCACAGTCTAGAACAAATGCATCATTCGAAACCCCCACAGAATCTCTTTATATTTCCCCATGCGGAGATGTTAGAGTTACGTTCAAAGCGTTACCGCTGACTAAGAAAAACACATAAATACGCGTCCAGATCGACCTGTTACCTAAGATTTATGTCCTTTTGTTTCAAACTATCTATTTTCCTCCGATACACGTTGGTTACGTGAGATGAGCCGAGTGGAATGCTTTCTGGTCACACACCCGATACCTAGTGAATAAGTATGATATAAATAAATAAATTTATCTAAATGTAAATTATTTTATTTATGTATTTATTTATTTATTTTCGGCGATCAAACCGATGTTTAGGACAGTTTATTTACATTCCTGGCAATCTTTCAAGAGGTGCATTGTATAAAATTGCTAGTTAATTCATCATCTTAACAAGCTGTCTAGTGAACGGTAATTACTTGGTGAATATCTACATAACCAAAGGTGATTTACATATCAGCGCTGGCTTGCTTATTTCTCTTGAAGCCCATCATTTGCAGGACTTCGTTCCAGAATCCAATATCGTCCTCTTCAAACGACGCCTCGTACGCATCAATTTGAGGCTTCTCCCATACCAAGTCTGCCTCATGGGGCTTAATAATGCTAGTACCCTTGCCAAATTTCCATCCAAAGTACAGAATAGGGCAAACCAGGACCATGGTGTAGTAGGTAAAGAAGGTACCCACATCCCAGTGACCGGGGAGGAACACGGAATATCCGTAAACGCAAACGACAGTGGTCAAGAAAATTCCGCTGATCCACGTTCCGTATGGCTGGAACCAACCAAAATAGGGTAGGCTTCTGCGATCCACACCTTGAGCGAGGCAGGCCTTGTAAAAGAAGATGTATGTGATGCAAATGACAATGTAGTCAATGATTTGAGCCGCCGTGATGATGTTGGTGAGCCAAGTCAGCACCTTAGCAGAGCTGCTAGAAACATTGAGGAAAGCCAAGCAAGGGAACAGCATGATTACAACCAAGCAGTAGATTGGCACTCCAGATTTGGTACACTTGCGCAGGAACTTGGGAGCCTGGCCTTCTATCGCAAGACCGTAGAGAGATCGAGTTCCACAATAAGTGTACGCATTACCAGCAGAGAAAATACTGCTTACCAACAGCGCGTTTGTAAGGTGGGGAAGTACTCCAACTCCCAGGTTGTTCATGGCGATGACATATGGAGATGCTGAGGCAGTTCCCGCTCCCGATGAATCGCCAGAAAGAATAGACACAAGAGTCTTGTCATTGTATGGAATGGCCACTCCTACAGTCAAGGCGCCGCCAATGAAGAAAAAGGCGAATCGCAAATAAGTCGTCTTGAATGCATTCTTGAGATACTTGCGAGGGAGTTTAGTCTCTCCAGCGACCATGGATATATATTCGGGTCCGACGATTGTAAAGGCAGCGCTCCACAGGGAACCTAGGAATCCTTCAAACTTTCCAAGGCTGCCTTTTGTGATGTATTCTGCGAATGCGCCAGGTGTCTTCCAGTATCGGAAACCGTAGGCATCGTGTTGAGGGTTTCCACCGACCATCGTGATAAAGGTGAAGGAGAAAACGATGAAGAACAAGAGAACTTTGCCTGAGGCCAGCCAGAACTCAGCTTCGCCGTACCATTTAACCGTAAACGCGTTGAGGAGGCTGGTTTCGTTGTGGTTAGCAATGGTGCAATATTGGCCTTGGACAGTTGGACTCACAAGTAAAGCACAACGCAAGCTGCCACAACAGCTGCCACTGGGATATCATCCCTCCAGAATGTTAAAACGAGATTCAGTGCAGAAATCTCGAAAGGAATAAGGACGGCTTCGTAGATGAAGAAGTTCCACCCGGCCATGAAGCCAAAAGCCTCATCAACCCAATGACCAGCCATTCGGATAAACGCACCCGTAACGGGCATAAAGACGGCCATTTCCGCCATGGAATTATTGCAGAGACCCAGCATCATAGAATAAAACGTATAAGCGATAAATAAACTCCCAGGACCGCCCTTGGCAAGGCCAGTTCCGATGCTGACGAAACTGGCTGTTCCGATGGAACCACCAATAGCAATCAGTTGGATTTGGCGGTTGCCAAGGTTTCGCTGGAGCTTATCCTGGCTAACGACTGATGTTCCAAGGTCGATACTGCCATTATCAGTGGCAATACGATCGACCTTTTCGCCAGCCTCTTTGTCGGATGCCATGTTGGAAGGAATACGAATATGCAGTCTCAAAGTTGATGAGAACCTACGCAGTGATCGACACGGGTCCACCTGAGGCGATCACTGGCCTTTTATGGGAAAATGATCCAACTATCATGCATGTAGAAGCTGAGTGTGTTGCTATCTGGAAGCGACATGTTCGTACCACAGGGCTCCACCCCCGCAAAATGTCTGCCTCAGCCAGGACAAGGGTGCCAAGTTAGCTATCAGCTTAGAGACTTCCCCAGGGATCGGATGGATCCCCGGTGGGCCTCTGCATTATCCATAGGCTTGGGTGAACCATGGTGGCGCTATCTGGTGATGGGTGTCATTCTAGACCTTAGCGGCGCGAGGCCATTGACGAATTAGCCAGAGCTGAAAGCGGCGATTTTGCCTCGTTGGTCACCATGTGCTGAGTCTAGATTCTAACGCTAGGCAGGTCTCTCTCACGGGCAGCTGTGCGCTAGTTCCAGCACAAGGATAGATGTTGGGGTGGATAGATAAAATGGATCATGTATTCGTCTACAGATAACTTATCATTGAATCCAGGCACGAATCTTATCTATCCTCCAATCAATATCATGCTATCAAAATGGCCATTTGCTGCGACTATAGCTGGGTTCGCTTCTTATATCTAGCACTAGATGATTGATGGAGAACATCGTCTGATAATGCTAGATAGGAGATTGCTCCGAGCTAAATTCTGCGCCGGCGGGGCCATAAGACGCTTGCTGTGGCGAGATAGGCTGGTTTCTGGGGGCAATTCGGGAGCCCTCCCGAGTGTGCTGTGATTTAACATGATATCGGGACGGCTCCCGGCCACACCAACCAACGCCAAGTCACCAACCAGGACCAACCAATGTCAGAGCCATCCTCAGCCATTCCAAGAAAGGAATAAGCCCGGTAAGCGATGACGAAAAGCGTGGCAACGCGGGGTAACCTCAATATCACCAACGATTGAGTCAGGTATCAGAACCATGGTCTTTTGGAGCGGCTGAGGCGGGGACGCCGATTGGCCTTCGGACAGCAGGATACTGATGCTGCATCTATGCCAATCGTTATCATTCACCGCCCTATGATGGACCCTCAACTATCCCTATTCAAGCAGTTGGATCAAACTCATCCCTTGGATCACTTATTGACCCATGCGTATCCTTGCGAATCTGGAGAAATGGGCCCACGCATATCCACTCGTGGTTTTCCAAGTAGATAATCGCGGTTAGGTTTATGAGTTCACATAGATCTATCATTCTATGGAAGATTTTGGGTCTTTGAGTAAAGAATAAAAGAGTCAACCGTAAGCCAATCGCTGGCATCTCTAAACCGACAAACTGTTCTAGACAATATGTTTCACATAGTCGTAAGCTTACGAGTTGCCAGACTCTCATCTTCTCTCACCATAGATAGCCAAATGCCCCAATAATCGGTTCGCGTGGATCTAAGACCACAGTTTAAGCCGGGCCATGACCCTCACAACCCAACCATTCTTGGAATCATAAAACGCATAATATTAAATGCACACCAAATTTAAGGATACATGTTGACTGTTCAGTAGCATCCTTTGGTCGGACATTTACCCTAGAGCCTAACTACCTGATGTGTTCCTGTCAAACACCTACTTGAACTTTGGGATGTAACTCTTAGTTTTCATCATTTGTTATTAGTTTGCGATCCATAAAAATGGTGCAGGCTAATTGCTGCACTACGTTACGACCCTGCCCAGGGTTGAGAGGCTTATTACTGTCTCTTAAATACTCGTTCTAATAGTCAGATCTGGTTAATCCGCGTGTCAAGAGGGGCCACCCGAACGACGGAATATTCTTTCCGGAATCACCCGACTATCCAAAGATGCAGAAACTCAATTTAACAATAAATCCAACTTAAAGTCTTCCTGTCCGCACATATATATTGTACTAAATGTACAACTGAAGCTCTCTGGTTATGGTGTGTCGGAAATTTCTACTAAACCCTAAGACAAAAGTTTTTTTAATAAATAAAAATGTAAATAAATAAATAAATTCACATAAATATTTATTTAGTTCTTGCTTTCAACTTTTCTGTGCAATATTGTGATTTCCCCAATTTATTATTTCCAAATTGACAGAAAGATATCCGTTTTTCCCAGAAGAGGCTTTCGTATGTGAGAAGTGCTGTTTGAGGGTCAAGTGAAAACAACGTGATATTCTAGGCTTCAGGTTTCTGAGCCCACGCACTTGCCCTGTCTGATGTTAGTGGAAAAGGTCGCTTGGAAAATGTCGAGGGATACTGACCAAGTGCAATAGGTATGGTATCGTTTGTTGAGAGCTTGTCGAACTTTGGCCAACCATGCCTGAACATCATTATACTCCCAGCCCATGAGGTTTGTTAGCATGTAAAGGCCAAATCCTTCCAAACCGGTTTCCAAAGATAACTTGTTGAATTGTCCAACTTCCTTCAAACGTTGATCCGCCGGCCAACTACCCACAGGTGTCTTGACAAATTTATTTTGGATGTTATCAAACCCAGCTTCTCCCATCCAGTTGACCCACTTATCACCTTCAATAATCTCAAAACTTCGTCCACATTTTTCGCCAACGCGAGCGAATACTTCGTGCCACTCCTTGAAGATGTTGTCTCTGGCAAGGACCCATCATCGGCCTTCAACAGTGAGCTGCAGTCTTGATGTTCTAGCCAGCCACCTGGCTTAAGACAGCGGTAACACTCGCGATACAACTTCTCCCAATCCTCAAAGCATCCTAGCATATATCTAATATGAATGTAGTCGAAACTATTATCAGGAAATATCTATACTTTGGAGGCGTCGTCCAATTCAAATTTGCAGTTTGGCGGGACCCAACCTGGTTGAATGGGGGACAGATCTGTACCGATGACTGCTGCCTCGGGAAACTCATCTGCAAAGTCACTATTGAGTGTTCAGTGATAATGACACATCAATTTCCATTCATTGAATCTAGTTAACTCACATAGCCCAAATGCCTGTCCCTGTTCCGATATCAAGAACCTTTTGTGGATTCTCCAGGGGTGCAAGAAAAAGCTTGTTGTCAAGTGCCAAGTACAGCATGTGATGGCTGCTCACGTTTTAATATCGGGGCCCCCGTGGATTTTATAATCAGAATTCGTACGCACTTTATATCGAGTCCCTCATTTTGCTGTTCATCATTGGGTGCCCTGGTAGGCTTTCGTCAGCTATGGTCGGACGGGTATATGAGGTTGGGCAAGCACCAATATTCGGCGGATGAGAAGTTATGAAATGTCCGTCCATGAATCTTGCGATACTCAAGGATCGAAGATCCGAT
The DNA here is from genome assembly GCA_020809705.1 of Calonectria ilicicola. Lineage (NCBI taxonomy): Eukaryota > Fungi > Ascomycota > Sordariomycetes > Hypocreales > Nectriaceae > Calonectria > Calonectria ilicicola. The sequence continues at coordinate 7,614,009 of CP085826.1, forward strand.
TGAAGCTGTAGACAGAGTCCTGTGAATGTAAACAGTCTTGTTTAAATACAAGTAGCATGAATTATGTACACTTCATCACTGAGAGAGGACTCATCATCTTGGTTCTGGAACCTTGGATCCTGCCGCAACTCTATCAGTTGCCACGTCATATTTTTGTTGCAGTGGGATTGCTTACAACTGTAATTTCATCGTGAGGTTCGGCTACTGTCGCTTGGACAGCCTTGGCAGCTGACGGAGGATTGAAGGATGGCTTTGGCTCAGCCATGGCACAAAATTTGGCCGAAACCGAATTTATTTGTTTGATAAAAAGAAAAATTGTGCTCTGGAGATGCGGGGTTGAATGTGTGGGTGGCGTACGCGAGGTATTGTTGGTTGAGATGTATTTGGGTCTGGGCTAAATGCATGGCAACGGATTATTGGCCGTATTGAGCCCTGACTGACGGGGATTTGTCTCAATTTGTATGCATAGATGGCTAGTATAAAATAAATCAAATAGATAAATAGAGCCAATATCATAAAAATTTAAATAAAAGAGTCCTATCTTTCCTTGTTCCTATAGTTGGCTAATAGAATCATTATAGGCCAAGATTCATCTCGAGTTGCGCACTATCTGCACAAAACTGTGCTTAATGATAAATAATACAGCCTCCTTGCATTGCAGAAACTATTAATGAAAGTACCCCTTGGTCGCGCAGCCAAGCTGGCCGACATGATCTACGCTAGAGACAGATCAACAACAAGCTAGACACTGACTCCTTGCTAGCGTTATTGGTGGGCCGGAGCAATCCCAAACCCAGACGACCATTGGTCCATTTCTTGCATAATTTGGATTCTTTATGCAAAAGCGCAGAAATTGAGGATAAGAAAAAGAAAAATACGCGATGTGGCGACTCTTAAAATTATGTGGCTGTCCCGCACCTTTGCAATAGGGTGGCAGTCAGCCTTGGTTTCAGTTGCTTAAGATTAGGACCATGATCTGCATCAAGGCAGTGAAGCGTATAAAGTGATTAGCACCGCGTTCCGCGGCCTTGGAGTTCAAGCAGTCAGCATCAAATTAGCAAAATGTACACCCAAACTTTGCTCAAGAGTTTGGCTGTGACTACATTGTTGCTTGGCAATACCGCTGCTGGGCCATGTCTGGTACGATCCTCATCATCCGCCCTGGTCAGTACCACAACCACGGCCAGTGGCGTCTCGGCCATTCAGAGCGCGTACGGCATTGACGCCTCCTCAATCGCCGATGCCATTTCGACCTCTGGTACATTGCCTGACACTTCACCCACAACCACCAGTTCGGATGACTTATTGGCCGCTACAACTTCGTCAGCCACAAGCACATTGCCAATCCCTACCGATATCCTAACCACTACCGGAATCGTACCATCCACTACTGATGAATTGTCAACCACCGAAACCCCAGTCACTGCCGATGTCTCAACAACTACCAATATCTCGTTGACAGTCGATATTCCGCCCACCACCGACATAATACCTACCACCCACATTACGCCCACAACTGATATCACACCCATTGACATCATACCCACCACGGCTGTCACATCTACCACTGATGTTACTCCTGATATTCTGCCGACTACTGATATTACACCTACCGCCGACCTCACACCTACCACTGATATCACATCTGCCACTGACGTTACGCCTACAATAAACCTCACGCCTAATCCTGATATCACATCCACAACCGATCTCACACCGACCGACGACCTCACACCTACCACTGATCTTACACCCACTCCTCATATCACATCTACCACCGATATTACGCCTACCATTGATACCACCGATGTCACACCTACCGCTGACCTTACATCTACTGATGTTCTGCACACCATTGACACAGCAACCATCGACTCTTCAACTACCAGCCTACCTTCAGCCCAACCAACGTCCAGTTTCCAGGTCCAAAATTCAAATTGGGCCCCCGCCAATGGCCGAACATTGCAGTGGAAGGTCGGCGGTTCATTTATCCTCCCAGCGCCAACAAACCCGCAGGGCGACTATACTGACGCTCATCTCTATCTTGAACAATCCACCAACCGCCTTATGGTTGCTCCTGGCTATTACGCTATTGCCAATATTGCAGATGGCGTATTTCCAATGACCGCTAATGATGTAGCCAATGTCAGCGCCAATCAATATGCATACATCACTTGTGACCCTATTCGACCAGGTGTGCCGCTAAACTGTGTAGCTGAAGGTTCATTACGAAATAAATTCGTCATATTACCTCCTTCCGGCAGAACTCCTAGCAATAGCCCTATCAACCTGGCAATCAAGGTAGCCGCAGTGCAACCCCAGGTGACTGTGGATCTTGTAACGTCCTAGTCACTAGAGAGGCCGGGCAGAGCAAGACATGTTATGCCAAATATATCAAGGAAGCTTGATTCTCTTCGCTCTCGCCATTTTAAAAATTTAAATAGAAGAATGGTTAAAATTCGAGTTGCTTTTTCTTATCGTAGCCCTCTCAAAAGACCAATCACTTTACTTATCCCTGTCAAAAAGAGAGACATTATTGGACCTGAAGACCAAATTTAGCTCCAAAAACGACTTGTGTAGATCGAATATAGCAGACTAGTACATCACTCAGAGCGGCGCTCTTTAGAAACACCTTTGAGCGGGCGATAACAGCATTGTGTCGGCACTATTCCGGGCGTGTTGCATGGCACATCATTGAGCACAACCCCACCTTCACAGAAAGGCCTATCTGGGATTTTCAGCTCACATTTCCCGCCCCTTATTGTACATAACAGAGTGCCGGAGATTTGGGCTTCTGCCATGCCACCTGTATGCATGGTCAGTTAGGTAGATATAAGTTGGCTGTCGCTAGCACAAACCAAAGGCAGAGAGACTGGACATGTTAGCTCGACCCAGCAATACTTGATGATATGGTACTCACCTAATAATTGACACGAAGAAGGAGCACTTCATTATGGGCAATGGGACAAGTATCCGGTTAATTGAAGTATGGCCTGGAGTAATTCCTAAAGCTGAGTGAAGGGTTCCATCAAGCAATATTTATAGGTAGAAGTGAGACCCCAAATAAAACTTTTGTTGATGCCAAGAGCTCCCGGAATGTATTTGAGAGTATCACATCCTAATGAAGAATAAGAGAGACACCGGCTGATTGTGGCTGAACTTTTGATATGCGCAATTTTTCAGCTTTCCAAATAGAGTTTGAGACTTGTTGCTTTTGATGTATTGGCGACCCGGGCTATCCTGTGATCACAGTGAAAGGAAAACTGTAGTGCCAATCCAAGACTCATCATGCCCCAACACATGTAACGAATGATGTTAAGTTATGGGCTCCGTTAGACTTCGAATAGAATACACTCCTCCGGTAAGATTGGGCATACCGCTGCTTGAGGAAGTTTTTGAATTGTATTATCATTCATCTTAAGTAGCAGTTAGCGGGGATGTGCAAATCCGTTAGAAAAGTCAATTGGTAATGGTTGGGAGGTCCCTTGCTGTCTCAGCCGATATCTTGGATATTCTAATATGCTGAATACCTTACAAATAATTAAATACTAATCTACATGCTGAATGTAATGACGGAGAATGTTATTAAGACTACGTGACCTTGAGCCCTCTTTAAAGTTCCCATAGTCTACCAAAAAGTGATAGTGAAGACAATGGTTAGAATATTTATGGTGGGCTCGCAAGCTTTTTTCTTCTTTGGCTTTTGACCGATCTCCTTCACAGTCTTGATAGGCTAAATAGCATCTTACAATACATGAACTAGAATGCTAAATACTGTAGCTGCCAGAAACAGACCCATAAGTCGGAACCAGAACCTTGTTATTTCTCAGGTATTGCCTCCTCCACGCGCACATCGCGTTTGAAGTGAAATAAATCATCATGCAGAGTCGTGGTAGAGTGTAAAAAGGGCTAGCCAATTTGTTACAAACCATGACTCCATTTCCACTGATGCCTGCTCAACCTCCACGACCGACACCGCCACGACTTCCACTAGCACGGCCTCTACCTCCTCGAGGACGTCTTGAGTAGCGATCTCCCCGGCCGAGTGAATGTATAAACTCGAGACGATTAGGATTAGGATGCACTCCCAACATTTTGCGCTCCTCCTCATCCTCAACCCATGCAGCATAGCCATACGCTCTAGTCAAGTCCATGACTTGACCGCAATCCGGGATCAGCTTTTGAGGGTACGTAGAAACATACAGCAATACATTTCCCATATGTTTCAGAAAGCTTGTGTTGAAATAATCTTCATATTGATCTCCAATATGATCCATGGTAATCTCCTTATAGAGATCAGCTCGGCTACCACATATTTCTTGTTCCCTCATCTCATATACCAGCATCATTGTGTCGGGATCAACTGGCGGAAACGAATAATCAGCAACAGTTATCCTATCGTACAAGTCAATCTCCAATTCTTCCATCCTCTTCGATATGTACTCGGCGTAGTGAGACTTGGCCGCTTCATATAGATCGTAAGTCGGAATTGGTTCCATGTACTCGAATGCGTCGCCACCATCGGCAATTATGAGTGCATGAGTAGACGCCTGGGCCATAGAAGAACATCGATAGGCAAGTTCCACATAAGTCTCTTCACAGGCTACCTTTGGATACCATATAAAATATGGCAGGTCGGTTTCCGGAACTTGGTCGTTTGCCCATGATAGGGCATTGTTCATGATACAGCGAGCATAGCAAAACTTTCGAAGGTTCCGGAGCTCAGGCTGCTGGTAACACCACTTGGAAAAAAAGGTGTCCCAGTGAATCCCCCTGACAATACATTGGCGCTCTCCCCTTATCATCATGGGTCTTCGCAGCCTGATGTATCGATCTATGTTGCCTGACCACGCGGTCATGAGGATAAGGAAATCCTTGTTTATAGCGGGTAGATCAGCCGGCAATGGGGAATAAAGCAAAGTGATGACATCGTCTTCAATTGGCTGTAGAGCGATCATATCGCCCTCAATACCGAGGTTCCAGTCTTCAGCGATGTCAAAATAGGGCTTGTGCACTTTTCCACCAAGGGGTTGCTTTTCGATCATCGCGGATCGAATGCAAGTATCTCCATTAAGAAATGCCCCCAGTGTAGGTGTCTCTCGAATGGTGCGGGTATAGTCGTCCATGACAGCATATCGAATAGGAGCCCCCATAATCAGGTTGAAGATTTCCCGACCATTAATCATATTGTCGCGAGCCTCTTCAGCAATTGCAACATCAGGGAGGAGACCGAGTTCTTCGTACAGTGCTGTGTATCCCCCCGCAGCACAGGCACGGCCGACTTGGTAGCGCATTGCTTCGTTGCGGTTTTGGGCCAGAAGTTGGCGCAAGGTTTCTTCTGAGGGGACATCGGGATGCCAGAAGCAATAGGGAACTTCCTCGGCATCCTTCATCACAGGAACTCGGTTGCTCATGATGTCACGGGCATTGAGGGCCCGCACGATGGACATGATTTTGGTGGCTCCCCGCAAGTGAGAAGCGAAGCCGTCATGGCAACGAATCCCACGAATGAGGCATCGAACGGTGACTGGGTCGTCGAGATCCTGCGGGACAACCTCGCCCAGTATCGCAGCTTCGTTGATGGCGACTGTCATGTTTGAAGATGAGGGCCTTCTTGTGGATTGAGGAAAATCCTACTCATGCTAAAGACTCCCAAAGCGCGTGCATTTATTGAACGTGAGCCACGGCCTGACAACCAACAACCGCAAAAATAATCAGTGCGCCAGTTCAGTTGTTATCAATCAACCAACATGCATATGGGCTGAGTCTAGGCCTCGATACAGTGGAGCCGCCTGGAAATAACCCCTGAGTCATTCGGCGAACGGCCGCCGCCCCAGCGCTAAGGCACGGGAGTGGTGCCCATAGTGTCCACGAGCGCTACTCACTAACTCACTGACTCACAGCACAAATTCTTGAGCACCGATTCCCATTAGAAATAAATGAATAAAATAAATTTACAGAGTAAAATATTCGACATGATTTATCCAAACTTTGCTTTTTTATTATCCATCGTCATTACTTCTCAAGTAGCCAACCTTCAAAATCGCAAGAACTTCGACGAAACTTCTTCCATACAACTTCATACATCAACTGTGCTGAACAAATCTGACTGTAGTTGAATGACTAAATATAATTTCACGTTCAAGCCAGCAGCACCAATATCTATCAATTGCTAGTTACGTGGGCGGTTTGATTGTGGTTGTGAGCCTAAACGGTCGAGCGAGTCTCGCTTACCCTGTACTTAGTGAAGCCATGATGATAAAATGGCTCTTAGGGGGACCTTGAACAAGTAGAAACCAAGAAATCCTACCACATTTGACGCTAGTGAAATTGAGCGGAATTCGAACGTTGCATAAACCACACACGCGGTCTAAAGAGCCAATAATTTGGTCATTTGCTATGGTTGGAAAAGAAGATTTGGAAAAGGTCATAGGGAAGGAAAATAAATAAAACCTGATACAATAAAAGTAAATAAAAATCATAAACATGACCAAGGCAAGTGGATAGAACGGCCTCTCTAAAAAGAGCTTTAAAATAAGCTAAAGAAACTGTTGACTGGGGTGTGTTGATCCTATTTCTGGAGTTGAGACCGGAATCCATTTAGCACTCAGACCGCTGTTGCAGCCGGACTAACTATTCTGCCGACTAGAGCTAATTTTTCAAAAGGCCGAGGGTTCGAACCCACGTTCTCCGTCACACTAGGCATTGCGCAAACTTATGTGTCTAAGGCTGGGCGAAAATTGGTGTTAGATGAAGTTTTATTGCATTGGACTTATCTAAAACCACTCTACCTAGTAAAAAGAAACCCGGGTTGAAATGAATGCTTTTCTTTTGGCACTTAAGCTTGAATCATCCACATTGTGATCCAATCTTTCGTATTTTCATTCCACATCATCTTACAGATGATGGGCTGGGACCCCCTTTCCAAGATCCTCAATTATCCCCCTTGCAGCGGCGAGAGCAAAGCAGCCAGCAGTGATCGTCGGGTTACAGGCGTTTCCGGTGGGAATTACACCACAGCCTCCCAGAACAAGGTTCTTCTGGCCCCAGACTTGTCCATATTTATTAACAACGCTATCGCTGCTATCTCTTCCTGCTCGGTGGGTGCCACAAATGTGAAGCGCCGATCCAGGAGCCAGGTACTTTGGCTCGGCTCCGGGGAGGAACCCTCCAAGATTTCTTGCCACATCAACCATGCTATTGGAGTGAATAATTGTTAGCAAATAACATTAAAATGTAACTTGGGGATGTGATAGCCTTACTCTGTAATCATCCTGTGGCAGCGTTCTGAATCCGAATCATTCATGACAAAATTGAAGGTGGGCTGGGATGTTAGTTTCATGATGCGCATGGCAGGCTTTTGGATGGTACTGATCATAATCTACTCACCTGAGGCATTCCAAATCCATCTTCGTATTTAGATTCGAATGAAACATAGTTGGAATACTCTGGCTGCACATAGCCGAACCAGCGGAGATCAACAACCAGACGCTGATCGATCGTTGGCGGGACCTCGCCGTATCCAAAGGCGTCTCGATGGATTTGAGTGTGCCAAGGATGTTTCTCGGTCAGGGGAAAGTAAACCTGTGGATCCAAATCTTTAAATGGGAAGGGTAGTGGGTCGGTGGGATGAGTTTCCTGATGTTCTCGAGCCTTGACTTTCCACGCGAAATTGTCCCAAACCTTGTCCACAAGTGACTCCTTTAGGACAATTTGACAAAAGGCCATCGGCTGCTCTGTGAGGTAGTGTCCCTACAGTTATTTTGATAAGCTTTTGCATCTTTGCAGATTTGTAACAAACATCTCGTGGCTTACCAGGGCTGGAAGTTCAGCTGTTCTGAACCCTGAATTGAACAGAATGCCAGGAGTGAGAACCGCGCCAGCACAGACGACATATTTTTGCGCCTTGATGCGATATTTTCTATTTTCACTCAAATCCACAACCTCGGCATACTCAATTTCCCCCTTCTTTTTGTCATCGCGCTTAAGCTCAAGGCATTGTGTGTTTGGCCTCATTTCGAAATATGGGTTTGTGCCCCTGGGGCTAGAAAGATCTCCTAAGATGGTAGCGGGACAGGACCACTCGATGTAGTCAGGGTTACGCAGACTGGCCTTGCAAGCTAACGGCATGTTTCTAATCTCGCGACCGGGGTAGCTTTCTTCGAGAGTGCTCTTGACTAATTGGTGGCGGATGGAATTTTCAAATGTTGTCTCGTTGGTATTGAGAATTTCTTCCATCTTAGTGTACAAGCTATCCCATTTTGCATCGCTGAAAAGATTTGATCGTTCAACCGTTGGGTTTTGGCGTGGCGTACAGCAGGTCCAGTGGGTTCCCATGCCACCAACTACTCGAGTTGCGGCAGCAGCAGGGAGGTTGACTTGGGGGTCTTGCAAGGGGTTTTGGCCATTCTGAAGAGTATGGGGAGCCTTTGGCCTGGTTCCCATTGTTCGTTAGAATTGCAAGAGAGATGGGTGAAAGTAGCTGACCTGGGTTCCCACGAAGAAGGCTCAAGAACCATGTCACTAGTTTTGGTCGGGACAGAGAGAGGATGAAGGGCTCCCTAAATTTAAGTTAGACTCGCTTGTAAATAATGCAAACATCGCCTCATTATTTACCTTGACAGTGCTAATGAACACCATTAGTATGGGACATCTCGAATTAAAAGATAGTTGAATCATGCAGTTACATACTTGGTAAAAAGACTAATATTCTTTTGAGCTGCCACGCTGTTTTTCTTGTGATCACCCACACGCTGACCCTCTCTATAATATTATTAGAACACATATATTTTCTGTCTGATTATTACTTACTGAGCACCGACATCAATCATCAGCACCTTGATCCTCTCATTGACAAGGGTACGCGCGAAAACTGCTCCAATTGGGCCGGAGCCAACAATGAGAACTTCAGTTTCAACGGTTTCAACGGCGGTTGGGGAGGATCCTTTCGGAATCGGGACGGAAATGGGGGCTTGGGGAGTCATTGTTGCTTCTTAAGATCGTCACCTTGGTTTTTGTTGGGATTAATGGTGAAATACGAGGAAATCTGGCGCTGCTATTTTCACCTTCGACGGGGTCTTTACATGACTTAAATAAATATTCGCACTGAAAATGTTGGCATTTTTTTTAGACTTTCTTATTGAGCTGAAAGCGGTCAGATATTCTGAAACTAGAAGAATGAAGAGCATACCACATCTACGTTCTAGATGTCAGCTTGGACGCCAACTGTGGCATGCTGGAAATTAAGCCACAGGAAGAGTTTGGTCGAGACGAGACGGATTGATCTTAGGCCCGCCAGGATATTAAAATGGCTTGGAAAGAATATTTTGGAATAGTCCGTTCTCATTCGACATGAATTTACCTTGACCATCCGTAGTCAAGGACTGCTCGAAGGATTGCAATCGAAAGCAGTTAGGGCCGATTTTAGCAGCACAGCCACAGGCGATGTCTCCAAGGAAAGTTGCTGCCTCGTTTAATCCCTCTGCGTCAAAGCTTGCTACCCCATACGAAAGAAATTGACTCTGGACATGGCAACACTCGCATTCCTTTATTTTGCAGAGGCTAACTGTCTGGTCCTACCAGTTGTCGCTAAAATGGGTGTTTCATGCACATTTTTCTTTTTGCCCGGATGATCTTTTGTCTGCGATACATATGTCTGCGCCGATCATGAGATAAATATCTAGAGTTCTCAGATTTAGAAAACATCTGGGAGGATGCTGCAGCGCCGCTAGAAATTTATAGCCCGATGGGTGTTGCTTCCAGGACGAGAAAGTGGGCAATCCACCGATGCAAGATATCGTACTAGGATATAATTTGTCTTTTGGCTACTTACCTTGACCGTGTGCCTCATTGAAACTATAATGTACAGATATCTTATTGTTTGTATCAGCTGAAAGTTCAAGGTTTTGGTGGCAGCGCCGGTCACTACATGGGCTGAATTAGAATTCGGCCCGCCCCGCTACGGCCCATCACGGATTAATCAAAAGGCAGTTATCATACTTTGCAGAGTTAAGCTAAGCTAGATTTCTGCTGCATATATATTACATAGCTCAAATTTGTGTGCCAGCAATTGATGTGAGATTTTAATAGCGTCAAAGTAAATGGTGCTGGAATGTGAAATAAGGACTGAAGTTTTCGTAGCACAATCATATGAGATGCCACTCATTGTGTCCGAGGAGTATGGAGCGTTTTTCTCAGGATTACTTTCGATCAGTCTAAAGACGCTTCCTTAGAACTAATGGGTACCAGTCTCAAAATATATTTTCACTGTTCTTTGATCAATAGAAATTATGCGGCACTCTGTTTTGTGGTCATAGTTTTGACAAAATCTACTTCGCTGGATGTCTTCAGATGAGAAACGAATAAGGAAGTGAGACCTAATTTGATGGAAAGAGAGATGAGATGATGAAGACAAGATCCATTATATCTTGACAAGGGCTATAGTCTAAGACTGTAAATCCTCATTTGAAGACTTTCCAAAATTATCCATAGCTTCAGAGTACAATTAAAATGATTGCAACTCTGAAGAAACTAGATGTAGTCAGCGTTTAGTCATACCATCCTTGCCATTAACTACCCCTTCCCCACACCTAGGGCGTTTATTGTGGAGTGTGAATTTTCAATGTCTCACTTGCTACCGATTAGGTTAATTCATGGGGTAGAAATTACCCTATACGTCAAGTGTAAATTCAAGTACATGTAAAATCTCAAGTCTGAGTGCTATATAAATCAGTTACCCAACTTGAACGGAAACTTCAGTTTCAACCGCTGGGTCCGTACCTTTAGGCTAGTTTTTTTGAAACCAAATTGTTAGTTATTCATCATGGGCAAGAAGCGAGTTCTCATCAGCTACTGTGTTGATGTTGATGCAGTTGCTGGATGGATCGGATCATACGGAGGTGAAGACTCTGCCAATGATATCAGCCGTGGTAAGTGACTGGATACCAAACTGAAGAAGCACCATTCTAAGTTGACGAGGTATCTGGGCTGGCACTGTCGGTACTGAACGCATGCTGAAACTGTTTGACAAACACAATATAAAAGCCACATGGTTTATTCCCGGCCACTCCTTGGAGTCGTTTCCAGAGGAGATGGCCAGAGTTCGAGATGCTGGTCATGAGATTGGCCTACATGGATACACTCATGAAAATCCGGCAGATATGACGATTGAACAGCAAAAGATTATCTTGGATAAATGTGTCAAACTCATCGCCGAATTTACCGGAAAGCCCCCCAGAGGAAGCGTTGCACCATGGTGAGTATCCAAAACATCGCAAATCTGCCATTGCCTCTGACAGACCGTTTCATAGGTGGGAGACCAGTAAAGAAGGTGCAGATCTTCTTCTTGACTACGGAGTCGAGTATGACCACAGTCTAAGTCACCATGACTGCCAAGCGTACTATCTCAGAACAGGTGACAAATGGGCCAAGATCGACTATTCTAAGCATCCAGACACTTGGATGACGCCACTTGAGAAGGGTGAAGTCACTGGACTCATTGAAATCCCGGGTAACTGGTACATTGACGACCTTCCTCCAATGATGTTCATTAAATCCCACCCGAATTCTCATGGTTATGTGAACCCGCGTGACGTTGAAGATATTTGGAGAGATCACTTTGACTACTTTTATGAGGAGTACGACGAATTTGTTTTCCCGATTAGTGTCCACCCCGACGTCTCTGGAAGGCCGCACGTGCTTAAAATGCACGAGAGGTATATCATGAAATTAAATAATTCCAATCAGCCACTTGCTTACATTTTATATCAGGCTTATAAATTATTTCAAGCAACATGAAGGTGTCGAGTTCGTCAAGATGGAGGAGATTGCGGATGATTTTAAGAAGAAGAACCCTCTTCCGGAGGGAGTCCGTGGGCCGACCAAACCTATCCAATAGACTTATAGTCCTCTGGGGTGTTTGAGATGGATTATTATATTTAAAGATTCGATTTCAAGGACTCGGAATTCTAACCGCATTTTTCTTCTTGGTACAAATTATTCAGTGTTGGGAACCATTGCCCGTGTTACTTCTCCGAGTGGCGGGCGCTTGAGCCACCTGGGTCAAAGCCGGCTAGCGCTGAATTATTTGTCCCGCACTAAAAAACACCGTTGCAGGGGGGTTCTAGAGTTTGCACGTGAAGTGCAAAATACACTCCTGGTTTTCTACCCCATCTCTCGCTCGTACATCATTCCCATTACAATTACTTCATCCACCAATTCAAGATGCCTCGGGGCAGGCCAAGAGTTCAGGTGCCTCCATGCCCTTTTTGTCAGAAACGATTTAAGCGGCAGGAGCATTTGCAGCGACATCAACGAACGCGTACGATATTTACCCCAATCCGTTCGCGGTTAGTTCTGTCGTATTAACTATTGACCAGACACCAACGAAAAGCCCTTTACCTGCTCACAATGTAGTCTAACATTTGCTCGGAAGTATGCAATCAGACCCATTATTTACACTGGCGCTTAATTATACAATAGAGACCTCTTGACCCGCCACTGTGCAATCGCACATGGAGCCTCAAGCAATGATGACCAAGTTCAGGGACCCACAAACAAGGATGGTTCAATACTTGTAGCTACTGATACCAGTATAAACGCTTTTAACCCTACGTTATGGGTTCCTAACATAGAAACTGGAACTTCCGGGAATTGGTCTCCAGCGCCTCCAGAAAGGCAGCACGATACCTTGGACATAATTCATGCTGATAACTCGAATCAAAACCTTGCAGAGGGCCCTGTACCTCTGCATGGCACAGCTGAGGCTGATTCTTCTGGAGGCTTATTCGACAATATTTCTTTAGACGCTCAGCCAGAAACGACCGAATTAGGGCTTGACAAAATTCCAGATTTCTTTACCGGACCTGACAGTTTTGATTGGTTATGGATAGGCGACTGTTCGATGGCATTTCTCAACACTGACTCTCTGTTCTTAAACAACATTGGGGACTATACACATACCGAGCCCTTTAGTGGAGATTTTGATGCGATTAACCCTGGGCTGAATGCTGCTTCGTCTGAATTACCCCAGATAACCACAGACCCAATACACCTCTCCGAGACCGAAGTTAATTCCACTTTGGTGGCTCCTAGAAATCAAGTTGGATCCACTGCCGCACAGACGAAGTCACAAGGAAAATCTAAGGGGTTCCCATCTACAATGGAAGGAGAGCTCAAGGCTGTTGGAGATGCGACAACCTACTGCCCTTGGAGGATTTCCAGTACTGACTATGACAAAACATGTGAAACTATATCCTCCTTTTCAGACATATTACCCGATGAGTTTGCAATGCCATCTCGGCGTACACTTTCACGATACATTGAAGGTTACTGCAGAGGATTCCATGACCATCTACCATTTCTGCATCTGCCAACCTTGTCAGTGCAGAATATTCCAGACCTTCTGCTACTTGCCATAGCAGCAATTGGTGCTCTGTACAAATTTGAAAAGGCCAAGGGGTATCAGCTCTACTTTGCGGCAAGGGCGGTATTGTATCACCAATTCCGCAGACAAACGATTGAATCCTCGAAACACTTCCTAGGGAGGTTGCATTGTTCGGGACGGGCGCACCAACCTCGTCTGGGTGACTCCGGTATCACGCCTCCATGTTCAATCAGCGACAACCCTATCAATACGACTTCCCCTTTTTCCATAAACCCGGAGCAAAATATTACAACTGCACAGGCCCTCATAATTATGATCGCTATATCATCCTGGGGAGAAGGTGCTTTGGTCCCTGACAGCGTTGAAATGGGAAGTCAGCTTGCTACTCTCTTACGGGCAACAAAAATGCTAGAGGAGGATGTAATTCCGTCTGACATAACTTGGAAAGAATGGATCCAGAGAGAGGGCCGCCGTCGCACAGTTCTCGCTGGATATAGTTTGCTCAGTCTTCAATCCGTCGCGTTCAACATACCATGTCCGTTAATGAGCCAGGAAATTAAAATGCATCTTCCAAGCCGCATGGATATATGGAGAGCTCAAGAAGAAGCTGAATGGATAGAGCTGCGAAAGGACAGTCTATACCAAGAGAGAACTTTCCAATCAACCTTGGCCGATTTACTTGCCGGTCGCAAAGTGTCCAATCCAATTGAGATATCCGCATTCGGAAATTTTATACTTATTCACGGCATAGTTCAACAAATACTTGTTCATCGACAAGCAATCAGTCTGTGTAACGCTTCATCATCATTAAGTCTGAGTACCATTGCGTCGTTGCATACATCGCTTCGATTGTGGCAGCGTTGTTGGAGCAGCAATACCGAATCTACCCTTGACCCTCTGTCGTCTCATGGTCCTCTTGCGTTCAATTCTACGGCTCTTTTACGCATTGCCTACATAAGATTACAAGTGGACCTGGGCCCTAGACGCAGTGTGCTACCTCGGAATCCGGTTTGCCTAGCAAAGACAGTCTCTGAGACGCCTATTGGAATGATAGAGCGTTCTAGCTATACCGACTTGGCGGTTCTCCAATGCATACACACTCTGGGGATTCTGGTTCAGGCCGGGGTCGAATTTGTATCACGATCCCATACTCAAAGTTGGAGCATTGTCCATTCACTCGGTCATATTGAATGCGCGTGTTTCCTAAGCCTTTGGCTTCGAGCGATCACCCAAGTAGTACAATCCGAGAGCATTTCAGCTCTCCGCGAGGAAGAAAAAAAGCTCTTGAGTATGGTTACAAGCGTAGTATGCGAGACAGATCTGGCCGAAAATGTCAATTCTGAACAAGATGATGTGGGGCGCATCGGAATGTTGGCCGTTTGCACTGTCCGCATCTGGGCTGATGCCTTGCGGGCTGATCATATATTTCACATGGTTCACACTATTGCTCAAGCTCTCTCCTTAGCTGCCGACCTCCTTACTAAACAGTCAAACCCATAGTTGAGGAGGCTAGAATGCTTGGGATTTTGTCAAGGACCATACAAGCAATTAGCACAGGTTGTGCAGTTTAATAGCTGGTTAGACAAGGCTGCTCAATTGCTGTCTTCAAAGTTTAAAAAGGTTTGAAGCAAGCTGAATAAGATACTCGAGAGCGAATTTGTTCTCAAGTCTACACAATTCCTTTTCATAGTAGAAGAATATCTTGTTTCACCAATGAGCCTTCAGGAACCATTTCCCCAGCCTCTCCGTCCATGAACCCATGTACATATGCTACACAAACAAACCGATAAATTCTCTCAACACTGTGATTTTCGTTGGCTGCTTCTACCTCTCTAAGAACCATGGGTACCTTGCCGCCATCTAGAACCACAACAATATCACTCTTTCGAATATATTCTCGCGCGAGGATAAAAAGCCCGTTTTCGGTCGCAGCGAAAATGTAATCTCGTAGCTTAGATGGCAATGTGGCTAGTCTTAAAGTCACAGACACACCATCAACATCAAAGCTCTCCAATTCATTGCTATTTTCTCGTCCAAGTACGAAAGCAGCCTTTGTTTCATCATCAAGAGACGAATAGCATGTTTGAAGCGGACGTCCAGCTTTCAGATTTTGTTCGTTGGCAATATGCAGGCATTTTATTTCCAGATCAGTCAGACGACGCATCTTTGGGGGAAGTGTGCAATCTTTGATCATAGTGCGCCAGTATGCCTGAATTACAGATTCTCCGTTGTTTGAGGATGATGTCGTTTGGCCCGCAAAGGGTTCGTATTTTGGAGCGCATGCGGCATTCAGGACATCCTTTCCAAGATGTTGATAGGGAGATTCTTCATCTACGGGGTTTTTTTGCAAGACGACCCCGATTTGTCCTAGGATAATGCCTTTTAATGCTAAAATTTCTTTTCTCTCACCAAGAAGCTTGCATGGTACTTGGCAATGTTCCTTCGCGGCAGCAAATATGCCACGCTGCGCAAAAAGAACGGATCTGGTATCGGTATAACCATCGCTAAAGTCAGCAGCCCAAGAAGGTATTTCATGGTTGCGCTCTCTTTCAGGCCAGAGAAATACCGGTCCACGGTCGCTTTCAAGTGGATTTTAACATATGATGTCTAAATTTCTCGAGATGTTAATTAAAGCAGCTGTGACCTCTTTATACAAAATAGCCACAGGCTTCGAGTAATCGATGCTGATTCCGTGTTCCTCAGTGACCAGTCCAAGAAGTGCATATATTTTGTCCTTTGGGTCTGTCGACTCCTTGTGTCGAAACCGAGTCAAGACATCCATCAAGCTTGAATGTCCATCATCCGGCCCGGTCGGCTCTAAACTTTGTGAACGCTGCACTTTCTTACGTTGGTCCTCCAGAAGTTTAGCTGTGAAAAAGAGATCTCGAAAGTTTGCTACCGCTTCATCAACGCTGCTACCATGTGAAGAGTAGTTCACGTGAAATGCGTCAAAGTAAGGCTCATCCCTCAAGAACGCTGATATTACTTCCCACTCCAACGCGGCCCCTTAGCAGACAAGTGTTATTCTCGGTGCGTAAGCCAGTTCTTGCACAATCCAGACACGTTTCCAAAATTTTGGATATGTAAAAACTGAGTTTAGAACTTTGGAATCCTCCTGTCGCAGCTCCATGCCTATTTCTGAGTCACTTCCAATGGAGCAATTCGTGAAGTCATCTTCTATTCCAGCAGATGAAGCCGCAAACCGCTCTTGGAAACACTCTTGCAGAGACTTCAAAGTTTTCCTGTCCTTCTGGCCAATCTTCTGCATAAGTTTCATCCCAGTCACAAGAGCTGGTTGCTGAGTCTGTTTTTCTTGTAAAGGACGCTTGCGTGTTTCAGAAAGGGTGTTTTCAACTCCTCTTGTGTAGCCTAGCCAAGCAATGTCTCTTTGACATAGCGAATATACTTTTCGCATCAATTTAACTTGATCTGCTCGTTCGGAAAGATTGTTTTGGTCAATGCACAACGCATCAATCCAGAGAATCCTCGGCTGATTAACTTGTCTCAAGTTCAAAAGAATGAATTTTAGATGCGAAGTGATCCAAAATTCATTTCCATCAAGCAAAATTGCCTCAGAAAAATCCGCTGGACCCCATACGTAGGACACGGCTTCGTAATGCGGAATCGGTTCAGACGGATGCTTCAGAGATGTATGCGAAAGTGAACATCTCAATACAGACTCTTTCGATGGCGATGGATGCAATGTTACCAGTCGAATCTCTTCAATATATTTGTCAAGAGGTTTGTATTTGTGCTTGAACTTTGCCTCGCTCAAGACCCTCTTGTTGGAATTACTTTGAGAATCCATCGATATCCTGCTGAAAACGATGTGCGTGTTATAACCAGGGCATCCGTAAGAAATGAAAAGCCACAGATTAAAAATTAAGCGAAGCGACAGCGTGTCAGCATTAAAGGTTTTTACAAAATCGTCAGATTTTAGGGAGGACCGCAGGCATTTTAGTCAGGTGTCCCGCTGTAGTCTGCCTTGCCATTTATGATGGGACTGCCGTCGGCACTCAGGATTTTAGCCGCCATCCTAATGCAACTTGTTAGTGGGCCCAAGGCTGATGTACAAGTCGACATGGTTGAATGCATTACCATCGGAGATTTAAACCTACGTGAGAAATTCTGGGCCTATCCTCACCAACTAGATTGAGTATCAAGGGCAAGGGAACTCATTATCTTCGTCTTGCACTGCTTGTTGGTTTCTATTGGATTATTTATTACTCCAAAAGAGGGCAAAAAGTGTGGGTCGTATTCACAGCATTCACCACTCTGACATAATATTTACCCCACCTGCCTTGGAGGGGAAAACACATCACCAAGGGTCCGATTGTCACGCCCCAAAATGAAGACACAAGATATGTTAGTTTTATTTCATTTTACTTTAATTTTTGGAAAAAAAAATTGAGATTTTTTCAGTTACGCATTTTCTACCCTGAAACTCATTCTTGAACTCAGACATGGGACATGGGATAAAAGCTGCAAGATGTCGCGAATACCCTATCCAAAATTCAAACGCACCCAGCGACTTCTTCATTCGCCAAAAGTTGTAAAATATTCCCCTTCAACTTGATATCATCATCATGTCAAGCACCAAGCTCTTCCAGCCAATTTCTGTAGGTCGGGTCAAGCTACAGCACCGCGTGGTCATGGCTCCCTTGACCCGATTCCGAGCTGATGAGCAACACGTGCCTCTTCCGATTGCCCAAGAATACTACACTCAACGAGCTTCTACTCCTGGAACCTTGATTATCGCCGAGGCTACTCAAATCTCTCCCCGTCATTGCGGAGGCCCGAATGCCCCTGGCGTTTGGACTGATGTTCAGATTGCCGGCTGGCGAAAGATTACCGACGCTGTACATGCAAAAGGATCGTTTATTTTCTGCCAGCTCTGCGCCCCTGGGCGGACCGGTCACCTCGAACAATACCCGATCTATTCCTCTAGTAGAGTTCCTATGGATGCACAATCTGCCACACCCAAGGAGATGACTGAAGGCGAAATCAAGGATTGCATCTCCGACTTTGTTACAGCTGCAGAGAACGCAATTTTGGCCGGCTTTGACGGTATAGAGCTGCATGGTGCAAACGGATACTTGATTGATCAATTCTGTCAAAGCACATGCAATATTCGAACTGATAGATGGGGAGGATCAGTTGAAAATCGATCCAGATTTATCCTAGAAACAACAAAGGCAGTTGTAAAGGCTATTGGAAGCGAAAATGTCGGAGTTAGACTCAGCCCTTGGAGCCAATTTCAAGCTATGAGGATGCCAGGGCCGCTGGCTGAGGAGCAATTTTCTCATATTATAAAAGGCTTAAAAATGCAAGGCATCGCGTATCTTCACCTTATTGAATCAAGAGTCAACAATAGCATTGATCGAGAGAAGGTTGAGGGTCTCGAATTTGCATTCAATATCTGGCAAAATCAGTCACCAATTCTTGTCGCTGGTGGATTCAATGCTCAACAAGCTAGGAAGTCGGTGGATAAAGAATATAAGGGCCACGATACGTTGGTTGTTTTTGGCCGATACTTTGTCTCAACCCCTGATCTTGTATTCCGCCTTCAACGTGGACTGGAACCAAACAAGTATGATCGATCTACATTTTATACGCCCATGACAAGCAAAGGATACACTGATTATCCTTTTAGTGAGGAGTATTTGCAAAGTGTGCAGGTGTGAGCGATCGGGAAAATGGACCAGCACATAGATATAGGTGATGAGATCTATCAATCAATAGACAGCCTCGTGTTAAATTGACGATGATACTATCATCAACTTCATGCGGCGTTGCAAGTAAGTGATAGGCGCCTACATACACGTGAAATCTTGCGAGCGGGTAAGTGTCCAAGAGGGAAGACTACATCAATTGGCAGTGGAAAAGAAATGAAAATAGGAAAATACTGGAAGGCGACAGATATGTGCCTTACCTAGACATGATCAAAGGTGGTCATTACTGTCGAGCCCTGGGATGCATTTTTCTCGATTTTAATGATTAAGCCCAGTGACGGTGCCTGCAGGCGGAACCAAACGAGAGGTGATATGCAAAAATATGACGCCACAGCGTGTGGTGTGTGGTGTGTGGTGTTAGGCTGCATAAACGAGGTGTGTGTCGGCTGCCTTGGGCATCAGTCCACTTCCTATGTCTAGCCAACCATTGGGCATCGTGATGCCTGTGACAGCACTTTGGCCTCGTCAGCATTTGAAATATCAAGAATCACTAACTCGGAATCGCCCGCCATGTCTCGACTGTTTTGTTGTCGTATCTTCCTTTCAGGCCACCGTAAAGAGACCAAAAAACTACCGCTCCAGAACACCAACACCCCACAGCCTTTCACAGGTACGAGCTGCTCATAGGACTTGGCTGAAATTCGCTCAAACTCACATGCGCTAGCAATAGAACAACCTCCCCCCGGATCTCCCTTATCCACTGGAGCACCCGATCGATCAACGAATGCGCCATTGCAATTTGAACTTGGGACACACTCTCCCGCGTACCAGACAGATAATCAGCCTGTTGAGGATCACTTCAGTCAAAACCGCAACGGTTTCGGGTCGAATGACGCCCCGTCAACCACAACAAAAAGCCATGCAGTTAAGAAACTGTCATCGAGCTCCAATCTATGGGAGGTTGCGGTGGGAAAGCTGAAGGATAACGAACGGGAGTGGATCAACAAAGTCCAGCAAGGTCCACGGAATGCTTCAGATACTGAGATAGTCGACGACATAATACGCCTTGTTACCGAAAAAAGAGACCAATGTGAGAAAAAGGCATGGGATAAATTCCACATTGGCGATTATGAAATACCATTTCAAGACCTCGCCAGTAAATCCATTGTCTGGCTAAACAAGTTCAAAGAGATAGGAGATATTATCGTTCAATATGATCCGGGTCATGCAGCCCTTCCATGGGCAGCGGCAAGACTTGTTCTTCAGTGTGCAGTCGCGTATGATGAGCAGATGGCTTCTTCTCTCGTCATTATTGAACGGACAACACGTGTTGTCCACCGATGCCAAGTCTTTGAGCGCCTATACACTGATAAATTGCCCCTGGAAGATACAAAAGAATTGAAATCTACCCTAGTCAAACTCTACACAATGCTTCTCCAAGGGCTCGTGTTAGTGGGAAATTTTCTCTCACACAACACTCTAAGCCATCATTCCGCGCTACGTTTCAACCAAGTCTCTCCAGTATACTCTCGGACCTCAAGACATATGAAGAAGAAGTGGAAAAAGAAGTCGATGTATGTCAGGCGCAAAATATGTCACAAAAGCTGGATGTGTTGTTGAGTCTTGAAAAGCCACTTCTTCGGGTTGATAAAAATATCGCCCAAATTCTCTCACGTATTACTGCTGGGGATTTAATCACAATTCTGACATGGATTTCTGATGTAAAATACACTCTACATCACAAATTTGTCAGTGAATCTAGAACAATCGGAACATGTGACTGGATGCTTCGCCGGTCCAAATTCTATGAATGGCAAACAATGACCTCTTCAACGGTGCTATGGTTGCAAGGTCTTCGTGAGTACTATTTGTTCATTCTTAGTTTGCGTAGCAATTTCTCTAACAATGCATTAGCTGGCACTGGAAAGACATATATAAGCTCAAGAGTTATTGACAAAGTTATCACAACCCTTAGTGATGAAATAAACCACGAAGGATTTGCTTTCTTTTATTGCAATAGGACTGAGCAGGAACGGCGGGAAGCAATCACGATTCTTCGAAGTTATATTAGACAATTGTCTGCGCCGACCAATCAGCCAAATCATATATTTGCAGAGATACAGAAATTGTACACTGATTCAATGATGAAAGGGTCAGGTTGGACTCTTACTTTATGCGAAGAGTACATTCTCAAGTTGCTCAATATCTACCCCCGAAGCACTCTTATTCTGGATGCATTAGACGAGTGCCACGTAGGGGAACGAGAAACGATCCTGAACATGTTCGACTCTCTCACACAGAAGTCATCAAAACCTGTGAGAATATTTATCTCTAGTCGCCCAGAAGGAGATATTCGCCAGCGACTTTCTCATTTGCCACGTATTGAAATATCAGCAATTGACAATGAGAATGATATTGCACAGTATGTTGCTCGAAGCATCCAGAGAAATGGTAGATGGAGCAGCGCTCTAGAGAAGAACCCAGATCTTAAGGATGAAATTATCACTACGCTACTGGAGAAAAGTCAAGGAATGTTTCAGTGGGCTAAACTTCAGATTGATCAACTACTCAACCTTCGGCATGAGAAGGACATACGGGAAAGACTTGGAAAGTTGCCCACAGACCTTCAATCTGCGTATAATGAGATCTATAAAAATATCGAGTTCCTGCCTAGCCATGGTAAAGATATGGCCTTCCGCGCCCTCAAATGGGTCATGTGCGCTTACAAGCCTCTTACCACTAATGAGCTTCTAATGGCTATCTGTATAGATCCTAAGCAGGAAGTTATCAATAAGGTTCCTGAAACAACTAAGGAGGATATTCTTGACTGGTGTGCGAATTTGTTAGTTATAGACTCCCAACATGATAAGCCGGTATGGAGAGTCTCTCATCTTTCGGTCATCGAGTATCTTGAAGGTCACTGGACATTAGCTGCAGCTCATTGTTTCGTCGCGACTGCGAGTTTGTTACTTCTCATCTAAATATCCCAATCCAGCAAGGGTGGGGCGGATGACGAAAATGACCAACTTCGACAATATGTTCGATACCATTGGGCTAACCATGTTCAAACTCAAGAATATCCAGGGATAGATTCAAAACTTGTACGCCTGCTGAAATTATTCTTTGGATCCCCAAATAAGAGTAGTCAGCAGTATCGGAATTGGCATCACCAAATTAACAATGGCCGACTTTGCCCACCGTTAACATCTATGTTTTCTGAAAGGGGGTTTATCGATCAAATCAGCCCACCCAACATTACGACTTCCGGTATTTGTCGATTAGGGTTGTACTACTCAGTACAACATTGGTGGGAGAATTCACAGGTCGATATTTTGCAAACGAATACGCAGGGTGATGATCTATTAACCCTCGCAATTATTTCAGGGTGCAAGCCAATTTGCGAGTACCTGATACGTCGAGGGGTAGATTTGAATATTCTATGTCAGACGAGGAAATATGGCAGTTATCTAGAAGCAGCAACATGTGTACAAGACCTAACTATAGTTCAGCTGCTTATTGATAAGGGGGCCGATGTTAGTCTAGCCCTACAAGCTAGACATGGAAGTGCTCTAGCAGCAGCAGCAGCAGCAGCAGCGGCAGCAGCAGATAAAGGAGATCCAGCTATAATCCAACTGCTTATTGATAATGGGGCTGATATTGATCTAGTCCTACAGGCTGAATATTATGGAAGTGCTCTAGCAGCAGCAACAACAACAGCAGCAGTATATAGGGGAGATCTAGCTATAATCCAGCTGCTTATTAATAATGGGGCTGATATCAACCTAATCTTACAAACCGGAGATTATGGAAGTGCTCTAGCAGCAACGGTAGCAGCAGCGTATGGAGGAGATCTAGCTATAGTTCAGCTGCTTATTGATAAGGGGGCTGATGTCAACCCAATCTTACAAACCGGATATTATGGAAGTGCTCTAGCAGTAGCAGTATACGAAGGATATCTAGCTATAGTCCAGCTGCTTGTTGATAATGGGGCTAATATCAATCTAATGCTTGAGGTCGGATACTTTGGTAGTGCCCTTGCGGCAGCTGTTGCTCGACTATCGGATGAAGGCCAAGAAGTGATGGATACTGTTCATCTATTTATTGATAAGGGAGCAGACGTCAATCTAGTACTTCATACAGGCCGCGGCAGTGCGTTAACTACTGCTGCCTACCATGGGAGGTTAAGGGGTGTGAAAACTTTGATCCAGGCTAAAGCAGATGTGAATCAACAGCTGAATACCGGGACTTTTCGCACGGCACTGTCGGCAGCTCGGGCCAAATTCAAGGAAGAGGGTATATCAAGCTATATAGGAAGCCATTCCGGGTTTCATTTTGTCAAAGATGAAGACAAAAAGGCAGTTGTGGAACTTCTCCAGCGTCATGGTGCTAGGGAATAGTATAATCCATGCATATGAATATTATTGTGAAGTTTATCACTTTCATTAAATCTTGCATTGTTGTACAACCGGTCACCTCGTACTTCGCCAGTATAAATATGTAACTGTAAATGCTCTCTGATGGCTTTGAGGCTATTGGAGTACATAATTTGTGTATTCCTCATGTAATGAATTCGAACTGTGTCTTCATCAGCCTCTGCGATAAGCCACTTACTGCTTTTGCTTCTCTCCATGAAAACATAAGAAATGGGTATAATGAGTAATTAGGAAAATTTGATTAAACATCTTTTCAATATATTGTACAAATCCAGCCTAAAATCAGAATCCTTCGGCGCCAATCCGTACTAGGTTGCCCTGTCTCCTGCGACTTTGCTCAGCTAAATCGAAGTCTATCAATGTATTCTAATCCCGCATCCCCAAACCCATGCCGTCTTAACGCCAATGTCATGCTAATTATGTTGCTTTGCTGAGAATTTCGTCAAGCGCATCCTGGAGCTGAGGATGGGTTGGCAGTGCGCGATGATCCCCCTCGTTCCAGACGGTGGTAACCTGACAGCCAGCTCCTTCCAACTTTTGATGAAGACACTCCGCATCCGCTTGTGGGATAAATTCATCCTCTTTGGCAGGGAATAGAACAACAGATTTGCCATTTACTTCAGAGGGGAAATCAAAGTTGTCTAGCTCGAAGCTTCGAGTGGTGAATCCAGGAAGCTTGGATGAATGGCAGCCACCGGGTAGAGTTAACTTGACCAATGTACTTGAAAAACTTGCCACATTGGAGTGACCCAGCACTTGGCACACCAGTGACATGAATGAAGTCTCGAGTTTCTTGGTGACAGCTGTAGTGGGGCTAGTGAGCGGAACAACGCCAATGGCCCCGCAAACGCTTGGGTGGTGCAGGTGTCCCGTCCAAAAAAAGGTCCCAATGGATCGACCGCATAGGACGAGGCGGGCTTCCGGGTACTTTTCTGCCAAATGATCGAGGACTGCCAAGTCATTTGCCTGTGCAGCAATCTCTAGGGCGCCGTTTTTATAGGGAACATGAGAGCTGGCGTCATAGCCAACAAAGTCTCGACCAACGACAGCCTTGATGTTGCATGCTAAAAGCGACTCAAGAAAATCCTGCATATATCGGGTCGGGCGAGTGTTTCCGTGAGCAAAGACAACAATAACGTCGCTCTCTTTGTTTTTGGCCGGGAACTCGTGAACGCCAACGATACTACCGACGGCGCTTGTGAGCTGAGTGGTTGTGTGTTCAATCTCTTGTCGATTCTTTCCAAGTCGCGCATAGTCAATCTGTCCTCCGTTTCCAGGAAACAAAGATCTGTGGAACCAATCAATCAGAGGCTGAACCAGCACCCGGTGCAGGCCGCGATAGTTGGAGCTCGCATCTTGAGATGGGTTGTGGGTTTGCACCTCGGTTGCAGGGATTGGCGGAGGAGCTTCCATGGTTGCCTCTTCTGTGCGAATGCAGATGCGGGAGTCCCAGTTGTAGTTATAGTAGCGGCCAATGCTGCCTCATCTGCGCAGCCACGCTGTGCCTGCATCCACGTGGCGGCTAAAGTGGTGGTGTCTTAGGGACCTTGTACTTTCATCCCACGTAAGGCTGAGCGATGAAAAATATGCCTACATTGGGACCGGCTGCTGAAGTGTACAATTCCGTGCTGTGTTGGCGCAGCCAATAATTCAGCATGCCAACAAGTTGAGGAGCGAGTGAAAAAGAAGAAAATCGTTTGTAATTTAGGTAGCGTTATTGCGGGGGTTTTTTGGATTTGCGCTCACTGCTTGGAGGCCGCCAGCACGGTCGCACAGCCATGACAGACCAGCACAAGGACGAGAAACAGTATCGAGGCTTTGCATATTAAAGGTGCTTTGGTTGCACTCTTCTATTTTGTAATTTTTTTTATAATTGATTTATACATTTCTTTATTTATTCCCTCACAACCTGGTTCTCGTTGGGCCTCCAACATTCTCCCACAGCTTCACTGATTCAAACACGGCTTCCCCGCCCTCTGCAAACCAGCTAATGCCCGAGCACGCCTCAGGGTCCGAGTAGACGACCGTCGACAGCGCAAAGCGATCATTTGCAAATATTTCCAGAATATCGCCGTCGCAAAAGACGCGAAGGCGCAGTTTTTCGACTTGCTCGGACCCATTTCGGTCTAGCACAAACAGCGTAAATGGCCCCGACACGGGATCCTTGTTGATGTCAGCTTCAGAGTTGGACCGGCTCCTGTCGACCGTCACCTGCTCCTCCAGCGGTGAGAAGGTGATGCTCGTGCCCTGCGACAAGTCGTCGCTGTGTCGGATGAAGAAGCCCACGTCTCCAGAGTTTGGCAGCACGCTGATGGTCGCCTCCAATTCCCAGCTTGCGTAGCGCGTCTGCACCAACCTCCCGCTACTGCTGCTGCTGCTGTTGGTCTTGATTCGAGACCACGTGTGCGGGGTCGTCTGTCGCAGAATCTGCACTTCGTCCAACGGCCGCACTCCAAGTGTTTGAATCGTCCTTTTCTCGCCTCCAGTCGCGTCGACATCCGCCACTTTGATTGAGTGGATCTCTTCGATCGGCGTGTTCAGGGCTCCAACCACGTTGTCAAGCGAATACAAGAACAACTCTCGCGGGATTGAAAGATGTCCAGCCCATCCCTTGGCCTCTCGTCGTTCCAACGAAAGCTCCTCCTCTTTGAGCCACCCCCAAACAACTTGCTTCCCCGTCTCGGGGTGCTTGTAAGAGTTTGGCGCGTAATAATTTCCATGGTCCAGGATTCCGCCGTAGTCGTACTTCATCTTGGGGCCCTCGGTGGTATTTTCTAGACTGCCAGACATCCAGACGCACTGAACAACCTTGGATTCATCCTTTTCCGGGAATCTCTCATCCACGTCTCCTTCTGATCCAAAGGTTAAAAAGTGTGATTCGTCAGATCCATTTTGAAGCGTCATAAAGTTGATGCACTCCCAATTGACTCCAAGTCGAGGTGCCCACTTCCCTGGGGCGCGATGTCTAGGTGGGACATCGACCAGTTGTCCCATATAATTCCATTTGCTGAGGTCGTCAGCGTCGATGCTATAAAGGAATGCAGTTGGTCCTTTATCCACCACGCCACCCGACATCATGCCGTATAAGTTATTTTTGCCAACCGCTCGATCCAAGGCGGGCCACTTTGCCACAAATGGGTCCCTAAAACCTGTCACGAGGAGGTCATCTGGTTCCCCTCGAAGGATGGGGTTCTGTTCGCTCTTTTTCCATTGCCGGCCACCATCGTCAGATGTAGCGACCGCTAATCCCTCGCAGTTGCGAATATATGGTAACGTCCAGTGGATTGGTAAGTTCTGCACTGATGAGTAAAATATGGAGAGCTGTGATTTTTCTCCCTGGGGGCCAGTAGGGTAAAAGCAGCCTGTAAAAATCCCAAGGTGATCGTAAGGCATGCCAGGCTCAAGAACGGGACCGGTGCCGTTGTGTTCCCAGTTAATTCCGTCTCTACTAGTAAAATGTCCCCAGCAAATGTGACCCCAGTCGCATGATTTGGGGTTCCCTATATCAAGTATTAGATACTAGAACGTGGTTTACAAAATGGCGCCGTGGGGTGTTCCAATGCTCACATTGATAAAATAAATGATATGTCCCAGTCGAAGCATCGTATCCTGGAGCGCAAGGGTCGTTTATCCATCCGTATGGTGCTTTTAAATGATAGGCTGGGATGGAGTGTCGAAGCTGGCGGAGCGGAACGCCAGTTGATGATAGCATCCTATTGAGTGTAGACATATTGACTGAAATCCACCAAGAGAGGCCACTCTTGAAAAGTGAGAAATAAAATAAAACAGAATACGCTTAGAAATGACAGGTGATATCCCCTTTTGAATCACCTACATCAATTCTTGGGCAGCGAAGGGCCCTCTTTTAGCTGGACACCAAACTCGGCGGCACCAGCTTTGATGTGCATCCAGACCCATCCAGAGCTCCCCACAACCATCATCCCCATCCAATACGCTGCTCGCACATCCCTTCACATGTGTCGGACCGACCATTCCTGGTGTGGAGGTGGGGTCGAGGCTCTCCATTCTCGTCGGCCCGAGAGAGCTTGGCCAAACCAAGCTCCGTTGTTGGACCTGGAATCTGATGCATCCCAGGCCAATCCCATGTCAGTTTGCTGAACTTCACGTTCCAGAATGTCTTATCTAGATGGAGCCCTTGCAGGAAAATGAGGCTCTTGAGATTTAGATGCGGCTGGATCTGGTCCCTGCCCATGCCCATGCATGCACGAAACTCAATCTCCCCTGTATTGATCGGCCCTTTCAACATGTGTTATCACCTTCACTCGTTTATGAGAACAAGCCCTGCACATCTACAGAGTAATCGACTGTATTATAGCTTTATGTAATTGGGTGTCTATGATCCCAGTGCCATTGGGCACGCCTGCTGTACGTGCTAAATGTCTTTTGCTAGCGCATGATCTGGTCACGCGGCGGCGTAACTTTGCGGCGATAGCCCTGCTCAAACCCGGCACACCGATAATTACTGAGCCGTGTACCCGCCGTCAACAGGCAGGGAAACTCCAGTGATCCATCTAGCCTCTTGGCTTGCGAGGAATATAGCCGCACCGGCAATATCCCCTGGTACGCCAGCACCAAGAAGAGGGTGCCTGGCACGAATTTGGTCACCATCGTCCAAGTTGGCTACAGTATCTTGGAAGATGGCAGTTTGTGTGTCTGAAGCACCAATTTAGCCACACTATCACACTATTGATATTTGGGTCACTCACATCCGGGGCAAATAGCATTGCAACGAATCCTGTCGGCACCATAGTCCAGGCCGACTTGGCGAGTCAAATTTGAGACAGCCGCCTTGGATGCAGCATATGAGCCTAGCAGATCAGTCAGGGAGCAAATTTTAAGCACTTTATTGGACACTTACTGTTGTTATAGCCGCCAACGAGACCAAAAATGGACGAGAGGTTAATAATGGATCCTCGTTCACCAGTTGGGTCGGGCTCTTGCTTCAACATCTGTCGGATTGTGTGTTTAGAGGCCAAAAATACAGACTTGACATTGATCGCCATTGTAACATCCCATGTCTCATCGGGGGTTTCATGAATTCTGTAGGGTGGGCTTCTTGACTCTATCGATATACCAGCATTGTTGACGAGGCTTTACCCATGTTAGTAACACGGCTAGTAGACAGTGTTGATCGAATCACTGTTTCAAATCAAGAAGCACTTACACATCAATGCGACCGTATGCTTCAACTGCCTTTTGAACCATATTTTCAATGTCTTGAGCACTGCTCACATCCGCTTTGACGAAAATGGCCTGTCCATTATTCTGTCTGATGTATTCATCAGTGTTGATTTCTTGTTCGGAGGCAACCTGAGCTCGTGCTGTCGGCTGAAGGTCCACGCAGACGAGAGTGGCACCCTCACGAGCATATCCCAATGCGATTGCTCTACCAAGGCCCGACGATGAGCCAGTAACAATGCAAACCTTGCCCTTGAGGCGTTGAGCAGAAGGAGAGTCACTCATTGTTGCTAAAGTTGTTGATCGAATATGCTATTCTAGTCAACCTTGATATTTACTCTTAAATATACATTCCATTGCCCTTGACATCCTCATTATGTTGCTGCCTAAACCTTGCAATCCCTCGTGACGAGAGCCCCTCTCGGCAGAGTTTCCATGAGCACAATATCCAATGGGACATGCCCTCAGTTAAACTGCGTTGAGATGCAGACGCATGCAGCGAAAGTGTTGTTAGCTTCTCATTGGCCAGAGGTAAAATACAGTTGATCTGTGGCGTCCAAATTCGGTAGCCGTGCCGAGGTGGATCTCAGTCAAGCAGCCGAGCTCGTGGCTTTCATTTTCCACCATACCATGAATGGATATAGCAGTTATACTCACTCACAATTGGGTTAGAGAAGGATTATTGGCAGCGGAAAACCCCTGCTTGAAGAAGTGGTGATTGTTTAAGGCTAACCAATAATTCACAGTCTTCGGATAAGCTTCCGAAATGCTTAGCAGAGTCCATTTTCATGCCACATATTCAAGTACAATAGCATAACGTTGGACATTGTGTCTTGATCAATTTCAATTGAAAATGCAAAAGTATCGAGTCTATTCTAGTATTGTCTATGATACCCCATTGTATAGCATCTAAAAATAAATCTCCCCTTACCAGGCTGTTTTAGGATCTAATGCTTAGTGGCCTGGAGCTCTCACATACTCAACCAACTGACTGTAATAAACCTCTTTTAATTTTTCTTGATCCTGTGGGGTGGGACGAGGTTCGTCGCCTCGGCGTCTTTGCCAGCTTTCGTCCGTCTCAACTAGTAGTCCAGACTCGGCAAACTGGTAGGTTCTGTAATCAGTATTCTCCCATGCAGTAGCTACTTGATGTTAATATTTTCTCATACTAAATGGTTGAGATCCTTACCTCTGCGGGGTTGTACGCCATGATAATCTTGGGTAAGAAAATGCAAGAATGCACCGTGAGAAACAACACCAACATGGTCGTTATCTCCGAGATCTTGGGTCAATTCCTTTAGTGCCAATCGCGCCTTCCTTCCTCTCTCTTGGACTGCTGCAAGCTTGTATTCCAAGTCGATCCACTCGGGAACAGTGTTCCAGCCCTCGTGCAGTCGAGAAGTGTCGGCAAAATCCTTGAACTCCTGGTTAATGATTGCCGGGTCACTGCCCGTATCACACGGCGCGTCTGATACTTCTTGGAGTTCAGGAACAGCAATAACCTTGGGATATTTGCCGATATCAGCCGCGTCTTTGGATGCAAAAGACAACAAGCAGGTATCCAGGGTTCGTCTCAGCGGCGATGCAATAAGGCGGGTCAGTTTATCATGATGCGGAAAAGTTGCCTTGAGATTCGCGCATTGCTGTTTTCCCAAATCGGTCAAAAGAGGATCAGAGAGTTCCTCGTTTTCTCGAGACAGGTTGTGGAAGCCCTGGGCGTGGCGGACGAGATGGATTGTGACAGGCATTGTTTCCGACGTTGGATGAATTGAGATGAACTGAATCTTGAAACGGAAAAATGAGCGGTAAAGTTCTGGTTTTTATCATCTGCCACAACCGCCCGTCTCTTAGTTAACCTGGCGCAATGGACCCGCTGCACCACGTTGATTGCTTCATGAGTCACGGCTTCACCGTTCACCAGAGTCTCGCCGAAACCATCAAATGAGATGTCGTATACTCACACGTGATTTTTATTCAAGGAGTGGATAATTGTACTTTTTTTAATCCACCAGGGGCCATTTTTGCTGCTCATCCGAAGGTTCGCCCCAATTGCCTTCATTATCGCTCAAACCATCCCCACAAAACCAACCGAGCTAATCGGGACCACATGACCAGAAATGATTTGACGCTCTTGGCTGCTAATTTGGAAAAGTTGCCGAGCCACTGGACTCAAGCTCGGCATGGCTTCCGTTTCTGATCCAGCCACTGAGGTTACAATCATTGGGAAAACGTGAGATGCACCGTTTCCCCAACATGGCATGCCGTGAGATTGGAGTAGCAAAGCAGCAATTGTGAAGATCATTGTGTATAAAGGTAGCATCTTTTCATCAAAAAATTCTCAAAGACGCAAGTCAGAAGTATTCATAGCTGATTTATCAATTTACTTGTCAATCGCTTGTTCTTTTCCAGTCCAACTTGCACAATGGATCATGATGTTGATGTCCTCATTATCGGTGCCGGCATGTCCGGTCTCGGACTTGCAGTTCAACTCATCCGCCAACATGGCACCAGAAACTTTGAAATCATTGAGAAATCCGACCATGTCGCTGGAACATGGTGGGTGAATTCGTATCCTGGATGTGGTTGCGATGTAAGTCGCTCCGTGTGTGCCTCGACTGGTCATTTATTAACCGTTGGCCAATTAGGTCCCTTCTCACTTCTTTTCCTATTCATTCGAGTTGAATCCAAACTGGTCGCAAAAGTTTGCTATGCAGCCAGAGATTTATACTTACTTTCGGGATGTCGCCGAGAAATACAACATCCCGAAACATGTCCGTTTCCAGACAGTAGTAGAATCAGCCCAGTGGAATGCAGATTCCGGGACATGGCTAGTCAGTCTGAAAGACTCCAAAACAGGCCGTGTCTCTCAAAGAACATGCAAAGTTTTGGTCTCTGCAGTTGGTGCTCTCTCAATCCCAAGACAATGTGAATTACCCGGAGTTTCATCATACCAAGGTCGAATCTTCCATACTGCTGAATGGGATCATGGATTCGATTGGAAAGACAAGGAGGTGGTGATTATCGGTACGTTATTCCATTTCGTTGTAATTACAAATTTGTTAACCTTTGTAGGAAATGGCTGCAGCGCTACGCAGGTGGTTCCAACCATCAGTAAAGGCGATGGAGCAGTCAAGAAGGTCACTCAGTTCAGCCGACAAGCTCACTGGTTGAATGAACGACCCAATCCAACCTACTCTGCCTTTTTCAAATGGGCTATGAAATGGCTCCCTTTCGCCATGAAAATTTATCGTGCCAAACTTTATTGGGAAAAGGAGAGTGAATTTCAAGGATTCTACTTGACCGCGGGCACAAAGATCCGAAAAGTTTGGCAAACCGACGCAACCAACTATATCCGCAAGCACGCACCAGCCAAGTATGTGGATTTTTTAGTTCCAAAAACAGAAGTTGGGTGTAAACGCCGTGTCAACGATACGGATTATCTCCTCAGTCTTCATCGTGATAATGTCGAGTTGGTCTATGCCGACCCTGTCCAAGAAATCTCGGAGAGTGGAGTACGAACAAAATCCGGAAGAGAAATTCCAGCCGATGCCATCGTTTTAGCAAATGGTTTTGAGACACAAAAATTCTTATTTCCTATGAAGATTTATGGTGAAAATGGCCAAAGCCTAGAGGAGCATGTAGGTACTGATGGAACCATAGGTCATCAGAGGCTAACCGATGCTTATAGTGGAACCAAGTCAGCGACGGAGCATCTTCAGCATATTTTGGGACCTGTGTTTCTGGATTTCCCAACTTCTTTATCATGATGGGGCCAAATACAGTCAGTGGCCATCTTTCCGTCATTTATACGACCGAATGCCAGATCAACTATACGATGCGGGTCATCTCGCCTATTCTGAAGGCTCTTCGTGCAAGAAGATCCATCTTACCAACCATTAGTACTGTCACGGATGTGGTCAATGTCAAATCCAATGCAGAGAAGCGCGATCTCCACATGGTTCAAGAAAAGGTCAAAGATTTGGTCTGGTCATCTGGGTGTACCTCATGGGCTGTCGATCCTGAAACTAATAGGAACACTATGATGTACCCTGATTGGCAGTATCGCTTATGGTTAAGGAGTGTTTTTGTTGCATGGGGCGATCTAGACTACAAGTCATCAAAGGAGGGCGCTGCTATCATGAAAGAGAAGAAGCCCGGTGCCAAGACACATATGGCCATTGTACTCGGTGCAATAATTGGAGTTGGAGCATGGTTTTATGGCCCGAAAATTTGAGGTCGTCCTTGTAGGTAAGCCAAATAGTTGGTTTAAATATTTCAAAGTTCAGGCAGCTGTCGTTCCTTTCCTATCTAAATTTACTGCTGCTGAGAGTTACTGTCTTATTACAGCTGTACCATAGAAGTGCTCTAGTAAACAGAAATAGATTGATCCTGCTTTTCTTACAGCTTTGCTTGCTCCTGGCTCGTCACCACTCGCAGTGGTGGTCCACTTCGACTTCCGTCACCTGGCATAACCATCTCGGAGCTGTCACTTGTAGCTGGTCGGGCAGCCCATTTCTCTCGAAGCTCACGAGATGCTTTATTCTCAAAGCAGTCGGCCACACTTTTACCAAGTACTGGAAGAAATTTGAAAGCGCTAAGATGCCATGTTAGTAGGTGGTAGACGGTGTGCAAGTGGGGATAGGTGACTTACTGTCCTGAGCCACCAGTTGCAAAGAACAAACCCTCGACATTGGGATGATAATCCACCATGAAATCACCATTAGGAGTATCGGTGTACCAGCACATTCTCAATCTAGACCATTCACGATCCGCAAATTCAGGGAAGAAGGACTTGACTCCTTCCCTAAGTGCCTTCTCAGCATCCTCAGGCAGATACCCAGAAGCGGCATTGTTCTTTTTTAAAGCGGGTGTGGAAATAGCACGGCCATCGCCCACATCAACGTTGGTGGCATACCCAAACCCGTGTCGAGCCAGTTTTAGTTGGTGAGTATCTGGTGTTGGGGGGAAGCAAAATACACCTGTGCCACTGTTGATGATCACAGGCATGCTGCTCAGTCGTTTTGCTTCCTCGGGGCTCAATTGAATGAACCCTACCGGTTGGCCAACAGCCAAGATGTTGTGACCCATGTCCGGGACGAGGCGGTTCGTCCAAGCACCTGTTGCAAGTACAACGTTATCCGCGAACAATTTGGTTCCCGCAGCTGTCTTTACACCCGTGATCCTTGATCCAACCTTCTCCAAGGATACCACTGTGCCATGCGAGCCAGTGATGAACGAAACCCCTGCCAAGCTGCACCGCGTAGCAAGGCCTTGGATTGCCGCTTGGGCATTAGCCCACCCTCCAAGCTGATTATGAAGCGCAACAGCTCCCTTGAGATCGGCTTGAATGCCAGGGTAGAGTGCTTTGAGCTTTGCCTCAACCTCGTGTGGCTCGAAAATATCCATGGGCTGCTTGTTCTTTTGCTCTTTTCGCATGGCACGGTATCTTTCCATGTATGGAGCATCTCGATTTTGTGTCAAAATGACAAACCCAGCCTCATAGTACTGAGAAGCCCAGTCAGGGCTGCGCCATGCCTTCAATGCATCTACCGCCAGAGCCGCATACAATGGATCGGCATATTCAGAGCGAATTACGCGCGACACATCAACACTGCTTCCATCTGGCACTGGTGGCATATGACGGTCAAGTACAGTGATGTTGGAATAGCCACGATTCGCAGCAAGTTCGTATGCAAGGCCGAGGCCGAAGACGCCAGCACCGACGATAATTAGTGGAGCATCCTTGGATGGAGGAGACATTGCGAATCAAGATGTGCGATGACTAAAGACAATAATAAGGAGAAACCTCCCTCGAAAAGCCAAATTATTCTTCTTATATTGCCTTCTACAATGTTTCAGATGGCCCCCGTGGTTTGTTGTGCAATGTGTTAGAAGCGCCCCGAGTGGGTACGGAAAAAAGGGCGAGAGCCGTGCAACCAACGCGCCCTCCCGATGTACATCGGTAGCAGGGCATCAATTGGAAATAATCAATCAGAAGGATTGATTCGCCGGAATACTCCGGAAATGGCCGCAACCGTGCGCAATAATGCAACATTCAACATGTTGACATTTGCGCTACCGATCACACAAGACGCCACTGAGGACGGAAATCTGTCATTTCCGGTCACGTGGAGCCCATGATACAATGGCGTGCCGGAGTTTTGGTGATTTCCGGTCCACTCTGAATTGTTGATCTCCAGTCTTTCTTACACGACTCCGGTGCCCCCCAGCAGTCTTGTATAGCAATCTCCGCCGCAATGAAGAGAGCACAGCCAGTGAGAAGACGCCGCATTCGGCACTCTTGCGAGCGGTGTCGGTGAGACCATTGCCCAGCTGAGTCCACAATCTGGAGACTAACATACGATTGCGACTTACAACCGCTACAGCCAAAAAAAGACCAAATGTCCTGCCGAAAAGCCAATTTGTTCCTATTGTCGCAGACTTAACCAGACATGTGTTTATCTTCCACGTAGAAACCCGGACGCAACAGGTAAAGAAACCGGTACTTCGAAAGAGTAGGTCGATTCTCAAGGCTCCCTTGCACCACACTATCACGCCCCCAGCAGCACCACCATTGCTATTCCCAAACTAACCAACGTATCTACTTCTTTTATATCAGCCTCCCGCCAATTCAAACAGATTCTTCTGCTGTACTTGCCTCTTCCACCTCCCCCAATGATACCAATGCTTCACAGGCGGAGGCCACCACATGGTAAGGTTCGATGCAGCCCGCAATTATTCTCTCTAATCATTCCCGACTAGGCTACCCACAGACCCAGAACCTCCTTTAGAGGTCTTAAATCACCTGGTTGATGTGTATCACGAGAAGATTTACTTTCAACCATTACCTCTTTTCAACCTAAGTCATCTTGGAGAACAGCTCCAATCATTTCCATATTATTTACGATGGGGTTTTTTAGCCCTCACCCTTCATTACTCCAGCCATTATTTCTACTGGGGCCGCGAGTCCGAGGCTATCGAGTTTTACACTACGTGCTCTCGAAACCTTGCCATGGAGCTATCCACCGAAGGAGCTACGAAGGTTGAAGTGCTGCAGTTGCTTTGTTTATTGGCTCTCTGTGAAGTGATCGGTAGGAAAATTCAGCATTTCCAATCTTCTTTATCTGACTTATTTTTCCGTAGAAGGCCAAAATTCCCGAGCCTGGATGACCATCGGGACTGTATCGAGACTCGAGTCATTGCGCATTGCCACCACGAGACAACTTCCAAGTCGCCCACGCATTACTGATGCCATCTCAAGATGTCATTGGAGCATAATAACTCTTGAAAAGGCCTTTACTCCCAACTTTGCCAATCTTAGGCCACAAATACAGTATGCAAGCTTTCCTCAAAGTCCAACCCCGCCAGCTCCATTAGACAAAACCATTGCTGGGAAGAGCCACGTTCCGGGACTTTCCGACGCCCATGAAGTCGATCCCCAGGACCAAGGTATTAACTCATGTTCTCTTAATGCCATTAATATATGGGGAAGCGTTGTGTCCTATCTGAGAGATATCCGCTCTGGAATGTCCGACTGTCCATGGCTATCTTCCTCAAGATATGCACAGCTATCTGTCGAGTTTCATGAAAACGAAATCACGCTATCCCGCCTACATCTCCTCCGCCATGTTTCGTTCCCCGACAGATCACCATCAGATTTATCCCGCGACAGAGAATACTGGGTACCGTGGCTCCTCACACAAATTATCTCTCACGCGTCAAAAGCCGCTTTAGAGAACCCATTCCTTCACCTCGTGGTGCATCGAGCTGTAAAGGGAGTTTCCCAACCACGCTCTTTCTTGCAACAAACTGTAGACCAGGCCCTATATAATGCGCAGTGGGTTGCCCGCCTGTTGCAAATGTGCGAGGATTTGGAATTTTCCATTTGTGACCCCTTGATCGGATCTGCAGTCGCTGCAACTGCTAC
The DNA here is from genome assembly GCA_020809705.1 of Calonectria ilicicola. Taxonomy (NCBI): domain Eukaryota; kingdom Fungi; phylum Ascomycota; class Sordariomycetes; order Hypocreales; family Nectriaceae; genus Calonectria; species Calonectria ilicicola. The sequence continues at coordinate 7,650,624 of CP085826.1, forward strand.
AATATCTTGGCTCTTTCAATTTGCCAAGGACAATGAGGTCTCGAGGAAAGCGAAAGAGAGCTTGGAGAAGTTTGAAAAGATTCTTGCCCAGTTATCGACCCATTGGCCCCATCTTTCTCACAAGGTATGAAACAAGAGATTCCCGTCAGCAATTACAATTGCTAAAATTCTCCTTCAGCTCAAGGTCCTTCGAGTGTTACAGTCGGCGGCCGGCCAAGGTCCACCTGAGACAGATGTTGAAGATGCCACAATACGATTTCAACCCGAACTTATATGGGATCTCCTTGATCCAAGCATTTCACAGATAACATCAACAAACCCAGAATCTCACTTGCCATCTAAAAGTAATACTTCGCCAAGTGCAACCCTGGAAGTTACGACTACATTTATCCACCCTGTGACGGACCCAGGGTGTCAGCCGAACTATCCAAGTGCTTTTGACACTCAGGACCCCACATTCCAGGGCTTCTTTGAAGGATTTGAGGCTCCATTTTTAGATGATTTCCTCTCGGAAAGCTTTGTATCCGGAATATTTTAGCATTAAAAATAAATAAAAATTGACTGGCCCTTGGCTCATAATAACTCGGTCGCGTCTGCTTACTTTCACTTTTTGCAATAATTCCCACACAAGGGTTTGGATACCACCATTGCCAATATTTATATTATACCGACCAATACTCACGTCCTTCACTCAGCCGAGATAGTTTATTATACAATCGGATCCTCTTCAATAAGATCATTCAAGTTACCCATTATTCGTGCACGTGAGCGGAAACAACAATTCTCCATACATGTCTGAGCCCATTTCTTTTGTCAGTTCGTACATTTATTTTAGCGTTATCATGTGGCAACTTCCTGTCTTTGTCCAGGACATGGGGTGGCTATCAGTAGCCCATCTTAGTTTCACACGTGAGCGGAATTTGGTCATTCTCCGGCATTTCCTCAGCGCCGCGAGCTCGCTTTTATGAGTAACCATGTTGATAATGGCGAATATTTGCAGCTTTATTAGAGTTTATCAACATCTGCAATGGGTGTGCCGGAAAACGAATCCTCCGATTTCCTGACAGGGATCAAGATGTGGCCAAGACTAGAGATAGGACTTGTACACTCAGATCCCCAGATACCAAGGCCTAGACTCGAACTGAACCCAGTATGAATGTCAATTTCCGTCCCCATTGTCAAGATAGCCGATGGACTTCCCCGCAAATGGTCACAACTTCCCCGCAACATCCACCTCAGATCCGACTAATCATTGTCTCCTATCAACGAGCTGGGCTTATAAATGGGCACGCATATCCGTAAACATTAGGACCCTGAACATTCGACTCATAATCTTAGTCTTGAGGCCTTCTACTTCAAATAAACTTCAAGCCAAACCCGACATACTTTTGTCATCTATCCCTTTTCAATCTCCAACATGGACGAAGATAAGAAACCGGATCTGGCCCTCACTCATTCCAAGGGACAGGGTTCAATCATTGATAGCCAGGCCATTGCTTCTCAAAATATTGCTCGAGTCAATCGAGCAATTGAGGAGATTGGTTTTGGAAAATACCAGTGGAAACTCTTTTGTACTTGTGGATTTGGATTCTTGCTAGACCAGGTCGGTCTATTCTCCTCCATCATATTTCAGTGTCCCATTACTAAATATCTTTTAGATGCTTCCAGTGGCTGTAAGTCTAGTTTTGCCACAAGTTCAAAAGCAATGGGACATCAAATATCCCGCCATGATCATCGCCTCACTCTACGCTGGATCTCTTGTTGGCGCCATCCTTTGTGGCTTTGCCGTCGATATTGTTGGTCGCCGCTTGGTCTGGAGATTGTCTCTAATGGCCGTGACGATTTTTACTCTTGTCTGTGCAGGATCTCCAAATTTCGCTGCATTGGCCGTCTTCATTGGCCTCCAAGCGGTAGGCGCTGGTGGAAATTGTATGTAGTGTCAGATTCAGTCAATATTCGCACATTAACCATCAGCAGTCGCAATCGATCTTACAGTCTTTATCGAATCGCTTCCAAAGTCCAAGGATTACCTCTTGACCGCGTTACCACTTTGGTGGGGCTTGGGAAGTTCATTTGGTGGATTGCTAGGTATGCCAAAATCCGACTGAAGGAATTCTGACTAACACCACTATTACAGCATGGCCATTGATTGCCAACTATTCTTGTCCACAAGGAAGCACATATACTACATGCAAAAGCTCCGACAACATGGGATGGCGTTACCAGTACCTACTTGTTGGCGGTCTCGCTTTCGTCATGGCCACCACTCGTATCTTTTTCATGAAGATGGAGGAATCCCCGAAATGGCTAGTTTCCCGGGGCAAATTCGATGAGGCCGTATTAGCACTTAAAGAGATGGCCCGGGTCAATGGGGCCACTTTTTCCATCTCCGAGGATGATTTCCAGCCCGTCACTAGTCTCGATGATAGCGACGAGCAGACTAACCTCAAAGGTATTATCGTTGGCATCCGCGGATTATTCGCGACCAAGAAGCTTGGCATCTCTACGGGAGGTGTTATGCTTCTCTGGGCTCTCATTGGCGTCGCGTAGGTATCAAAATCATCATCCCATAGTTTCTTTGCTCACTAATCACCCTCACTAGATATCCAGTCTACACTCTTTATTTACCAATTTATCTTGAGAACAATGGTGCCAACCTCGGTGATGGAAGCACCTTCCAAACATACCGCGACTATTCTATTTCTTCGACTGTAGGCATTTTTGGTCCAGTTCTCTCGACATTTCTCGTAAATATACCGATACTTGGTCGAAGACGCTCCATGGCTGTGACCGCGCTATGTGCTGCCGCATTTTGTGGGGGGTTCACAACTGTGAGAACGGAATCTAGCAACATTGCATTCTCAAGCATGATTAGTTTTTGGCAAAACGCATTCTATGCAATTCTCTACGCGTAAGCAACCTTGGACAAAATCTCAACGCGGGACTAATATGTTGCGTAATTAGTTATACACCTGAGGTTATGCCGACCGCCTATCGTGGAACAGGATCAGGACTCGCTCTCGCTAGTGGCAGAATCGCATCTCTTTCTTCGCCATTCATCGCCACATATGGAGATCTATCAACGTCGGTCCCAATTTGGGTCTTGGTTGCACTCTACGGTGTTATCGCCCTGGTTGCAACTGTGCTACCATTCGAACCAAAACACTTTAGCGAAGAAGAGAGGTATTGACCAATTTTGAAGGGAGGAGTGCGCATCAGCCTTGCCGCACGATCGAATGGGGAGGTTTCATCCGGTTCATGGTATGGGTTGCTATTTATAGTTTTTCCATTGTCGTCAAACTAAGCTGCATTGTCACTGTGACGAGAATGCCCATGATCGCCACGTTGAAGAGGTTCATCAGGAGATGGGGATGCAGGGGTAAAACTCGAGCTGTCTTGTTTAATAGGCAGCCAATCGCAATTGAACCGACCGATCAATACATGTTTGTGCGAATGTTTCAGAGTCGTAAGGATCGGTCACACATGACCCCAAACTAACCCAAGTAGCAGGGGTAGATGGTTCGGTTTCTTTCCGTCTTGGCTCATCCATTGTGCCGGATCTCAAACATGGGTTAAAAAAGAAAAGCTGCTGCGGGTTGGTTTAGAGACGGAAGTACGGCAACGCTTCTTGTTCTTTGCGACACGCGCCGTTTTCAGCCACCTCGCGTAGAAAAAAAGCCACGGACACCACATGAAAGCATTGATGACCAGAGAGAGTCCAGGTCAATAGAGGATCAAATGATGGCATTGAAGCGGTGTCTTGTCAGCATCACATCAGCCCCATCATAGGCAGAGCATATCGAGAACTTCCACATGTCATTGATGATACTTTTTGGCTAATTTAGCCCAACTCGGGACATGCCGAGAGAGACGATGACCACCCATGGCCATCAATCTATTACCGGCGACTCATGGGGGTCTGTGGGCCTCAATGGCAAGCAGCCGGTTGGCTGATTGAGTGATTCAAGGCCTAGGATCCCAAATTTGGCTCCAAGATGCCTGGTTCAGCTGCGACCCCAATTGAGATGTGATAAAAAAAACGTGTAGCAGTTGCATTCGACAAAAAATAATCAGTACTCACTAGATCGCTTCCTCCACGGAAAGGTCCGCATCGCCAAGTCAGTCGGTGGGTCTAATCTACAGTACGAGCGTTTGGACCTAAGAGCAAAAAGCAAAGCTCATCTAAAACGGCAAACCCTGATCCGGATCCACCAATCAAGAAGCCCCATGTGGGCTCTGTGGCTCAGAGATTCGCGTTTCAAATCTGCCCAGTCGTCGTCAACAGTGGCCCATCCAAGCTCAGAGCGGACGAAGTCAATGTGGTTCTTCTGCTTGGGGAACTGCTTGGCAGTCATACGTTCATACTGACTCAAATAACGATAGACGACAGACGATAGATATATCTAGAACGCATAAAGAACAAACCCACTGCTTCATTCCTGTCAAGTAAGGATTACGTTGCCAGCGCCTGGACTTGCATGGTGAGTTTTGACACTTTGCCGCTAACGTGTCTCGCCGCGCGCCGCTTGCAAACGGCGAATGCCAAGCAAGGCTCAAGCTTCAACACCGGAAATTAATGGTTTGCAAGCTAGGAGGGAAACGGAAAGAGCAACATCTACTCCAGAGCCGCGTAGAGCTCATAGCTCTCCTGTCCAAAGATAGGCAGACGAAGAGATCAATAGCCTCGCCACGATGAGAATGAAGGCCCCATCTCAATCCCTGCCCTGGCCCCGTCACGACATCTCAGCCCTGCTGGAGGAGGCGTCATCACTCCTCCAAGGTGGGCCCAGACCAGGCCCTCGGGGCCCCCATTGGACTTGACTCGATCCCACGGAAACGCTGTGATATGATAGCGTGTGGCCGAACCTTCAACATGCCGTATTCCGAGAGTGACTGGCACAGAGCAATAATAAATGATGACTGCGCCCCTCGTTGCGCGCCGCGCGTTGACTCTCCCTCCCATTCTGAATGACAGTGATGCCTCAGTGTCTGGCATCCTGATCTTGTCATGGTTTCTTTCCCCACGGCCCTACGGCCATCAGTCCATATCGTAGGAGCAGTAGCCTGTGTATTTCTCTTCCTTCTTTTTGGGTTCCAGTATTACGATCTTCAGAGCCATCCACTGGCAATCAAGCACGAGACACCAAACCGAGTCGGCAACCACAACAACCCGACATTGCAAAGCTTGCAGCCCATTGCGCTGGGCGCCCGATACTTTCTCGATTATCCTCTTAAGCCTCCTTACAAGGAGGTTTTCGGTGAGCTCGGCCAACGAGCACGAATCCTTCGATCATGGATTGAAGAGCTAGAGGCGCAGGGCGCCCACGAGGATCGAGAGGCAGTCGCCAATCTCGTTGAACGAGTCACGCGATCACTTTTCCCATATCTTCAACCTCTGTCGAGCCAGAGCACCTCGGTCTACTCCCCTCCACTCGCAAATATCCGATCCCGAATCGGTCTTCCAACAAACTCGACCCCTTCATCATCCCCGAAAGCGGGCATTGTGATTCCCACCGGCGACAAGACCTTGCGGTTCGCCTGCCATTTGATCGCATCGTTAACTCGTGTCCACAAGACCAAGTTGCCCATCCAAGTCGCCTATGCAGGAGACAGTGACTTGTCTGAGAAGGGCCGAAAGGCCATCCAAAATGCCGGCGATGGCCGAGAAATTGAACTAATCGATGTTCTCTCCGTCTTCGATGACAAAACCTTGCAATTGGCCGATGGCGGATGGGCCATCAAGGCATTCGCCGCTCTCGCGAGCACATTCGACGAAGTCATCCTACTCGACGCCGACACCGTATTTTTCCAAGACCCCGAAGAACTTCTCAAGCAAAAGCGCTACCGCGAAACGGGAGCGCTTCTCTTCCACGACCGACTCCTCTGGAAAAACGGCTTCGCCGATCGTCAAGACTGGTGGCACGAACAGCTCAAGCACCCAAGCGACGAGACTTCAAAGTCGCTCGTTTGGACGGAACGCTACTCCGAGGAGGGCGATTCCGGTCTCGTCGTCCTCAACAAGTCGCGGCTCGAAATCCTCATTGGCTTGCTGCACATAGGATGGCAGAACTCTCATGACGTTCGAGAATGGACATACAAGGTCACATACGGCGACAAGGAGACGTGGTGGATCGGCCTCGAGGCCACAGAGTCAAGTTACGCCTTCTCCTCGCACTACGGCGGCATGGTCGGGTGGCTCGACGAAGAGTCTAAAAAGAATAAGGAGGAGGAAGAGAAGAAAGATCAGGATAAGGGCGAAAACAAAGACGAGAACAAGGACAAGAACAAGGAAGAGGTCAAGGAAGTCAGAGTCTGCAGCTTCGTCATTGCCCATGTTGACCAGTCGGATAAGCTACTGTGGTACAACGGCGGTCTTCTCAAGAACAAAATGGTCAATATGACGGCCTTTGAGGTGCCGACACACTGGATGATTGACCAAACCTGGGAGAAGGGCGGGTCAAAGGCGTCCATGAGCTGCATGGCCGGCACCAAAGCCCTAGAGCTGTCAAAGCACGAGAAAGAAATACTCGGGGGCGCAATTGATGTCGCGAAGGAGGTTGACTCACGACTGGAATTGATCTAATGCACGTTGCTCTGTCTGGCACCGAACGACGCCCCCTGTTCTGGATAGATGAGTCCATGGACCTGTATATTTGTGTATATCTGTCAATGTATATATCACGGCGTGACGAGAATAAAAAAGAAGGTTTACTTTGTTTCATCTACTCTTGACCCTTGCTCTCCACAAAACGGTATTGAAGTGCCAGCCCAACAAAGACAAATCTGAGAGTGCGGACCAGGCCCAAGACTTTGGCTTGGTGCCCCTGCAGCTGTCACGCTCACGAGCCTATGGCGGGGTAGTGAATTCACGCCGACCGCGTAAAAGTGGCGTCTGCCGTATTCTGCTCGGCTATACGGCCTTTGCAGGAAAAGCATATTACGTACGACGCCACGCAATGTATGCGCGGTTCGCAGCCGTACTACATGCAGCGCCTGCAGTCAGAGCCGTATGCTGGTTTATCTTGCAAAAAATACAACCATAAGCTGCAAGGGTCCATTCCAAATCAGCCCATTAACAAACTGCATGTCTATCTCGGGCGGCTAGATCTAGAGTCCAGGTTTTTCCCTGATCCTGGTTGGGGGCGACACTACAGGGTAGTGAGGCGGCAAAAAGCGACGTTGATGGGTTGCGCAGTTATCTTCCGCTGAATAAGAAATGTTAATATTAATAAAAAAAATTCTTTCTTATGGGTGAAAATATTTGAGAGGGTTTGCATAGATTGCACACTAAAAGTTGTAAAATGCATCAAGTGTTGCGTAGTAGAGTCGAGGTCTTGGAGGTTGTTGTCATACGATCAACTTATTTCTTTAACAATGCGTGTTGATCGAGGTATTGATCCGCTTTAGAAAATCGGCCTAAAGCCTCCTTGCATGCTTAAAATTGCATAGAAACAATTCCAGAACAATAGGTGGCAGTGCAATGCAATGCGACAACTGCAGTTCCTAACCAGGTCGATATGCATGTTGGTTCGTGTTGGTTCACAACCAAAAACGGACTCGGAGGCAATGTTCCAAACGGCAGCATAAACCGCAACACGAAGTGTCCAAATGATGCATAGCAATCCTAGCGCCGGTCTTAGTTCTACTGTGGGACATCATGAAAAAAATTATATTCCCGAGTGGACTGATTCGGAGGCCTTTTTTACGAGACGTCTGGCGCGGTTCACTTTCTAGATCGAGCTGGGTCTTTTGATCCGTCCCTACACCGAAGATCCACACTACAACTTGGAGACTCTAAAGTACAAGACGGTCAAGTAGACAAAGCGCCCATGTCCTGGGTCTGATTCCACCCGGCGCAAACCCGAGTGATGCGCAGCCCATGACTGGAGGGCAGAACCCTGGATGTGGGATGTGTCAAGCCAATCTCCCGCTCAGATAAGCAGATCAACGTGTGCCAGAGTTGCAGCTGCTCCACTGTGTCTAGATTTATGATGTCGATGTCTACAGTTGGTGGGCAACGAGGATGGGGTGTTTTGGGGCCACTTAGTCAAATGTCTTTACTGTAAAAATGCCCCAAGCTTTAGCGCTGGCAGGGCAGACACTGGCGTGACGTATGGCTAAGGTGGAAAGAGATGATTCAAACAAAGCTTACCGTCGGGCAACTATCTTTTTGCCAGGGCGAGATGGGGCAAACGTTGGATGTACCAGGTAGGGAACGTGCTGGTTGACGCCGACGGAAATACGGTGCGAGCATCATTGCCTTTTTTTGGCGGCGGGCGGGTACGGCGAGGCATCCGATCCCGAAGCTCTGGCTAAAACGGCGGTCGCTGGACCGGAAAAGATTAGCGAGTGCTGAGTTGAACGGACGGGAGGCTGCTGCAGGGGAGAGGGAGAGATCAGTGTCCTGACACGGTGGGATTAAAGACTCTTGGCATCTGTCCCGTCGCAAGGGGTAGCCGTTAGTGTGTACCGTAGTGGGTGCTGTAGTGTGGACTACAGTGTGTAGGCGAAGCTGTCAATTCCGCTCCCCCACCCAATTGGCAATTTCCCCGTCGCCTTCTTTTTTCCTTGGCCTGTTTGGGCGTGCCGAAATAGCTTCTCGGTTTCGCTTGCCGAGTGCCAGAAGCGGTTCTGGTTTCAATCGAGTTGCGTGTTTTGCTTGCATGCATGCCTCGACCAGAAAATCAGGCCAGGCCGCCTCCATCCAGACACATCATCCAGTGTGCAGAACACGCGCCGAATGCGACGATTCCCGTCTCCACCAGGGACCAGAGGATTGCCGCCTCACTCAGTGCGCAAGCCACCATGGGGAACGCGCAATGGGCGGTCGGTCGGTCGGTCAGTGGTATGGATGGAGGAGGGGAGGGAAAGCAACCCAGTAAAGCCAAAAAGCGGGCTGCAGTTCAAAAATAGAAGCATTGAAAAAAAAAGGAGGACCATTCATTCAGTTACGAGCAAACATGCATAAAATGGCAGATGCAGATAGAGACCAGAACGTGGTGTGAGCCGTCCAGAGTCGAGACGGTGGCGCCCACTACGCTCCCTAACGCAATAACTCATGGTCTAGTCGTGACGGCGGGAGTGATGTCACGGCCCCGAGCGCTGGCTGGGGCGGTAGACAAGAAACATGGGACCAAATAGTGTGATCTTCATGAAACCGTGAGAGCTTCCCTTTTGACCATGGCGTTGCCTGGGGTGCTGTATGAGAGTCACGGCGGCCATGTGAGTGGCCAGAGTTCCGGCCAGCAGCGGGAATGTTCATCACAATGTAGGGATGCATCGTCGAGGAGAGCGACCCACACAGCCATTACACTTTGTTTTCGGTTGAGCAGTGAAAGGCCAAGACCATCAAACATGGGCAAAACGCGGGGGGTGTCTTGTTAGATGCCAGCTTGTGGCTGCTTATGTGTGAAGTGTTGAGCGTAGTAGGTAGGTAGTAGTGCTGCTGCTGCTCGGCTAGTGCACACACAGCAGCGCACAACAACGCACACATGCGCCAAGGTGGACATGGTGGACAGAGAGAGAAGGAAGATAAGTCAATGGATGCATCCATTAATCAACAACAACAGCAGAGCAACACGCACAACGCCCAATGATGCCCTATCTACCTACCTATCTACCCCAACGCAACCACGCAAGACACCACAAAGCAGCACCACAATTCACGTCGTGTCCCCTTTGCCCAAAGGTACACCTCTGAATGCACAATTGCATCATCGTGACAAGGGCCCTCGTATCATTGCCGGGGCGTCCAAACCCACCCACACTCCGGCACCTGGTAACTAAATACATACTCCGTACTGCCCAGAGTAAGGACATGACTGCTTTAGCTTGAGTGGGTGCGAGCCCTGTTCCGGCGGCATTGGGCCCTGAACCATGTTGCTGGCCCGAGGTTCCAGCTAAGCCTCCAGGGCACTGACGCTTGGGGAGCTGATGTGCATCCAGGGGTTTTGGCTTGAACAGCTTAACTAGTCAATAAACGGTCGCGACCAAGAACGCCATTTCTCGACTGCTCGGCTCTGTTTTCTTGCTTTTCTTTCTCTCTCTTCATCTGTCAATGATCAAAAGCCCTCCCCGGCTTCAAATGATCACTCTCACCCGTCGCCATCACCGGCTCACGTTGCATCCATGCTGTCGGCGCGGCGTCTGAACCGGCACTCGCTGCTCCGCCTGGGCGGGGTGCTGTTCTTCTTCACCCTGGTCGTGCGCTACCTCTGGCCGTCAGTACCACTCGAGTCGGTCGCCTTGGCCCATCGCATGAACGCAAATGTCAGCTCCACGACGTCGACATACGTGAAGAGCAGCTTCGACTGGAGCAAGGTCAAGTTTGCGCACCCCCCGACGAGTCCGCCCTCGCCCGCGCTGCCCAACACGCGGGCCTGGTCGTTCCCGCGCATCCAGCACCCCTTCGCCCGCGAGACGACAAGCGAGGCCAGGGCCCGCGACGCCCGCCGGCGGGAGGTTCGCGAGGTTTTTGTCAAGGACTGGGCCAACTATCGCAAGTATGCATGGGGGCAGGATGCACTCAATCCCATCGCCGCCACCGGCAAGGAGCAGTTTTGCGGCTGGGCCGCTACCTTGGTTGACTCGCTCGATACGCTGTGGATCATGGGTATGAGGCACGAATTCGACGAAGCCGTGGCCGCCGTGGCCGAGCTCGACTTTGGAAAGACAAGCAACAACAGAGTAAACATGTTTGAGACCAATATTCGTTATTTGGGCGGTCTACTGTCCGCATACGACCTTAGCGGGAGGGAGGTGTTGAAGGCTAAAGCTGTGGAGCTAGGCGACTTGCTGTATGCGGGCTTCAACACACCGAACCGGATGCCCGTGGATTTTATCGATTTTCAGCTGGCAAAGACTGGCAGCGGCCTGACGGTCGAGGAATGGGTCGTCCTCGCATCTCCCGGGTCTCTCTCGATGGAAATGACACACCTCTCCCAGATCACTGGGGATAACAAGTACTACGATGCGATTACCAAGGTCATGGAGCTCTTTGCAGAGAAGCAGAGCCACACACGAGTACCAGGTTTATGGCCCACTTGGGTATCAATGCGAGATCAAAATCTCGATAGCAGGGAGGATTTTACCATGGGCGGAGGTGCTGACTCGGCGTTTGAGTATTTGCCCAAGATGCACGCGCTTCTTGGCGGCCAGGTTCCCATGTACCAGAACATGACCAAGAACTTCATGAGCGCAGCCGATGAGAACTTATTTTTCCGCCCTATGCTGCCTGACGAGAAAGACGTTTTATTCTCCGGAAACCTCAAGGTCGACAAGGACAACAAGGCCTCGTTCGACCCAGAGAGTGAGCATTTGACGTGCTTCATTGGCGGCACCATGGCCCTTGGTGGTCGACTCCTGGGATCCGTCGAAGATGTCAAGACGGGAACCAAGCTAGCCAAGGGATGCGCTTATGCCTACCACGCATTCCCGACAGGAATGATGCCCGAGCGATTCAACGCGATACCTTGCAACCCCGCCCGCGCAACCGACTGCAGATGGTCTCAGCAGACGTGGATTTTAGAAGCCCACAACCGACCCGAGTTCAAACTCGGACTCCCCAAGGGCTTCACGACCGCCAAGGACCCTCGCTACATCCTGCGACCGGAGGCTATCGAGAGCCTCTTCGTCACCTACCGCCTCACAGGCGAGAAAGAGCTTCAAGACTCGGCTTGGAAAATGTTCAAGGCCATTGCCAAGGGAACCGAGGTGGAACACGGCCACGCGGCTGTCAAGGACGTTACTTCAACCGAAGAAACATTAGAAAAGGAAGACTACATGGAGGTAAGACGAACCCGCATTCTTTTTTATCCACTGTATCGCAAACTAACCCGCCCGCAGAGCTTTTGGCTCGCTGAGACACTGAAATACTTTTACCTCATCTTTTCCCCGCCAGACGTCATCAGTCTGGACGAATTCGTCTTGAACACAGAAGCCCACCCATTCAGAATGCCCAAATAAAAGGCTACATTATGGAATAAATTACAATCATGTATGAGAATAGAAAATAGCCAGGATGGCTCATAGATATTTCTTTACTATTAATGAAACAGAGCACACTCCAGCTCCAAGGTGGAGCTTCATCGTGTATTGCATGAACCAAGATCGGCTAGTCGATTTCCCGCCTCGTCAACTGCCGAGTGAGCCATCAACGCCCCAACCAAGCCCAATGGAATCAGCGGATAAAACCTCTGCCACGGCATTAGCACGTAAAATTTAGGCGGTTCGTTGTGCCGGAAAAGTGGTATCCATGCTCCGCGCTTGTTCACCCCCAGACTTCACGCCCCGCGATCTGGTACAAGAGATGCGAGATCTCTTTTGGCTTTTTAGCTTTGAGGTCCTGGTAGTTTCATCTGATCTAAGCGTTTTGGAAATAGACCACTAGACCAATATTCATCATGGCGGACAACAAGCTCACTCAGCCCTTGCGAACCTATCTTTTTGGCACTCCGATTCAAAAATCTCTGTCCCCGTTACTTCTTTCCACCATTTTCAAGGCCCTCGATGTCCCCTGGACCTACGATAAGATTGATTCCAAAGAGAAGAATGATTTCCTGCCAAAACTCAAGGCAGATGACTGCGTGGGCGCGGCAGTCACCATGCCCCACAAGATCACATTTATGGACGAGTGCGACGAGGTGACTGATGAGGCCCAAGCAATTGGCGCCATCAACACCGTCATTGTCCGAAAGGATGCGGACACCGGAGCCAGAAAATATATCGGGACCAACACTGACTGCGTTGGAGTCCGCGAAGCCTTATTGAACAACTTTCCCGACATCTTGCATCAGGCCAAAGGCAAGCCTGGCCTGGTGATTGGCGGCGGAGGTGCAGCTCGCAGCGCCATCTATGCCCTCTACAAATGGATGGGATGCTCAGAGGTATACATTGTCAACCGTATTGAGCAAGAAGTTACCGACATTATCGCGTCCTTCACTGCCGTTGACAAGACGGCCAAATTGAGGTACATCTCCACGGTTGAGCAAGCTAGAAGCCTCGAGGCCCCGGTGGTCGTTGTAGGTACGGTGCCGGATTACCCTCCCAGTTCTGAAGGAGAGATTCTGGCTCGAAATATTAGCATTGAGTTCCTCAAGAAGGAATCGAAGGGATACGTGCTGGAAATGTGTTACAACCCTAAAATCGTGACTGAGTTCTACACACTGTCAGAAGAGCAAGGATGGCAAGTTATTCCCGGAACAGAAGCAATGATTTATCAGGGAATTGCACAAGCAGTGCTTTGGACGGAGCGACCCTTGCAAGAAATGCCGTTCCATACTGCGAAAGAAGCAATTGCTGCAGCTCTTTCCGAGCGACAAAAGAACGGATTGCCATAGACTAGACTTGGAGGTTATAAATGCGAGAAATTGGATAAATTGACCATGAGATATATATTTTGTTCACAGATTTTTTAAAAGGTGCTGCAATCTACTGACGCGATCAATAATTCATCATAGTAGCTGGGACTAGGGTCGAGATAATTCAGAAGAGGAGCTCAACTATTAGCGTCGAGTCTGAGAGAGAGCGAGTCCACAGAATAAGTAGAATAGTGAGCATGGATTGTGTTGTCTTATCCTCAAACAATACATCAAGTCTGAATTATGAGTATATAGTGTGCCCATTCACGACAGCGTTTTCCCCTTCATGGCCAAATAACACAGAGACCTTCACTACATCTCTATTCCTCACTGGTTCGGCACTTGATGATCTGTTCTGACGAGAAAGATCCTCAAAACTAGTCTCAAATGTGACTGGGACTTTCTTCATCAGGCTCCCTGAGAACCCAGCTCCTTGTAAGACTTGCAAAGTATTTGCATCTGCTGCAGCCAGTAGTGAAATCAGTCCAAAATCCTGGCTCACAGGGCTTTTCCTGTAAAAGATAAGCCGAACGGCAATGAATACTATCATAACAGCTGGCTGAAATGCGAGAACAAAGTAAATGGCCCAGCCTCTTTTCAATGTAGTCCGAATCAACTTGATCGTGGTAATCACAGTGTAGCCTTTCGACCTGGGATCTGTTTCTTGGTTCCACACCTCGACACCGTTAAGGGATGTGATGCGTGCCCAAACCACTGAAGCAACCAAGGTAGCGTCGTTTAGAATGTTCTTCCTGTATCTCGAATTATCTGTCCATTTGGAATATCCATACTCCCGAAATCTGTAATCATATTCTGTAATGGCTGATCCGAATAGTTGACCTATTCCCAGCCAATTGGGATATAGGTAGTCAAAATTAGGTTTGGCGTTGCTGCGAATTGTGGCATTTGCCAGGGAAATTGAATCGGCGGTTATAGTCCACGTAGCATCGACCGGAAACCGAGAGAGGCTATACTGATGGACTTGGCTACCATAAGACTCATTATTCCATAGTGTTGTCCACCAGGACATCCAAACAGTTGAATACGTATACCCATCGGGTGTCATTATCCCAAGCCAGAACGATTCGTTATACACCCAGTTCTGAAACGCAACACTGTTCGTCCCGGAGCCGCTGATATCACTATAGAATGTACCATTGAGCCACTGCTTGCTTTCCATGAAAGTTGTGTTTAAGGAGCAAACTGTTGCGTTGACGGTTGCAGTTATTTCCCTTATATCACCAGTTTCAAGATTGGCTTGAATATCTCTAACATCGTAGGCAAGCGGTCCGTCCAGCATTGCAGTTGTTGAGTCATTTACGACAAACATGTTAAACCCATACGTTCGGTTAAAACCTGGATCAGAGAACCAAGGTAAGGTGGCATTAACAAATAAAGATAGCCCGAAACCTATGTTTTGCGTATTAGGAGGACCCGTATATCCAAAGTTGAGGATCGTCTCAGTTGTTTCTGAACTGCTCTGTCCACCAGAAAAGACTTTATATGCTGCGCTTAGACCTAAGGGGACCAATAGTAGAGCTATTAAATTGGTCGATATTTCCAAGTAATGCGTTCTGCGAGGGGGTTGCAAAATACTATGGCATCTAGATTCTGCAAGGTTGTTGGCCTTTGTGTGCATGCGCGATTCCCACATTCAAGGCATATAAGGAGATACTGGAGCGATTTCCGGGTGCAATATCCCATTATGGAAACACAGAACCCAAGGACTACTAACTGATAAGTCTGCGCTATCCGAACAGCTACACGCTCTGCTGCAACGGATATGATAGCAATGATGAATGCAGTGAGGCAGATGAGGACACCTGCAAGTTCGGTCAAGGACAGCAACTTTCTGCTCATCGGCTTTCCTAATGCAATCACAGGAGGAGAGCACATGATTTCTTGGGATTTGGATGCCGTGGGAGATTGTAGTGCCATGCTGGGGGCTCCTGTCGACGTCGCAAACTCCTCGAGTAAAATCTTCCCGGATGGTTGCTCAGAGAGATCCTCATGGATATTCTCTTGATCCTGACTACTTCTGGAAAGTCGCGGCGACATTCCTGGATCTCTTGCACGACTTCCAGGCCTTTCCGTATCAACCTGATAATAATGTCTCTTAGAACGTCGGAGAAGATTACCTCTCATCATATCTGCGACGACGGTAAAGAAATATTGTATGAGTGTGGTTAAATGCCTTATCTAAATCACGGGGGACCAGTAAGTCGGAGCTCCCATGCTAGTTGGAAGCGTGCTACATGAAACACAGAGGTAGCATAATCCTAAAGAAATCAGGCAAACCAGTCTTGTATGTCAGGAATCCTCAAATATGTATTTGGGATGGGGATAAAAACCCCGCATACGTCTATAATTAATTTGTAAATACCTGAAATCAATGCTAGATAACAGGTGGCACTAGGATTATCACATGAGTTGTGCCACCGATGCTCCTGGGAATCCTTCATGTGTTATCGTGGCACTCATAGAAAAGTGCACAACGCCATGTCCGATGCCCCGGTCCTGGAGGATTGTAACTATCGACCCCCAACGTAAGGAAACAAGTTTTTTAGGCGAGCTAATCTGGCTTCTAGAGCGAGATTGGGAAGGGAAGGGATGAGAATTAGTTGAGTAAAATTTATTGAGTGCGGGCTATTGTATCTTCTTCATTGTTGCTTGCCTTTTCGGCAACGTCATAGTCGGGCTTCCTCCGGCAGGCCCACATTCACACCATTTGGATTAATCCCACAGATGCATTCGACTCATTTAGGGACAATCTTTAGTTTTCGTATATAGAATATTCGTTTTTTTTTTTTTTTGCATGCATATGTACCAAGTGCCGTATTTTATATATATACATATATTTTCAGAGCGATAGTCGCCCCTTTGCGTTTTTCTTCATTTTTTCCCTTGCCTTTCTTCCTCGTGTCTCGTGGACTGAATCGCTCGACAGGCCTCATTGCTTAACCAAGGCATGGACCATCTAAGAGCTCATTATGCATCTTCTATCCGCTGTAGCTCACCCTCCAAACTTTCTGCCTTTTTTTCTTTTCTGTTGTCTTTTCTGTTGGTTTTTCTTTTTTGCCAAGTATTCACGATAAGATGTGCATGTGTACTGTCATGAAACGGGTGGTAGGTTGTGAGTTGAACGTCATGAGGAATAGGCCTGATTGGGGGGCCTGGTAGTAGGGGTCAAAACAATCTCAAGATTTAGATATATGACACTTGGCATTCATTATTCAATCCAGTGGCAACGCGTAGCTTTGTACATACTGTCCTGCTACAATTACATCCGTCAGGTCGTGTTCTGGGTTTTCGTTGCACATAACATATTCTAGAAAAATTCCTCAAAAGGAATAGATAACAATTATCTCCCCAGAATCAACAAAAACGTGCATACGAAGGTGAGTGTTGGGATGCTCTGCAACTCAATGCGCGCACTTGTTCCGAGTGAACAAAACGGATTTCTGGGGTAAAGTGATGCAGGTAACCAATCATCAAGGAGCGGCAAAGATCTTTACCGCTCTGTCTCCGCACTGGGGGAGTAGCGAATGCGGGGGATGGGCTTAGAAGAGGCGAACTAAGTTTGGAGCCAGATGCTGACATTAAAAGTCGGACAGATTTGATATTATTATTGTCGCTCGAATGAGGAACATGAACCTTGCAGAAGTGACTCTAGGCGCAATATTGTGGATTATTGGGGGTTTTCTGCCCATAAGAAAATTAGGGATGCAGTAAATATTTTCTCTCAAATTTCATGCGGTAATATTCGACGAAGAAATAGTACATCTTGTGGACCTTGGAAATGCCTGACACTAGCACACATGCACCCATATTTTTGGACCTCTCTGGAGCCCAACACCGGCGACAGTAGGCATTTCACCAATTGACCACCATTCTTCCCGTGACTTTTCCATGCTGCCATGAGAACCTTGGAACCGTTCATTCTCCTTTGAATCCACCTTCCCGGAGCGAGAAAATACATGGGTTGACATGAAGCATGGGGAGCGGCAGCACCCCTGAAGGCAATTCAGCCAGGCCTCACCACCAGCCACCACAGCAAGACTTGCGACCAACGCAGGCTAAGCGACCGAGGACGGAAGTGGATGAAACCACAGAGACTGCGAGCGCGAAGGCTCGAATACGCGTTACGCGAGCTTGCGATGAGTGTCGCAGGCGAAAAGACCGCTGTGATGGTCAGCGACCGTCATGCCAGCCATGTCTGGCCGCCAAGCGAACATGCGCCTACAATCCGTCCAAGAAGCGAGGATTGCGCACAGGCTATGTGAGGTCACTAGAGATTCTTTTTGGATTTTTAATCGGAACTGTGGATGGCATGGAGCCATGGGCATGTTCTGTCTTGGAGGGTGACGCTCCAAGCCCCAAGCTGCACCTACGGCCACCCACAGACAAGGTGGATGATGCCGCTGAATTTGCCATGAGCACTTGGAGAAAGAGCGATGTCCTCAAAAAGCTGGAAAGTGTACTGTCATCAACAGAATCACAGGATGACGAGGACGAATCTTCCGAGGGTTTGAAGAGGAGATTGGCTCAGGCCCTGGAGAAGATAGACAGTCTCCAAGAATCTCCAGATGGGACGGGAGCTCAAGGGCCGAATCGCCTCCCCATTAGCCCAATGGATACAGATTCAACATCTCCAATGGTACTACACCCGCCTCCTTCCAGTTCTGGTGTGCCGCAGCATCAAAGCGCTCATGCGACAAATGCCATGGCCCCGGCGGCTGCGTTTTATGAGGGATTGGATCTACCCCCGCAGGAGATTCAGGAAACGGGTCAGCAGAAACTCCCACCAAATTGGTCATATCTGCTCGATATTTACTTCTCCAATACCCACTGCTGGTTCCCTATCTCTAGGAAACAAGATTTGCTGCGGACAGCCTACACTCTCGCCAACACCGAGACACAAAATGTGACAAGCCCCTACGGTGGGGGGGACGAAGCATTTCTTTGGGCCGCATTGGCATATTCTTCAAACCAGAGCGACAATATTGAGTCCATTCGCGGGCAGACGCCTCAAATCCAAGGGTTAACAAAAAAGTTACATGACAACGCGAAACGTCTGGCCACCTTGGAGGCGGGCGGGTATGAGATGGGGCATGTTCGAGCTTTGCTGATACTTACTCTTTTTGAGATTTCCCGTGGTTCTTGGAGCACCGCATGGGTCACTATCGGAAAGGCTGTGTATGTGTCAAGTTCCCTCAACCTCATAAACCCCATCGTGCAGACCGCAGTCAGACTTGAGGAAGGCATCAAAAGGTCACTGCTAGGGTGCATTGCTCTGGAGACTTTGCTGGCAGCCAAAGTTCATTCAAGGCCGTATTTTAGACGCTCGGATATTCAGCGGATTGGTCCTCTTGAAACAGACGGGATAGAAGAATGGGAGCCGTGGCAGCCGCGCTTGAACGGAGGACAACACATGCCAAGCAGCGGAATCCCAGGCCAACAAAGCCCAGGACAGGTTTTAAGCTTATTTTCGCAATTCATTGACACCATGGGTCTTGTTAATGACCTGTTGGTTGGACAAAATGTGGGAACTAATGACGCGTCGTTGCGTCAAACTGAACAAATCTTGAGGCGTTGGAAGCAAACTGTTTCTTCTCGCGATGGCGATCCCTCGAACAGCGAGGTTCCCCCGCAAGTATTGAATCTTCGCCTGGCTTTTGACTACGTTGTCCAGGTTATATCATCTCAAGAATTCCCTATCCGCGACCCGCAGATTAATCATTCTGCCACCGACAGATGGGATTACACACGCCAATTGAGCAATGCTTTGAAAGCACGAGTCCAGAGTGTCGAAGCTCTCTGGATACCGCCTGCTACACCAATATATCTATCTTTGTTCAACGAATCACTAGAAGCATGTCGAAATCCACTTGGGAACAGTCTCCTCGAAGATTACCGGAGGTTGTGTCAAGATTCGCTGTCTGAAATGGAACAGACATGGTGGAACATTAAGAATGGATCCGCGTTTAACTTTTCGAATTTTCAAGACCAGAACTTTTCCGGTGAATACGAGCAGCAGCCACCTCAAACCCCTCGCAGCTTGGTTCAAAGAATGGGGATGCGGATTGCGTCTCTCACTCCACTGGGTTCAGATCATCCATTCACTGGCCAAAACATTGCATCGCAAACGGGAATGGCCTCTTCTGTATCCAACACAGCAATTAAAGACTCAAGAAATGTAGGCAGCGTGCGACTTGATGATCAGCAGGTTGTTGGGAATGCGACATTTCCGGGGCAAAACGAGACTGCAGCTGGTTCTAGGTCAAGCAAAGAAGTGGGATTGGATCAATTTCCTGACGATTTAATGGGGACAATGGGAGATGATGAGCTATTTGATAGCCTGGCTACTTTGGATCCAACTGATTGGTAAGATATAGATTATCAATGGAAAATTGCGGTTCCTAACCATATTCTTTTTAGGGTTGCAAACCCCTCAGATTTCATGAGGCATCTCGGAGTCCCTCACGACGCGTCCACGGATATCCAATCTTTATTCAATGCAGATCCAACATGATGTGTGGAATTGCTAGACCGGGTGGAAATGTCAGGGGGAAATATTCAGCCATTGGCGCCAACATATCAGGGTGAGCCTGTAGTTTCGCCAAGAAGATTGATAATATTCGCCCACAAAGATATGAATCAGAATATCATGAATTCATGACTGTATAAAAGTCCTACCACAATCGAACCGAGCCCCGCTTGTTAGTGATTGGTTGATGGTGGCTGACCATGCATACTGCTGCCTTAGGTGATAAATTTCACTGGCTGATGATCTCGCCAAGACCAACATGTATAAGCACTAGACGAGTACTGTTGGACGAGCCGTACACTCTATACGTGCCCAACATTAGGCATTAACAGCCAGATACCAAGTCCCTGCCTCGTGTGAACGCTTTTCTCGACTTGTTTGGATGATGACAATCACCTGATGTCAGAAAATTTGGTTCCCAATATCACTGTGGTTAATGTTGTTAAACTGATTTATCTTTGAGATTACATGCTTTAGAGCCAAATGACGTACGTTCCCTTATTTTCGGATCATTTCCGTCCGACCATCGATGATGCCGATCAAGTACGTGGTATACTAGAGAGCAAGGGTAAATTGCCTTCGGAGATTGCAGTCCGAATTCTCTCACTCGGTTATGGCCCATGCCTTACGAAGTATAGAGAGTATGGGCGGGAGTATCGCGCAAAGTACTCTGAATCAGGCCGCGACTACAGTGTTGCGGGCCTCCAACTTATGACAGACCCCATTCCCACTGGTTTCAAGACTGTCATCCCAAAAAGCATAACTTTTCGAATCAGGGCGGCCGACCAAGGATGGGCTACTTTCGGCGGAGATGGTACTTTTCATAATAGTCATACATGGTTCGAGGCCAGCATTCTACGTCCCCTTCACACAAGTAGTGAGAATTCAGCGCTTGAAAACTTGGAATCGAAAGAATGGTGGGACGTCAGGTCTGCAAGGGCCGACCTAAATGATAAAGGATGGGATTTTGTGGAGAAGGAGGAAGGCGTTTTAGCATGGAAGGTATCCAACAACATCACAGCAAGAAGCGAGTATCAAGACTATACTGTCGAATGGAGGAGAGGAATAGAGACGCATATTGAAGATGAACGAGCGGTAGGAAAGGGAGAAGGTTTCCTAGAGCTCCTCGAACGGGGATTTATAGTTGTGGTATGGGCAAGGGCAGAGGTATGTGCTCCAGTTGTGTCGTATCGCTCTCGAAGCTGTTGGCTAACCAGAATTTCAGCAGGCAGCTTGGAAAAATAAAGTGGGAGAAATGGCCGTCGAGATTAGGTTTGAGGTTCCGTAGTTGTTCGACCCCAAAACCACATCTTAGATTTGCTCTACAATCAATATGAAAGAAAACACCGAGTTACCTGATATACTTGTTATCTAAAACGATTAGACACTAAAATTGAAAGACTCTGCAGCCGTGTGAACAATGCCAACTAGAGCGTTTTTGGCGGGAATGACGTTAGTGTCCACCGGAATTGAATTCTGCCGGTCGGGTATACCCGCCGGGTTGACTAAGCCGTTGCTACGCTGGGGCGGCTTAAGCCCCCGCCTCTCCTCTGGAGAGGCGGTAACATAACCCGTATCTTCGTAGTTGGCATATCCAAGTTTTTAAACCTCAACGCACCACAACACCACCATTTCACGTCCAAATTGACTCAAATTAAAGAAACACATTTATTGTGATCTTATTTCACTATGACCAAATTTTCAGAGAAATCAAGGGCTGCTGCAGCAAATGCAGCGCGCGCATATTTGGCGGGCGAGACGGTCACACGTACAACTCGCGGGAACCCCGCACCACCTCGACAGAAGACCATGCTTGAGATAGCTTACTTACACCGCACAACACTGCCATTAGTGAAGAAATATGTAGCTTTTTTGAAAGCTGGAAAGCCTCTGCCTTCAACTGCTAATAAAGGAGGCAAGCCAATGGCCTTGACATCTAATGAGGAACGTGCATTGATTACATATATCCGGTCTGTTGAAAAGAGTGCATTTGCGGTCACAGAGGTATGCATTTTGAACTATGCCAACTTCATTAGGAAGCACCGCATCGCGGGCATCACAACAGGGCTTTCCAAATCGTGGGTAAAAGGCTTTCGAACCCGGCATCCAGAGCTTCACTTTAAGAAGCCTAAAGTCAAAGAGATCCTAAGGGCTGCTATTGAGTATGATGTCCCTAGCTTGGAGGCGTGGTTCAAGGAATATGAAGCTTTTATCACAGAGTTAGGGATAAAGAAGGCCAATCTCTGGAACTTCGATGAAACACCACTCCAAATTGGCTGGGTTAATGATGCCTTGAAGCTATTTTCAACCCGGATGAAGAAAAACACTAGGCCAATTGCTTTTCAACCAGGCAATAAAGAGTCACTCACATCTATTGATGCTGTCAATGCTGCTGGTGGAGCTATTCCTTCCTTCCTTATCCTCTCTGCGAAGGTCATCCTAGAGGAATATGTGATGGCTAATATTGATGAACGTATTATCATAACTCAAACTGATACTGGCTTCAATAATACACATCGGGCTCATCAGTGGTTGGAACACTTTAACCGTCATTCCTTTGCTGTTGGTGAGGAGTTTGGTGGTGCCTCAATTGAGGAGTGGTTTGGTTACAAACCTGACATAAGAAGAGAAAGTTGGAATCATCAGGTAGCTAATATCGCGGCCCAGAAGCCAAGAAAAGCAAAGCCAGTCTACAGAATGCTTCTTATGGATGGTTTCTCTGCTCATGAGGACCCTGACTTTATTTGGTATTGTCATGCCTTCGATATCGTGCCCTTTCGCCTTCCCTCTCACAGCAGTCATTTCCTTCAGCCCCTTGATGTTGGTGTTTATCAACACCTTAAGTCGGAACAACGTTCCGCCCTCACCGAGTTCACACAGGGCGGCGGCATACAGATGACTCGATATAACTTCCTCAATCAATGGGACCGCCTATTCAAGGCTGCGTTTATGAGCTGCCACATATATGTTGGGTTTGAGAAGGCAGGGCTATGGCCACTTAACCCAGAAGTCATATTGGGTCCTCGTCGTCAAGCAGTGAAGCATCTCGAAGAGCCTCTTTTCCCTGAGCGGCTGGATAAGATGAATGTAACACCAAGGAAGACGAAGAGAGCGTATACAGAGCTTCACAAGCAAGGAGAGATTGATATATTAAGAACACCAGTTAAGAAGGTTATTCAGGATATGGATGCATGCCTTGATCTAGCTATTATTACACAGTCATCCCAAAAGAGGATGCTCGAGGCACAACACCAACGGATGCAATTGGAAGCTCGCCGCACACACACACGCCGCCAGGTCAAGGTTGATGATGGAGCATATACTGTGGAAGAGCTACGTTCGAAGGTATCTAATAGAGCTCATGATGACTTACAGAAGCTATTGCAGAAGCAAAATAGAGAGCAAAATAAGCTCTTCCAGCAACTACGAAAGGATGAAAAGGATGCCGCATCAATTGACGGCCCGAGCCTCCCTCGGCCTCGCGGTCGGGCCGGCGCCAAGTTGAAAATGCTGCGTGTGGCAGCGGAAGAGGCTAGTCAACAGGAAACTCGTGATAAAGCAATGGTTCAAGAGGATATTGATGCTATCCAAAGTCTTCAGAATGAGTGGAATGAAGCTGATGATGAAAGGCGAGGCCATCTATCATCAGTTCGGCCGGAATCGTGGCTTCAATGCATCCCTGAGGTGACAAGATGGAGAGCATCCCGGGCCGCAGTCATGTCAACCTCGCTCAACGAGGCTCAAAGTGACCCCGGTGATTATATCTCGATATCCTCAACTTCATCAATTAAATTGCCTCCTTTGGGCAAGGATAAAGATTCGGATCAGAGCGAAATTGAGGTCATTACAACCAGAAAGACTAGGGGCAAGCCAGAGACTATTCGCCGCCTAAGAAATATTCTCTTTCCTGAAGGAATGGATGAAGAAGGGAACAGTCAATTACAGGATATTGATTTTGGAGGTTTTGGCCATAATAGGGTCCCAAATAACTACTCAGACGATGAGGGCGGCGGTGTTAGTGATGCAGGCGATCCAGTTGTGCGCTTTGGCGATAAGACAATCGCTGTGCCAAAGTCGAGGTGCCGTCAATAGCTGCCACCTTTCCCACCTTCTTGTGCCACGAAACCACCATAAAAATAGATGCAATAAATACTATGACTACATTAGAAGTAGGGCAATTGATTGGTGTAATTATCTCTTTTATTGCATTACTATTGATGGAGTTGTGGTGTGTTGAGGTTGGAAAAGCTGGATACGCCAACTACGAAGATATGGGTTATGTTCCCACCTCTCCAGAGGAGAGGTGGGAGCCTAAGCCCACAGCGGAGCCGGCTTAGTCAACTCAGCGGGTAACCACCAATGTTGAGATGAAGTCAAAAAGAGTTGCCAAACCAGAGTGCAAGTAAGACAAAAAAAACATCGTTATCATTCGAATTAATTTTTTTTTGGCCATCGTTTAAGTATTTGCCTGTCATGTCGTACCGTCCAGCTATTATGTCTGCTTCTCTTGGCCGTGCCTGGCTGCACGACTTTGACGAAAAAGCGCGACAGGCAGCCAAGCAGGGATTTGAAGGCATTGAGATCTTTTACGAAGATGTAGAATATTTGGCCAAAAAGCTTCACGACACAAAAAAGCCCAATGCCGATCAGCTTTTGGCCGCCACGGCTCACATGAAGAAGCTACTTGATGAGCTAAATGTGACGGTTATTGGCCTTCAGCCATTTCTATTTTACGAAGGCCTACTCGATCGTGAACAACACGCCCGTTTAATTGAAAAGATCAAGCTATGGTTCAAGTTTGCCAAGACACTTGGAACAGATATTATTCAGATCCCCGCCAATTTTTTACCTGCCGATCAGCTCACCGGCGACATGGACGTCATTGTTGGCGATTTGACCGAGCTCGCTGATCTCGGACTTCAACAAGACCCTCCAATTCGCTTCGCCTACGAAAGCCTTTGCTGGAGCACGCATGTTGACACCTGGGAAAAGAGCTGGGAAGTCGCCCAAAAAGTAAATCGTCCCAACTTTGGACTCTGTCTGGACACATTCAACATTGCGGGACGAGTCTGGGGTGACCCTGCCGCTCCTACTGGCAAGACACCCAATGCCGATCAAGATTTGAAGGACTCTATGGATAGACTACTTCGAGATATGGATCTCAAGAAGGTTTTTTATATCCAAATAGTCGATGCAGAGAGAATGGATGCGCCTCTGGTGAAAGGCCATCCATTCCACAATGTCGGATGCCCGCCACGAATGAACTGGTCCCGAAATGCAAGGACCTTCATCTATGAGACTGACAGGGGGGCATATCTCCCCGTCGAGGATGTTGCAAGGGTACTCATTGATGGGCTGGGTTATAAAGGTTGGGTCTCGATGGAGCTCTTCTCTCGAACAATGTCAGAGGAGGGAGAAAAAGTACCAACTGAGCATGCCAAGAGAGGTATCGAAGCTTGGGCCAAGTTTGTCGATAGGTTGGAATTGAAAAAATAACATCCATATCATGAATCGCGAAGATTTATTACATTCTGTCTGAATACTTCCTGGTACGACGACTCTGATCTGAAAATAAGTGGTGGTAGGAAAAAATTAGAAAGGATGAAGCAAGAACATAAAAAGTCGTCCGGATCTCTCATTCTGCCTTGATGGCAGTAATATATTGATGCAGCATCGCTTGGCAGTGCATATACTCTGTGAAAGTGCTTTGGTGATGCTAAAATTGCAGTGAAGGCTTCTTTTTGGTACTAAAATTGCAGTGAAACCCCTGCTTAGGCCATTAAGCTGGCCAATCTCAGCTTGTTCCTTTGAAAGTACTTCGGTGATGCCAAAATTGTAGTGAAGTCTTTGCGCTGCCAGGGCATATATCTCAAGGCATACACCAAGGCCTACTGCTTTGCCCCAAGATGAAAACAAAGCAAAATAAAAATAAAAATAAGGTATGGTAGGTAAACTCAAAAGATATCATTTTGCCTTTATGGTATCGATAAGCCGATGCGGCATCTCCAGCTATCGTATAATGGCGTAGACTTTCTATTTATCTATGCCCCAGTGACGTTGAAATGGTAGTGAAGGTAAATTCAACGATACCCGCCAGACCTTTGGTTGGGTCTACCCCCCTAACCCCAATCCATCCACCTGTCACAATTTTTAGTCGAGGGGGGTTTGGTTATAGAGCAGATGGTAGAGTGCGAATCATTCTTTCATTCGTTTTATTTATTCTTTAAAAAAAAATAGGACTGGGGGCTTTTTGCGTTAAAAATTGATACCGGGGCTTTTTTCTGCCATTTCCAGCAATAGCTTCCATGCTCCATCTCTATCCATCTCCTTCGCCTTCTCCTCACCCGCCCAGAGCCTGTACTGGGTTTCTATCTGGTGACCAATGACATGAGTTCCCTCTACTGCTGGCCAGTTCAGATTCTCGGCAAGCTTAATCATCCTCGTTCGGCGAGGCTTGAAGCACATGTCTAGCAAGACTCCCTTTTCGGGTCGGGATAAGAACTCTTCTAGCGAGTCACGGACCGCTAGCTCCTCTGAAGTGCGAGGCTCCAAGTCGGGGACAGTTCCCACGACGTAAAAGGGAGTTTCGAGGTCCTTGGCCTGCCCTGCTTTGACATGGATAATTTTTGGTACCGGGGATAGGCGCTGTGAGTCCCTAATCAGATCGGCGACTTCGCTGTCCTCCCGATTCAGGACGTAGATGACTGAAGACTTAAAGTGGATGTTTAGCGCGTACACAGCGGCACGGCTAGCGCCTCCAGCGCCCACAATCAGTGCTGGCTTGTTCAGCACAGGCTCTGAGTGCCCCTCCACCTCGAGAAGACACCCACGGATGCCAAGCCAGTCCGTGTTGGTACCCCGGAGCTTGCTGGGGTCATTGGGGTCTCGATAGACGTTGTTGCAAGCGCCGATGCTGGAAGAAAGGTCATCGAGCGCATCGAGACGGCTCATGACGGTATTCTTGTACGGCATTGTAACAACTAAGCCGACGGTAGAATCTTTGCGAGCCAGCTCAAGCAATTCATCGATAGTAGCACATTCCGTGGCGTAAAAGGTCCATGGCAAGCCAAGAGACTGTGCGATAAAGTTGTGCATCGGCGGCGCAATTGAGTGTCCAACGCCGATGCCGACAAGGTGTAACGTCTTGTTTTCCGACATGATGTGGGGTAATAATAATAATGCTGGGGAAGTTTTGATGCAGCGCAACTGATTTGCGATATTCAGTGAGGTTATTTATGATGCTGCCCGAATTCCAGTCATTTATCAATAGTCACTTGGATCCATCACGTTGAACTGCAAATATGCGGCTATTGCTGTTGGTGTCCCTCTCCGGGGTTTTTCTTTGCCGCCTTCCATGGCCCAAGTAAACGGGCTACAGAAGATCGGGCGCTGAGTGGCATGGAGAATAGCGCTTGTGCGTGGCTGCTGTAGCGGGTTGGAGCCAAAAACGGGGCGTTTACAGGATGTGGGGTTGAGTTGGGGTAATTTCACAGCAAGACATCACGAAAGAGCCATTGTTTGGTAAACGGACGGCAAAGTTCATTGTGAATGAGTTTTCAATTAATCGAATTATGTGGATTTATCCATTGAAAATTAGAGATCTGATCTAGCATCCTCTCCTGCCCAAGCCCGGCGGATTAGTTCCCGAATTGCTGTGCGCTCAACATCGCGGGGGTTCCAGTAGGGCTTAGATACAGCAATATCAGCCGCCTTGTCAATGTCGCTTTCCTTCATTCCAAAAGCCTTCAATCCTCGCTCAACCTTAAGCTTTCCTAGTAGCTTGTTAAGGCCCTCAATTGCATCTCCATTGCTCTCTGGAAGAGCATCTGCCAGAAGCTTCATGGCCTTGGGGACCTTGGGCGCATTGTATGCCAGGGCGTGGGGCAGGACAATGGTATGGGTTTCGGCGTGGGGTAGATTAAAGCTGCCTCCCAGAGTGTGGCATAGCTTGTGGTGCAACGACATGCCGACATTTCCCAGGCATACGCCACATAGCCAAGCACCGTAGAGAGCGGAGGATCGCGCAGACTCCAGCTTTGGGTTCTCAATGAGCTGGGGGAGAGCGGCCGCAAGAGACTTGACACCCTCCTGGGCAAACATGTCGATGATTGGGTTGCCGTTTTGCGCGTAAAGAGCCTCGACAGCGTGGGCAATAGCATTGACACCGCTGGTCGCGCTGAGAGCGGGTGGAAGTGTTAATGTCAGATCAACATCGTAGACGACAGTCCCGGGGAGAATCTTGGGGCTTGATCGTGTCTCCTTCAGTCCACCAGAAGTTTCACCCAGAATTGGAGTGACTTCACTGCCAGCGTAGGTGGTGGGAATAGCAACATGGTGAAGACCGGTGCGAACAGAAATTGCCTTGCCCAAACCAATAGTGCTGCCTCCTCCAATTGAGAGGACGGAGTCGGCGCCGGACGACTTTGCAAACTCGACTGCGCGTTCTGTCACCTCGACCGGAGTGTGCATGGTGGCTTCGCTGAATAGGCCCGCGACTTGGCCATTGAGTAGAGATTTGACATGTTCGGCCTGTTGTGTTTGCTGTGGTGTAGATAGCAGCAGCGGGCGCTGTAAGTCGTGCTTCTTGAGGATCTCGGGCAGCTTAGCGATGGTTCCGCTACCAAAAACGACCCTCGAAGGGTTGGCGTTGTACTCGAATGCATCCATTGCGACAGATAGTGATGGGATATGTGACGATTGACGATTAGCGGTGACTGCAGACACAAAATGGCCAGCCCAATTGATTCGGCTGATCCTGGCTGGCCCGGTTTGTCATTTTTAATAATATCATGGCCATGCTTACATGAAGCCCACGCACGGCTAAGACGCGCGACCGGCTTAGCCAGCGGCACATGCGGGAAAGTCTTTTCGTGAGCTAGTTCCGGCGGAATGCGAATCACAACCGTGGCAGTTGGCCGTGTCCACTTAACTGACTTCATCTCATTCGCGACTGCGAGTGAATGCCGCGGGGCCGAGTGCGGGGTTGTCCAAGACATTGGGCGGAGTTGGTCTTAGCCGCCAATCGTGCGACCTCCGAGACCCAAGTCCAGATGCCGTATTGCCCGGCCGAACGTGGTTTTGTGTTGTGGCATGACCGGAACCACGTGCATTACGAATCATAACGTAAACTATCTAAATCTGATTGAATACATGAGCCCGGTGTTTGCACATATTATTTGCTGTTAGGCCAGACCAAACCAGACCAGACGCTCCCCCATCTCTTTGCCATTGTAACGCCTTACCCCACGACAGCCAAAGGACCAGAAAAAAAAATGAGCCAATCACGCCCCCTCAAAGATCTCACAATCGAGAACATTACCGAAAATGTTCATGCGATCAACTCTGGTTGCGAGGACCCGCGTATGCGTTTCCTCCTCGAGCGCCTGGTTACCCACGTGCATGACTTTGCTCGGGAGACACGCCTAACCACAGCCGAGTGGGAAAAGGCCATCCAATTCCTCACACAGGTCGGCCAGATTTGCACCGATGTCCGCCAGGAATTTATTCTCTTGTCCGATGTTCTAGGTCTGTCTCTGCTGGTTGATTCCATCGATCACCCCAAGCCCGCAGCCTCGACAGATGGAACCGTGCTAGGCCCGTTCCACACACACGAGGCAGAGCACGCCGAGCACGGCACCCAAATCTCTCAGGACCCCGATGGCGAGCCAATGCTGGTCGTCTGCACGGTCAAGGACACTGATGGAAAGCCAATTAAAGATGTCAAGATCGATGTTTGGGAGACCGACTCAAAGGGCTTTTACGATGTGCAGTATGCCGACCGCACAGGACCAGATGGCCGAGCTGTGGTCAAGAGCGACGAGGAGGGCAACTTTTTCTTCAACGCCATTGTCCCCGTTCCTTACCCGATCCCCAACGATGGACCGGTTGGAAAGCTATTGGACGCCTTGAAGCGACACCCCTACCGCCCCAGCCACTTCCACTTCATGTTTGACAAGCCAGGTTACGATAAGCTCATTACGTAGGTTACCCCATTTACTCTTCACGATGCAACGCTAACAATGCGGGCAGTGCACTATATCTCCGTGGAGACCCCTATGAGAGGTCGGATGCCGTCTTTGGCGTCAAGGAGTCACTAGTAGTCGATCTTGGAAGTGTTTCAGATATTAAAGGCCTCGCAGAAAAGCACGGCGTGTCACCTTCAACAAAACTCATGAAGTACGACTTCGTGTTGGTGTCAGAAGATGAGGTGAACAAGCTCCGTGATGAGAAGGCGAGGGAAGCAATTGCCAAGCAGGGTCTCAAGGGCCTAGATGTGGTAAATGGGGTGGTTATTCCCAAGGCCTCTTCATAGTAACGTGTGGTTTCGCAAATAATAATAAAAAATGAAGCTTTGCTGTTAAAAGTAGGGGCATGACTCGTTGTGTGGTTGGTCAGTGATGACAATACATGGCGACAGCAGAATCCTAGCTAGGAATCCTGACCAGGCATCCTTGCAAAACGGCAGCTATTGACGTCGCAAAGTTAAATCGTATCTCATATCGGAGCTAGTCAGTCTCAGATCCATCACACAAAAGGCTCTGAGAAGTGATTGTGTTTGGAGAGAACCAATGTGGGGAGTGAAGATGTGGGGGCTAAACTCGGATAGTGGGGTAGTTGCCAGCACCAATTTTGCCCCCACCGCCACTCTCTCCGGGCGCAATACACTGGTTAGAAAGTCTCTGGAGGGTGAATATTCCCCATTTGGTGTTTCTAGATCCGGCCGGCCGGCGTAGGTGTTTTGGCTGTGGTTTGGCCGCTGACTAACTTTTGCTTCTTTGCCATTCACGTGCTTGGCTGCTCTCGACTTACCCTACACCAAAAAGCACTAAGCTTACCCTGTACTCTTTTTTCAACTCTGCCCAAGTCTGCGGAATGCTGTCCGGCTAAACAAAGAAGCGTTTGCGGATCATCTCTGTTCCCCCCAACTCCGCACTTCACCAGCCCAGCCATGGTCGGGCAAGTGCCGAACCAGACAATCAGTTTTCGCCATGCAATCTTGCGGCTGCAGAAAACTCTTGCGTGTCGAAAGCTGATATTGCACCGTCTCGGATGGGTCAGGGCCCGTGGCGTCGGCTCGCCCGTAGGCATTGAAGGCCTGGAACCTGGATTCATCCTGAAGACTCTCCCTCACAGCTCGCTCGCCAGGGGACGGGACGTGTAAATGGAAACACCACCCAAGGACAGGGTCGCAAATGCCTCTGGCACCTCCGAAGACCAACCTGCACCAGATGTTCAACAAGATGCGCAGCCAGATGCATCGAGCACGCCCCTTGTGCGGACAAGTCGTCTGCAGTCACCCGCTCAGGACTACCACCCAAGCAACAGCAGTCTAGCCGCCAGAAAATACCATGTAGGCGCTTCAATCGTCTTAATCGGCATCCGAGGTACTGGCATGTCGACGTTGGCCGTCATGGCCTCGGGTGCCCTGGGATTCAAGATGGTGGACGCCGACCATCATTTCTATCAAACCACCAACCTTTCGCGGGCCGCCTACAAATCTACCCACGGTGTTGCGCAGTATCGCAAAGAGGAGCTGAGGCTCATGCGATGCATGCTCGATGAGAACCAAACCCGCTCCGTCATTGTCTGCGGCCCCGGAGTCGTCGAGGAAACTGGCCAGACTTGGCTTACTGAGTACGCCCAGAGCCATGCCATCATATATGTCATGAGGGACATTGAGGGTATTGAGAAGCACCTGAGAGTATGGAATGCCGACACAATATCCCGCCTTGCTCGCTTGAGCGGGCCAACACACCGGGCCATCTCCAGCTTTGAGTTTTACAACCTTTCGGATCCATCCCCGAGGCAGGCCGGTCATAGCCTGCAGTCAGGTCGACAATCGCCGCGATCACTGGTTTTGAAGCATCTTGAAGTCGACTTCCTGCACCTGGTCTTTGCAATTATGCAGTGTACTCAACCCCAAGAGGCCCGTAATAGCATGTCGTTGGTCCCACTCGAATCAAGGCCCTTTACCTATGCGCTCTCTTTGCCCATTTCGCTTTCGGCTGGGACACTTTATGAGTTGGGAAGGCAGGATATAGTTGCTGATGTAATGGAATTGATTGTGCCATTTGCAGAGGCAACGAAGGATGGCCAGACATTTGACCACAGTACTGCAAACGACATAACCCGACAGCATTATCTTGCAAGGCGCAATCTAGCACTACCAACTATTTTCCATGTTCAAACTGATCATGTCGACCTTGGGGATTCAACTGGCGCATCAGAAAATGTCGCTGTCGAGCAGACCTATTTTGAGGTGCTTCATCATGGCCTCCGCCTGGCACCCGAGTACATCACGGTTGATCTGCGCTGCTCTGATGACAGCATTAAAAAATTGATGGCCATGAAAGGGCCTACGAAAGTGATTGGTCATTTTTTTGACGCGAGTCCAACTTGGAATAGTTGGGACCGCCCGCAGCGGAAGGAAAAGATTTTGAGGGCTCAAGACTTGGGATGCGACGTGGTTCGACTGTGCCAAGAAGCAATTACTGTCGAAGACAATTTCCTCGTTCAAAAATTCACCCAAGACGTCAAAAATTCCGGCCAGTGCCGCATTCCATTGATCGCATACAATACTGGACGTTTAGGAAGAACATCGCTATTCTCGAACATTGTGTTTAGCCCCGTCACGCACGAGCTCTTACACTCCGATGCCCCAGAAAATTCGGCTTCTTCCCTCATTACAATTCAAGAAGCGCAGAATGCCCTATATTCTTGCTTCATCCTGGACCCAGTGTACTTCGGTATCTATGGAAGCAATGTCGCGCAGAGTTTGTCCCCGGCGATGCACAACGCTGCCTTTAAATTTTATGGGATGCCGCATCAGTACCGAGTCTTTCAGCACCAGACTCTGAACGACATCAAAGACCTCGTCGATGACCCGAAATTTAATGGTGCCAGTATCACCGCCCCATTTAAGCGTGAAATCATAGCTCTTTTGGATGAAGTCAGCCCCGAGGCCCGAGCCATTGGAGCAGTCAACACCTTATTGCCGCTTCAGTCTGCCAATAAAGACTCCTTGCTCATACGGAACCGCGCGGGTCGTGCCGTCGCGCTTTACGGCGAAAATACGGATTGGATCGGTATCCATGTTTGCATCCGCCGAAATCTTTCACCAATCAACGCGGTGAGGCGTCGAACGAGCGCCCTCATCCTCGGCGCAGGAGGAATGGCCAGAGCTGCGATCTATGCCTTGATTCGCCTTGGCGTGCGAATAATATTTATTCAGAATCGCACGGTGCAGCATGCAGAAGAGCTTGCAAGGCAATTCCAGAACCTGACGCCTGCAAGAGTACCAGAGTCTGAAAGCGCTCGGGGTCCATTGGAGCCCTCTGATGCGGCAGGCTTGATGATACGGGTGATTGGCTCAAAGAACGATCCTTGGCCAGCAGAAGCAGCGCATCCCACAATCATCGTTTCGTGCATTCCCACTCGAGAAATTGATGGCCAGTGCTCGGTAGACACAAGTTTGCCCAACTCATGGCTGTCTAGCCCAACAGGAGGAGTTGTGGTTGAGGTATGTTGCATCGGCCTAATTTTTTGACCGGACTAACAATAGAGTTATAGCTGAGTTACACCCCACTTGAGACGCCCTTGATTAAGCAAATTTACGAAAAGAGTGAGGATGGATGGATCGTTGTTGATGGCCTGCAAGTGTTGCCTGAGCAAGGTATTGTGCAGTTTGAACTTTTTACCGGGAGAAAGCCCCCGCTGGAGCTCATGAGGAGGGAGCTTCTTTTTGCGTATCACCAGCGACAAGAAAAGCGTAGCATAAATGGGAAGGATGAATCATGATGCTATTCTGTGGCTTTGGCGTATTAGATGAATAGCTACTGCCAATGTGGCTGGTTCAATACAATGCTTATACTACTTTACCTGCACTTTTCTTGCACTCTGCGAGATTCATTTTTGGGCCCATCCTGTCTCATAGCTTTATGCATAATTTATGAATTAATGAATCGCGCGGCGGAATACAAACTGTCGTCATATTCACGCACAAGAGTTGCACCAGACCCCAACAGCGTACATTCCGTTTCGCTGTAGATGGTAATTGTGGCATGTCACTTTTAATCCACTGATGAACAGATTAAAAAACTAAGAACACCACTAAGCTTGTTTTGCTATAGACACCTACGTGGCGTGGCGGAATCACTAGCCGGCAAAGGTCTTTTCCCTCGGCAACGGAGATCGGATGGACCGTCTGGGCATTGCTGGCCCAGTCACTTTCTTTCCATTTGAAGACACTAAATCTCCATATTCACTCGTCACAATTCACTTGGCACTTGGATGAACATTTATTCTTGATTTCGATTTAATTGGTCCTAAAAATGAGTGCAACCAAGGCCACTGCAGGTGGCAATGGAGACATCATCCACAACGGGTATGCGAATCGAACGCAAACACGTATACTCACGCTCACCTTTCCCGATTTATCCAAAACCGGCGATGCCTTGAAGCATTTGGCACCGGGAGTCCACTGTTGGGAGTTGCGAGCTGATTTGCTGAACCCTTTGGGAGCGTTCGAAGGACCAAACAAGCCATCGCCAAAATATGTGGAAGACCAGATCCGCTTCCTAAAATCGCATTCAAACTTGCCCGTATTGTTTAGTTTGAAGCAGCAATCACATGGGGGTAGTTTTCCCAATGGCGAGTTTGGGGCAGTACTTGAATTGCTCTCGCTAGCCATTGACCTGGACTGTGAATATTTGGAGGTCAACAACAGCTGGCCCCGAGGATCGGTCCTAAATCTTGTCAAAAAGGCCGGAAAAACGAAGATTTTGGGGACACATGACGACGGTTCAAATAACTCTAATTGGACACAAGCAACGGTCGACAAGCTATTGGGGGAGATTGACCAATACGCAGGTAGGTCTATCCCACTTTTGCTTCTACGACCTATCAACTGACATGTCCGCGCAGACATAATTAACATCAATCTTCCCGTAAAAAGCATTGAAGATTGCTATGAATTGTCCCAATACACTCAAACGTATCAGAAGAAAAGCCAGAAGCCCATCGTCGTAATTGGTACGGGACCAAATGGTCGGCTGTCGCGATTCACAGCTCCCGTCACACGGGTTACTCACCCAAGCTTGCCATTCCCAGCTAGCGCAGACCAGCCTACTGCGGCAGAGGTAAACCAGGCTCTCCATTTACTTGGACAATTGCCCAAGAAGAACTTTTATATTTTTGGCCACAACATCTCTCATTCGCTGTCGCCCACGTTGCACAATGCGGGTTTCAAGGATATCGGGCTGCCTCATTTCTACCGCATTCATCAGAGCGAGAGCGTGGATGCCTCAGTTGAAGAGCTCATCAACCGCGACGATTTTGGCGGTGCATCAGTGACCTTCCCCCATAAGCTTCAAGTCGGCAGGCTCTTGGATTATGTCACTCCAGTGGGCAGCAAAGTGGGCGCCATCAACACTATTGTTGTGCGCAGACAAGACGATGGAAGGCGTATTTTGCTAGGAGACAACACCGATTGGCTTGGTATCAAGCGATGCATTGACGCATCATTGGTCACTGGTCTTCAATCCTCGGCTGCCATGGTGCTTGGTGCTGGTGGAGCAGCTCGTGCAGCTTGCTACGCCGTCGAATACCTGGGCATCCCGGAGCTCATCATTGTCAATCGAACTCGATCAAAAGCGGAGTCTATGGCATCATCATTCACAGACTGCAAGACAACCGTGTATGAAACCCTCGAAGAGGCGGCCTCGAGTGGATCAAACATCCGACTTATTATTGCGTGCGTCCCTGCGGATGATCTGGACGAGGATAAAATCCCCACTGACTTGTATAATTCGGACTCTGGCGTTCTTGTGGAAATGGCATACCGACCACAAGTTACAGGCATGATGAAGGCCGCCGAAAAGCGTCCTGGATGGAAGATTTATCGGGGCATTGATATTTTGGAGGAGCAGGCTTATGAACAATTTGAACGTTGGACTCAGACGTCGGCTCCGACATTGGCGATGGGGGCTGCCTTAAAGGCCAAGGCGAGCGGAAAATAAGAAGTTTCAGATGAATAGACTAGACCTTTAGAGTTGTTTTTATGGATTATTCACGACTACCTCGCGAGAAATAAATCGTTAATCCCCTTCGATGATGATAGGTGACATTAGAAAATTGAAGCTGCTCCTGAGTACACTGTCTATGATTGGGACACCGATGACTAAGATCGTAGTCGCGAAAATATACGATTCTTAAACACCGAATTGAGAGGCAAACGCAATGTGAACGTACTCATGGACTGTAGCGAGCGGATAGTACGGAAAAGATATGTCATGAATGCATTTATTGATGTGCTACATATTTCCCTTTTAAATATCGATGCCCTTTCCTTCAAGCCAGCTCTTGGCCTGCCAGTACAACAAATCATGCTTCTCAAGATTCTTGGTACCAACGTGACGACGGTGGCCAGGCATGTCTGGTAGCACGGAGACACCCATGGTGGCCTCTTGGAAATACGCTAGATACTTGTATCCTGGGGGATAAGTCTTGAGCTTTTCCTCGTCGATTGGCGGGAACTTGGCAGGGTTTGTGGGAATGACCTTGTCCTTCTCATACCAGTGACGGACAAGGCGAGCACCCCAGCGACCGTCTACCTTCTCAAAGAAGAAGCAGAAGCGGCAATCAGCCTCGACGTCGATCTCGACGCCATCAATCTCAAAGCGCTGAGTGATTGTGGCCTTGAGCTTGGTTACTGCTAGGTTTCCTTCGACATTGATGTCTGTAGAAGCTCCATGGCATCGGTGCATGATAAAGGCACCTTTGTCCATGCCCGCCTTGGACGCGGCGATGAAGTCAGAGAATAGAACGCGACCGGACCATGTCGTGTAAACATAGGCGCCCGGGTGGAAGATTGACTCAAAGTTTTCCCATTCACACGCGTCACTAAAAAAGAGTTAGCATACCACTGGGTGCACCGTGTCGGAATTAGCCATCATACCGGTAGCTCGGCCAGCCTTCAGCCAGCTCTCTCAGCTTGAGTCTCTCAATCACTAAATGATCGGGTCCATTGTTTCTGATGGCTGCAGAAGGTCTTGAACCCTCAGGGAGGCTATGAAGATCAACCATTTTGTGCTATTGGCGTAATGATGGATTAGGCGGCAGAACTTAATGTGCTAATGCGCTGCCAGTATCGGCATGAGCCACACTTTTAACAGTTTGGTGACATGATTCCCAACCCCGCGGGATGACTCGTCATCGCCTGGGGCAAATGAATATTCCACACCATCTTGAATACAGTTCATGTGTCGGCCTGCGGCTCCTGGTTTCGGCATCGAGAGTCCGGACTCGGATCGCGAATGCGGGGAAAGTAGGCGGCAAAACGTAGCGCCTGGATTGAGATAGTGATGAAGCGTATTAGTGAGCGGCCTCGGCGGCAGAATTCATAGCCGATCCTCCGCACGGCGATCTGGACCCCGCGTCCTAAATGAGGCCGCGTACCGTCTTCATATTGGAGCGCAATTGTCGTTGACGGAAGATTTGCTCTATTACGCATCTTATAGAGAACAAATTACAGCTCTCTCCATTCAGTACACTCCAAAAAATTCGCAACAATGGGCAAATCAATTCTTCTCATCAACGGCCCCAATCTGAATCTTTTGGGGACCCGGGAGCCCCAAATTTACGGCTTCACCACGCTCAGCGAGCTCGAGACGAATTCAATTGAGCTCGCCAAATCCCTTGGGGCAGATCTACAAGTCTTCCAATCAAACACAGAAGGCGCCATCGTGGATCGCATCCACCAAGCGAGAGGTGTGGTCGACGCAATCATCATCAACCCCGCGGCGTACACGCATACTAGCGTAGCCATTCGCGACGCGCTCATTGGTGTGGATATTCCATTTATCGAGCTTCACATTAGCAACGTGCACACTCGAGAGCCATTCAGGCACCACAGCTACTTGAGCGACAAGGCTGTCGCCGTCATGATGGGATTCGGCGTTCACGGCTATGAGTACGCAATCATGCACGCCGTGAGACATCTCGAAGCCAAGAAGAAATAAGCAGGAACAAGGGGAAAAAAGGTACACACATACGGAACACGGGGAATAAAATGTTTAGAAATCATTGAAACATTGGCTTTTTCGGCCAGATAATTTATCTAAATTGATGAAGTTAAAAATTAAAGTGAAGGGAACCATGTTCAGCTGGGGTCTTCATCTCATCTCCCTTCGAGCGTTTTAGCTCATCCCTTTTCTGGGCCCTAGAACCCTCACGAAACAAACAATTTCAACTCCCATTTCAATAGACTCGTGATTTTTTAAGCATTAATTTTGGCTGGGGTTAGTGCGCAAAGGTTCGACGGCGATTAAAACTGCAACCAAGAGTCAGACCGGTCTGACTGTCGAATGCGTGTGTGTGAATGTGAATGTTGCATGAGAGGGAATACGGGAAACAATCTAAGACAAAAAATAAACATTTGACACCCTTCAGCTTAATCTTGCGTTAAAACCCCAGTGATCGAGCACCAGTACATTTTAGTTACGGAAGGAGACCCTGTGAAGAAGCCGGTTTTGGTAAAGGCGTTTAAGAATCACAGACCATCCCATATATGTAAGGTCATTGTGATGCTGTGAGTGGTGCACGCCACAAGACCCTTGTCCTGGTGGCATGTGTGTTAAAGAGGCCCTGCCCATTCGCGACCTCGTAACAGATTCGCCCAGGCCATTAACGGGACCCAAACCCGCGAACCCAACCCAAAAGCACGTCCATTCAGCACCCAACTATAACATAAGTCCTAAATATGAACATTGAATGTAACATGCCAATGCGATACGCGTGAGCGAGCACCAACATTTCTGCAGTGGGCTGGGGCTCTTTTTTTAGGCGATGAGACCGTGCTGAAAGCGGATTTGCCCTTGGCTCAAGGTTTTTGGAGCGATCTTTCTGGACATCTTTGTCGGGAAAGTTGAACAGGCCATAAACTCTGAATTACATGCGATCACGGGGTCAAATCCCGGTCGTCCCCAGAAACCCATGGCTTCTCCCATGCCGTTCTAGAAGCCTTCAGTGCAGCCATGGTTTCTCTAATAGGGAATCGGGGCGTGTCGCGCAATATGGAATACGGAGACACTTGCAGACGCGTCATTTACGCGTATTTTTATCTCATTCTATTGTCGGATTTTATTTTATGGTGGATCGATGTTGTTGATGTGGGCGTGGCCAAAGTTGGCCAGAAGCATTCCTCATTTTCTCTCACATAGATCAAGTCTTCCACGAATCAAATGTATTACCCATGAGTATTGGTGCCAAGTCCTTATAGTCTAAATCGATCATCGCTTAAACTCTTCGACATGCATTGCAAGGGTCGCGACCGCAGCCATCCAGCTGCAGGGGTTTATATCGATTTCGTCACCGAAGCCAACCCTTTTGACACCGCGCAGCATCCACGCTTCGCTTAAACGTAACAACCGCAAAGTTGAATCAGTAATGGGCTAAAAAGCTATTGTTTTACCATCCTACAGACGCCATTACACCATGGAAAAAATGCTACGGGCAGTTGGTGTCGTCATTGGTTGATCGACTGAGTCTGGAACTTGGACAGTTTTAAACGGCTCGAAATACGAGTAGGGTTTCAATCCGATATACGCTTCATGGGACATCATTGGCTAACCCGGAGTTGATGGAAGGCTGTGTTGCATGGTGGACCTAGCTTT
Organism: Calonectria ilicicola; assembly: GCA_020809705.1. NCBI lineage: Eukaryota > Fungi > Ascomycota > Sordariomycetes > Hypocreales > Nectriaceae > Calonectria > Calonectria ilicicola. The sequence goes on from CP085826.1 coordinate 7,690,199, forward strand.
TTTAACCAGGGAGGCACAGCATTCGCGACATGGGATGACGGATCGACTCGGGCTTATTGGTTCCCTCGAAAAAGTGCAGTAAGCAAATTAATCAAGCTTTGCCATTTCGATTTATGATCTACCGGAAATGGCAAGGCTGATCGTGGGAACTCTGATGTCTGTGCACTTCGGTGCAACCACATGTTGCCTGTCGGTCAAGTCCGTAGCATGGAAGGGGGCTTGTGAGCTCAGTACCCCCTGCTCCGATTGGATACGAGATGGTGATCCTGCCTGACCGTGGCTGTTGCACGATAATAGTAACTGCATACAAAAGCCACGGGTTGAATGCCCCTTGTCAGCATCGCCATACTCCAGACATTCATTTGTGACACGACACCCTCTCATCTTTCTTCTACCCCGACGTTCCTTTGTTTCAAACCTTCCATTCATTTTCCGTTGACCGAAGTCATTCATACAACTCAAATCCTCACACTCGTGCCATCGCTTCCTCACTACTCACGATCTCGATTCATGATGACAACGCCTTTCCTAAGAAATGTTCGAAAAGTCTCATTATTTGTCGGAATATCTCTAGTGGTGTTTATTGCCACTCACCAGCTGAGCTACGGATACAACTTTAGCCCGGCCAGTGTATTAACAGAGGGAAATGTTATCGAGGAATGCTACCAAGCCCCTCCAACAAAGTCGAGCGATGGATCAGCTCAACAAGTGAATTCCAGAATCCCGAACATTGTCCATCAACTATGGACAACTGCCGATTTACACACATATCCTGCAAAGGCATCTCATCAATCATGGAAGGATAAATCCGAGGCCGGAAATTTCACGGTCAAGCTATGGACTGATCACGATGTTTTACGACTCATTCGATCCAACTACTCCTGGCTACTCTCAACCTACGAAAAATATCCTCAAAATACCAACCGTGCGAATTTGGCCAAACTGATTGTGCTCCATTCAGAAGGCGGAATCTGCGCAGATTTGGACGTCTTTCCAAGGAACGTAGAGATGCTACAATGCTTACAGCACCTTGACAAGCAAGCCATAATTGCTCCCAACACGCAGGGCTTTGCTACAACCGACCATTTCTTCATGGCAGAGAAGGGAGCAGAGGTCATCCAATGGACGCTGCAGGAGGTCAAGCGACAAGCAGAACCAGAACCCAGCTGGAAGAACTACTTTCAAGTGTTTGGGACGACAGGACCATTGATGATAACTTCGGCGTTCCTCCAGTACGCATGGCTGTACAGCGGGAGTGATCACAGACTGGGGGTCTTGGACCAGGACTACAGCGATGCGATAATCAAGCACGTGGCCAGGCCATCTTTGGAGGATTCAAATGGGAGCCTCTGGCAATACATTGCAGACAACCCAGATGTGGAACTTTTATTAATCGCCATACCTTTATCAGCCATGATTCCTGGCTTAGTGTACACGATATTCAAGCGAAGCAGTCGCCGCATCCATCTTAAATGAAGGGTTCCCCTTGATGAAAAATAAATAAAGAAATGAAAGATTATACACCGCATCTCTTTCCATAAAAATTAGACTTATTAAGTGGATTAGAAACGCCTTTTCGGCAAATTTGAGCTGCCAAAAAGTGAAAAAAAGGCACGTCCATCAGCGACCACTCACCCGAGAAGTCATAGTCAACTTCGTGACGACTGGAGAGTATATTTATCACCACCATATCTAAGACCCTGTAGTCACTTCCCCTCTTTCAATAAACTAAGTCAATATTGTCTGTCAGCGCGTGCCCTGATGGCATTTTGTTCAGTTCAAGCTGGGTCCGCGGATAATTTTGAGCGGGTACAGTGATTAATAGTGGACACTGGACATGCCAAGTAGGAACTGATCTCTGCCAAGATGAAGCGTGAGGTTTTTTATGGAACAAATTCTGGTTTCGTCCCCGTTTTCAACGGCCTACAGTCCCGTGATTCGTTCTTTGGCCAATGACGAACTACTCAGATGAATCGATAGGGCTGGAAAATTTTCCCTCACTGTGGAATTTGGTGGCTAGGGTGCGCTGGCCGCACATGGGCATTTGCTCAAATCCTACCCAAAGTCAGGCGATGTAACATGGGTTGTGGCCCCCAACCGCGCAGCCTTACCAGAGAGAGGCATTTGGCATGCTGGATCTTGTTGAAGTTAGAAACTGCTTTGCCTATGGACGGCTGTCGCATCTTCAAGTTAACAGCAGTGCTGTCTCGACAAATTCGCCCAGATTAGGCACAAAGCCCGATCAACTGCCATGTCCACTCAGCCAACTGGAAGTCAACCAGACGTCGATAAAAATTGTCATCTTTATCAGATGACCAGGGGGTTCCCCCATCCCTACCAATTATTGACTAGCGGTTCCTTGCCGCCATCTCAAACGGGTCGTAGCCGCTGACATTCAGGCCGAAGGAGCTGAGACCTGGTTCGAAACCCGCCCCCAAGTTGCTTGAGACACTTTACTGTCACGGTTATTAAAACCCGGCGTTGCTCTATCTTTTCCCTGTTTCAAATATGGCCCATTCTATTTTATTCTGTGTTTAACTTGCCTTGGTTTGTGTTGGTAAAAATGACTGAGAAAGCTGGGCTGGGCGTCCAACCTCAGTACGAGCTTGTCAGCTCAGACGAGAGCACGCCCCAGAAAAATGATTCAGACTCCACCACCAAAAATATGGCGGGATTTGACTCGGATGCGCCCGAGCAAAGAAGATCGACAGTCTCATTGTTCAAATGGCGAGTCGCCACAATTTTGAGCAAATGGCGCCTCCAAGGATTTTTGGTTTCCTTCAGAGAGACGCGTCAGTGGGTAGGCCACTTGCGCGAGGTCCCGATTGTCAAGGATAGGCTAGCAGCAGCGTTGTCTGTCATGATTCATATACCAGCAATCGCTGGAGTCATTACGCTCAGCTTCTACATCTTCAAGAACTACTACATTGGCAAGGAGCTCCAAGGTGAGCCGAATCATGATCTCGAAAAGAAGTTGGGTATTCAATTTGCGGCAAAGTTGATGGAAATGTTCATCATCTTATCACTAAGCTCCATCATCTTTGCCATGGTTCGACACGAGTTTACGATCGGCGAAGGTGTTCCCTACGGAGCTCTAGTCGCCGGCCAGCAAATCACTGAAATCAGTTTTCTCTGGTCCAAAGAGTTTCTCACCATTCTCACTGGCAAGTTTTCCAGGCTGTGGAAGAAGGTTGCGTTTATTTTCATCGCAATCGTGTTTACGATCCTCGCTTTCGCTGCCTCCTCACTCAGTGCCACAGTGATGATGCCTCAAGAAGGTGATTGGGCGGCTGGTGGAAGTTTCATGTGGTCCAACAACACCTACGAGAACATTTTCCCTGCGACCTTGACCGAAAACCACACGATCGGCACTACCTGTAACGAGACAGGGAACCCGCTGTGCCCTTCGTGGCAATGGGAGGTGCTGAACTCACAGCTCATCGCCAAGCTTCCGACGTCAAGCAAAGTGGTCAATGGTATCATCGGACCTAGGCCTCCTCACAATGTTGTCGTATCTGGACCCAATTCTCTAGTGAAGATGACCATTGATGTCAGGGAAAACCCGTTCAACGCCAACAGCCCTAATTTTACAGTCGCCTCAATGCCCCATTTTGTACCTTCAGATGCGTGTGTCTTGAGCTCTTTGGACTGGGAACAAGCGTCGGTTGCTGCGACCAATACCGGAAAGTATCGCTACAGTTACTACACAAAGCTAGAACACCGCCTCACAGCCTCTATGCCCATCACCCATTCAAGATGCCTCCGATCGTCCATGGATTCTGACAATATTCGAGCACCTTCGTTCCCCAATTTCAACTTTTGGAACTTTCCGACAGTCAATATTACAGATGAAGGTGTCGTCAAGTGGCTGTCAAATACTGCTTCCAACTTGACCAAACCAGAAGTCCTTTGGTTCAGTCTCGACCCCGTCACAGCTGCCCGGGCATCTGTTGGAGTTCTGATTGTTGCTCCGTACAACAGCTCTGATGGTGATATGGATGTATACGGCTGTACGATCGATGCTAGATGGATTGGAACCACCATCACCGGAGATGCGGTAGCTCTCATGGCTCAAGGAACGCCGCCTTTCTCCGACGTAATCGCGACTTCTTTGAATGGATCATGGATTCTCAACCCAAACTACGGTTCACGAGCTCATATTGACCCAACCTTTGGTCAATATTTGAATCCCACAGATGTACGAACCAACAGAACAGTAATCCACGAAATGATGATCACGGGCGATATTTGGACAGCCGATAGCAAAGGAACCAGGTCTGACAAGCATATGGAGGCGGTTCTCGGGGTTTTGGCGACAAATGGAATGGGAAGATCAGCACCTAACACGACCATGATTACTACTCTGGCTGATCCCCAGGGTGACTGGTGGAAGAGCTTCATGCCTCAGAACGGCAAAGTGTTTGGGCCTGGTGGAAAACCCTACAATGTTTCTGATGAGGACCAGGCTCGCTATTTTGGAACCGAGATGGAGACTTGGATTACAGGATACGCCTTTGCCGACAACAGCCTCACCATGCGCGGAGCCATGGCTGTATTTTTCATTTACGTCTTCATCGTTGTGGTATTTTCCATTTGGTCCATATGGACAGGTATCACGTCTTCGTCTTGGGAATCTATTCAAGAAATTCTCGCACTGGAGTTGACAGATAAGCCAGGAGAGGGAAAGCCAGGGTTTAATGACTCGGAGGCGTTAAGAAACATGGACTACATGAAACAGAATTATTGCATTGCCGTTGAAGATCACAAGCTACGGCTCTTAACTACTGACGGCACTGTGCCAGTTGAGAGTCGAGTTAAACCGAACGAATCTTATGATTAATAGAAGCCGGGACATATGATGAGTGCTGATAGTTGTCGTTTGTTTGGTTTGTCGATTTATTTACTATACCCGAAGGGCATGAGCTGCTCTAGAGTTAATGGAGTGATTTTGACTGGTTCTATCCTTCAATAATCGGATGATACTGTGCACAATTCTCACTGTGATGTCTCGACTATTGTCTTTATGGTAGAAATAAAAAGCTATAGATTATTTCCAAATTGTTTAGGTATTTATATGTGGTAATTATTCATCGACCCGTCAAGGACATTAAACAACAGATAAAGAGATGCATTGCTTGAAGAGTTGCACCTCGAGGAATATTCACACTGAAAGGTACCAAATCAGAATCATGATGAAGTCTCATTGTGTATAATTCAAAGGGAATCATGTCTAATAACAAATCGCTTTCGTGAAACAAGAAACAGCCGGTCCGTGTTACTCCGGCAATTCAACTACAGAACCTGCAGAGCTTCCCTCCATCAACTCATGCAACGTCTGCCTTTTTGATTCTTGACCTACTTTGGTGATTTTAATCACCCACTGGGATTGTATGTATTCGGTTCGGATGCTTTCTTGATCATCACCCCCAACAAATGTCACAAATCGACCAAAGAGCTCCATGTCTTCTGGTCTCATTCTACGATAGACAAGCTGAAACATTGTCCTCGCCAAAAAATAGATGCGACCTTGCTCATAAAGGCCCTTTGCGCACAGCAACAGGGTTGACCGTATTGAGTCGACCTTTGAAGCGTCCCTGTTCTTGTGGAGTTGGTCCAGGGTTGCGAATGACCAGAATACCAAATAGGCGATAAGAAATCCATCGAGACCCTCGAAGCCATGTCGAAGATAGTAGATCCTAAAAAGAGTTTCGAAGCACATGCTCGCATTCAAATATATTTCTTGCGCTGTTCTCACAGTGACACCGTCGCAAAATTGGTCAACAATTGGGTTTTTGTGCGACCCTTCCATCGCTGATTTGAAAATACCCATTACGACATAGTAATAGTGCATACTAAAGGCTTTGATTAGAAAACGCACAGATGTAATAGTGCAAATACAGTTGAGTGGGACATACTGTAGCTTGATATGATCGGGTAGAGAGATTCTCTTTGCGGAGAGGAATTCAGGTAGGTTCTTGAGCCAAGTCTGTAGCCTGAGATACAGCGCATAAAGTTCTGAAATATTTGGTCCTTGTTCTCTAAAAGACTGAGAATCGATCTCGTTCAGGATGACAAGGAATTCGACCCGTGCTCTGAAGAAATGGGCTAAATTGGTTGAAAATATTGTCGAATGGAATGGATATTTGAACCATATATCGCCATACCAATCAGAGAACAAAGCCGGGTCAGGTAGCGGCGATACCGGAAGCTTGCGTAGTAGTGGGGGATGTAGGTTATGGTATGAGCAGTGACTGAGTCATGTTAGTCGAATTATGTAAAATGAGACATACTTAGTTACCTCTGCCAACAGAACAATGCCCAAGCGGTGAAATCTCTGGCTCTCTGTTCTTTCTGATCGCGCTTCTTTGTTGGTGGGTCGAAAAGTCCAATTTCCTTTGCCATTGGAATCACTCGAAGCGTGTACTGCCAGCCGAGTTTATCAACACCCATAAAGCTGTAAACAATATTAATGACCGGCCCGGCTTGGATAGTGGTCAGCCTCATTTTCCCATTAGATTCTTCAATCTCCCAGAGCCTTTTGGCTTCGGCTACGAATTGATAGCCGAGAGAATTAGGATTCCAAAACTCGAATGTGTTGCGTAAATGTCGATAACAATACTATCGATAGGTGTTAGAATAGTCCAGCATGCTTGTGTCGTGTACTTACGCATCCCATCGCAAGTATAGCGTTCACCAGTAATTCTGAGCAGAAGGTGTCGTTTCCTGCAGCCAAGTCCTCAAAGAAGTAGTCCTTCTGAAAGAACGGAAACCATTCATAATCATGGAGGATATATGCACGTAGAAGCTTCCTCATTAGGACGTTATCGGTCGTCACATTCGTCCACTTCGATGGTTCTGCTGATTCCAACAAAGTGTCTATAATTTCGGCCGCGTGATAGGGTTTCGAATATGGCGCCGGCGGTTCCACTTGGCTCATAATCGCAGAGGGGCTGTCTGATGGACTCGACGCTGGGCTTGTTCTGACAGACCATTCAAATATTGGCGAGTATAGGTAGGGGTTGTCCTTCGATTTGACAAAAGCTGGCATCTCTTGAAGGAAGGGAAACTCGTATCGGTATGCTGTCTGGGGCATGAGTGTCAAATCACTAAAGAGGTCGCCATTCTCGACGAGGCGCACGAGGGTAGGAACATCGACTCCCTGTCTGAGTTTCTGGAAAATCATGGTTGCTTCCTCCTGGCCCCGCGATTGCATGAGCTGCAAGAGCCTCTGGTGCGAGTTTGCTTCCTGCTCAAGGTTGTCGTATTTCCTCTTCAACTCTTGGACCTGAGTTGTGGGTACCATGCTGGTTTGGTAAATACATTCTGTCGCTGATCTCGTGCAAGTGTTGCATTTTGGACGGCCGCCATCACACTAGGCGGATTAGCGAGGACTTGCAAGATGGTATGCGCCTGGAGCAACCTACGCGGACTTTGCGTTTCCGACAGGTCTCGCATGCTACAGCCGCTCTTGGCCTGGCTGCCACGCGGCGACCGGGTTTAGGATCACCTTGCTGGGGGTAATGTGGACCAGGCAGCAAATGCCGTAAATTGTAAGGGTGGTTGGAACTGCCGCCAGACATTGTCAAGCCTGGTTCCGCGCGAGATGCAACGTCAATCTTCTTGCTAAGTCCTGGCAAAGGTTTGGAGTCGGGGGGATGCAAGTAAAAATTTGGATAAACGGTGCTAATTTAGCAGGTGATCGACAGCGCATCCATTCCCTCGCTTGTCTAGATAAATGTGTCTCAATGCACTGCCAAGCTTGGGGAATTTTTTTTTCTTACGATGAGGGGAGACTGTTGCATTCGCATAAATCCAATGGCCGAAAAGCCTCTGTCGAATAATATGCATGATGCTACAAGAGGACCAACCAACAAGAGGACAAAGAGATTGTTGGCGGGCTGAGCGGAAGCAGTATGTGGCATGAAAGACAACCAATCAGGACGGGCAACCTTGCAGGGCTTGGATGGGCAAACCGTATTGGTAAGAATTAGGTGCGCAAAGTACAGCCAGTTAGGGCTAGTTTTTGTTTTTGTTTTATTTGGTTGATTCATCGCCAGCTAGCCTCGAACACTGATCGGACATGCCCCATTTTCCGCCCGCACTAAGCAAATGCCGTTACCCTAAGTGGAAATCCAGGAGGGAGACAGCGAGGAGAGGCGTAATTGTTGACACCTGAACAGCACAAATTCCCCAGTATCGTGAGGTGGGGTTGTGACCTCATTTGGCTGGCTGTTCTCTGCAGGCTGCGTCCAACCGGGCGACAAGACGGGCATGGCTTCATGCGCTGCAACGGAGATGATCCGGGACACATCATTGGCGCCGTCATAACGCCCCAATCACGGCGATCAGGGGACAGAGATGACATCTGATAAACCTGTGGCCATGCCCTAATCTGTCAATAGCGCGTGCAATAGTCCTCGCAGGAGAGGAGGGGGCGGCCTGAGCAATGGTGCCGGTCCTTGCGGCCTGCCCAGGCGCTTGACATCGGATCTCCAACTTGACCCTTCTCCCCAGAAGAAAGCAGAGTCATCTATGCCAATTACGGTCGCTAGCTTCTGAAAAAAGTGGACTAACCATGTCCGGGATGCGGAATCCTCCGCGCCAGTTGCCATTTGCTGCAGCGGTGATGCCTCGAGCCAGTGCGTGCAGCCTCGCCTGCAGTAAGCGGTGGAGGAGGGGACAGCCACTGTGACTCTGCCTTGATTTTCATCTCGACCATCAGAGCTCGTAGGGGTCTCTCGGGCTGGTGGAGCACGTTAGTTCTGTGTAACTGCCACCGCGGGTTTGGCTGATTGGCCACATGGCGGTTTGTCCTAAAAAATGCAGGCTATTGCGCGGGAAGGATGATTTCATTTGGCTAGCCGAAGCCGTGCAAATAGTTTGCTCTCTAGCTACAGTAGTGCAAATGAAAATTTTGAACCTGGAAAAGGGCCTAACAATGAGGGTGGTGATGACATGATAACAGTGTATGGTCTAAGAAATCAACCAACAGGTCGAATAGTAAATTATACGGACTGAAAGGGAGAAAATACATAAGCTAAAAACTAGACCATACAATACCAGGCTGGTGTTTTTTCATTTATAAAAGCTGTTTATTGAATTATTTTTCTAGTCGCAATTCGCCTTTTCAGCCAACCATATTGCGACAGAAATTTGCTAGATGCGCCATGTATCCCATTACCCAGCGGGCCCTCCTTGTTGGCGAAGGGGCTGTGCAGATCTGACTGCATTATTATCATAAAATGGATAACTACACGAGCCAACACTGATTTTTGCTCTGCACATTGTGCGCAACTCGGTTAGACACAACGCCCCTGCAATTGTATCCATCCCTATCCACGAACACCACTTGTCCCAAGGTTTCGACATTGGAAATAATACAAGCCGGGTGAGATTTTGGATCATCTTCAATATCTTTTGCTTCTGGCCAAATTGCCAGAATCAAGTTGTGGTAAGACAAGGGTGTCAGTGGTACATCATACTTACAGCTAAGATGCGATTCAATTCCGCGTTGTCGAATCGAAATGAAGCCAAAAACAGGTTCAAAGACCACTGATGTCATATGACGTGGTGTTTCCAACCCCAACCCCACTCTTCCAGTAACTGGACAAAGGGCCCCTTTGTTGAGGTAGCAAACATGGCTTCAGCCCAAGTTTCCTGGTGCATTCTTGACACTTGATATCACAGGACTCCATTTTGACTGGTCCATCCTTGTTCGGCCCGACGAGGTGGGCACCTGGAACAATTAAACATGGCCGAATATGTGGTTAATACAAAGTTCAAAGTCTCGGATGTACGGATATTTTCTTATTTTGATGAGATGAGTGCTCCAGGGTCTGTAGCGATGACAGGGAACCCAACTCGCGTGGCATAATCTTGACTTGGCGCCGTCTCGGATGCTAAGGCCAGGGTGGGCCTCTTTTCAAGGATTGGTATAGGGAGGAGATACAAGGATGCAATGTGATGACCCGGAGTGGCTGCCGTAGGCCAACGCAACCAAAGCAATTTGGCTCGCAAAACTGGGCAAGAGCGGGGTTGCAAAATTAGCTGCAGCATTGGCGCTGGGTTAAAATAGGTGGGGGGTACGATTTACTTCGATGCTGGGGAATCTCGCGAGTCTTGGGCATCGTGACTGGAATCAGTTGGGGGGATGGAGGAGGTTAGAATGAAACGTCGCTTGGATGTAGCGAGTTGACGGGGTGTAAACACAACACACCCTTGAACTAGGAGACTGAACAACGGGAGGGAGGATAGCCGGAGTAAACAACTTGCCATGGCCTCAATTGCATCTGCTGCAGGACAGTGGAACATATGAAAGAGTCTACAGAGAGCGACAGGCTTGCCGAGTTGCAGATCGGTGACATTCTGTAACGGTCGCGCTGCCTTCACTCCGGCAAATATTGCAGGGTGAGGCGACGGATGAGTCCGTGCTCTTGGGCTTGTGCCCCCGGCAGTTGGCTGACAACCTCTATGGCTTGTTCCAAGTCCAACTCCACATGCGTCTGGCCTCCATCGCCAATCCTCCATGTTACGCTCGCCACATTCGCGGATCCCAGGGCCACCTTTGCAGCCACACTCTCGCTTAGTCGAAGCCGTGGCTTGAAGAGCACCTTGTTGCACCCAGGGGCAATTGGATGGATGCCAGCCAGTTCTGTGCAGTACTCATACAGGGGAACGCTACCCCAGGCGTGGCAATCTGACCGCTGCCGCACATCGTCCTCCTCCCAGGTCGACATGTTATTGTCTAGCATCTTTCGCCACGGGCCCCATACGTGGCGCCAGTATGATTCGTAGGCCTCGTCTCCTGCAAGGGAGAAGGCCCGGAGCACGTAGAACTGCATCATGTAGGAGCACTTTGAAAAGCTGGGCTCCGCAAAGGCTTCCTTGAGGAGACGTGCTCGGTCGTTTGACCCCGCAGCCCCGGAAAGCACCGCAAAAACCTGACAATGTTGAGAGTAGGCTAATTCATTCGCCACGTCGGCAGTTGAGTCGGTGAAATATCGCCCATCGAAGCAGTGAGTCTGCACAGCCACCACTAGGGATGCTGCTCGTAGATCGTACTCGTCAGCGAGGCCAGGTCGACCGACATTGCGTAAAAGATTTGCCGCTTCTTTCAATACGAAGGCGTAGAGCATACTAAAGTAGGTGTGGCGGTTAGAATTGCGGCCTGATGTCGGGACTCCCTTATCCGGATGCTCCTCTGTTGCCCCCCAGGTCGTTACCCAGTCCACGTATTGCCAGACATCTTCGGGCAGGCCGCTGATGAGGCCCAGCTCGTCAATGTGTGAGTTGAAAAACTCAAACACCCCGTCGATTCTCGGCAAAAAGGAACGTGCGTACTGCCTATCGCCAAAATAGAGATAGTGGTCACAGACTTGGAGGACCCAGTAAAGGGAAAAGCCCGCGATAAGCTGTGGAACGTGAGAAGGGAACCTGGATTGAGTTAGTCCCTCCACTCCTATGGAGGCAGCAAAATTTGAAATGGCCTGTTTCATGAGGCGGTCGTCGCCAGAGAGGAGATAGTGGAATAGGCCCACAGAACGAGAGTCTCCAGAGTACCTAGCGCTGTTAGGAAAGCTTCTCTTCAGGGCCCTCAGAGAAACTTACTGGAGCTGCTCGTAAAACGGACAATCTGAATATCCATCGAACATGCAATTTCTCATTGTTCTAATGGATACATCCCAAATGCGCTCGCTGTAGGCATCTCCTGGTTCTTTCCAGCTCCCCTTGACGGCGAGTGGGTAGTTTACCTGCGCAGCCTTGAAAGACACGAGCTCGACGGGTCCAGAACCAGTTGTGATTTGAACCCGCATGACGCGGAATGTCCGAAACCAGAATGGCTCATATGTAATGGCACCTGAATCGAAAATTTCAATAGTCACGTCGTCGGACGGACCCAAGATGCGCCCGTTTTTTGCATCCAGCCTGTCCCCCTTTGTCCGGAAAAATGGGTAAGAGCGCGGTTCTAGCTCGTACCCCTCGGAGTACGTGATGTGGAATCTGATATGAGTTTTCTCTGTTCCCTTAAATATCCAGTGTAAAAATGCTGTGGAGTGTACTGGTGCTTGCAGCTCCAGCGTGTGCGAGGAGTTGGGGGGTAGAACTAGAGATTTTTGTCCCAAGAAGAAACCTTCCCAGTCGCCAACCTCAACATTGCTGTTACAATTTCTTATTGTGTTGACCTGTAATTCAGTTTCCTCTGGCATAGGAATTACACGGCGTCGAAGTCGCCATGGTGCTAATTCCCCGTTGAGAGTCTTGATATTGTAGGCGAGGGGGGTAACCCATGGACCGTCTTGTTTCGGCGTGATCCGCTCACTAATCTGTGGATCAAGGTCATGAGCCGCCCTGCCAAGCAATTTTTGGTCAAACTTACATGGAGAAACACGTCGTCAATTAGCCCCGAAGGGAAATGAATGCTTTCATCAACTTGGGCGCGCCAGCCTTGTTTGGAGCTAAGATCCAGCGCTTCGTTTGCTGTTTCAACGCTACCCACTATAGTCAAACCTGGAGTAGAAGTCCGTTGAAAGGGCATTGCCGTCCTATTGGACGCAAAATAACGAAGTACCACTACCTTGAGCACATTGAGGCCTTCCTTTAGCAGCGGGGCGACATCTAATGAATCGTAATACCAAATCAACGGACTACTCCTGGTTGGCCCGACAGCGGCGCGAACACCATTGGCATAAAGCTTGTATCGTGTATCTGCCGAAAAATGCAGCAATGCACAACTTGGCTGCGATGAAAGAGTGAATTCGCGTATGAAAGTGACTATTCTCCCAGTGGTATTATCCATCGAGGAGTCTACCCAGCCCGGGGTCCAGATCCAATTGGCCTGGAGGCTATTGATTGTCTAGACGCAATTAGCCCACGCCACGCCTTGTGTCAACTGCGGGGAAATTACCACTTGATCTTCTTTTGGCACCATTGTGATTGACAGCAAATGAGATGAGGCTCGCACGGACTGCACAATGCCTTTTTTTGATAAGTCGAAGAAGAAGAAATGCTTCTGACATGTGCGCTATAACAAGAGTACGGGATAGTCAGTGATATTGAGGCCTTCTTGAATCGTGTACATAGGTTAGCTTTCGTGCACAGGGATGCAACGCGGCGCCAACCGGGACAGCTTGGACCGACGGGCCCATCATATTCTCGAGTGTATTGGCTACGTCCTTGTGCTAGTTGTTCCTCAGCGCTCCTCAATAATGCCGAGGCTTGCTCAGGTGAGTTATTTGCACCAGTCCGGGCACTTGCTGATCCCTGCCCCCATTGGCATGCGCCCGGGGCTTTCCATCCATCCACTGCAGAGAATGTAAAGGCCCACTCTAATGTTACTAATGATTTTGATAAGCGTGCGAATGATGGTTCAAGAAAAGGCACATCTTTTGAGCAACCCAGCATGCACATGTGACGGTCTAGTTTCTGAAATTCGGTAAATGTTATCCCGGGCCTGGTCAAGTAGCTTTTTGAAGCCAGGCTAGCATCATGCCCTGTGCGATATGGTCTGTCCATTTTGGGTCGACAGATGATGATCAAAAAGGAACCATGTTGAAAAAATTGTCAAGCTTGCGAAGCAAGGAATTATCTTAGATTTTATATTGCAAATATTTAATCTAGTAAAGGTTGAGTCAAACTGACCGTTTACAAACTATTTAGATAAACCAGCAATTGAAACTGTTGGCCCTTTATTTTAGTCTACAGATAGACCAGTAGAGCTTCAGATGCAGCCACGGTGAATGTGGCTGCTCCTCCTGAAACAGTTCCTGTCTCCTCCACCGCAGTGCCTTGAATTACGCAAGTTCCATTCACAAAAGTTTGACCTCCGACTGTCGGGTTCTGACCACGGTCCTGTCGAGAAGTTGCGTATGGGGCGGTTAGGCGCTTTGCTTTGACACTTGAAGCAGATAGGCCAGTGAGGGTAAAAGTCTGGGAAAATCTTGTGCCGCTAGTATAATAGTCAGAATTATACAAAAGAACCTTGACGGGGCTTCCGTTTTTATAGATGGCATAGGCGGCGTATGCGGTGGTCTGGTCGTCCAAGGGAGCAATCTTGTCCGCACCAGCTAATGCCATGGTGGCAAAGTATGCTCCGTAGTATGGCGCACCCATGCTGTATCGTCCCCACCAACAATATTGGCCTGTGATGTTAGCTTGATTGGAGGTGTTCATAATCGGGGACCACTCACAATTTCCAATAGTTCCCTGGTGGAAATAGAGTTCCTAGACAAATGTCCATTAGTCGGCTGGTTGAAACTCCAACGCTAGAATTACCTCTGTTCCCTGCAATATAAGTTGCATAACATAATCCAAGATCCAAAGAGCAGCACCAAATGTGGGACTGATTCCACCGCCACCCTGAGTAGCTGAATGAATTGTGGAATTAGCAGGCTTCTAGCGATAAAGGGTTCAGCGCTTACCAGAATTAGTCTCGCCCATGATGTGAGATTTTCCAGCAGCATTTGCAGCTACAACTTCCGCAGCAAAAGGCTCAATCTGCGAGGCAATCGCACTGTGGCTCATCAGTTGTTGCAAGTTGGCCGTGCTAGAAGATTGTGGGTAGTTGTGGGAGCAGTAATTCTTGACATAAGAAATTGCAGCGCCCTCGACGGCGTTGAGCCCTGCAATGCTCATGGGCGAAGTTCCAAAGTAGACACCCGCAGAAATAAGATTGGATGTTGACAAGTTTCCACAAACGGCATCCTGCCACGAGACTTGAGATGCGTAGTCCGCTGCAGCAGTCCAAGACTGGCCGTTTGCAATCGGATCCGAGCTTGAAAAGACTAGAACAACCTAGTGTGAGCAGATTTCATTTTGAGGATAGTGGTGGGACGGACAGTTGGGCTCATTTCCAAGTTCGACGGCGTACAAGTTGCTCATTGCGGACTTGGCTCGTGCTGCCGCTGCAATCGTGTTGGACAGATTGTTTAGGCGTCGGTTGAAGCCAATAGTCATTTTGCCGCCATATTGGGCGGCAAGCGACATGAAAGACGGTCCAAAGGTCAGTGTGTCTGGGGCGTCGGCGGTGCTGGCCACAGTGTACGTCACCGCATTGGTCGATGATGGATCATATGTTGCCCTGTCCCTATATTTTTTTTTCTTTTAGCATCGCAGCTTTCCTCCTTTGGAGAATTTAATTGCTCCGTACTGCGTTGTTCCTCCAATGCGAAGGGGAGGGTAAGTCCCAGTGAGATCCTTAAAATTCTGGAGACATGTTTTGGTTGATGCGACGTCATTCATATATGCAGGAAACGTGAAAAATTCCAGCCTACGAAGTTAGAAACTTCTTGAGTCAGGGAATCCGGCGACATACGATAGTCCTACAGGGGCTGCGGAGAGTTGTTTACTCGAATTTGATGGCGCAGTGGCTGGGACGTTGAAGACCAAGCCATAGGCCATGTGGCCAAAGAGCACAGGATACACAAAGCGCATGTTGAAGAAGAGCCTCAATTCTCTGAGTGAACTGTCATAGGCTGAGAGTAGAGCACACGACCATTTTTGGTATGCTGGTGTGGCAAATATCTAGACTCTTTAAACTCCTCCCTTTAAAATCACATGTCGCCCAACTGGCTCATATGGACATTTTCCCTCCGCATTCATTTAGGTAAAGGGCGCCTTGACAGACGTGCATAGAGTTTGGGAAGGTCGCTAAGAGTCGAAAGCATTAATTAAAATGTCAATTAAATGCACCAGTTCGAAGCGCGCATCGCGTGGAACAGAGTTCCTGTCCTGGGGTATATCGCCGGCCTCGGGTCTTCATGCCCCGAATGCCATCCAATAAACGACGGGCGCTTAACTGACCCCCGAAGGTGAACCAACAGCTGGCTTGATGCATCCACTGAAGACACGCCACTGAGACTGTCTTCAACGGCAAGACGGCATTTGAGGCCCCTGTTACCCCGCACACAAGATTAGAGCATGCGGAGGAAGATCGTGACCCTGGTTGACTGAATCCACAACAAACAGCCGGTATAGACAGAGTAGTTGGGCAATCGGCGAAAAAAAAAAAAGAAAAATCACAATGGAGATGCGAAGACGGGGGAACAATTAAATGATATCAGGATAGATTAATTCAACGCATCCAAGGAACCATCATTTCGTCTTGGTCTTGTTTATGTTGGCGCGCTGTGAATTTGGAGCTATATCCCTTGACCGACCAGTATCTCGCCTGAGTCGCCCCCTAGGCTCTCGGGGTCCTTCCCCAAGACCGCATATTCGGCCATTCCTACAATTAGCCTGAAGCCCTAGCTTATACAAACGTGCTTATCGGTCGTGGAAATGAGCTAGGCTCGGAGCCGAGGCAAGCATAATAAAGCCTGCGGGATGGCTGTAAAGAGGGCTGTGGTTCCTAGATCATCATCACCATTCCCCCACGCCAAGCCGCACGAGCACGAAGGGTGCAACCGACCTCAAGATGGAGATGAAAAAGATTGACACCGAAAATATCGAGCGCCGCGCTGCGGCCGAGGATGCTCAGCAAACGATTAGCCAGGGAGGTATCCCGTTGATGAGGTCGCAAGAAGATGATCTTTCTGTGTGGCAGACTGTTCTTCGGTACAAAACCGTGGGATTCATTGCCATGTCAGCAGCATTCAGCGCATCGCTTGATGGATATCGTGAGACCGACCGACCACACCTTGGCTCACCCAACATGAGTTAATATTTTCAATTCTAGAAATTAATCTGAATGGCGGAATCGTCTCAAACAAGGGTTTCATTCGGCAGATGGCCAGCAATGATACCACAATTATTGCCGGCAAATACATCTCCGCTTGGGGTGGAATCCAGTCTGCTGGACAAACAATCGGGCAAATTGTATCTTCTTCCCCATTCAAAAGCACCCATAAATTATCTACTAATCACTACGTGGATTAAAGCTTCTTCAATACGCCACAGAAAGGTTTGGCCGCAAAGTGGCCCTTTATATTATCTGGGTGGTTCTCGTGATCGTGAGTATCAGCCACATATACCTAGCAGTTACATTTTATTGACTGGTCCTTCTTCTTTGTCTAGAGTATCTTTATCGAGTCATTTGCAACTCATTGGGATCATTGGCTGGTGGCAAAATTGTTCTCGGGCATGGGCGTTGGAATGCTCCAGGCTACTCTGCCATTGTATCTCTCTGAGATTTCTCCAACCCAACTTCGTGGCTTCTTCATTAATGCCTACACTTTGTGAGCGAACACCTCTTTGTTGAACTTATTCTATGTTATGAACTCATGATGCTGATACTTATTTGCAGTTGGTTTGTTTTGGGTCAATTGTTTGCCTCCGTGGCACTGAATAGACTGAATGCGTCCGATCCTCTGGACTTTCGCACTGCAATTTATTCTCAGGCAAGTTATACGCGAGATAGACTCAGTGTTTAAGTATCTTGCAAGTCTAACTCGATATTAGTGGGGTATGATTGGCCTTTTGGCCTTGATCTTCGTTCTATTACCTGAATCACCATGGTGGCTAGTCAGCAAAGGGAGGCACGACAAGGCCGCAAAAGTACTACAACTTTGCAACGGGGATGTTGCAGGATATAGTGCACAAGAACATATTGTTAGTTATGCCAGATGACATATCCGTTCAAAAACTCTAGACTAACGTTGAGCAGAATATCATGGACGCCACAATCATGATGGAAAGGCACGCAGCGCAGCGTGATTCAGAGGATGGCATGTGGGCTGTTTTCCAAGGTCGTAATCTAATAAGATTTATCATTTCTGGTTGGCCAAAAATCACGCAGCAGTTTGTTGGATTGGCCGTGTTTAATACATATGCCACTTACTTTTGTGGGTCTAAAATCACGTTTTATATCATAACCTTGACTAACTATTGCAGTCCAATACGCCGGAAACAAGGACCCATTCCTTGTCACCCTTATCTTGTCGAGTGTGCAGCTCATCTCGATGATTCTCACAAGTACACTTACAGATCGCTTTGGTCGACGACCCTTGACTGTCTATCCTTACGCTGTAACTGTGGTGTCTGTTCTGTGCTTGGGAATTATTGGATGCTTTGATTACACACAAAAGGCAACCAGCTCGCTTCTCGTAAGTTTTAATATGTGTTATCTGGAACTTGGAACTGACTTATGAGATCTTTTTTGCCTGCTTGGCGACGTTTTCGACTACTGGAGCTTCAGCCATTGGATATGCCTATTCTGCCGAACTACCGCAGCAAAGACTCCGTGCTCAGACGGCAGGCTGGTCCCTTGCTGTTTCAAACCTGATTGCCATCATGTTCAGTTTCTGTACGCCGCTTATGATCAATGGATCTCTTACCAAATGGGGTGTGAAGACCGGATTCTTGTAAGGAACTCTCCCAGTTTCGTTTTTGAGTTCGGGTGCTAACTGGTTCCAAGCTTTGCTTGCACGGGTACAATTGCCGTGGTAATTTCCTGGTTTATCTTGCCGGAAGTTGCACGTAGAACTCCTGCTGAAATTGATGAATTGTACGTATCAGCTTTGGACTACACATATTAGCATATCTGCAAACAATTGGGAATATTCCGCTAACATACTCTCACAGATTCGAGAAGAGGGTAAATCTACGAAAATTCAAGGGCTATGTAACCGAGGTTCAAATGCGCGCCAACGAGGAATACCAAGGAGGAAAACACATCACGGCTTGAGAAAAATAACACTCCAATCCCCACGGCTCGCAGGTAAACCACCACTTCATTTCACAACTCAAAATGCAGCCCATTTTTAAATACTTGTTCACTGAATAATGAAATTGGTATAAATCTAATTGATTGATCGCGATGGATCTTAGTTTAAGCTTTTGATGTTGATTGGAAAATCTTGGGTGGTGCAGCTCCAGGAACCGGGCTTGTCGGTCAAGGGTAGCTGAACAACCTGAAAGTGAAGTGATATCCACTTGAGCGCCAGGGAAATCCCTGCCACCACTCCTGTAATTGTCGCACGGTCTCCAATTGATAGCACGCAAGCCCTGTGTTAATGAACCGGCTTTCATTTCCATACGCGTAAAAAGAATGGATGTTAATTCTTTTATAGACGAATATGATTTACACCGTCTTCTCATAAGACACTCGGTTTAGTCATTAACATTAGCCTCGGATTCTAGATTGTGACTTCTACTTGTTCGCAAAGATTTTGACTCGCCCAAACTAGAGTTTTGAATCGAGCATTCACCTGTAAGCATGCATTTATATACACTTTCCAGTTAATTGATGAATCGATGTGATTGAAGCGCGTATCGTAAAGTTGACCTGGAAGAAAATGGCTGAAATTATCAGGCGCAGACGATGAATTAACTTTCATCTATTTGATAAATGGGTGCACCCATTCTGTTGTTGAATGGTGGACTTTACACTACTGACTGGGTACCTTGTTCTTGTCGTGGCATGATTAGTCGCTGAACATCCCAAGCAACTTTAATTGCGCCCACCCTTGAAACAAAAACAGGGAATACAAGCTGGCGCGTCTATGGGACCGAATGCCTGCGACGGTGAGGGGAGATCGCTGATCCATGTTCCGAAACACTCAAGGGAACATCGTCTCCGAGGGGTTTTCCTGATCCGGCAATGGCTCAGCACACGCCGAAACTGCCAATTGGAGCGAAATAAAAACCCCAGCTACGACCCCACAAAATTTGTCTCGTGAAGGTGGAAGCTTGAAAGGGATGGCCTCCGAATTAGAGTCTTTAAAGGAAGCCGTCGTCGCTGGATCTAGGTGGCTGCATGAAGTGTCAGTTGCCTAGTTTGATACTATCAATTGCACGGCTGCAATAGGTTTCCAGGATGTGGTATTCTTTTGCATCATCACTGCTTCTCTTCTCGTCCGCTGCTTCCGCAGCCTTGACCTACAAAGGAGCAGATTGGTCTTCGGTGATAGTCGAAGAGAACAATGGTATTTCATACACCGATGGCGGTTCAACAAAGTCACTTGAGACCATCCTTGCCTCAAATGGCGTCAATTCGGTTCGGCAGCGTGTTTGGGTGAACCCTTCCGACGGCAATTACAATCTGGACTATAACCTCAAGTTGGCCAAGCGCGCCAAAGCTGCCGGCCTGGGCGTCTATCTCACCCTTCACCTAAGCGACACCTGGGCGGATCCAGCTCACCAGGCAATCCCATCTGGTTGGCCAACAGCCATTGATGACCTTGCTTGGAGGCTATACAACTACACACTTAGTGTATCCAATTCGTTTCAATCTGCAGGAGTTCAACCTAGCATCATCTCAATCGGAAACGAAATCACTGCCGGTCTCCTCTTCCCCACAGGATCGACTTCTTCCTATTCGAACATCGCACGCCTCCTCAATTCCGCAGCCTGGGGAATCAAGGATTCGAACCTTAGCCCAAAGCCCAAGATCATGATTCACCTCGACAACGGCTGGAAGTGGGATACTCAAAACTACTTTTACACACAAGTTCTGGCGGCCGGATACCTTAACACGAGCACTTTCGACATGATGGGTGTTTCCTACTACCCCTTTTATGGAAGCGGTGCGACGCTCTCTGCTTTGAAGACATCGTTGACGAACATGGCCAGCAAATGGGGGAAGCAAATTGTTGTCGCGGAAACGGATTGGCCCACATCGTGCCCATCGCCAGCCTACTCATTTCCAAGCGACCTATCAGACATCCCGTTTTCAGCCGCAGGCCAGACCGAGTTTATTAAGCGTGTGGCCAACGTTGTGGCTGGCGTGAATGGCGGTGTGGGTTTGTACTACTGGGAGCCAGCCTGGATGAACAACCAAGCCCTTGGTTCATCGTGTCCCTCCAACACGCTCTTTTCATGGCCCGGCACGGCCCTCTCCAGTTTGTCTGTATTTAAGAGTATTTAGTCAGCTCACAACAGGGATGAAAAATATTAGCGGGGTCAATATACGATTGATTGAACAGTTCTTATCTTCCCAACTCACCGCAATAATTTTTTTTTTCTTCACATCAGGGGAACAGCTTTATAGAGGGTCCTTCAACCTTGTCCAACCCACCTAACAACGCCTTGCAGCCAATGGAGCGACAGCCGAAATGGCTTATCGGCGGCGGGAGTCGCCGCCGCTTCTCGGCCCGCAAATGGGTCCGACTCTCGGAGATGAAGCCCGTATTACAACACCACGATTGACAGCCGGTGCGATATCGCATGCTTTTCCGATCTAAACTTTGAGGCCGCAAGCGGATATAGAGCGGATCAGACAATTGCTGATCTTGAAAGGGATAAGAGTGGAGACAAGCCTCGTTTGATTGTTGGGACGGAAAACTTCTAGTATCCCCGTGACTCATTTTTTTTCATCCAGTTTCTTCACCGATCGAATCCTTGGCTTTTAAATTTATGTCTCTTAGTTTCCAAATTGCGTGTCGTTCTTGGGCGAGCCCATTCTGTCAACCATCATTTGTATCTACCATGACATGTTAATGGACATTGCTTGTTCAAGCTCTTATATGATTAACCACTTTTAAACCATCACATTTATCCAAAATGCAAAACTCCAATGTGTCTGATCGGCGTCAGTCCGTGACCAGCCCTGAACCCCCGGTCAGCCCAGATCGCACACCTCGACAGTCGTCTGAACTTCCAGCTCCAGACCTCCCATCCTCTTCCGAATCCACAACCACATATCATGAGTCAGGCGATGAGGTTTACGACAAACTTTCAAGTCGACGAAAGGCCTTGATTGTTGCCGTTCTCTCGTTTTGCGCCTTCTTGTCCCCCGTTTCCAGCACTAGCATCCTCGCAGCAACTCCAGAGGTTGCCTCCGAGTTCAAGACAAATGGCTCTGTTATCAACGCTAGCAATGCTGCGTACATGGCTTTCATGGGAATTTCACCCATCCTTTGGGGACCAATCAGTCAAGTATTTGGGAGACAACCCGTCAGTAACTGCTTTGCCGTTTTCTTCACGATGTGACATCATGAACCTCAATTGAAACATTAACAACCGTTAGGTATCTTTGATCAATGCTGCAGTGTTCTTTCTTCTCAGTCTTGCAACCGCACTGGCGCCAAACCTGGCAGCCTTTTTCGTTTTTCGCGCTCTTTCTGCGTTGAACGGCACCTCGTTTATTCTCCTTGGTGCAGCCTGTATTGGGTATGTTTCCTGACCTTGTCAAACCTCACTGCTCACAATTCAGCGACATTTATCGCCCTACAGAACGAGGTACAGCCATGGGCTGGTTCATGTCAGGAACCTTGATTGGACCTGCCTTCGGCCCTTTTCTTGGTGGCATTATCGTCACATACTCATCATGGAGAACAATCTTCTGGTTGCAAACTGCTCTGGCTGGAACTGGAGCCTTTGCAGTCTTTTTCCTGATTCCAGAGACCATTCATTATAAAAAAATTGAGGACTTGGTTGAATACTCTCAAAAGGACAAAGCCAAGGCGATTTTAGGCATGATAAATCCCATCAAAGTTCTAAGTCTATTCAAGCACCTGAATCTTTGCCTTATCGCCGGGGCGAGTTCAGCTCTCGTTTGGAACATGTACAGTCTTTTGACACCCATTCGGTACGTCTTGAACCCTCGTTTCCATCTTGAATCGCCTCTCCTGTCTGGGCTTTTCTATCTAGCTCCAGGTCTAGGCTATTTGCTTGGTACCTTTATGGGTGGCCGTTGGGCCGACTGGACAGTGAAGCGGTGGATTCGGAAGCGTGGGGTTCGAGTACCTGAAGATCGCCTTCGGTCTGCCCTGCCCTTCATTGGAATCTTGATCCCTGGGTGTGTACTCATTTACGGATGGACCGTTGATAAGGCAGTCGGAGGAATTCCAGTCCCTGTGATTGTGATGTTTTTACAGGGCGTTGGCCAACTGTTTTGCTTTCCATCTCTAAACACATATTGTTTAGACGTGATGCCTGGACAAGGAGCTGAAGTTGCGGCTGCCAACTTCTTTGTGAGGTATATGGCTGGTTGTGTATCTACTGCCGTTGTTTTGCCCATAGTGGAAGCTATAGGTATCGGATGGTTCTCAACCATATCTTCGGCTCTTCTCATGGCTTCAGCCGGAGGTGTGATGTGGGCAATTCGCAGAGGAAATTCATGGACCGGCAAACAAACCCAGCCAGCATCGCGGCCCGAGTCTATTCGGCAGACAGAACAAATTACGGTCGGGAACCAAGACGCGAGACAGGAAAAGGTATAAGTGATGCTACATTGCATTGAATTATCGAGGTAAGTTTTTGGAAAAGTTCGATTCATAACATACAGGCATTGCAGCCCTCAATTGTAATACCCATATAGATCTAGAAATGAGTTCGCATATATACGATGAATAAGAAAGACGTTTCATTGAACAGAAAAATTAAAATGAATACACAATGTGACTCTTTATATCTTGTCGAGTCTAAGCGACTGGATAAACAGCCAGTGATGCATTGAGCACTAGCCTCGTTGGCCAAGATGCATCAGCGAGACAGCCACTTACCCTCAGTCATTCGCAAAGGAATAAATATTCCCCTCCTAGAATAGATTGAATTCTTTTCACGTGGCATAACAGCCAGTGGAACCATAGACAGATAGAGGCTTTGGCCTGAGTAGGAAGCACTCAGTCCAGGCTATTGGAGTTGGGTCGGATCCTGCTCAATGGAGAGAGAGAGAAAATATTTCAAGAGACATTTTATCTCATGTAACCGTAGAGCGGCGCAGCGTCTGTAAGATATGGTCGCGGCTGTTAATCTAAGGCCGAAGGCCCGAATACCGAAGTGGGGTTTATGGCATCCGGCAGGCAGTTGACCATTTCCCAATTTGGTCAACAGGTGAACATCCCCCGAGGAGATGTCAAGATGATCCAGAACGATTGCTTATGTGCTCCTACTGTTCTCTTCTTTGCGTAATATATGCCGCACCCCTCTTCAACAACAGATTTGCAACTTAAACAGTGAAAATAGGTTTCTCTCGCGCAAAATTCCACATCATGGTAACTGCAACTGCTTTGGTCGTCACCCAGAAAATGGGCCCTTTTGAGATGAAATCCGTCGAGCTTGACGAATTACGGCCCCACGAGATATTGGTGGACATAAAAGCGACGGGTATATGTCATACAGATATCACGGTACAGCGAGGCAAGATTCCGATGCCGTTTCCTGCGGTTCTTGGCCACGAAGGTAACTTCCATTTATTTGCACAGTTACTCAAATTCTTAATAACTCCTAGGCGCCGGAGTAATACGGGCTATTGGCAAAGATGTAAGAGATTATGAGCCTGGAGATCATGTCATTTTGTCTTACAATTTTTGCAACACATGCCGAAGCTGTGAGAATGGGCAACCTTACCAATGCCACACTACACAACAGCTAAATTTTGGCGGCGCAAGGCCCGACGGTTCGCAAACAATTTCGCCATCTATGAGTACTTGTTTCTTTGGCCAATCATCTTTTTGTAATCCAGCCATTGTTCAAGAAGCCTCATGTGTCAAAATAGACAAGAGTTTACCGCTGTCTGTGGTGTGCGCGATGGGATGCGGCTTCCAGACGGGCACAGGTTCGATATACAATGTGGTTAAGCCAATTGAAAGAAAAGTACGACATGTCGCTATATTCGGCGTCGGTGGTGTTGGATGCGCTGCAATAATAGCGGCGCATCATCTAAGAAGTTCATTAGCCGTGGCCCCATTCGACATCATCGCTATTGATCTTGTCGACAGCCGTCTAGAACTTGCAAAAGCGTTCGGTGCTACTTATACCATTAATTCAGCACAGGAGAGTCTCCACGAGGCAATTTCAAATTTTACAAATGGAGAGTCTCTAGATGCCGCGGTGGACTGCACGGGCTCCCTGGTTATCATTGAACAAATGATCAAGCTCATTGGAAGAGGAGGTGTTGCGGTATCAGTTGGCGGTCCGCCACCTGGAGAAACGGTGCCTGTAGACGTTTTCGACTTGTTGATTAGCTGCAAAACCTATTGCGGCTGCCACCAAGGTAATGCATATTCAAAGACGGTACGTTTTCTCAATAACTCCTTCATTACCATGTTCTAAAATTTCTAGTTTATTCCTTGGCTCGCTGAGTTGTATACTAAAGGGCAATTTCCACTGGAGAAAATGCAGAAAACATACCCCGCAAAGGACATTAACTCTGCTTGTGACGACATGCTGAGTGGTAAAGTTCTTAAACCTGTTCTGCTTTGGGATTGAGACTTTGGCTACTAATAGAAACAAGCCGGTTCAATGGTCCATGACTTGTTGACCGACGTGAAAGCGGGTGGAGGGGGAGATAAAGATGTGAAATCCAAGATGGGGAACAGATGCCAAGGCTTGACAAGCGTTAAATGTAGTTGCTCGCTATTACTGTTATTAAGAAACCTTTAAGCACTATTAAAAGACATTGGATTTTGGGCTAAATCCCATAATCATTTATTAAATATTAAGAGATCTCGATGAGTTCACGAAAGGGGCGATGTGTTGAAGACACTTCCGCTCATCTTCATTGTGTGCTGACGACAGAATTCACTCATTTGTAATCAAGCTAACCCAATCCGGAAACTGCCTCCAAATCTCATTGGCCGTAATGGTGCGGCACTTACGATTCTGATGATGCATTTGTTCTTCCTCTGTTTCTTTGTTTAATCAACTATTTCCCGAAACCTAGCACAGGGCGGCAGGTCAAGAAAAAAGATTCACGCTTGCCATCACAAAGAACTATCGATCCACGAAACACGACCCTGGTGCTGTCTCCTTTAGCGGTCGCCTTATCCAGCTACAAGAATCATGGCAGCAAACAGCTCACAAATACAAGGGACGACGTCCAATTCTAGCCGATCTGTGTTTTTTGGGTCAACCCCTGTAGAAGCCCCAGCAACCCAGGGTAAATCCGAGCAAATATTGCAGCTCCGACAGTTCCTCGCTAAATGGGATGAAAATCTTATCCCATATCAACAAACTTTGATTCATCACCTGAAGGCGCGGAAAGATCTATCTTGGGAGGAAATTGAGAGGCGTAGCTCACTGGAAACACTGAAAAATTTAACACTTCTTCACACCGATTCACGATCAGAATATTACAACCTCGAGCTACAGATATACTCTCTCAACTTAATGTTCATGGAAAAGAGGCACAAGCTGCAACAGCTAGAGGCTGCTGAATTGATTTGCACTGATGCACAGCAGTCGAATGAGAGTAGCAAGTAGCATTCAATGTAATAATAAATTTGGTCGCGTTGCGATTAGTTTAAGGGACTTTGTTGTGAGAAACCTCTATGGGAAAAAGCCTAGATGTTCACCGTTGAATTACCAAAACGGCGTATCAATAGTTCACATTCTGCCGTGTGAGTTGGCCATCTCCAGCGGAAGAACCAAGTTGGTACTTCCTGAATTCAATTCGGACACTAGTCTCGTATGGGCAAGGCTCTAGTGGCAATGCGATGAGATTGGTGGACAGAGACAGCCTAAAAGCTTTCCCTCGGCAAAAGTCTCACCCGTCATCCCCACATTGGCTCGAAAGCGAGCTACACCTTTAGTTGCACGTCTGGATATTGTGGATTTGTAGAAATGCAACTTCGATACAATAGGAGATACTCGAAATAAAGCTCCTATTTAGCTGAAAATTTCACATCAGAGAAATCTCTTTTGCAAAGGGGAGCGATGAATCTAGAATTTGATCTACTCGCCGAGGAGAACCTCGCTCATGGGAACAATGTCCGATTCAACAAGACGTCAATCAAGCCTTTGAACACCAAAATCTCCCCTGATGGCTCGATAGTCCTGATTGGGCTCCCAGGAGTTGGAAAATCTACCTTGGGAGTCATCGCATCGACATATTTGAAGATGAGGCTAATCGAAACGGAACGTTGCTTTCGGACCATGACCGGATTGAGTGGGCCTGAATACGCCGAGAAATACGGCAAGCAAGCCTTGTTGTCTAAAGAGGCTGAGGTTCTGGAAAATATACTCCGAAAGCACTCAAAAAAATGTGTAATAGCAGTGGCATCCCGAACCTCCAATATCTCTACTTGCTGGAAGCTTTTGCAAGAGTTTGCGGCATCGCATGTCTTGATCCACGTTGTACGAGATTTTGAACAGGTTGCATTGCACCTGAAAGACCAAATACACAAGAAAGAGCTATTGGAAATGTGGAGGTATATCATTCCACGCTGTCGGTCTTTGGCGCAATTTGAATTCTACGTCAAAGACTTGAAATATCAAAGGTTTCAAGACAATGGCCACCATTTGCCGCATTTCCTGTGTCTAAAACCACTCGAAAGAAATTTTCAGCTACTGTTAGATACAATCTATGGGGAAGCCAGGGCCTCTGTATTTTTACCTCCACCAGAGGAGATCGACTTTTCAAAAGTATTGGTTATCCCATTTTTGCAAATCAGCAATAATATTATTGACATTGATATGATCTACGGGGTACACTTGGTAAAAATTGAGCTGAAACTCTCATCGATCAATCATATGGATTGGGATTCCTTACTAACTCTTGTATCGGCCACGTGTGCCACTGTCCGGAGTAGTACCAGCGACATACCACTTGCATTAAGCATATCTGATGGTTTTGGACAGAACGAAGCGGAGGGAATGAACGAAACAAAGTACTTTGGACTTCTTCAACACGCTATATCTCTCGGTTTCGAGTATTGCTACCTGGACCTCGGAGCACCTAGGCGAAAGTTGGTCGATTTTATGACAATATCACGGACTGCGAAATATATTGGAAAGTGGCATAACTCCCCAGCCCATGACTCTAAATCCTCTACGGCGCAGTGGTGGAGAGACTCTGAATGCATCGACATTTACAAGATGGCTTTGGACCTGGGCTGTCATGCACTTCAATTAAGCTCTCCGGCTTTAAGCATTGAGGATAATTTTGATATCGTAAACTTTCCTCAACGTGTGCTTGAGAAGTTCGATTTTGAAGGGCCAAAGGTATCTGTGTTTAACACTGGTGAGCTAGGGAAGTTATCTCGGGTATTGAACCGCACTTTAAATCCAGTCACCGCCAAATCACTCGTTCCGAATCATTCCGGAACTTTGGATTCACGCGATTTGAATACAGAATTGGATGGAACTTTTACCCTTGAAGAGCTTCAACACACACTCTCAAATGTCTCTATGCAACCATCACTTCACTTTTGTAGCTTTGGTGCCGATATTTCACACTCTATTGCCCCAGCAATGCACAATGCAGGATTCTCAGCTCTCGGTCTTCGACATCGATACGGTCTCGTGGAGTCCGACGAGCTGAAACTGGTTGTAGGGGTGATGCATTTTCCTAATTTTGGGGGCTTGAGCTGTGCAAATCCCTATAAGCAAGCCATAATTCCACTACTTGATGACATCTCACCTCACGCACTTGCGATAAAAGCTGTGAATACTGTCTATCCATGCCAGTCCAATGCAGGCAAGGATAGAATTCTTTATGGCGAAAACACGGACTGGATTGGCTTGACATCTTGTGTCAGGAACTACCTGAGTCCAATCAACGCGGTAACACATAAAACTACCGCGCTTGTGATCGGCGCAGGTGGAATGTCTCATGCCGCTATTTATGCTTTGTTGCGCATGGGGCTCAAGAAGATATTAGTATGGAATAGAACAATATCCACGGCTGAAACACTGGCGGCGCACTTTCATCAAGTCTATCAATCCTTGAATGAGAAGAATAACGCTACATTAGAAAGCACAGATGATGTGATATCTGTGCTTGCCACGCTACAAGATACAGAGTTATTTAGAAGGGAAATTTCTCCTCCGACAATAATAATCAATACCCTCGCGGATGGAAAACGGGGCGAAGTAGCGTCATCATTTGATCTACCGATTCAATGGTTTAGCAACCCGACTGGTGGTGTCTATGTTCAGGTAAGGGTCTCTCCACCTAGTAGATTCAAACCTGGCTAATGGTTGATTCAGTCTGCATACAAAATACCGGATTCTACTTTGAGTAGAAAGGTCGGAAACCTTCTTTCGAGAAACTGGATTGCAGTTGGAGGTCGTGAGTTACTCCTTGAACAGGCTTTCCCGCAAACCGAGCTCTGGACTAGACTTTCAGCTCCAAAATTAATCATGCGTCGCGCAGCAGGTGTGAAAAGGGTTTGGGATACATGATGAGAATGAGGATAAATTAAATATGGTCAACGGGGTCACTCTTGTATTTAGCAGATAGAATGTCACAATAACGCTTTAAATACTGAAGATGCCCGGCGGAGATGTCTTTCTCCGTGATCCTTATGCCACGTCCAGGTAGAATGGTATATGGACCTCCAGCACAAAAACTTGACGATATTTATCATATCATTTCTTCATGTTTTAATGTCGAGAATTCTTGACTTCTGCTGATAATACAGTATTTAGGTTATATAGTAGTTGCAACTAGATCCATCTCTACCTTTGAGCCAGCTGGAAGCGCTTTGACAAAGACGCAGCCTCGGGGAGGCTTTGGGTCAGGGATCATCTATTAATTCACAGTTAGCAGAATTGTACCTCTATTCATAATTCTTTCTTACCTTGGCGTAAACACTTGCGAATCCTTCATAATCTGCTGGGTCAACCAAGTAGACATTTATTCGTAAAACTCTGTCCAGGCTTGAACCCGCCGAACTCAAGATTGCAGCTTGGTTTTCTATAACCTGCTTCTGAATGCCGTTAGCATAGTCTTTTAGTCTACTGGCACTTCAATAGGGCTACTACTCACTGTTTGTTCTTCAACCGTGCTGCCTACAATAACACCTTGTTTGTTCAGGGGGATTTGGCCTGCAGCAAATACAATTCCATTGACGATACGAGCATGCGCTTTCACACCAACGATTAGTCATCGATAAATTATACCTGCTTTATAAGACTCACAGAAGTTTGGGCGTGATTGAAAAACATCGTCACTGAAGACTGTTATAATTTCAGAAGACATTTTCAACGATATGCTTGAAGCTCTAGTTACCGGAGAGGCAGAATGGAATTCTAGGGCCACGAATGCCTAGAAATAATACCAGGGTCGGTTGTATGCTTCGGCAGAGATTATGGCTGAAGCTAAAGCCAGAATACTCTTCCGGAGGACTCATTTCTCTTCAGATGTCATCACTAGTAGATCCGGGAAGCAAAGAAATAACCACTCCAAATATATTCTATCGCACTGTCTTTACACAAAAGAAAGTGTTTGTATTACTGGGTAGCTTTCATCATCCAATCTTCTAACATGTCTTCTAAATAATTGGCATCCAAGCCAGACCGATCGTCACCCTCATCGACCCGTAAGCCCACATCATCATTACATAGTCCAGTGTATTCCACATTTTCTTGGCTATTTGACCGGGCCGTGCCAGAAATGAATCCCAGTCTATCCATGAAGTCTAAAACTCTGGTTGTATCATTACTAGACCAGCGATGTTAGTCAGGGATGTAAATAATGCAATGGTAACCTATAAGTAAATACTTGCTTGTTATACTGAATTAATCTATCCAATGACGAGTCTATCTCATTAATTGATGAATCAGAAACGTTTGGTTCACTTTCAAGCTGGTTGGGGGAAGCTACAACCGCAAGAAACTGATCAGCGCCGCTGATATGAGGATCATTAATTTGGGTGCTGACTGGCGCAATATTGGATATGCTGAAATCTACACTAGGTATCAAGCTAGATATGTCTTCCGCGTCGGTATTTTCTTTCAGTGGTGTACAGAACAGAGTGTTGAACGAGGTCTCAGGTTGGCTTTGGCCCCTGGACCTCGAGCCCACCTGACTAACGAACCGGTTGGCTCTCAAAGAAAATGGCGGACCAAGATATTCTTGATCTGGCAATGCGATATTTTCAGTTTGCCTAATGGTATGTTGTCTCATGATAGAAGCTCCTATCACGGAGAGGGAATTGGTGTCTAACTCAACCGTATCATCAGAGCAGTTGACAGGATTAGCAATTTGAGCAAAGAGCTTGAAGAACGGGTTGATGCAATCTGTACCATAGTTGGAAAGGCACAGTTTGAATAGCTTATGAATACATTTGGACGACTCTTGCCGACGGCGGTATGCCTCATTGAAAGTATTAGTGAGGTTCTCCTCTCCTTTCATCCCACGGAAGTTTAATAGCCTCTTGCAAGAAAAAGAGGTAACCGTATGATATGCAATGCTCAAGTTCAGAGAATAAATTGAAGGAGTAAGGCAGTTGGGTTTGGATGTGGAGTCTTCCATATTCCAAATAATATCTGTCTTCACGTATTGTGGCAAGCTCTCTTTCCACACTTGAAGGGTTTGTGACAGGGTTTTGTATGCTGTCACAGCAGTGGCTCGAGAGTTATTTTGTTCTTCAACACTTGAATATATGCGAAAGGATGTGGTTGCAGATAGGTAATCGTTAAAAGCATACACAAGCTGCAATAGCTGGTTGAAAATTGATGTAATTCGAGCAGGTGATTTGCGAGTCGTGGAGTGATGGCTGAAAGTCCAACTATCCCATTCCTCCCAGCCGCCTTCTTCTATGAATGGTGGGTCGCAGTCTTGGGCACGTATGAACGGAGGTACCTCGAGCTTAGAGGAGACCAGTGTGTCTATTAAAAAGCATGAGGACCATGCTCTCCGTTTGCACTCAGTTTTGGTTGCCCTGTCGTTCTCTAATGGTGCCCATAACTTGATGCGCAATGCCAACGAAGAAAACAATATTGTAAGTTCTCTGGCAATATCCCAGGATCCATTGCGAATGAAGATTAACGACAGCAGTATGAGAGATTGTATCCTACTCAAGATGCAAACCGGGGAGTTAGGTTGGATTGTCATTAGTTTCATTGTATAGAGATACGACTTGTTGAAAATATCTTGCTCATCCCCGTGCTTTGAGCACGCTGCCAAGCCACAGGCTGACCAGATAACAGCGGTCTTGTCATAATGTGGTCCTGGATTCCCCGATTGGGACTCATCCCGCTCGTGCAGGATCTTTAAAACTTCGAACTTATCTACTAAAGGTACGAGGCTGTGAATATTGACAAAATATTTGTCAAGTAATTCAGATGCGTTTTGTGGCAGTGGCTCGTGATGGATGTCTTTTCCTGGTATCAAAAAGCCATGATATCGACTCAAGATTCCAAAGCCGGCCTCTGGCACACCTATTGATATCTGGTGGGAGCGGGATGATGGATGGCTAGCCGTCGAGCTTGAATTGCCTCTTTCTTCCCTGGAAAGAAAAGATGCTGTCTTTTCAAGATCGATATTTTGAGAAACAAAATGCCTAGCGGGTTCTATTGCTGATGGCGAATATCCATCACTACCTCCGTTCGAAGGCAGCCCGACTACAGGATCCTGTGGGATCCAGTTTAGAGTTTTTGAAGTTGTTAATTCTGGCCCAAAGCTTCGACGAGAGCTTTGGGATTCAGACGGCGTCGGAATAACAGGTCCCATCGGTTGAACTGTGTCACCAAGAGATTCAAATTCAACCGCTGGCTGACTAGGACCCAAGGCTTGACTCCCGGTATTCCCAAGCATTTTTTCGAAATCTTCGTACAGTGCAGATTGCTTCCATGCTGTCTGCAGCCCTTGGGATACCAACTGGAATTCCTCCGCTGACTGCGTTAATAGTCTAGATATGGATTGCTCCAAGGCAGGGAAATGAGATATGACATGACCCAGTATGGATTCAGCCAAGTTGCAATGACGCAAAAGAAGATGGTATTGTCCTGCTGGCAAGCCTCTCTTCTTGATTACAACAGAGTAATTGCATACTGCTCCATGACTGTCGCAAGTTGAACATTTCGGATCAGCCCCATTGCATTTCAATTTCTTAGACCGACAATAGTTGCAAGCACGACTGATACGTCTACGCTTCGGACCCTTGCCGTCAACATGATTTTGGTTCGAGGTTTGCTCCATAAGTTGTGAGAAATTAAGTAGGAGATGAGTCCACAATGAGCACGTTGCCGGTCCCAGAAGCGACTGCAGCAGCCTCCAAAACAGATGAAGTGGGGAGCACAGAAACCACCCAAGTCATGATTAGTAACAAGACAACTTGCATAGAGAAAAAGCTTCTTCTCATCTGATGTAATTGGACGTATTGTGGGGCTTGGGTCACTTCATTGGAGTGGACTGTTGGTTGATTAGTAACAAGATCTACAGTTCGGTAAAAGTCTCATCCGAGGTCTCTCCTCTTGCATCACTAGCAGCTCTGATATGTGACGGCTTAACCAGTTCTAGAAGTGAATGGCTAAATTAATAGGTCATTATTTGCAAAATTATCAGAATTCTTCCAATCATATCAAGTAAAACCCCAGAATCCAGAGATATTAGGTAATTAGAAATAGACAAATATTTAGTCATGGAGAATTACTTAATGTTTCGTGCTAGCCATTTCCCCTCAGAACACCAACATGATGAATTCTTAGCCGTAATGCTTTTCCAATCTTTCTATTCGCGGTTTCGTAGAGAGGTGTGGGCATTCATAGCCGCGTAAACTCATACATTATTTCACCTACCATGAAAAGACGCATTAGATGTACTGGTAGTAGAAACCAAGGCTTCTTACTTTGCTTAACAATACTATAGCTACCAAAATGTGCCACAAAGACCAAAAAGGCGATACGGAAGAGAAATTCATTTATTTTGTCGGGACAAACCTCGGCCACGCCATCTCAAATCAAATTCATGACATTATTGCAAAGGAACTGACGCTCAATTGGCGGTTTCAACCGATCGACAATGCCTCACTTGAGGAATTTTCTACACACCTACGCGAAAAAAACTTTGCTGGAGCCGTTGTCACAATACCTCACAAAATCGGAGTCATGGCTTATCTAGACAAGATTGATAACATAGCATCTATTATGGGTGCATGCAATAATATATACACCTCTGCCGATGGAGTCCGAGTTGGAACAAATACCGATTGGATTGGGGTTCGCGATTCACTACTTGCACTTGCAGGACCAAATAAGTATAGCCGGAATCTAGGAGTGATACCTGGATCTGGTCAACCTGCTTTCGTCGTCGGCGCTGGAGGTGCATCAAGAGCAGCAGTGTACACCCTACACACCGTTTTAGGTGCTTCCAAAATCTATATCATTAACCGAGATGAGAATGAGGTTGAGGCACTTATCGAAGATATCCAACGTGGTTACAGCAGGGCAGCCTTGCCTGGTCCGTCCATGGTTCATCTTAAAACTATTGAGGAAGCCATGGAAGTTAACGGCATTTTCTATGGCGTTGGAACTGTGCCTGACTTTGAAGCTGTTACAAAACAAGAGATCAATGCCAAGATGGTCTTAGAACAGATCTTGGGTGGTTCAAATGGTGTGTTCTTGGATATGTGCTACAAACCACGCTTAACAAGAAATTTACAGGCTGCTAATAGGAATGGCTGGGTAACTGGTGATGGAGGACAAGTGGTGGGTTGGCAACTCAAGGCGCAGTGGGAATTTTGGGCAGGAAAAGACATCAGCGATTTGATTCCTATGGAAGCCATGATGAAGAGAGTTTATGATATTGTTCAAAAACTACCATAAAGTATGTTCAATACAGTTCCAAGTTCATCTTTGCTTTTAACATTTGCAGCTGTTGATCAACGTGATTGAGAACACCTACTTCAATATTCTTGGTCAAAGTCATTAGGCCAATTTATCTAGAATGTCATTTTCATCAAAGTCACATTATTCTCTACTCTGTGCTAGTTGCGGCCTTTGCTAGCCACAGTAGGAATACAGCGGCCAAGAGGCCACAACAAACGGCTCTTTCTCTTAACCACAGTTGAATCGACAGCTAATCTAAAGCAGGTCAACAATCCATGCAGTGAAGCCCCCCCGTATCAAAAATATGCCATAATGTATTGTCAAGGCGCAGATATAGCCCAAATATGCTGGTACATGATGTAAGGTACTTTACGCTTTTGCTAGTGGTAGCGGTATTTTGGTCATGACATGTATGACAACCAACTTGACTTGATGTAGAAAAACGACGAAAGACTCTTAATCGCGGATTCTGATACCTTCTATTTAACAGAGAGTCCTTCGATTCCGTCATCAATGAGATTATCGTAGGTGATACGGCCAATATCATCATGGAGGTGTCTCCTTTCTCAAAGAGCCCCCTACAATTATCCGAAGAATGGGGGAAAGGGTACAGGCTGCCACTTTGCCATCGCATCTAGCCGGCAAGAATAATCGGAGTGCTCCCTAGCCTAGGTCGAGCTGCTTCTCACAGGGGATATCCAACCAAACCACACGGAGTGAACAATCCCCAGTGACGAGCCCGAGAATAGTTACGACAGTGGGTCCACTGTAACACTTGCGTGAGTCAGGGACAAGAGGATCTTTCTGGGTCAACCATCTCAAGCGGGGTAAGCTTCAGTCTTGATAGTTCATAGAAGCCTGAGGTCAATACACTTCTCTCCTCGCCTAGCCTCATTATTTCTAGTGCCATTACACCCAATGTGTCCTATTGGCTATTTTTCGCTCCTGTAATCACTGGCATTTTGATTGCCGACTTAGATTTTGGCCTGAGTAGCTGCCAAGGGCCATGAAAAGTGGGTCTTCTCACAACCTGGCTTCCAATGTATACGCTTGGTATTTTGGTCGCAGTTGTGGCTGTATCTAAGACTAGTATACCAAACACTCACGCTGCGCCTCACTGTGTCAACCGCGAAGCTGCAAGCCTCATGCCCACCCACCGCCAACACCTCTGGCAGCCCTCCGGGGCCGTCCCGGGGGGCCTCGCTGCGCGGCTTTTACCCCCGGCGGTCACCTCGAATGGGCTGAGCCACAATACTAGCGCCAGTCTCTTGAATGCCCAACGGAATGCCTAAGCCTTCTCCAAAATTACGACATCTCTTTTGATTGGTGGCTTCACTGATGACTACTCCTTTCTACAATGACGTGTCTCTGCAGGCCAACGCGATGACTGATTTCGCCAACAACATCGCAATTTTATCTCTTTTTATCATCCAAATATCTAGCTTTGTAAACTTTTGAACTTGTTTAACCCCTCACCCCATTTATGAGCGACATGGATGCTTCGGCCATCATCTGCGGCATCCCGGCCGTGGTGAAACTTTTGGCAAATTCTATCAAACTTGTTCACGCGTGTGCCAACCAAACGAGGCTTCAAAAAGTTGTCGCCAACGCCGAAATCCAATTAGTATACCTCAAAGATCTACTCACTAGTCCCCAAAGTCAATGGAAACCGAAATTGTGGTCACCTGATGATTTGGAAAAACTAAGGCGTATTTTGGATGAGCTATCTAAAAGACTTACTGCTCTAAATTCATTGTTGGAGTATGCAGGTGTGGAACCAACCAAAAGAGATTCAAGGTTATTAAAGCGTGCCAAGTTAGCCCTTACTGGGTTTGAGAAGAAGGTCAAGGGACATATTGAACATCTTGAGACCCTTAAGACACTCCTAAAATCGACAATGACTGATATCACTCATGTTCGACTTGAAGGTAACGCATGTCACTAAATATTAATGCTTTTATCGTTTTCTGACATTCCTTCTTGATATTAGACCCTAATTCTATTTCCGCGCGGCGTTGCTCCCAGCTATCCATAATAAAAGACACTCTTCAACCATGTACCACCAGTTTTATCCCACCAAAGCTATCAGGAACGCTTGAATGGGTCTTGCATCACCCCAAAATTAAGGATTGGATGTCCTCGAACCTAGAGGAGCTCTCAACCAGAGGATTGTGTATTTACGGGGTCAAAGGCTGTGGGAAATCTATCCTAGCTTCTACCTTGGCAAATGACCTGGATCGTTGCAAACACAAATCTGCTTTTTTTTCTTTTTGGGCTCAAAGTGAGAGCCAAAGAAAGATGAAATCGATGTTATGCTCTCTTTTATGGCACCTCACTCTCAAGCTTCCTGATGAATCTTTTGATAGGATGGCACCGGTCATTATAAATATGCCGGAATTAACATTATTCGATCTAAGCCAAATTATCATCGACGTCGCAAGCGAAATGAATCAAATGGTGTATTTGATCATTGATGGATTGGACGAGAGTGATGATGAATGGAATAATAAATCAGAAGGAGGCTTGAAACTCATAATCGATCTACTCCAAAGTCACCCCTCACTAAAGGTAATGCTCCTTGGCAGAGAAACAGCTATGAGAGAAAGTCTCAAAATTCTCTCTAGTATTGAAATCACGAAGGAATTAGTTGAAGGGGACATTCAAAAGCTCATCACTACTGAAATTGATCAAATTCCATCTATCGGCGGTAATCTTCAAAACCAAATCAAAAACGTCCTGATGGATAAATCGGAGGTGATGTTTCTCTGGGTGAAGCTTACTTTCAAAGAGTTGCAAAGATGTTTCAGTGCCGCTGAGATCAAATCCACTCTGGAAAGCCTACCCCAAACCTTAGAAGCAGAATATGACCGACTATTCTTGCAACTCTTAGCTAGGCTAGGGGGTAGCAAAAATGCTTCACATTTATCCACTCCAGCTTACAGGGCTTGGACGCTTTTCCAGATTATTCTTGGTGCAGCAGAGCCACTAACCCTTGATGAGCTGCGCCACGCCTTTGCAGCCTCATGCTCATCAGATGAAGATTGGATAGACCACATAATAAGTGTTGAGGGTATCATCGATTCATGTGGGGATTTCATTCATATATCAAATAATTATGTATATCTGGGTCATACCTCGGTCGCAGAATACCTCACTCGAGAACCATTGCTGTGGACTTCAACTCCTGAAATTCAATTCTTTCGTGTCGACCAAAATGAGACGGAATATCGATTAGCGGTCACTTGCATGAACTATCTGGAACTTGTGAATTGGCATCCTCTCACTATACATTCAACTCCACAAGTAGTGGAAAACCTTGCGCACCAATATTGGTTCCTCAGTTATGCCCAAGGGCGGATGGCTGACCACTTTTTTGGGGGCAAAAATACTTGGTCAGATTTACAGCTTAAGATGCGATCTTTTATCAACTCGGTGCAATTCTGTCACTGGCTGGAATACCGATTGATCTTGGCTCTTGATGATTCGAATGGCCCCAATATTCTAAACCTGGGCTTTGATATTATAGCACTTGGAGAATGGTATGACGGATTTGTTTGTGATATTTCAAACAGTAGTTTTCGGGATCGCCTGGAACAGGAGCTTACTCGCCTTAAAATGGAATATGGCCCGAACCATTCAAAAGTAGGTCTTTGGGGATCCCTTCTAGAGTTTGGAGAAGAAGCCAAACAGCATGCCTCCCTAACTCATTTCTATGGATCAATATTCCATGTTTCACCAAAATCCAGAAGCGAGCTAGCATTGGAATCAAAAGATCTACCAACAAAAACTCCCAAATAATGTGATCAGTCACCTATGGCATTCAGAGCTATTACGAAAACCGGACATAAAGTGCTCTCGAATATTTCAACCGCCAGGCTTATCAAGTGTGCAACTGGACTTGATATCCTCAGATTTGGTAACTGGTTTTCCATACCAGATGACTTGCTCTTCGAAATGTTTTTCAGTATCTCCGCTCGTCTCCCTGTTTTCTTGATTTTAATAATCGCCACGCGCCACCTTAATCGGAATGAGCTTCAAAAGGCAAAAAGGTTGTACATTGTTGCGAAACAACGGGTTGAAGGACATGGCACCTTGGAAGAGGCACTATGCTTCCTGTTAGCCGCCTTCATTCAACAAGCGGAAGGCGGAGACATAACTCCGGATTTAAAAAGAGCGGAAGAGATCATGCATACTCTGCCAAACGGTTTGGTGCAGGATTACTACAGTATGGGCATTCATTCACTCTTGATCAAAGAACTCTTCTCTTCAGATGACAGTGAAGCACAAGCCGAAGCGCTCCAAAAGGTGCAATATATGGCGAAGGCTTATGGCCTTAAACCGAAATCAAGAAGCTCTCTGAATTCATTATTGGAGTCATTTGTTAAAAAGTCCAAGTTGTGGGCAATTGACGAAAGTATTCACTGGCAACGTGTTCTGGTACCTTTAAATAGGGGGGGACATGATTTGGAT
Source organism: Calonectria ilicicola (assembly GCA_020809705.1). Classification (NCBI taxonomy): domain Eukaryota; kingdom Fungi; phylum Ascomycota; class Sordariomycetes; order Hypocreales; family Nectriaceae; genus Calonectria; species Calonectria ilicicola. The sequence continues at coordinate 7,729,040 of CP085826.1, forward strand.
GCCATAAAGATCTGCCATATTTCATTAAGAAACACGGAATCTAGTCTTGGCATCACACACGACCGCATTAAACTCACAAGGTCATTTCTAGCGGCATCATACTGTAACGCGGGGAAATACACAGAGTCTGTCCAATTTTGCCAAGCTTTATTAACAGAGCTTGCTCCTGACGAAAGCGATTATAACGACGTTTTGGTTTCCCTTATAGTCAGCCTTGTGCATCTGGGTCAGTTTCAACAAATCCTGGGACTTATTTCGGATCCAATGTGCGAGAGAATGCTGCCTATGGACAGAATCTCCGTCTGTGAAATATTAGTACCTTTTTTGATATCATATGAGAAGGAGGAAGAGGCATTAAGATTAATAGCAAAAATTGATTTTATAACCAAACCCTCAGACACAGCGGAATCGGAAGATTTACAAGTCCAAAGAACATTCGATATTTGTGCTGATTTATACATATGTCTCATGGGAAGGTATATCATTACTGAAAATAGAGACAAAGGAATTGGAATCTTGAAAAATTGGGCTGACATCATTTCCCAAATACAACCAATTTCAACGCCAATATACCTTTCAAACCTATTCAAAGTAGGCTTTCTTGCACATTTGTCTGGTTTAGAAAAGGAGTCACAACAGATCGACGAAGAAGTTTTACTTCGACATCAGCATCACGATAATGACGAGATCGCGGCTTGTCTTGTAAGAATTATGACGTGGGCAGATTCTCTCAGCATCAATGGAAACCTTTCATGTGCTGAGAAACTCTATCTGAAATTGATAGACAGCAAAATACCAATCAAGGATTTGTGGTTGATACCTTCTCTTTATTCCAGTATTGCATCAATATATGAGAAGGGTAAACAACGAGATTTGGTTTCTCAAGCTCTTTGGAATGTTTCCGAAAGTCTACAATCCGAAGACCAGTGCACTAGCTCTTATAATATAACTTGGGCGCTATACCATCGTGGTAGCTCGTTATACTATAGAAACGATATGAGTGGTGCGATTTCAATGTTTGAGAGCGCGATAAAAAGCACAGAAAATATCCCAGGTAAGCACGAGGCATTGATTGCCAAAGCCTTTAGCTATCGTGGGCTGTATAGTGCATTCGTTTCTCAAGAGAACATTGAGTCCTCACATAATACAATACTAAAAGCATTAGAAAACTGCAAGTTAGCTCTGAAAGCGCTAGACATTTATTGGGAAGATGAATCAGACACTGAAACAATCGCTGAATCAGAATTGGAATCAGAACCGCAGTCAGAACCACAATCAGTACTGGAATCAGAATCAGAATCAGAATCAGAATCAGACCTATCCGATGCCGATGGTGGTGATGCTAAAGTTTATCGGATCAGTGGCAACGACAGAAAAGTACAGGAATCGCAGTCCTTTATCCCTGACATATTAGAATATTTGCAGGTTTTGATAAATGAGTTGGAGATCGAAGTGCGATGGTCTGCAAAAGACCCACTGACTGATCGTTTGAGATATTGGCAGTGGTGAGATGAAACCCATGTATAGATGAAGAGAGGAAGAGCTTTGGATGAACACAGAAAAAACACCATATGATAACATACTTATTAGTACGATCGTCTACTCATACTAAGCTATTAATTTTATTATCAAATACACAGATTGATGTTTTGACGAAAAATGCCTCAGGTGATGCTTTTCAAACGGTCAAGTAACAGGCATTCATAGCTTGGTCCATGTAAATTCATCGCGACGGGCAATACCAATCTGAATTACGGGGCCTGACTATGGATGGTAGATAATCAAGCGTTTGCGATTGCTTGATCATATGGTACGAAAAAGCCACCCATGTCATCATGGGCTGTGGGGCATTGCTCGATGCGGTGATACGGAGCGGCCATGCATGAGTCTCTGGTTCGAGGAAAGGTACTGGTTTCCTTTGAAATACGTAAATTATATCACCTATCTCTGTTATTTCATGTGTGGTTAATGAATATTGCATCATTAGATGTATCTGATTCTTGCTCAATTAGGCCTAAAAGAAATTGTATTTTGTATTCGCCCCTGACGTCCGACGCAAAATTTCCATACGTGCAGCTAGTCGCTCCGCACACCCTAGTTAATGCAGGGGTTGTCGGCAGATCGGCTTGTTTTGCAGTCTTCTCCGCTTCTTGAGATGATAAATCGCAGCAACGGAGAGTGGCCAACGTGTAACACGCTTTACCCCTCACTCCAGTCGACCGAGACATACCTAGAGAAGTCGCCGTCATGTTTTCAGTCCTCTAGCTAGCGCCAGCTACCATAGTATGTCTTCGTACATTCGCTCTACTCCTCACATAAAAGCTCAGCGCATACTGACCGGTTCTGAACAGCTACTTCTGTCTCTGGTTTCAATTGTATACAATCTCTGCATACATCGCTTGTCCAAAGTCCCTGGACCCAAGATCTATGCCATTTCGCAACTCCCATATCTCTACCATCTGATCAAAGGGGATTGGCATAGGCTTCTGAGAGAGTTCCATGAGAAATATGGCCCAGTCGTTAGATACAGTCCTAAAGATGTCTCCTTCAATTCCGATGACGCCTTCAAAAAGATTTATGCTTACAAGACGGGTGGAGAGAGGAATTACGAAAAGGACCCTACCTTTTATCAGCGCCTTCGTGGAGCTGACAATATGATAATTGCTTCCAATTTCGAACACAGACGTCACCGGCGGTTGGTGGCACATGCTTTCTCTACAAAGGCGCTGAGCAACCAGGAAAGTGTGTTGCAGCACTATGCTGATCTTTTTGTCAACAATCTTAGTGCTCATGCAAAGGAGCGGGGGAAGCCTCTTGATATTGTCGAATGGTACAACTTTGCGACATTCGATTTAATTGGCGACTTGGCATTCGGGAGGTCCTTTCAGTGCCTCGAGAGTGGCGGATATCACCCATGGGTTCGCATTATCTTCGAGAGCGCCAAAGCATTCCCGTTCCGGCAAGTATTCATACGTCTCAATTTGACAACTATTGCCAACATGTTTATCCCGGCTTATCTGAAAAAGAGTGCCGAGGACCATCACGAGTTCAGTACCCGAACAGCCATGCAACGAATAGAAACCAAGGATACCACTCGAGAAGATTTCATGTCGTACATCCTTCGGTACAATGACGAGCGGGGCATGTCAACGGAGGAAATTGTAGAGAACGCCAACTTACTTATCGTGGGAGGAAGCGAAACCACATCATCGCTCCTAAGCGGCGTGACTTACTATCTCCTCACTCACCCCGCTGTTTACAATAGGCTTGTCAATGATATACGAGCATCCTTTGATGCAGAAGATGAGATCACTCTGACACGAGTTGGTCAATTAGAGTACTTGCTTGCTGTTCTAAATGAAGGGCTCCGCATGTGTCCGTTACATTTCTCATTTTTCTTGTCTACTTGCTTGTTCACATTCAACTAATAATACCACTAGATCCTCCAGCACCAGTTAGTTTACCCCGTTTAGTCCCTCCTGGCGGAGATGTAATCGGTGGCTATTGGATTCCGGAAGATGTGAGTCATAGCACAAGTCATTTAGCTCAACCACCACTAACTCAAATCCCATTTTCCCCATAGACGGTAGTTTCCGCTGCACATTGGACGACATTTAGGTCAGCATCCCACTTCCGCGATCCAAACAAATTCGTACCGGAAAGATGGCTAGCTGACCCCCGGTACGCCAGCGACAATACAGAAATGTTCTAGCCATTCTCAACCGGCCCTAGAAATTGTGTGGGCCAAAAGTAAGAAGCAAAGAAAATCCCAATTGCCCGCACAGTAGTGTCCTGAGAGTGGAAAGCACTAATTCGGCAACAGCCTCGCTAATGCAGAGATGCGATTGATTCTTGCCCGTTTACTCTGGAAATTTGACTTGGAATTGTGTCCAGAAAGTGAAAATTGGGCAGATCAGAATGTATACGTGATATAGGAAAAAGGCCGCTCCGTGTCAGATTGACTGAGGTTACCAGGGGATAAATGGGACACTAGCAAGATAGGGACTATCGTTAATAAAAGGTGATAATGATAGACCATAAATACAAACTAAATTTGGCAACGTTCCTTCTAGTTACGTGGGCCTTTTTCTCAAAATATTATCGCTAGACAAGCCCACTATCGGCACATTCGGACAAAAAGATTGCGAAAATTTTGGCCTGCCAACTCGTATGTGTTTTTGGTTTGATATCCCCTAAGAGAGGCAGCTCGACCTAGTCGTCTAAGGAGCAGTTCGATTATTCTTGCCTACTAGATGCGACGGCAATGTGGCACCTTCTACCCTTTTCGCCGTACAATACTTTATCTGTTAAAGCCTTGGGTAAAGACTTTTTCAATGACCTCAGTGAATCTTTATGAATTCGACACATTCACAATGGCCTATCTATAGACATTATTACATTATCCACACTCCCCACCACATGCGTTAACCAACCAATCCAGATGCAATGATATCCTGCAGCACCTGTAAATATGACTTCAGTCGCCGATCCTTCTCGTTTCAAAGGTCGAAGTGGATTTATCCAAGAAGTCACTCTTACTCTTTGAGAAAGTTCAACCAGTGCAACGAACTAGCTATGACTCAGTGTATGCCTACAGTAGGTCACCTTGCCCTTGTCATTGGCTAACTATCTGTAAGAAAAAGAGTCACCGCGTTTCTATAGATGGTAGGCCATTGATAAATATAGCAGTATGGAACGATATGCATTGGTTTATCCCCCCCCCAGCCTAACACCATTATTCAAGAGTCGGCATCCCGAGCGCAGTCTCCTTGAATACCCAGTTACTTTTTTTTTGTCCTATACATAAGTCTAGCTATCCAGCAAGGTCAAGTCAATAGATCAAATAGAGCTTGCAAATGCAAGACTACCCAGTTACATATCTGTGGTTTATAATGATAGCAACTACCAATGAAAGGAGCAAGTTTCTCATTATGCCGGTCATACAACTCTTTTTCCAATATGATGAAACACCTGACTGGCATCGAATAATTGAAACATTCAAATACTTCCAATCTATGGTTCTTAATGGAACCACATATTGGGTCTTCTTGGGTATTTGCCGCCAGTGGAATCGCAATCGGAGAAATAGCCAAGATTGTCGTAGCATCATCTAGTGTGTCAGCTAAGCATGATGGGCAGTTTCTGACATTAATGCAAGTTTTTTGACAGGCAAAATAGTTATCCAGCAAGTTCAGTACACAAACCCATCTTTCCACATTTCCCCCAGTCGATTCCGGCTCGAATCTGATACATGATTTAGCGATAGGAGCAAAATTCTCCTTGTACCATGATTGAATGGCTGCTTCTTTTAGGTATCGGTCTTCGGCGAAATGCTGAAAGATTTTTAATCGCGGATTTTGACCCTCTGAACCATCAATTTCCGAAGTAGGAGACATCGACTGCGGAGATACCGCCAGAACTGTCATCATATTGTACCCCTTGCTATGGTGTTGGGTGCATTGATCTATTGGGCTACACACCATATAGATTTAAATCAGAAGTCCAGCTTAAGAAAGACACGGGACACGCAGCACTCGAATTGCGATGTCTGAAATTCTTTGTAATGATATTACCAAGTCCTTTGGCTGTTTTAGCTTCACGGTGGAGGCCCAACAGTTGGCTGGCGTGCGGGGCAACATTATTCTTAACGGCTTTTATCTGGACCATGAATGACGAGCATTGTGGTTATTGACTTATGTTTTGGCCCAGTGAAATATTGGACGTAATGGGATGTGCGGATCCTTACAATTAGGAGGGAAAGAAGCAAGAGGATTTTATGTTGTTTTATATTTCCTATCTTCAAGCATTCCAGGAACGCGCTTTTCATGCATCAATGAGATAGCTCTTTGTTCACAACATTTCATGTGTTCACATAGAAAGTTAATAAATAAAGAAATATAAGTCAATACAAAATGTAGACCAATGAAGTTCAAAGAGCTCTTATTCGAACATGATTCAACTTTAGGATAAAATAGCAATATCATGGGCTGTGTCTCACTGTCCGTTTGTTCAAGTACAGACATTCTTTACTTTCTCTCGTGTTTTCAAATTAAATAACAGCTTGGGCATGTTTTTGTCAAACTCAAATGAGTTCCCGAAATAGTAATCGGGTTGATCGCGAGTGGATCGCTTGAACAGCGTCATTTGCACGGCAGAAATCGCGGAATCCAGGAGGATGGAACAGTAATCATGAGTGTTCAAATCCCTCGACAGTTTTATGGCCGCCCACTCATACTTTGCGTTTCTTTGAACCGTCTGTTCATTTTCTTATCGGGCGGTAGGATAAGATAAGATAAGGAATAAAAAGTACGCACCACTAGCGATGGCCACAACACCAAAAGAGCAAAAAAAGAAAGCCTCGCAAATGCTCGCAATCGTATTATAGGAACAGCCCGATGCGGGGGTCGAACCCGCAACCTTGAGATCGCGTACTCGTAAGAGTCTCACGCTCTACCGATTGAGCTAACCGGGCGTGGCTTGAATTGTTGGTTTCTGGCTGAGCCGTAATCGCCTCAACTTACACGGACCCGGTGTGGGCTCGACCAGGAAAATTTTTTACGAGTGGAGACAATGCATTCTTGTTAGAATCAATTTGGCCCTGGGCGAGGTGAGCTGCATTAATCCATGACTGCTTTAGACCAGCCATGGGCTGCCGAGGGCCGAAATCAAATGTGAATTATCGAGACTTTGTAGGGGAAAGAAATAATAGTTTGTGATGAATTCTGCTTGGTTACCACACCTTTACTTCTAGAGCAGTTCGTAGTGTTCACGCCGCTCACCTACCCTATCCACTGAAGAAAAAAGACATAGTTTCATTAAATTGAGAGTGTGGTTCATGTGTGATGTCTACACTATAGGTAGTGATCGTATAACTGATCTGCTGTAGAGAATACTTAGATCGACAACGAGGCCCAGTCTAGCGCACAGTTATTGCATGGATTCGCGAACTTGGTATTCTCTTTCTATTAATATATGCTTTTTCTACAAAATTTTTATTCAATTGCGGGATTTGTACACCAGGTCCTCCAAGATCCTCGCCGCTCTTTGAGATGTTCATTTACTACCATCTCTATGATGAGTCCGAGCCTGCTCAATCTCATAATATTCGTCTTGAATTCCGTATTCTGGATCCCGCGGAAAATATACGGGATTTAATTCGCTTTCATGGTTCAATATACCTGCGTTTGACCCGCTACCACACTCGCTTTGGTAAGAAATTGTTGTTGTTACAAGAATCTTGCTACCATTGGCGTTGGGATCGGTTCTCATATAAGGGCTTGTTTCGACAAGACAAATTTCATCTGTGGGAGTCGATGAAGGCTTGGGAATATGTCTCGGTTCGCCCTTCTCTAGATCGAACTTGGCGCGAATGGGACTACTGCGATATTCTCGAGGGCAGGAATTGCGAGAACTTTTCGAGCGACGATTATCTTTGGAAGTGACCCATTGAATGACGATAGCGGAGAAGAGCACTTGACTAAGTTAGGTATTTAACCGGGATGCAAGGAAAGCTGGGGCAGACAAACCATCAATTGTGCAGCACATGAAGCAAACCCAACCAGGTTCTCCATCAAGAATCATTAGGACGAATAAGTTTCTAGGACCGTCTGTTAGTTTAACGTGATTTCCTTTCTGCATAATAGAAATACATACGCGACGCTGCTGATCAGAGTACCAAAGCACCCAATACATGTGCGAGTTGCGACAACCTGAAGTCGTGCACTAGCCTCTGTTTTTGGTGTATCCCGAAATGAATAAAGCTCTACAATAATTAGCTTGTCCCTTTTATCGATGGGAATAAACTCACTATGAAGAGGGATCATGAACAAAGCTGTGAGATAAACGTTGACAAAGGCGTCGAAGGAAATGAGGGGAATCATGACTGCCTTCTTCATCCCAATGACGCAAACGCCATGTTCATTGATGGTAGCAGTGCGACTATTTGACTTTTTAGCAAATGCACCAAGGGACCATTTGCCATTCAAGAAAAACTCACTAGATCATGTTGAGGATACCGATAACGACATATACAGTAACGAGACCGAAAGCATTGAAACAATAGAGCTTCGATTGAAGTCGTGACTTTCCGCAATTTCGAATAATGTGCTAGTATTTATCAGAATTTGGCACATACGATGCATTTTGATGTGAAAACTTACAGCTTTCTCGACCAGGAATAAATAAATGAACTGCAGGTTTGGCATTAATAAGGTCCAGTTTTAACACTCTTATGCGTTGATTCAAAATGCTTACCATCTGCGGGAACTGTTAGCATCTCAAAGAGCATCTGATGGACTGAAAAAACTGACCTTGGTGGTAATATAACTTGCGAGACAGACCCAAATCGCTGCTTGACACGCAGAAGGGCTGGAATTTAAACCAACTATCTGCTCCAGAATTGTAACTGCAACAACGAAAAATAACGAATCGAAATAAATGGCAAAAGTAACTATAGTCATGTAAGCCTTCGGGTCAACAAATAACTAGGCAAGGGAACCTACTCCAGAGGCAAGGAGATAGATTTCTCCACCGTTTGATGGAGTTGATTTTTGTGACTAGATAACACAGTAATGTTAGATGGCATTCATTTGGCGTGGAATATAGCTCATCATAAAAATACTGACAGATGAAAATGGAAAGGAGAGAGATTGAAGACATGGTGATAATTAGGCCTATAGCGTTGCCAATGGCGGGCACAGCAGCGCCTGGTGCCTGATATGTGATGCCCTCCTCGAAGGGAGGGGCTGCCGACGACGAGGCCATGCTCGCAAGTTGATGTGTTGTTTTTAATGGATCTCAAAACCTCGTGGCAACTGTTTGGTTAATGCGATACCTCATATCCGTAGGCTCCTAGAGAGCGTAAAAGAAAATGATCAAAATTAACGATCGACATTACAGTTGTGGGGAAGCACGCCTTGAGAATGTGCCGTGTGGAACTTTAAAAGGGTGCTGGCACGCGAACTCTCTGCAAGTACGCAAAGGCGTTTATCAGTGCAGCTGGAAATGGATTAATTGGCAGGGCGCTCCTCAGACGAGCTAGGACGATGACTTAGGCCTCGCTTGCGTGCCACAAAGCGTGGCCTTTACTATTCCCGTCCAATACGGTGTGCGCCGTGAAACCGCCAACGTTAATCCAGAACGCTTAAAGAGAGGGCTTGGGTTCCATGTCTGTGCGGTGGCAGCACTCTGGATGCACAATGACGAAACGGGCAGTTGCTTTGGCACCTTCAGGGCTAGATTGCGAAACTCAGTTCCAGGTCTGGGGTGCTAAGAACTGGCACCAGTGGGAATAGTGGCGGTTTTAGCGAATCGCAATTGGGCGCGGAAGCTAGCTAGCGCTGCCGTGGTGCCTCGTGGCGGGGAAGCTAGTGCCATTGTCACAGCACGGGACACAGAGGCAGGGAGTGAAACGAAATCTGAGGGGATGGAGCTGATTTTCATGTGAGGTTTGGACGAGAATGTGAAGTTTTGGACGGATATATCCAGCCAGTGCTCCCTTGACGGCAATCATTTCGCAATTAATCTTTTTTACCAGTGCTGAGGCGCGGGCCGAAACGCGTTTCAAGCAAAAGTGCTGACCACGGAGTCGACAACTTGGCTTGAGTGGCAACGCCAAAGAGCTAGCTCTCTGACTCGAGCTGGGAGCTGACAACCTTCACTGGCTCGAGTCAGTTGAATCACAGGCATCTTGGCGACCGACCATCGTTGCGTTTTAAGTTGGGAACCGCTGTCAATACCACTGTCGCCACCGGTTGAGGCTGGTCGGCTGTCGACGCCATCACCTGACTGACACCTTCAGGGCTTGAGTCCAGAATCGATTCTCCCCAGGATGGATTTGGTCCAGAATTGACCTTCTCACGTCAGACGCGCGTCGCTGAATGGACTGTCCAGCCACAGCAATGCGGAAGGGTTTCATTGTGGCGGCGCCGGGCGGGGCAGTGTTTTGGTCTGGCCAGCTCGGATAACTGGGATAAGAGCCAGGTCTTGGGAATCACCACAAGATACACAGCAAATCTCGCTTGTACATCCGATAAAGTGCGATTGCACATGATAGGACAGACTACGTTTGTTATGCCATGGGTCATGAAACCTTGCATCGGCACCGCTTCCGTCCGTGTCGCAGTGTTTATCACAGGATGGCCAGCTTCACAATGAGCCCCGAGCATGACTTCTTCAGGAAAAGTATCGAAGAGAAAACACAATAAAGGAAGTTTCTTCAAATCCGCCCGTGGCTGGGAAACGGCTCCCGATCTCCCGGCGTCGCCAGTGGCTGATGACTTGTCACATGTCTCGTCGCAGCTAACGCGTCGCTGGGTCGCATCGATCATTATACTTTGGAATTCGAATAAAGAAGAGACCCATGCCAAAATCACACCACATGCTACCCCGAGCTAGTTCGTTAGTGCGGGTCGCGATGGTACACCAAGCCAAGTCCGTTGCGTGACATTTGTCATTACGATTCAGCAAGTCGAGGGCTCTGAGGAAGCCTTCAACTATTTTTTAGGCTTCTGGTCATGTAATTAATAGTCTTGAAAGTGAGTTGGGATAATTCTAGCCGCAAACAGCCATCTTGTTGGTCTTGGTGCCTTTATCATCAGTGGGATATTCCTCCAGTAGACGAAGCGATGTTGCTCTCGGCCGGCAATGGAATGAAACATCACGTAAGAGCAGTTGCAGCGAGCTCATATAACACGTAAAAGCTGTAGAAGTGAAGAAATAACTGCTCAGGTGCGAAGTCCTTTGCTGGACACCACCTTTCAATATGCTGGGAGCTGCCTACAATGCAATTCTCTCGAAGTCGTTTAGACCGTCTACCCCTCCCTTGATCTTTCCTCCGCGAAATTGAGCCTGGAGAATATGCTGCACTTTTGCCATTACTGAAAAGTTTAGATCAATTATTGGAAATTATCTCTTCAATGAATTGTGTTTGTAAAATAGACCGAGGCTGTCTTTGGTATGTCGAGTTCAAAGGCAGATTCCCTTTTCCCGTTTGGAACAAATGAACAAAAATAAATACTACGAAAATGCAATAAATAACATTAAATTTGTGATTCTGAATTTGAGTACAAAATGGACCTGATCAAACCCACACACTTCTTCGGCCGAATCTAATTCTTGATTTGTCAATTTCCTTGCTGCATCAGCTAGATGTATCTGTCTACCCTCCTCATACATGCATTTGCTATTCACTACTCATCGATGGCTTCCAGCGATTTTAAGCTCTCAAGGTCAATCTCTTCCTTTCGTCGTCTGTATTGAAGCACCGTTTGTGGGTTAGCGACCAAAGCAGATGCTTTGGAGAACGGCTGCCACGGGGTTTCATCCGCCAGTTTCCAATCATACTTGAGAAGCAGAAAGATCAATGCAATTTTAACCTCATTTGCTGCAAAAAAGCGACCAGGGCATGCGAATTTGCCATGCCCAAACGACAATTGCTCGGGACTCGTGGACACAAGCTGCGCCTTGTGCTCATTCTCCGGTTGCTCACGCAGACGCTTGAAACGGTACACATCGAATTCTTCTGGATTTTCATGCTTCTCGTTGTTGGTCTTGTAATAGAGATCGTCGACAGCCAGCCGGCTTCCTTTTTGAATCAATGTCCCATCTGAGAGTGTGACATCTCCGTCTGCAAGGCGACGCATTCCCACTGCTTGATGTCAGCATATCGTATTAAAATTAACCAAACAAGATACTGACACATAGAGCTGGGTTTAATCCGCTGACTCTCTTTGATGGCGCTATCAAGGAGCTTCATATTATATAATGCGTTCTTTTTCCAGCCATCAGCAGTCAAAACTTCCACCATCTCCTGTCGCAGAGGATAAATGGACTCTGGGTATTTTGCCAGCAAGATGAGTGTTTGGGTTAGCAAATCTGTTGTTGTATGGATGGCCGCAAAAGAGAAGGTCAATTGCAGTGCAGCTGCATCATAGTCTCGGCCTTTGCATTCACTTTCTGCCCAGTCAATAGCGTCATTAAAGGTAGGTACCGGTTCACCATTTGCAACAGCCTCCTTCTTGAGTCTTCGGCGCTTTTCAATGACAGGCATAATTATCTCACGAGATTCAATGAGTACCTTTCGTAGTCTCCGACAGTCAGCATCGAAAAGGTAAACAAGAGGTCGAAGAAACGAAGGGAACATGTTTAACTTCGTGGCGGTCATGACAGAAATTAGTGTATACTCGCGAGTGATTTTAAGCCAAGGCTCGTATCGACAGACTTCTTCGCCCAGGAAGACTCGGGACGAAAGACGGGCAATGAGGTCAAGAATAGTTCCTTTGATGGCCACACTTTTCCATTCTAACAATAATTAGAGCCATGTAAAACACCATTGTGCTATTGTGTCTTACCAGGAGAATTCCCAAAGACAGTATCAAATGCATACGACGCTTCTTTTGCCAATGGCTCAGTGACGGTGTCTGTTGGTTGTGCATGTGAGAATTGTGACGATGTGAAGTTTTCTTTTGGATGTGTCAACTCACTCAGATACTTTGTTAAGTGCTTTCGCACCATTGACTGAATCAATTCGGATGGATGACCAAGGAGGCCAAAAGGAGCAAAGGCCGGGAGGTATGTATGGAAATCCTAATAGCGATTAGGTACATTGTCGTGGATACGTCAAGAACACAGCGTAGTAAAACTTACCTTCATAATGCCTGTGCGGAAGTTGAGGAGAGGATTGTTGCGAATCTCATGAGCAAATTCAGGTGAGATGAGGACAATCTCTCCGATGTCAGCCGTTATTCTGAAAGCCTTTCCGCCAAACATTTCTCTGCCACGAGAAATAATGTCCCGACTATGCTGTACGTAATCGACCTGTTTCAAGAAACGTGGCTGAAACCACGCTGGAGGATTGATGGCGCCAATCTTATTCTTTTTTGAGTTTGAAATGGCTGATAACAGAACGATGGCCAGTAGTGCCACCACAATATGAATTGGCTGGACATTTTCAAGGGCTTGGCCGAGCCTAGTGGTGGAATAAACGGCGGATGACATGTTGAGGGACTCAAAAAAATAAGAATCGAAGAAGAAGAATGAAAGATCGAATCTGAATTCCACCTAAGAGAATGGTGATTGAAGGAATGATGTTATAGATGGACTTAGAATGTCTAGAATCCCTAAGCTGCTCACGGTAATTTATAGGAATATTCTAGCTCTCAATTCCTATGCGCAAAGCCGGGTTGTAACCGGCGTTTGTAAATCGAAGCTAGCTCGCCAGCTACCCTTGGACGGCATTGATGTATGATCCCGCTGCGGTCCGAGATTTGCAAGGATGAGATGCAACATGTCGGCAATAACCTAGCTTCGTCGATTTGATAAACTAGTATGACCAACAAATGGGCTTGGTCGTCAATAGGATGAGGCGGTCCCAGTTTCAGACGTCATTCCATCTGAAGCCTCATGGCTGTGCGCGGAGAGATATTGTCTCCTGCTCCCCGATCGTATTGGGACCCAATCAGACGGCGAGAAGTACGTAAAAAATGCCCGATCTTGCTCATTAGCGCCGAGTTTATTGCAGTGTTGTGGGTGCGTGGGTCCGCCAAGGGACTCTGCCAGCTCGCCCGATACCCCAAATCATCAAAACAAAGCTGCACGACAATGTCCGATACACCAATCATTAAAGCTACGTATTCTATTACATTGGAGAAACACGATAAACTCTTTTTTACGTTGTAGATCTTAATACCTCGATGTGAAGGCTGGCCTGTGCTCTACGGGAGTCTAAGCCCCCTCGACTTGAATCGAGGCATAAAAGCTTCCCGACACGCCTTGCATCACTGATGGATCTACATGCCATCATAAGCCTGGTCTTTGTGAATAATAAATATTAATTGAATATTGTCCATACCCGATAACATCGCCGACACCTACCTCACTAGCGGTCAACTAGGCTGTGTCTACCCTGCGTCAATCATTATGAAGTGTGAAAGCCACCCGCTAGATGTCGACAGTACGTGAAAGTATCCACACCTATTTCATTTTTTAATAACATTCATTTTTAGTTCACGAGGAACCTCTCGCTAGTGGCATTAAGGTCCATGGCCTCCTCATTTGTCTAGCTAGCGTCGCGTGTGCACTGGGCAGCCTTGCTTCAGCCTATTTGATCTACATGCACGCAAAGAATTTCACCAAACCAGCGCAGCAGAGACAGTTGAGTTGGCCCCAACCTTTATCTGTGCGATTAATAATTCCAAGATCGAATCTAACGTTTTTATGGCCAGAATTATTCGAATTCTTCTCATGGTGCCAATATACTCGATAGCTTGCCTTGTGAGCATACCGCTGTACCGGCAGCATGTATATTCAGCCGCTATTTATGAGTTTTATGAATCTCTCGTGATCGCAGCATTCTTTCTTCTCTTATGTCAGCTTCTTGGGGGAGACATCGCCACATTAAGAAACGAATTCGTCACCATCGAGCCCAAGCAGTGGATCCCTCCCATTCGACTGGTTGTGAAGTGTTTCGGGCGCAAAAAGAAAGCATCGAGCGGATTGAAATGGTTCAACGTCAGTATAATTCTTCTTACTATAATCATATTCCTCACTTGGATCAGTACTAAACTTCAGGTTAGGTTATTTGCGTCGGCGTATTGCAATTTTGCTGCATCAAATTTCTTGGTGCACTGGTCAAATGCATTACCGAGGCTGCAGATGTCTATTGCAAAGAATCCACTAGTGCCAAGCATGCCAAAATTTGGGTAAGACACATTTTCCCAACAATGTCGTAATGAATAACCTTACTAAAGCCTACATCTGTCAAGGTTATGGTCATCGAGATTGTATCGTTAGTTTCAGCAATGATGTGTCTGCTACAGTTCTACAGCCAGGTCAAAGAGCGAATCGCGCAGCATCAACCAATGCTCAAATTTCTCTCCATCAAACTCGTGATTATGGTTTTTTATATTCAGTCTGTAAGTAAACAGGATCGCACAAAACTCAATCTTTGAATGAACAAAAGCTCACACTCATGGATAGTTTGTCTTCAATCTACTTACTAAACCTGGTGGAGCCATCAAGCCATCGGCGACGATCTCCTACCCCTCATGGGCCGTTGGCATTCCCAATACACTTTTGTGCATTGAAATGGCGCTGGTTTCAATTGTACACCTCTACGCCTTCCCTTATAAACCATACCAATCTATTCCAATTCATAGAGACGAGGTTCCATTGAGGGAGAACGAGTCTTATATGGGTGGGGCTGAATCAGACATGGCCCCTCAAGTTTGGATGACAAAGCCGAGCGAGAGGACCCAGAAATCTGTAGGGAGCGCTATGTTGGAAGCCTTGGCGTTTAAAGACATTTTCCAGGGCATCAAAGCAGCCCTGCACTGGCTCTTTGTTTTGCGGAAACAGCAACGGGTCCTAAATTCCTAAATCTCTTGGCCATTACGTTTGCATCTTGGCTGTAGACATACTATTACGGAGTCTCCAACAAAATTCGCTCTCGGTGGGCGTGCAGCAAATGGTTACTGCTCTGCAGCAAGTGGACCAAAATACCAACAAGCAATAATAGCGGTGTTGATGTAAATAGATGATGCAGAGTGCGGATACCGTACTGCAATGAGCAAATTCCAGATTTCATTTTTTCTGTCAGTCAATAAAGTCATTCAACTCTGAGCAGGTTCGTAA
Source organism: Calonectria ilicicola (assembly GCA_020809705.1). NCBI lineage: Eukaryota > Fungi > Ascomycota > Sordariomycetes > Hypocreales > Nectriaceae > Calonectria > Calonectria ilicicola. The sequence goes on from CP085826.1 coordinate 7,744,670, forward strand.
GGCTTCAAGTATATTACAGAATGCGCCTAAAATCCAAGAAAATCGTAGTATATGAATATAAAGGCTCAGTCTAGTCGCCTATGCCAAAGCCTGCATCAGTATTTTGTGGGCTGCAAGTCTCAGGAGAGTCGATATAAATACGGCAGCACCATGATTCTAAACTATACAGCCGTGATTGACTGAAACTAAGAAAGTCATGTTACGTTACAGCGTTCGTGACTAAAGTATGTTCTGGTGTATGGTATGCCATGCCGTGCGCGTTGGCCGGCTTCAGAGAAGATCTGAGACTAGTGCAGTCATCGGCTCATGTGGACATCGACATGAACAACCCTGTGAGCCAGAGTCAACTTTAGACAGACTCTACCTGAAGTCAATGTTTTCACACCCTCTAGTCTGTGATCGAGACCGTTCCGTTTCGGAGAATTTGTGGTATGTCTTGGCATGTCTGGTATGTGGTCCCATGTCATTGGGTGTCTGGTATGCCCTGCCGTATTTGCCGCACTTTAATGTCTTAAAAAGACCGAATTTCAGAGGCATGGATTTCCATCTACCAGGCCAAATATCCCTGCAAACAATATCAAGCCCTAAATATAACAATTAGTCCTCTTAGAAGGTAGGGCATCCGCTTTGTCCAAAACTTCAAGAGCGGACCATTTTTTTATTCACACCAGAACAGCAGTACCCCACAAGTGAATTTTCAACAAAGCCAAGATATCAAAATCGAAAATGACTAAACAATCCCAAATATCGAAAGATGAGGTCATTCCACTGAGACTTTTTGACGGTCATTTCTTTGCACAAAGCGTTATTGTGTCGTGTGCATTCCTTGTTGAAGGGGTACTGGATGCCTCCAAACTTCAATCGAGCCTTGAAGGACTAGCTGAGCAACCAGGCTGGAGAAAATTAGGCGCAAGGTTGAAGCGCAAGGTAAAGCAACTTTCTAATAATACATTCTATGGGACACATCCTAAGCCTAATAATAGGACCGATGGCGTCTTGAGTATCATATTCCCACCAAGTACACTGAAGAACGCCCAGCGATACGGTTTCGGCACACCAAATATGACATGCATAGGTCAGATCACCCTATCGGATCATTGATTCCAAGTGCCACAACAAAAGGGGCTGAGGTTGTGGCAGATGCAGACAAAATTAAAAGTTTATGGCATCATGTTGATATGCCCACTAAATTCAGCCATTATCTCGAACGAGACGAGCCGCAACTAGGCCTCATTGTTGTTTCATTTTCTGATTCAACACTAGTCACTTTGAATTGGCCACATACTCTTTTTGATGGACTAGGTCAAAGCGCTCTTATCAATGCTTGGACTATGCATCTCCGAGGTGAATCTACCAAAGTTCCGTCCTTGGCCGATGAAAGCCATGATCCCCTCAAGGACATTGGTCGCGATTCAACTAAGCGGTATGAACTTGAAAATTGGCAACTTTCGGTCATGTCGTTGATATTCTATTTCTTTCGGGTCATGTTTAATCTGCTATTTTCCAAGCAGGAAAACCACGTGTTGTGCCTACCCGCAGCCTATTTTCAACAGCTCCGTCGAAAGACGGATACCGAATTATCCACATCAAGCGAGTCTAATAGTTTTATTAGCGATGGTGATATCTTATGCGCCTGGTGGGCTCGAGCTAATGTTTCTCACTTCCCTAAGGATTCCAACAAGTTGGCCAATCTCAGTAACGGCCTCTCCTGGAGAGCGCAACTGAAGGACGACTTATTACCATCTGAAAGACCGTATCTTTCAAACGCTGTCAGCTCTGTCAATGCTCTTATTCCAATCAAAGAAATACTGAATGGATCCTTAGCTGAAGTGGCTTTAAAAGTCCGCCATAGTATTGTTACACTTGGCAGCCGTGAACAAATTGAAGCATATGTAGCTCTCTGGAGAAACTCGGCGATCAGCGCTCCCCCCGTGTTTGGTAATACCGCGATGCATATGATTTGCTACTCAAACTGGACTAAAATGAAAGTGTATGAGATTGACTTTTCTGCTGCATTAATGCAACAACCACAGCTTTCGAGTCTTCCAACACCGACTGGAAAGCTCTCTTATGTTCAGCCCTGCTTTGGTCCTTTCCCTCCTCCTAACACAGTCATTATTGTCGGGAAAGATCAGGATGGCAACTTTTGGTTGAACGGAACAACAAGCAAGCAGCACTGGAAAAGCATTAAAAATTCTATTGAAATGTGTCAAGAGATTTAATACGGGTTATTATTTAGAGATAATTTGGTCCTTTGGAGGAGATTACATGGTCGTGATTCATGAATCGATTATCAGAAGCTCCCTTAAACTCATCCCTTCAACCACAACTTATTTCTCCCTTGAATCACGACTTGAACCCTCCCTTGAATTATAACCCAAACTCTCCCTTGAATTGCAACACAGTTTCTCCCTTCAAGTTCAGCTCTGAGAGCCTCGCTTTTTAGACTCGATAATAAATGATGAAAAAGATAAACGTGTAAAGAGTAGAATAAATAACAACAAAATGGCAGTATATTGTACGAAATGATTCAACTACGGTATTGCCTCTTCTCCTCTGTACGAATTTGGAGGCGATATCTTTATATCTAACTTGGGTTACGGTATCAGCACACTGTGAGTACTGGTATTGCTAGAGCATGGAAGGAAGATTCTTGGTTGGTTGGGTAGATGATCTTTGGTGTGAAATGAGATTCCCCCGTGTCAGGGATCTGCTGCTTACGATCAACAAGGCCGCGAATTCCCATTTCCGAAGGGATTTGCCGCAAACAAATGGAATTCTTCATTTTTTGATCCAGCAGAAGCATGACGCAATCATGCCAGACGGATTTATGACAGGCTAGGGCTCTGTCCTGTTCCCGATGACAAGATCAATAAACAGCTCATGGCGATCGGATTTCGGTGGGTCAAATCCATCCGCTAGTGAGACTAAAGACCACTTCCCGTCTCCTGAATTTATGTACGGAATGTCATTTCCTAGTCACAAAATCGGCTTCTTCCATTCCCGCATTCCAAGCTAGTTGACGCACGCCGAGATCAAGCCGCTTGCGCCACAACCAGCATGGAGGGCGGAGCCGCCCCCAGGCGATCAGTACCTCATCAATAAGCCTGTTTATATTACTTCACAGTCAAGTGGAGGTATATCGTTCCGTCAATGGGCGAGGATGTAGGTCGTTGTGTGTCCCCTTTGGTAGTTAGGACGAGCATACAGACAAATGTTTAGATGCCATCACTTGAAGCCACAGTACCACTCTCAGACTCTATCCGCACACACGATGCCCAACAAAACAACGAGAGAGCTCTAGGGTTTCACAACTTGAGGGAAAGCTAGAAGCCATCAACTGAGTCTTGCGGCCGCTAGCCATTTCACCTGACACATAGCCACCGCCCTGCACAGTCTCGGTGACCAGCATGTTGTAGCCCACCCGGGCTAATCGCGGCTATCCAGCGTAGCAGAAACAACACTAGATGCATTCTCGATCCAAATTACTTGGGTTACTAGAAGCGGTGCAGGCTTCACCTCAGCAGGCGGGCCGGCCCCGTCGACGCTTGCATTATTCCCCACCAGCACTAGTACAAATACCTCAAGTGATGATCGATGAGGCTGAGACAGATGTCATCAATTTTCGAGCACACATGCTACCCACCTTGCCCCTTATGCATCTCAAGAGTGCATGGATGAGAAAGGGTACATCTAGCCTTCAAACCTGGGCGTTGCAGTAATATGCGTTGCATGTTGACATAAATACCAGGATTCGAGAGAAGCCATCGGTGGCAGAGACCCTAGAGAATCACGACAACATATAGATACGATGATATTTGAGATAGACAACAAGTTTTATTTAGACTATGTTCATATACCTGGCGGCTCGTTAAATAGAAATCTCATTGTGGAAGCGTCTACTCCAAACCTGTCCACTTCAGAGACTCAGTCCACAGCCTCTCTGCCTTCTTCGTATCGTAGGCATAAGAGCCATATCCTGGTGTGAATACACCAGAAGTAGGGTCCCAAGGTTTGGTTATTTGGCAGTCTTCCAAATACTTTCCGCCTTGGCCTTCCAAGGCCTTGCTTATGGCAGCCCACACACTCGTCGCCGCACCTTGCTCAGGATTCTTGAAGATAGTTGCCAGATAAGGATCAGTGGTAAGTCTATGCTGCGCGTCATCTGGCAAGTGCTGCGGCAGGTTTGTTTGAACTGCACCGGGCTGGACACTCCATGCATGGATCTGCTTCTCGCCATATCGTCGTTCGATTTCGTTTGCAGTCCAAAGATTTGCAGTCTTACTGGCTCCATACGCGGCGCCGGCATCATACCCTTTCTCGAAATTGACATCCTCAAAGTTGACTTCGGCGAATCGATGGGCAACCGAGGACAACATGACAACTCGAGAATTATATTCAGGCGTCGCACCATTCAGTAAGGCAGGCTGAAGGAGGTTGAATAAAAGGAAATGAGCAAGGTGATTGGTTCCAAATTGGGTCTCGAAGCCATCTTTTGTCCGACCTTCCGGGGGTGCCATTACTCCTGCGTTGCAAATCAGGAGATTTAAACTCTTATTTTTGGACAAGAATTCAGAAGCGCAGGAGCGAACACTTTGCAGCGAATCAAGATCAAGTTCGAGGAGATGACCCCGATCACTGCTCAAAAGTTCTCCGAGAGCAGCTTGTGCCTTCTCCAGGTTGCGAGCTGTGGCGTACACTGTCATTCCTGCGAGGTGAAGAGCCTTTGCAGTCTCGATACCGATGCCAGACGAGCAACCAGTGACGAAGGCAATTTTTCCTCGCATTTTATCATCAAGGCCTTCGTCTAAAATGATCTGCTTTGCAGTTGGTCGAAGATCTCCAGGGCCATTTGGCGTTTGATGGACTTTTTCATATCGAGTCGTCATTTTTGCGGACAAGCGTGGGGGAAAGTAGAAAACACTGTTGATGATGGAAGTTGAAGTACAAGATGGTATGGTTACAAACTAATGGGACCCGAGTCTCATACTTATTTATACTCATTTCCCATGACCTAGGATTTCGTCACTTGCGCTTTGTCCTAGGAACCAACCACCCGGCGATGCCTTGTCCCGGTATTGCGCAGATTGACACCGAACTGGACCTTCGGTGCAATGAATGATCGGTCCAAGCTCAAAACGTTTAGTCGAGAACCATCCATGAGATGCTTTATGGAGACATGGGTACAAATAGCTTCATTGTGGGTACAAGCCGTGGCGCTAATGCACCTGGATGACGGTCGCCCGCCGTCAGTCGCAACGCTAATCCGAAGGTTTGGAACAGTCTTGGCGACTGTCACGCGCTAATGTGCTTGGATTACATTCACTAGCTGTAACGTTTGGGCTTGGCTTCAAAAACGTGTTGGTGAACATGACTGATCACTACTCATGAGTAAGGCGAATCGGCCTTAGGGGCTAGCTAGCGAGCCTCGGGGATAGCGGCCTTAAGGGGAGCCATGGTACGAGAGAAGCAGCCATGGATGAGACGTTTCCAACGTTCCGACTATCCGAATACTAAAGCACGGACCTCAATGCATTCCCTCGTTTCTGCTACAGTGTGTCTTGTTCTTGGATCATCAAAAGCTGCGTGGGGAAGTCTCCCTCCCCGAACTGCACTGCCAAGTCGCAGGGCGTCACTATCAAAGCATTCAAGTAGAAGTGCCTCATCATTTCTCATTCCACTCCAGTAAAACCATTTCTGCGCATTATTATAGGAAATCCCAGCTGTCTGACCAGAATAGCCGTCTGGGTACTGGTGAGAAATGGGATGGAAATCAGCTTCTTCAAGAGTCGATGAAGAAGCAAAGGCCAATGGAAATGACTCGACTGGCTTTTTATTCAATGGCCGCCAGACATTGACAATTCGATAGCGGCCAGAGAGTAGCGTCTCCGCGTCTTCTGGAGTGTGCCGTTTCACCCGCTGAACTGCCGATACAACGGTTTGGTCGATGTGAACTCGAGTAACTGGATTACGATTTGAGGTCGGGTCAGCGCGGCGGATCGTGTGATCGAAAATCACCACCTTGCAACTCCCAGGGATATGAGCCAACAACAGCTTTTCGATCTCGGGATAATAGTTTCGCTTCACAAACTCCTCCTGAGACAGGTAGTCATCAAAGCTCGGGAGGTTTGATATGAGGAGAACGGCATCGTCATCGAGGTTGACATTATTCTCTCTCCCTCGGAGATCATGTATTAGGACATCCCTTACATCGTCGTGATAGTTACGCTCAGGAAGTCCATGCGATCTAACAATGTTCACTGGGTCGGAGCCATCTTGCGGCGGTTTAAAAAAGTTCAGCTTTGCGATGACGTCCCCAGAAGGGAATTTCTGCATGTGCTCTGCCATTGTGTGTTGGAGACATGAAATGGACTAAATAATTAATGTTGGAATCATGGGAGAGTTTGAAGCGCCTTTATATTCCCCTCGGTTTCTTAGTGCAACATCGATTAGCCTCAGCTTCGTGGAAGATTAGTAAGAATTGGAGACGGGGTAACTGGCTTACATTCCATGTCGCATATAGTCCTCAAGTGGCAAAACGGTAATTTATTTTCTTGTTAAAATTATTTTCAGTGGGAATAATTTTAGAATATCAGGTGATAGCCTACGCTTGTGACTACAGCTCAAGCATGGAGTGCCAGTGAATTCACCAACGAAATTTGTCAGCCTCCGCTTGGGGGTTGGAGACGTCTCCAATTTGCCAACATCTCCGGGAATAAGAGCATTCTCATCATGGAGGAACCCTTTTTCTGGGCATATCTACAGTAAAACAAAAAGAAACAATGACCAAGAGATTATTTCAGGAGTAGCCCGATCAACAAACCTCCTGGTTGATTCACGGGCCTAACCAAAATAGGTGGACAATAAAATTTGAACATATGCCAGTTTGTGCATACCGACATGTATTGATGCGGCCAGATAAATCTTTGTCTATTCCATCCGACGGGTTGTTGCACCAGCCTACTCACAGACTATATGGAATGTTGTTTGGGTTTATCCTCTCACGCATGAACAAATTATGGCGACCGACACAATCACAAATCCCCCGTTAGCGGGCGACTCGGAAGGCAGGTCTGGGGTTGAAACTCTTGACCTTGATTTCGAATCCCCCATACCTATACCGATGTTTTCTCACGAAACATACCCAAACTCGTTGATACGGGACGTGCCTTAACTGAACGTGGCTTTTAAATCGCCACGAGACTGGTCAGTGGGGCGTAAAAACGTCATTTTATGGACAACCACTGCTGCCACCAACTTTGCATCGTTTGCAGCAAGTTCATACGCCCCTTCAAAGGCAAAAGTTGCCACCAAGTGGTCAGTGAGTGATACCGCAGCACTTGTGGGCATTTCAATGTTTACTACCGGCTTCGGCTTGGCTCCGATGTTTCTCGCGCCAGTATCTGAAACATGGGGTCGCAAACCAGTCTTCATTGTGAGCGGAATAATCCATGTTGTTTGCCAAATATCGTGTGCTTTTACTCAGTCATATTATGGGTACGTTTCGCAAAGCATGTGAATAAAACGACTGGATGCTAACGTGAGAGCTTAAGAATGCTGATTGCCAGGTTTTTTACAGGTGTAGGCAGCTCAACATATTCAACCCTTGTAGGAGGAGTCATTTCAGACATCTATTCTCCAAGTGAACGCAGTACGCCTATGGCCATATTCTCAGGCTCTGCGCTATTTGGGACAGGACTAGGGCCTTTGGTTTGCGGCTTTATCGTTCAATACTCTTCATGGAGATGGTCATTTTGGCTACAAGCTATAATCAGTGGCCTTCTTCTATTGGCCTTCATATTGTTCATCCCTGAAACTCGCAGTATCATTATTCTTAAGCAACGCGCAAATGAACTCAACAAATGGCATGATAAAATGGAGAGGATACCTGGAGTTGAGTTTAGGATTCCAGGAAAAGGCGAGATTGCGGCCAAACGACTCCGACAGATCACATGGCGAGTCTCTGAACCACAAACAATATCACTTACCAAGAAGATCGCGGTATCACTGTATCGTCCGTTTCAGTTATTGTTCACTGAACCGGTGGTGTTCTTCTTCTCGGTGTGGGCCGCTTTCAGCTGGTCCGTCCTTTATCTTGCACTCGCGGCTGTGCCTTTGGTATTCACAAAGTTTACCATTTCAGCCTGTCATCTTCCAATGCGGTTTTCGCAGTGTCTTGCATTGCCTCCATTTTAGCGCCACTAGCCAGCGTATATCAGGAACGCTGGCTGGATGGCCAAACTGGTTTAAGATTATCACTCCACAGGCCAGAACGAAGACTTTATTTCAGCTGCATTGAGAGCATTCTACTTCCCATTGGCCTCTTTATTTTTGGTTGGACATCTCGACAGGAGGTATCCTGGATCCTCCCTACTATTAGTATTGGCATATCTACACTGGGGATATTTTCCATCTATCAAGCAGTCTTTAATTACCTCACTGATACCTATGGGCCTTACGCCAGTTCAGCACTTGCTGCACAAAGCTTTTGTCGCAACGTGGTAGGCGGTGCATTGCCATTGGTTACGCCACAAATGTTCAATGGTCTCGGATATGGGCCAGCATCAAGTTTACTTGGGGGGATAGGTGTATTACTAACTGCAGTGCCGTGGGTATTAGTTATCTTTAGTACGAGCATAACCGCTAGAAGCCGGTTTGCGAGTAAATTAGTCTAGGTAGCTCACCACCTTAGTCTCTCGCTGTCCTCGTTCCAATCTTGATTACTTTGGTTGGACCCTGGTCAGTAGCACACAGGATCGGCTCTTTCAATTCCATCTGTGTCTTTATAAATTCTCGGCAACCCTTCTTATTATATTAATACCTAAAAAGGATTATAGATAAAATTCTTTAGACTACAACCTCTTAGCCCTTCAACTTCTGCTCGATCTCTTTGTCTTCTCCAACCTCAATTCCTCCAATAACCGATTCCATAGTTCCCTTGTCTAACTGCCGCCCTCCAATTAATTTCACTGCAACCTCATCTCCGAAAAGCTTATTAATCTCTTCAAGTGAAAGCCCTTTTGTCTGTGAAGGTCAGCAACACGAACTCGCGATCCATAGGGAGTGGAGGGTTTTCAGGCGTACCTCAGGACAGAACATGTACAATGCGATACTGCATATGACCGCAAAACAAATAAAAATCATGTAGTACTTCCATCCTAAATTTGCGAATCCAATTGTTGATGACTGCAGAAAAGGTATTGTGGATAGCATGAATACGGAAATGCTCCAAGCCATTCCTTTAGCGCGAATATGGGTCGGGAATATCTCCGAGCAATAGACATAGAGAGTTGTGTCACAAAACCCCGCAAAGCTGGCACACAGTCAGCTTTATACATCTTGCAATATTTCATCGGAGTAACAGAAAATGTACGAGATGGGTGGACTGACGTTGTAATATAACAGAAAAGAATCGTTACTCTTGCTGACAGGCCAGCACGATTGTTAGATGATCCATACACCGCCACCAAAGCAGCTTCAATAGAAACCATCACGCCACCAGAGGTGAATCCTATGACTATCTTTTGCTTAGTAAGAGTCGCAGTTAGAAACAGGTTTTACTTACTCATTGACCGAACACGGCCTAGCTTATCCAAGAAGGTGGCATTCAAGAAGTTGCACACACATGCCCAGGTGATATAAACTGCGGAGAGGATCAATGATAAGGCGTCACTAAACCCAAGGCCCTTGAATAGAATAGTAGCGTTGCCTATTTATTGTTAGAGAACTGGTTAAAGCGCTCTGATGAGCCAACGTACTGTAAATAACAAGGTTGCCACATGCTTGAGAGGTGAACATCACAATAGCTGAGCATAACATCCTTTTAGCGAATGCGGCTTTTTAAAGAGATCCATGACGGTTATTTCTCCATAGGTTGCTAGATCCATGGAAATCTGTTCCTTGATCTGGTGGAACTCTTCTCTGGCAAAGCTTTCAGATCCAATCTCATCCTTGGGATTGAAATGGAGTTGCCGAAGAACTTCCCATGCCTCTTCGGGGCGACCGCGGCTAATGACTTAAGACGGAATCAGACAAACATATCTATTAGAAGCATTACAATGTACTCACGCCAACGGGGTGACTCTGGAATTGACTTAACAACACATAGTACTAGTAGCGGCTAATGAGACTGGAGTGATAAAGGAAATCGACATTGGAAGTCGATTTCAGTGCTATTAAAAAAGGAGCCAACAGATACCCACGAAGCTAGCGTGTATCCGAATAAGAAAAATGCACCTTTCATATTCACAGAATTAATAGAATATCTTTCATTATTCATCAGGAAGCTTACCGTGTTGTCCAACCAACAATCCTCGAATAGAGGGTGGTGCAATTTCTGCAATGTAGATCGGTACTAGGGTAACAAATATGGCTGAAACTATTAGCAATTTGATAGATGCATCCTTTCATTCAACTTCTTGCCAGCAGAGAATCCTGTGATAAAGCGAGCAACCAGAAACATTCCAATATGAACTGAGCCAGCTTGAAGTGCTCCGCCAAAAACATTGATGACCGAGCCCACAACTAATCCCATCTTTCTTCCTTTGAAGTCACAGTACCAGCCTGTGAATATCGCTCCAAAAATGGCACCGGCAGAAAACAGACCGAATAAAGCGCCAATGATATTGTTGGAATATGTATGCAAGCTGCTGTCGGTAGAATCGCTAGTCAAGCCAAAGTAATTGTACCAAGATGGCTGACCAACTGTGTAAGTAATGATGCTAAAGTCATAACCATAAGACATGCTGCCTAATGCCAGTTACATCACAATCTAAAAACAGTTAGATTATAACCTCAATGATTCAATTAATTTCAGTTTGAAGGTGGGTTATTACCGCAGCATTGTACCATGAAACCCTCGAAGTCACAGATTCAGACATGGTGCCTTAATCTTGGAGGATACGGAGTTGTATGCCAATTCAGAGTATGAGATAATGGTCATATTTAAAAAATTATATTCCAAAGGACTTTTGTATTCTAATGTCCCTATTTCATCGTATATATCTCCAGCAAAGATTTCAGACCCTAGTTGGGTAGAGATACGCGTTGATGAGCCTGGTCATTATCTGCACTTCCGCTCAACTTACGCATCACCTGCGACTCCCAAGATTGTATTTTAGTCAAATCCACCCAAGAGAATTATCGGATCAGATGCAGTATCTCAGGTCTATGCTTCAATGCCTCAGGGACCAAATCAGTTAGAGAGGTTAATGATAAGAGGCAAAAGTTGGACCACTGATAATAGATAAGAATTTGGAGACTTTATCAAACCCCTCATTAGTGGCAGGGTAGGTCTAGCGTCAGTAAGGGCTAATCTTATCCGCATTGTCTCCAACACACACTGCAACGATGGTTTGGAGACATCTTTCTGGTTCCAATTTTGGATGCGCCAATTTCATAATTTTGTTGAAGGCGCAGGGATGCGAGCTGCTACAGATCACAACGCCAGAGTCATCTAAGTGAGGATTATGGGCCACAACGCCAGTCTTTGTGATAAAGAGCCGATGGTTTCAACACCAGGGAGTTCATCATCATTATACACTTCAATACAGTCACTTTTTGTCCTATCTCTAGACCATTGGTTGGAGGGATCATTCGATCCATGTCCCTTTATGTTTTTTATGGTGATATTTTGATCCAATCGCAGCTGGAAACCCGCTTCTCTTTCCCGTGGTCTTTCAGGTATGGTTTGGCTCCCTCCTTTTGACGAGTTCACTTCCACCTTTGCAAGGGGGGAATGTAGGGGTGGCGTACCGTATGAGAAATCTGGTGTGCTGCCACTGTAGAGGACCGAGCAAATAAATAATCTCAGACATTCCTAATTTTCTTTTTTATTTTATTACATTTCCATAATTATGAAATGTTGTAAGATATTATTTAAACACAAACCCTATCCGTAGGCACTGAGAGGCACCAACAGTAAAAGCGCGGAATCCTAGAAGCCTAGGTGGACCCATCGTATGGTGCTGTCGCAACTATGCAGTATCTGCATATTCTAGGATATCTCTGAAAGCCATCACCGGCTGCTATGGGTTTTGCCTAGTTCATATGAATTCTTTATTTGCCTTTGTGAGCTTGGGCCATGGAGTCCTCAAGACCGACATCCATCACTTATTACAACTACCCTATAAGTGGTCTATCGGAAATACGAGGATAACAGGATGATGCAATTTCAGGGTTGGGATTGAAGTTGAGTGAATAAATACAATCCCAATCCTTTTCTGGATTATACAATAAATTTAGCCACCTGGCATATCTAGTAAACGGCAAATCGCGCCTCAAAATTGATCGATGTGAGAACACATGAACCTTGAAAACGCGTGCTTGATTAATAGACCCCATTTTATCGATTTAGTTGTTGCACACTATTCAGATGGAAGCTCGCCCTAATTATCTAGCCTCCACTCTTTTGTGCTGACAGAGAGCGTGGCGGATAAACTGAGGTGATGAATCAATCAACAGCTATACATTGTAAACGGTTATTCTCTCCAACCCAGAAAATTTCCTTTCGATTGTCATCAGCCCATGCGATGGCAGAAATTTCCAATGGCCCCTGGGGCGGCGTCCGGATACCGGGGACAAAAGCACCACAAACCCAATTTGTCCAGTCTCCCTCGGGGTTTTGACACACCGCTGACTGTAAGACGCCGCTTGTATCAAACCACAACAACACGATCCCAGAATCACCCCCAAAAGTTTGAGTGAAAGTGCAAAGCCGTGTTGCAGTGTTAGCACTGCCAGCGGGAGCAATCTGGAACTTTTTCCACAGCAATGCTGGACCTGAGTCCTTCTTGCTCTCGTAATAATTAGAATATGCACCCCAAACAGGACCGTAATCGCCCACCCAGAACAGGTAATACCATCCATTGCATTCGTGCATGCAAAGGCCGCTGCCGTGGCTGGCACGAGCGTCGTCCACATCTCTCTTGAAATCTTCAAGTTGTAGGAACCCTGGCGAGTTTTGCAAAAGACTCACCTGCCTCATTTGAAGAAGCTGAGACTGATCAACCCAGATCACGATATTCCTCTCCACGACCACAGGGGAGGGTATTTGTGGTATTATGTTCCTCGTTTGTGGTTTTAGCCACCACGATTGTATTTCAGATGGCCTCCTCACAGTCATGGCTACCTTTGACGAAGATTCCATAGTGAGGTATGTGACCCATGTATCGTCATTCCTCCACATCGCTCGTGCCAATTTGCCGTTGGTATTAGTATACCACAAAGTTGACTTGCAGTGATCAGATGCGAGTGCTGCTAACGCCGCCGAGCCACCACCAGTGGCGTGTGGTATATCCGGCCACCTCCAGTCAAGATCCACTGGTGTGATGTTACGCATAACCCCTCTTTCACAAGCATTGCGAAAATAGCCTGACTCTCGAAGGTAGACTACCCCCAAAAAGTCGGATGCGTCGGATGAGGGATTGTAAGGCAGTAGCGCTCCAGAGAGGGTGTACTCAGAGATGTCGGACTTGGTGGAGAGTTGCGACTGGGTCCAGTCAAAAGTTGCCTTGAAGAGCTTTTTGCTGTCCGTCACATAGTATAGATGGAATTTTTTTTCATCTTTCAAAGTGACAAGTCTAGTTTGAGGTAGCACTGGCGGGAGTTGGCCAACCGGATACTGCCAGTCTGACACCTTCAACCGCTTCAGGTTCTGTACTCTGAAGTTGCCTCCCCATGCATGGCCTTTCATCTTGGGGTCTTTTATGGGTACTAGAGAATGATAGAGTTGACAGGATGATCCCTGCAATTCATGAACATCTTTAAGGGTATCTTTAGCCAATATCGCCTTGGATTTCCTCGCATCGACCATTACTAGTGGGGTTTTAATTTCTTGTTGCCCATTAGACTCTAGCATCCCAACCACAAACCCGAATTCCGGTGTGTTGCCGGGTATGCGGTCCCAAGTAAGCTGGAGGTCGTCGTTTTTAAGCCAGGTAGCGTGGATCTTTGGCTTCTCGGGGACAGCAGGTATGACGCAGACACTAGTCTCTGGGCCCATCCTGGTTTCTGTTGGCTTGAGTATGACACCGACTCGAATGCGCTGAGGTAATTCCATCCAAGACACCTCTTCAGAATAATCAAATTCGATGCTGTTAGACTCTTGAGTAGGAGATATAATCACCGTTTCCTCATCTTCTCGTCCTGGCCTGATTCGCAATGCCAATGTCTGCCCATCTCGGAGTGGTGTTGATAATTGAGCATGGAAAGATAGCTTTAGATCTGTAAAGTCATAACTTGCACCCGAAACTTCGACCGTAGTAGCTCGCTGTATAGTAAGAATCTTGGGCTGAATAGTAGGGGGTATTGAGGAATCGTGTATATCTCCACAGGTCCAGATATCCATTTGAACACTCCGACTGCCACCCTCCGTATCTGGCAATACCGCCTCAACTTGGCGGAGTAGAAAGGAAAATTCGAAGAAATCTCGCGGCATTTTCCCCTTGGCAAATCGTGGTGCCACTGTTATGACAAGCAGCAACACTTCGTCGGACCTTGGCTCCAGCAGAGTATCATCTGGTATGTTCTCCGGTGCTTGGCCGTTAAGCTGGTACAAGTTGCTCGTGACCAACCGCGAACGGTAAGAGAACAAGGAACCTGGCGTGAGTCCCTCCACCATGGGCAAAATAGGAGCGGCAACTGTACCTCGTAAACGCAGCATTGAACTGTTTTCCTCGTTATCGAATGTAACAGGTATACGAATCTCAATTTTATCTCGGTGGGTGTTCTGGACTTGAAACTTCATAGAAAAATACAAGTCGAAAGGGTCTTTAAATGCATAAATAAAATTGTCGGTTCTACCAGGATCGTATAGGGGAAGGCAAAGCGTTTGTAGAGTGGTGCCGATATAATGGAGAGGATTTGATGGTCTTTTTTCGATATCAGATAGACTGTCCGGTGTTGTAAGGTCAGATTTGGGTGGTCGAAGTGGAAATGTAATGGGCAATCGTGGACCGGTGGGAAGCCTTGCAAACCCTGGATCTGGTCGGCGACTCTGTTCGTCGTCGCCTTGGATTTTGTTTTGTCTCCTCCCATCAGTTGTTGGTCGCTTTGTGACATAAAGTATAGTGCCTGGTGTTTTATATGGGGGCATGCCATCCGGAGCAGCGATGATGCTTCCTGACTGGCTATCTGTCTGAACTGAAAGTATGAGCTGGAGGGTGGGGTTGCTAAGTTGGGAGGCAAGAACTGATGGTAAGACATCTTCTGGAATATCCCATGTGAATATATTTTCCCTTTCAGGTGATAGATTCATTTGCTCCAGACATTTCCTCAAGAATACGTCAGGACGGAGTAACCTGGAGTCCCAGTCATATACGCCGATACCCCCGCTTGAAGCTTTCGCTTCATGGAACTTGATATCTTGGATTTTTTTCCCTTTAGAGATTGGAATTGGTTCGAAAGACAAATCCAAGTCTTTATCATCGAGCTTCAATCCCAGAGAGAAACTCTGTTGGTGCTGTGGCTGTGAGATCACAATATCACTCAAGCTTCCATCACCGGGAGCTCGGTCAAATAGACAGATCAGAATGTCCTGGGCCACCAATTGCATGTGCAGAATCTCATGCAAGACCTCCGGCCTGTCGCCCTGTAGTTTGGCCTCGACCTTAAGATCAGGAAAAGCTGAAACGGCAATGCTTCGCAATAGGAACCCCCATTTAGGGATTTGGCGTGTAGTTCCCTCTCCGGGCCCATCGGAGCGAACCTCGGCTAGATGTATGTTTACACCGGTCTTAATTTCACGGCGAATGGCATCGTCGTCTCGTGCATGATGGTTTCCGAGGCTCAAACTGCCATCAATCAAGGCTTCCACCCACTGCGAGTCGACGCAGAATGTGCGGATCGACTCTTGAGGAAGCATGTCGGGATCTGGGACCAAATGATGAAGTGGGACCCCTGAGAGATAGAACTTTTGAAATATCCAATCTTGTACCGCCGCTGCATCCGCATCCATTGAGGCAGGAGAAGCCGCTGAACCAGCCAAGTTTGAAGAGAAACCAAAGGAAATAGATGTCACCTCAGCGAGCTCTTCCATGTAACTGCGGTCCGTGTATGAGGATGCTGAGAGTTGTTTGGAAGGCAAAAGCTTCTCCTCTTCCAGCGTCTGTAGCCAACGCGGAGTAGCGCCTTGGTTGGCAAGGTCATCTATATTGTGAGCTGATACAAGCTTCTCTACCGAAGTTTCAAGCGTATCCAAATATGCAGCCATGCCAAGTTTCTTGTCCTTTAATAACTTACTTTCGACTTGCTTGGTCGCAGCGGCATGTAATTTGCCTCGTAATCGAAGAAGTTTGGTTGTGAATGCAGTGTCGGCCATGGCTAGGCTTCTTCCAAGACTCCACGCCGTGCTGTATGACACATCTTTTAGCCCAGTCTTGCTGTCTATCAAGTCTAGAGCGGTCCAGTGCATGACAAAAGGCTCGATTTTACTATGCCCCGGCACTACAGGAATCAACGGCCCGCGTAGTAGTGATTTTGTCTCTTCTCCGGAGCGCAACACATGCGGTTTCAATGTGAAACTAGCATGTACCGTATCATAGAGCCATTTTGCCATCTCTATATCCTTTTCACCTTTTTCGAACTCGGCAAGCGTGTCATTCGATGCTCGAAGCGGGCTCACGTTACCACCCAAAGACGTCATCACTTCAGAAAAGTCTACCTCATTTGGCGGGATGCACATCCAGTCCCAGCTTAGTAAGGAGACGAGACCGCCGTACTCGGCGCTTTCACTGGCTATATTGATATCTTGCCAGCCTTCTAGTGACACGAGATGAGATATTACGCGCACAGGCTGAGTGATGCCTGGGGGTCCTGTTCGGGGGCTCACGACGACCGAGAACTGTGGTTGAGCATCGCTGGCATTTGTGCTGGCCATGAAGCCTCCATGGGTTTCTCGGACGTGAGCCATATACATGAATCGACTAATATCAACCGACCCGCTTTTGTTCTGCTCTACAGAACCAGGGAAGATGCTCTTCAGTAGAGGCTTCTTCAAGAGGAGGACTTTGACATCATCATCAGCGCTGTAGTCTCGCTGCCCGTTTCCTTGCTGGCGGACGGGCGACACCACGAACTTGTAGCCCTCCAGATCACTGGCCTTGGCTGAAACTGTTCCGTATGTAGAGATGGACTCCGCCTCCTTGGAAAACCCAATCTCTCTACAAGTCTTCTGGTCGAGCACAAGCTCGTCTTCGGTGAAGGATATCACGGCTAGCCATGGTAAGGGATTGGCACCAGTGGAATCGTTGCCAATTGCACGTTCCCAAGGAGTCGTGGGATTCTTAAAGACGACATGAGCCAGAGTCTGGCAATAGCCACTGTGCCCTGGGGGAGGATAAAGACTGTGAACTTCGGCAGGATCCGAAAGACTGAATTTGGGTGCCGAGACCCTGAGTGTTTGATCGGGAAGCTTCAAATTCTTTTGACCAGACGAGCCATCTTGAACGGACTGAGAAACGCTGATCTTGTATGTTCCAACAGCCAGCGAAGGCTTTTGGAAGGATGAGAGCTTTACATCTCCAGTCCCAAGCCGGTCGTTCTGGTTTATATTGTTGGTGAGAATCCGATCATTCGGTCTCTGTGACAAGGAGGCCAACATATTGAATAGCGACGATGTCAAAATCCTATATCATGGCTATAGGGAATTGTAAAACGTGAAGATGATAGAGAACTGCCTACTATAGTCGGTGGCTTCGGCTAAGAGGGCAATATTGGTCACATTTTGCCTACGGCCCGTCTATCATCAAATCTCACTTTTGCCCGGCCGCCAAGTGGCACTATTGACTGCGTCTTACTGGATTGGGCACAGCGTGTGTGCAGCTAATATACCGCACTGTAGACCCTTGCCACATCACCAAATATCGCGCTAGACGAGTCAGCTGAGGCCCGGGATCTAGTTCAAACTGGGGCTAGTTAGTCTCTCGCTCAATTTCTTTTGGTATAGCCCCCATTAGTGCACTTCGACGAGCAATAGAAGCCCATAAAGTAAAAGAGCAATCAACTCAATGACAAAGAATGCTTCTAGGGCACATCTGAAATTGCTTACCATTCCTCCAATTCAATGGCATCACCGGAGACGTCAAAGGAGAGAGGCCCCGTGGCCATTGGCTCGACTGTGGTTGTGCCGATGGCACTCCAAGCATTCGTCGTAGCGACAGACTTTGAAGATAGCCAGTATCAGGTTGCCCCTATCATTCAGCCCGACTATTCAAAGCTCATCTTGAAAGATGGAGAGATTGGACATGATTTGATGGATCAGCTGGATATGTCCTATTGGCGACTGCAGGCTCGCTTTAATCCTCGATTTATCAATCTGGACACTGGATCCACGCGCGGGGAACGTTCAGGCGTTTACCTTAGTTGGTGCTTGCCTCGAATGTACAGAGCAGGTATCATGGCGACCGAGAGTGCCATAGATACGGAAGAAGGGCGTGATGCCTACAATGCGAGACGGATTCGATCCGGCTATTCCAAGATGCAAGATAAAAAAGGCGACGTACATGTAGGATAAGCACCGTCTCAATTCCTTTGGCCGTAAGATGTTGAACTGACCATCATTCTAAGTTCCGACCTGCTCCAGATAAATGGTTGGTGATACGAAGAAGCACCTCCAGCGGCAAAAACCTAGCTGCATGGGTTGTTGACAGCAACTCGATTCTAACAGTTGAAGATGAAGCATTTAGAAATGTGGACATGGAGCTCGTCACCTCCCCGGGATTGGATGTCAACAGTGATATAGAAGATCAGCACAGAATATTCATGGGACGACATGCCTCTATTTTTTCCGGATATCCCGACCTCAACAACAAGCATCGGTTCCCATTTAATGTTATTGAAACAGGCCACGAGTTCTTTGCAGATTACCAACCTCACAACATGGGCGTTTTCTCATTCTTCGACAACCTCAATGGTGTGGAAGAAGACAATCTGAGCTACATCGTCATGGGCTTCCATTCCCGTGCTGAAGATGACCCATTCTCCGTGCAAGATGCACCACCGTCTATAAATGGGAGTGAAACAAACTTCACCAATTCAGAGCTTGTTCAAGCCATGTCGCTTGTAGTGGATCGACAGGGTACCGGCGCTGCCGAATTTCTGGACAGGCCAGCGGGAACCGATGGATGTACGCTAGCTCATGGTGTTTTGCGCAACATTCCTTGGTCCCGACATGTCACTGATCTCATTGTGCCCTCCATTGAACTTCAAGATAGGCTCTACAGGCACCAACCAGTAGCAGTGGGTATGCACACTCTGGACGCTTTATCTGCGTTTTTGAAGGTCAGATTGGGTCCAACGGACTCAAATGACCCGGTAAATATATTACTGGGACAATTGTTTATGCTCATTGCGCGGCCAGATGATGTAGCATCCCAGCGGAAAGCTGCAGATGAGGTTGCTCTGTACGGCTGGGTAGCATATGCCCAAGGCACGATCTGGCAGCTACCGAAAGACGATAATGATACAAGCTCGAGTACTAAGAGTCTAAATGACCATGTTAAAGCCCTCGAAGAGTTGAATGCACTTCAAAGACGGCTCGATACTCTCTATAGAGAGAAAGGCCAACTTCTCCAAGGTCTTTACTCATGCTGGTGGAATGCAACCGGACTACGCAAATTCCCCTCACACCTGCACCCAAAGCGTCGCGAGGTTATCAAAAAGCGGTCAGAACAGATATCCGCACGCATACAAACCCTTCGATCTATCATGATCTCCACCGGGGATGATATCGAGGTTAAAAAGTCGGGCCTAGAAAAGCTTTTTCGTGGAAAGGAACTCTCTGCTACAGCCACACAAGCTTTTGGCACACACCAAGACCCAACAGTTCTGTTTGCCGGTGCCAAGTCTGGCTGGCCAGAAGGATTTAACGACCCTCAAAATGTCAGGATGGCGTCCGAGGTGGCACCTGGCTCACAAAATACCCCTATGGAGGGGGTCTCGCTCCCCTCGTGGGTCAAGGAACCGGCCCAAGCCTTATTAGCAGAGTTTTGCGAATCCAATACCGCTCAGCGTACCTGGAAGCCCAACCCATACGCAGGCTTGGAAGACATCAATGCCACACAGGGCTGGTTTCCGCTTTTCATGGAGTGGGAGGTAGAATATTACCACATCCCGTTTCGTCATTGGGTCTGCGAGAGGGACAAAGGGACTGGGCAGTGGCAATACGCCATCTCGCCCAAGCAGAATCTCGCTCAGCTTCTCGCAAGTGAGGGTGTAGACTGCCGGACTATTGGTGGTCGTACTGCTATCGCGCCAGAGGTTGCAACTACTCTACGTACCCGACTGGAACAATTACTTCCCGAAGTAGAAGACGAAGAAGAGTCGAAAAAGCGACAAAAGGTCATGAAAGCTGTTGCGAGCCTTGAGTACTTCACTGGGAATTTGGGTGGGTTCACAGAACATCTCTTGACCTTGCGCCGCGGGCAACTGGCTCGGCCAACTGCTACGGATGGGGAAATTCAAGAGGCGTTGGGTATTGATGCAGAGTCATTCCAACTCATGTCAAAAATGGCACACGAGGTAGCTCCATACGGCGCCACCACTCCCTTGCCCCCACACTACGCAGCCTTCAGCCCCTTCAAGCCCGTCACACATGGCCAGATACGCTTCACAAAGATGGTTCTTGTTGACAAGTTCGGCCAAGTAGTTTCGGCGATCGAACCTGGAAAGTACAACACTATTGGCTCTGCGTTGTATCCGTGCGTATCATCCAGCATGGCCTGCAATCCTTTGCCTGGTGACACCTCAGATCACTACCCCAACACGGCTGTGAAGGCTGATACTGATGCAAACGTATGTCAATTTGTTCAGATTCCGCCCCGAATAAACCAGCCAGCCCGTCTTAACAGCCGGTTCCTTGCTCCGCTTGAAGGCGCCGCGAACGAAACCAAGCGGCGAAGCGCTGGAGACATGACCAACCCTATTTGGGGCTGGCTAGTTGTCAACTATCAAGGCCACTCGATTCAAGTATACAATGGGGAAGGCGAGTTCGTTGTCGAGGCTCTTCTTGAAGGGTCCGCAGTTTGCTTCTCCCAAGGTCCTCATCAGGGCCATATACCAGACCCCACAGGCCGTTTGAGAATTCTGATAGACGAGATGGCTACTCACAGTTTTACAAATGACCTTTTTGATCTGCTGGCTAGCGCTAGCGATAATGTGGCCTTGGACGGTGATGGACATCATGGCATGTTGCCTGCTGCCTTTGGTCGCCCGTTCTGCATGGCTGACATTGGAGTGTCAATCGAGCTGGCTACGGCGCCTCACACCAATGAGTCTCTTCTTACAACTTCAGCTGTTGACCCGGTACAAAAACCTGTGCTCCTTGACTATAAATTTCCGGTGGTTCTAGGGAATTACACGGCTTCTTTCGATGGACTCGTCGGGACATTTGCTGCCAATGGTGCCATTGGCCACATACGATCAGCTTACGGAAAATCACCAACAGAAGCTATCTATGAGCCGCTTCAAGTTCGGCCCTATTTCCTCCCCGGCGATGCACCTGATCTGGAGAGTGCTCACAACGCTCATCTATCTCGCACTTGTGTCAGCGCAATACTTGACCCCACCACTCCGACTCACATCTACACGGGCGGCTTGTTCCCGCTGGCTGAAATCGTCCCCCCGCGCTGGCGAACAGACCAAGTCATGCGCCGCATGCAGGCCTTCTTCGCCGTTGGACCAACGCTAGTACCAAAGATGCCACAAACAGGTCTCGCACACACCCAAAGCTTAGAGTCGGGCAGCAACCAGCCCGAAGCAGGACCAGTAGTTCAGATGACGGTAGGCGGATCCGCGGCGGAGGAATGGCGCTGGCTGCAGCCAAGACTAAGTGCGGCAGAGACCGAATGGGAACCAGTAGCGGTTCGGCCACTAGGCCAAATGTTAAATGTAGAAGCTGCAGCAGAGAGCGCGCTTATTGAGGGCTATATGTTAGTGCAGGCATCAGGTGCAGGAAAGCCGTAGCTCGTGCATTATACAGACTGAGAGTGGGTGCTCTAGGGTACGAAGGAGGCGAGGCATGACGGGGAAAATATAAAAGAAGATAGTCATCAACATGAGATTACATTGATGATCATTTTGGCGTATACTGAATAAGACTTAAATCACACTTAAGCATAACATAGACCACATGGAATAACTTCTCATCCATCAATGACCCAAGGTACCTCACATATCCCGCCGGTGGCGGGCGGATAGCCCCACACAGTGCTCCTTGAGCGATTACTTATCTCACTAGCACCAGAACTATTGGCGCACTACCGCCAATATTATGCATTGTTCAGCTCGCGAAGTGACGAGGTCGCATTAGAAATACGCTATGATGGCAAATTTGCCAGGATGGCAAACGGGTCTATCCGATGCTATCTCCTTGTTGCCCAACACTTCTATGTGCATCTTCACGAGTGAAACAATACTGGGATTTGACTCTTTCCCTTCAGTGTCTCCCACCACGAGAAGAGGTTCGAATTAAGGATCAAATAGAGAAAAGAAATCGAGAGGATGCCGCGGCCGTACGAACAATACGCGGTTCACTCCTACTTCATCAACGTGGCTGATGGCGATGGCGCTGTTCACCTTCTGCTCCGAAACAAGAAGGTTCAAGCAGCCGTACTTATTGATGGCGGTCGGGAGCCAGCGACGGCAAGATTGAGAATGGCCATTGAGTACCTGCAAAAGGAATACAAAAATCAAGGCCAAAATGAATTCAAATTCAACACCATCATCGTCACGCACTATGACGAGGACCATTTCGAAGCCCTTTTCAAGATACTATCCACTGACACAAAGGAAGAAGATCTAACCTTCATTGACAAAAACACCAAATTTTTCTGTCCAGCGTGGGCTATGCCCTCCAGCAAGCGAAAATTCGGGCTTAGCGTCAAACAATTGCCCAATGACTCAAAATGGTCTCTTGTATACGGCCCTGATACTAAAGTCTGCGAGGCTATTCATGGGGAAAATTGCATCGGATATGACTTTTTCACAGGCAAGAATGTTAAGCAGCCTGGCGGCTTTCAAAACTTGGATAAAGTATACCAGCGAGTTGATGATTTGAGTAACATGTCGCGGCCTGTGTTTCTTTGCGTCAGTGCTGATGAAAAATTCATCGACGGCAACTTCATCAATGACCCTAATGTTAAAAGAATAGGCACAAAAAAAAACCGTTCTTCCATCATGGCAGTGGTTCTCTGGCCAACGGGGACACATGAGAAACGTATTTCGCTGTACACTGGTGGCGATGCCGAGGAATCGCATGAGAGGCATCTCATAAAGTGGATAGGCAGTGATACTGTGCTCGATGTGGTAAAAGCCGGCCACCACGGGTCTCACTTCGCATCTCCGGAGACCATGTTCGAATTTAAGAACCAAGCGTTTATTACGTCAGCAGGACACGGCCACGGACACCCAAGTGAGTGAATTGATGCTAGTGAGCGGTGAATCAAATTGATAGGATAGCTGATATTGGACCCTACAGGCTTGGCCATCGTCTTTTTCGTACTCCTAATAGCACGCCTGCGTATAGAGAAGAAGGAAGGTAAATTGTTGATAGCCAGCACTCGATACCCCTATTGGCTTGCCCTACCACCTGATCAGCTGGACGATGTCAAATTCAACATCTCGAAGATTCTTGGATTCACACCTGAAGCACAAGGCGTCTTCACGGGCCTAAAAGACTTGAGTGATGGCGGCCATGTCAAGTTTTATAACGAGCTTCGAGAAGCGACCGACAAGATTGCGGGTGCTGTCTATCTCCAATATTCTGAGAAGCAAATCAAAGAGTTCCAAAGGAATTGGGAAAATACCCCTTTGGGTCAGTCACAGTTAAAAGACTGGAAGAAGCCCAAAAGGCCCACGGATCCGCAGGTATTGGCCGAAGCAATCGAAGATTTGAAGGCGGAAGCCGGTGCAGAAACTATGCGGTTAATTCGAAACTACTGGGCAAATTATGCTGTCCCGGACTCAGAAAATAGTGAAGCTATTCAGTTTGTGTGTGTCAAAGCCACTTCTGACCCGGAGATAAAACTCGGGACCATTAGAAATCCTGCTTACATCAATCTGGTGACAAACAAAAGGTATTCTCACAAACGCAGAACGCGGAAACAATGGGACAAAGACGGAATAAACGGCCCGGGGTACGCGGTCGCAAACCCCTACATTTCTCCCGGGGTCAACACTGCTGTTGGGTCGGGCATGATAACGCGTAGGAAGAATATACGAAAGAGCCGCAAGAGGAAGGGGGGAAAGTACTGGACATCAGACAACGATGACGATGAGTTTCTTGTTGGAATTCATCACAACACTTCAGATGTTTCTCAACGGCTCCTGGATCTCTTTACGAGTGAACTTGCAGCTCACCCTGATTTGCCGAATGTTCTCGATCACTTCCGCCACGACAGTGATGATTCCGACTTGATAAAGTGGTTTACGCTCTGTTTCTTGAAGTCACCGTGTGCACTCCTCTTCACGGGCGTGGGCGGGGCAATGCCACAGGTTTCACTGCGTCAAATTGATTTGGAAATTAAACTCTCCGGGCATCAGGTGCTAGTTTTCTCCTCATCTTTAGAAGCAAAAAGGGCCCAATTCGGTGAAATAGCGACAGATGGTTCCCAAACCGAGGCGTTTGGCTTTGACCGTCGGTTTGGCGGCATGTTATTTGCGCTAGACACTGCCGCCAGCGATGGTAATTTCTCCCTAGCCGAAGTTGCCAGCTTGTTGAGATATGAATTATCCCCAGACTTGAAAGGTTTATTCAACAAGGCGCAGCTGCGACTGAGAAATTCGCAAAATACTCGTTCTGGGCTTTGGTTTGTCCCATCCGAACAGTACGCAACTGTGATGAGATTGGAGTTTCAACCCCAGGACCAGCAGTTGGGAATCCCCGAGTTGGAGGATCTGGTACAGCAGGCTTTAGGTGCCGTGTTACTTGACCATGTTATCGTCACGGCGACATTGACAAGCCAGAGCATATCGGATGACCAGACGAGCACCAGCGCAAGCTTAGTGCTGAAGGCCAATATCAATTGGAAAGACACCACTAACGCCTTGTCTAGCGCCAATGAACCTCTATGTGTGAGGTTCTTGGAGCATGGATTTGAAATCCTGTTGATGTTCCGTAAGGGTGAAGGCACAGAGGATGAATTGGCCAAGATTGTGGCAAAAGTCCAGGAAAGGCTAGGGCTCGGTCAGCCGGATGAACTTTCGCTCCAAAAGAACGCCCAAAGTGTTGCAACCAAGCTTTTTGATATGATCAAGACCATCGGAGCATCGGAAATACATGTTCGGAGCGTCTCAATACTCATTGACCAAGACAAAAAACCCATTAACTTTCAGATGAAGCTCGAAGCTGGCTTAGCCTATGGTAAAAACCACAAGATTGCCCCATTTCTCGTCAAGTTTTGTTGGCAATCTGGGACCATGGAGCTATCGGCCCAACTTTGGAACAAGACGCCTTGGTATTATGACATTCCTGAAGCCCTATTCCCATATCACGACGACTCTAATCAACTCAAATCGTGGACCGGAAACAATTACACCGGAAAGTTGTCTCTGTTGGAAGTAATGGGAGCAGAAAACATGAAACTTCCAGCTGGGATCCCTGACGAGATTGACCACGCTAGTTTGTCGCTCATTGTTGAGGGCAAAACAACAATCATGGTGCTCAGCGCCGACCTAATTTGTAACACCAAAGAGATTCCTCAAACCAAACGCGATGTCCCAGAAGTCCTCTTTGAAGAGGTACATCTTATGCTGATGCAGACTTCGAGTCATGGCAATAATCCTGAAATCGAAGTTCATTTGGGGACTACCATCAGATTATGTCTGCCATCAATCTATCAAAATGTTGAGATTGCCGAGGTCGTCTATGCGAAAGCCAGTGTAGACTATGTCGGCAGTGCGGATTATCCTCACTGGATCGTTACAGCCAGTATTGTAGACGTGAAGGTCGCAAATCTATTTGACATTCTTCCTGAAGATGGATCAAGTTTTGCTATTGTGGATACTTTGGGTGCTTTAACCATTGATCTAGCGTCGATCGAGTACCAATATCACGGTGATATGCCGAGCAGCCTCAAAATAGATGGTACTTTGATACTGGGTCCGCGCAAAAACCCGGTTGCGTTAAAACTGGGTTATTCACACAAGGACAACAAGTGGAAATTCGATGCCGAATTCCAACTCGTCGATACAGAAAAAGTGTACAAACTCGCCGATCTACTTTCGGGTCTTGTAGAAGACGAGAGCGCGCTGCCTGAGATTGTGCGAAACTTGGAAATTCCACTGGGCAAACTGAAATTGAACGTCAACTGCACCTCAGCAAAGGATGAAACAGAAACAAAACACGCCATATGCACCCTGACTATCGAGATCGAAGATAAATTTAAGCTCGTATTCGCGCAGATTCGTTCATATGGTGGCGATATCCCTCGCGAGCCTGCAACTCCAGGACGCCTATTGCGTTTCATACTCACAAAGCTGCCTGAGGTACCTGAGCTTCCCATGGTCGGAAAGGTCAAGCTGCCCTTCGATCAGCTAGGTGTCGTATGGGTAAATCGAGAATTCTCTGCAAATGAGATTGAAATTCTCAATAAGGAGGTTTTCAAAAGGCCACATGAGAAGCTCCTTGTAAAGCAAGTTAAAGAAGATAAGGTCAACTTTGCTTCAGGGGTACACTTTCAAATCGCTCTTTTGGAGCGGAACATACCAAAGCTCGTCTTGGATCATGTTGCGAAAGCAAAGAAGAAGCCTCAAGGACCAAAGGAAAATGTCGTGGATATATTAAATGACGACACCAGCAACTCCGGACCGTCTGTGGCACCCCTGACAAAGGACATAGGCCCACTCTCAGTGCGCAATATTGGCCTCTCTGTCGAGGGTTCGTCCTATTCAAAACTCAGGGTTTCTCTAGACGCAATCTTACATCTGGGGCCCACGGCATTTGAGCTTATCGACTTCTCTCTCGCCATCGATCTGAGCGGCATCAAACGCCTAGAGGAGCTGTCCAGCTTCTCCGTTATTCCTAGTTTCGGAGGCATGGCCGCAGCATTCGAGAAACCCCCAACACGAATTGCCGGCACTTTATCTAGATTTGTCAAACCAAGCGGCGGATCGCACGGGTTCCAGGGGGGCGTCATGGTATCTGTCAAAGAGTGGAATGTCATCGCCGGCGGCGTCTATGAGGAATATAAGAGCCCGAGGGGGGATATTCAGTCTTTCTTTGTGTTTGGCATGCTTCAAGGTCCTATTGCTCAAATTGGGTGTGCTGAGATCCATAATGTGACCGGTGGCTTTGGCTACAATTCGCGCATTGATATCCCGCCCATTGATGACGTGACCAAGTTCCCTTTCATCACCATGATGAGTGGGAAGCCACGTTCTGGAGGTGCTCTGGACCAGTTGGAGGCCTTCATGAAACGCGATGGAAATGAAAAGGGCTTCATTCATTCGTCACCAGGAGATATGTGGCTCGTTGCTGGTATGTGTTGAACTTAAGAATGTCATTCTTTCTTTTTACGGTACTGACCATATTTTAACAACCTAGGCCTGGGCGTCAAAGCCTTCCAATCTTTAGAAGTTGAGGCTGTACTGGTTTTGACACTCTCAGCGCGCCCCAAATTCAGCATTCTCGGTCGTGCCACAGCGGTATTCCCTCGGAATACCAAACGCGACCCATCTGCCGAGAACCCTTTCCCAGACGCCTTTCTTCTTGTTGACATGGCCCTTTCCGCCGTCCTCGACACCGAAGAGCACACCATAAGTATCTTTGGTCAACTGACATCGAATTCCTTCATTTTTAATCCTTCGTGTCGTCTTACGGGCGGCTTCGGGACCGCCGTTTTCCTACCGGGCTCTCCACACGAGGGCGATTGGGTCTTTTCTGTGGGTGGCTATCACCCCAGTTTCTCCAAGCCATCGCACTACCCCACTGTGAGGGACCGAGTCGGTATTAAATGGAAATACGACGACAATATCTACGTCTCTGGCGAGGCTTACTTTGCTTTGACCCCCCAGGTGGCAATGGGTGGCGGCCGTTTAGATCTCGTCTTTGACAAGGGGTGGCTGCGTGTCGTCTTCAGTGCTTATGCCGACTTCTTTATGCATTTCCACCCCTTCCAGTTTGAAGCCTCCGTGGGCATCGCCATCTACGCGAGCGCCACAGTTGACGTGGGCTTCTACACGGATCATTTTGGTCCGAAGGAATTTTCGGCCAAGCTTAAGCTCCGCGGTCCCCCTCTTGCAGGAGAAGTGCAATTGAAACTTTGGAGGTGGGATGTTACAGTGTGCTTCGGTCGGTCACAGGCATTAGCGCCGCCACTTGACCTGAACAAGTTCATTCGCATGGTTAAGAACCTTTCACAGGACGCCGGGGATACACCAGATCACCTCTTTTCCATCACAAAAGGGGCCTTGACGCCGAAGCAAATTGCAGGAAATCAAGACTCGAAGGATATCATTGAGATCCGCGGTTCTCATCTACACTTCCAACTCCAATCGTATGTACCTGTGCGGTCAGCGAATATCGGAGGAAACGACAGACATGATACAGTTACCGCTGATGGGCGAGCTATGACCCCGGAAATTTATTCACGGCCTATGCAACAGGGTCGGGAATGGCAAGAATCTCATTTGACGATCCGTTTGGTTGCAGAAAAAGACAACAAGGACATCTCCCTAACGGCAACTCCTATTTACAAAGCAATGCCTCCCGCACTGTGGGGAAAATGTAGGTCGATTTTATGCCGCCGTCAAAATATTTTATTAACTTGATTGTCTAGCCACATCTACAATGTCACCAGACAAAGTAGCTAAAGAAGCTCTATTGCAGCACGTTGTCGGCTACCAGGTGGCGGTGGATGCCGGAAAGGGCAGCCAGAAAACCCCTCCCATCATGAATGTCAAAACTATCAACATAGGCACCGGGCCTAAAATTCCTGTGGTTGAGAATCTGGTCGACGATAGGGTCCTAGCAATAGGGAAACGCAACGAATTTTCGGAACTGACCGCAGAGAAAGCTGGAGAAATGAATCCTGCGAAAAGTCGGGCCCTAGCTGCATGGAAGAGATTTAAGAAAGGATATTCCCACGAAGGGTCCGACACGGAAGCTGAGCCTCTTCTTACATCTACGTAAAGCATACAAGGGAAAAATATGTGAGAGTTAATTACGTCTTATGAGACCGAACTTAGGCGACACGAGGCCTGCTTGGTTTTTCATCAGCTCGCATTAGAACTTGGCTGACTATTCCCCTTGGCCACCATTTTGGAACCTCAATCCGCCCTTCCCACTCGACTGCCATCTGGACCAGGATCTCTATTTTTGGTCCCTGTCGAGTGCTTGATTAAATGTCTGATTTAGTGTTGTGGTCCCATATATTGTGGAGCATTCTGGATTAGGGGGGGGGTATCGAGTAGTACCGCAAACTATCGATTTGACTAGCCATTTCTAAAAGACACTATTGCGAATAACGTTGTGTGTTGAAACTGGGGTGTGTAGCCATTTTCTCTTCACATTTTTATCACTATTGGCCAGAATGCTCTTGGGTGAGTAGTTCAGTTATATTATGTTGTATGGAACGCTCAATAAGCTACTATTGAGATTACATTGCACCCGACATCTCACGCAGTAGACCCAACTAAATCCCATGAAGGAGTTAATCCGAACCTCTATCTCGGAGCTTTAATGATAGTATGCACACAGTACAAACAAACTACTGAGTAGTTCAGTTATAGCATCAATGGACACCAGGGTATCAACTTCAATGGTTTTGGCGCTGAGTCAATGTTCACTTTCTTTTTCTGCCTATCGCGAATGACCAACAGCGGAGTAAAACTTCATTTAGAATGAAGGATTTAATGTAACGAATGCAACCTGACCTCTAAGCTCCATCCTCATATCTAACTCATGCAACTACAAGTCAGACGAGACCTAGACCTTCTTCAGAACATCAGACTCATGTCTGACCTGATCCTTTTTCCTGTTGTCAACACCAAGCCACAAAAGATCAGGCCTGCTGTAGTGACCATGAACATCAAGCATCGCCTTGACCTTGGGAATTTCACCCATGTCAATATCGGCAATAAGAAGGCCTTCCTCCTCTTCGCCAAGATCCTCGGTAATGATACGACCATCGGGGGCGATGATGCACGAACACCCTCCACCACCAATATGATAAAGCTTTCCATCGCCAAGCCTTTGGCGATCAACACCCTCTTTAGTATAAAATGATGAAGCCAAAATGACGAAGCAGTTTCCTTCGATCGCATGTGTGGTCGAAAGATTTCGTGCACCTTGATTTGTATTAGCATCAATCCATCAATAACCACATCCTTGACCAATGGAGGATACAAACTGACCTTCACGGCACTGGGACCAGAGAGCAGATCCCTCAGGGAACGAGTTGAAGTAGTTCATAGGTGGCCAAGCGGCGACATGGATTTCCTCACCCTGAGAATATGTATGGTATCGAAGCAAGGGCTGAGAGTGCTCCCAGCAAGAAAGAGCTCCAACCTTTCCAACGCCGGGCTCTTCAACAACGTTCATGAGGGAATCGCCGCTTCCATCTCCATACAAAGTACGCTCAACGTGAGTGGGTTTGATCTTGCGGCGATTCATTTTAATAATACCATCTTTACCAATGTAGGACTGGGCAAGATACAGAGAATCCTCGTCATTCTCGGAGTAGCCAAGAGAGACAGCAATCTTGTTCTTGGCTGCACAGGCGCAAATTATTTCCATTTCGGGACTGTCGCGCTTGAGAGAATTTTTCATGTACTCAGTGATCATTTCCCAGTCAATAGGTCTTTGCCTGCTCAAGTATCGTAAGCATTTCCGCCAGCACTGCCACTCAAAATAGCCTTACCAAATCCATCCAGGATAGTTGGGAATCCAGACTTCAGGGAATGCAATGAGGTCGCATCCCTTGGCTGCAGCCTCTTCAATGAGTTTGCAAGTCTTGGAGACTGCTGCTTGAAGATCAAAATAGCATGACTCGGCTTGAACTGCCGCGACACGGACCGTCTTTCCAAGAGGCATAATTGAAGTATTCTTGTGCGTCGGGTGTTGAAAGCGAGGTGGTTTGTTATCCCGAGAAAGTGGACACATAAGATGATAAACTCTTCATTCTATATAGATTTATATTTTTTTTTTTGGGCAGTTATACAAGCAGACCAAATCTTTGTCATAATCGCTGAATGTGACGGGTGACCACCAAAACTACATAGTTGCGTGAGGACCAGGCCCATAATCTCCATAGATAAAACTCCCTCGCACCCATTTGGAGCAGTCTCAAGAATATTACCAAACACAAAAAGCATTGTCGATATGGGCGATAAGGGAGCCGCTTCCAAAATCCCAATGCTCATCGCCCTACAGGTGAATTATTTGTCAATGCCTCTTATCTAACAAGCGGCGATCTCGAAAGCCAGTGTGGACTTATCAACCAGTTTGGAGTATGTTGGAGACTGTGCGGGCTACTTTATGTACTGTGCATACAAGCACTGTTAATCAGCAAGATGCCGCCACATTCACTAGCCACCCCATTCATCTTTCACCGCTTTCGGGGGGGAATATTAAAAGTCCGCATGTGGCCCACTGCACGGCAAATGTCCACATCCCTCCATTGAATTCAAGGGGAAATTTTCAAAAAAAAAAAAAAAAAATCAAAGAAGAGGAGCAAGCAGAAGGGCAGCATAACGGAATCAATGCAAAAACTATTGTAGCAAATTTCAACACATTGTCAACTGCAGCGAGGCCTCCCAGGAGAGATACTATGAAATTTGTAGTATTGCCTCGGGTATCGGAGAATCCACAAAAGGAGTTGAGTGGAGCTCGCGCCCTTGAGCGAAGAGGAAATTTAAGATCTCTCTACGAACATCAAAGAAAATTTTATAGATAATGATATAGTGACAGGAATTAAAAGAGAAAGAATAAGAAGACAATAAATAACCTCGAAGACCTCCACGCATATGTACCCTCTGGGGAGAGCCGAGGGAGGCGGCGGAGGAGGTAATGGGGCAATCGGCAAGCGATGTTAGGTGGGCAACAACAAGATATGTTAGATGAACCCAGTGCTCCTCAAATATTGAGAAAGGACTCCTCTCATTTTTACTCAAGCAAAGCCTTCAATATTAATTTGAATACAATAAACTGTACAACTTCTGGCTGCAACAGCGTGTGCGTGTTTGTTTTTCTCCTTTAGAGCTGACTCTAGGGTAATGCCAACTCATTACCGTAATAACTCAGCAAATTCAACCTTGGCAAAGTGGAGAATATGCAGATGCTTAATGCACTAAACCATATATAGTAAAATGATCCAGCGGCTCTGCAGGCTGCAATATCAAGATAGAGGGGATTTCGGGCTGGCTTTTCCGTATACAAAAAAACCTTTAATGGTAATAGTAATGAATTTCTTGGTGTTGTAGTCAATTACTTTTTTTTTCAACACTATAAATACAATGCCGCTCAATCTAGTTGATCCAAATACCTGTACAATACAATGCAAGCGAGGCCCAAAGAAAAAGAAGCTTTCTGATCGTACATTTAGCCCTTCCAAGCTAATTAAATGTATTGAGAGAAGTTATTCTATATGGAAGAAGGAAGAGGTTGTAATGTGGTTGTTATATTATCGAGTTTATGATCCTGAGGGCCTAAAATACAGGTATATCTCTGAGGGCTACCGCCGCCCTTATATATGTGAGGTTGCTGTATACTTTAAGATCCCTGAGGATACTATTAAATATTGGTGGATAAGAAGGGATAGTCTATACCTTCTAACTTATACATACTAACCCCGATGGCCTAATCTTGAAGATAAGTTTTTCTAACAATTTCTATAACGCCGGGTAGAGTGGAAGATAGTCATAGTTGCTTGGTTCCGGAAGACCAGCCGTGATATCTTCAAAAGGCTCTATCTATCTATTCTAGCTATTTTTACCTTCTTAAATGGCTGGTTTAATGGCTTCAAAAGAAGGCATAGTATTGTATGTAGAAGGATTACAAAACAAGCTACTAGATGACTAGACAAATATATCCCTATAGTAAATTCCTTCCTTCGTTTTATCCATTATATCTCACAGCTTAAAGACCAGCCGTATGGTAACCTTAACCGTCTTCTAGAATCGCCAAGACGCCGTTATAGAAGGAACTGTATAGTTAATCTAGATGAAATACTAATTCCGTTTGAATACCTTGATGGCTATATATATGACCAGCAAGGGGCTCGTACAGTAGCCGGCAAGTCAGATCGAAGTGGGTGGAATAAGCGGCAGGCTACCTTGATCTTATATATCTTTGCTGATGGCATTCTAAGGCTAAAGCTAAAGATTATCTTCTATGGTATGCCTGAATGATACGGAAATGGTGTCAACACATATGGAACCCTGTAAGTGTGTGCCTTAGGCACCCTTGGAAGGCATATATAAGCCTGTTACTAGGGTAGATAGAGAAGAAGATATTAACCTTTCTACTATATATTATTAAGACCTTTATTGTTCTAATCCTATTATATTATATAGTAGTAATTGCTTTTTTTAAGATTAGTATTATAATATTATTTTAGGTAATTATATTAAATAATTTTAAATTATATTTTAGTATAATATATTATTAGGTTATTTGTTAATTAATTAGTAAGAAAAATATCTATAATAATTTTTATAAATCTATTTTTAAAATCTCTCTCTAGAATCCTTCTTTATATAGAGAATATCTTATTTAGTTATTTATATAGTCTAAAGAAAATATTAATTATTAAAGATTATAGAATAACCTTAAGCTACTTTATAAAATTATAAAAAGGATTTCTTTATTATAAAAATAAGGCTTAAAATTATTAATATTATCTCTATTATAATAAATTATTTAACTTTTATAATAATTATAATAATTTAATTATAAATCTATATTTCTATTAATTAATACTACTTTATACTTTATAACTATTATTCTAGCTTATTTAAAGCAAATACCTTCTTATACTATCATTTCTTTATTATTAAATAAGCTTATAATAATATAATAAGATCTATTACCTTAGCCTTAGCCTTAATAAAGCCTATATCTTCCTAAAAGAAAGAAGATCTCTCCTTAATAAACCTAATCCTTAAAAAAGATAAAAATAAAAAGGTAAAATCTATAAAGAATAATACCTCCTAGCTCTAACTAAAGCCTTAAAAAACTAAAATTATTAATTAAAGGATATTTATTATAAAACCTAATAAATAATATAAAGATTAGTTTTTAGATAAGGAGAAGGTAAGGAGAGTTATAGGATGGGAAATCTACTATAATAAACTAATATTTAAGAAATAATTAATAAAAACTTTTAGTAAGTTTACTCTTTAAAATATTATCTTTGCCTAATAGATAAGAGATTATATAAATAGTACTATTAAATAAGGCTATTAGAATGCCACTATTTTAACTAATATACTTTAAGCTAAGACTTGGTATCTAGATGTCCTAGTGGTTTAGAGGTAAGAAACTACTAAATATATTATATTCCTAAACTTTTTTAGATTTCTTATAATCCTTTTTAGTAAGATACTATAGTCTAATAATATATTTATAAATATTACTATATTTAATTTACTTATTCTAAAAAACCTAATCTTTATAAATAAATAAGAACTTAAATAATAAAGTAATCTCTCTAGCCTAAAGAAGGCTAGCTACTCTATCCAATTGATTTAGTCAATTTAGGGGAGAAGCTTAGTATACTTTAGCCCAGATACCTCTAGTAGTAGAAGATTGTAAACCCTAGCCTACTTAAGTAAGTATTATTATAAATTAATATAATTATAAGCTAAATATAATAATAATAATTATTTAAGTAATTTATTACCTTCTTCTAATTTATTAGACTTTTTAAATATAAGCCTTAATTTATTATAATATATTTAATCTTATATATTACTTTTAGTAAGTAATTAGATAAATAGAAAATAAGTTAAGTATAATACTATTAAAATCTTTAATCTAGATTTTAAGGACTTTAGGAAGTAAGGATTTATTATTATATAAAATAAATAATTTTATATTAATATTAGCTTTTTCTATATATACTTTAAAACCTTTAAATAGTTTAGTAAAGATTCTCTTTAAGAATATTACCTTATAATACTCTAGAGCATGGCTTATAGATAGTTAATAAGAGAGCTTAATAATAAAAAGCAAGCTAAGATTATAAAGGGCTCTATCTTTTACTTTTATTAAGATCTTATAAGGTAATTTAAGCCTTAGGAGTTAGATTTATTGGAAAAATATATAACTAAGAAATATATATTTAATTCTACCTAATAAAATATATCTTTTCCTCTTTAGGTATAGTATAAGATTAAGCTTATTAAATAAGCTAGAATATAGATAGATAAAGAGATTCTTAAAATAATCTTTCTATTTATTAATTATAAGATTGTATATTTACTATAGATTTTAATATTTAAGATAATTATTATTAAGTTTATTTAAAATTATAAAAATTAAAAAAAGAATATTAATATAATAATATTTAAAGATAAATAAATAAACTCTTAATAAAAGTATTAAAATAATTAATAATTATACTATAAAAGAAGATATAATAATATTAATAGATAAAAATATTACATTTACCAAAATAATAAATAATCAAATAATCACAACTATAACTACTATTATAAAGATAAGCAATATAAGGACTAGAACTAATCTTAGGAATAATAATATTTTATTAAAGATAGCTTATATAAAAATAAAAAGATAAAACCTAAAGGCAAATACCTTACTAAAAAGGAATCTACTAATTAAAAATAAAAACCCAGCTCCAAGAAGAATAAATCAAGCTCCAACAAGTCTACCACCTTCAAAGCTTCTTAGAATAAATATTATACATTATTGTAGGAATAGGTCCTATAAAGCGCCTAGGGAAAGAACAAGTGCACTTAGTATAAGCACACCTTTAACTCCTTAATCCTCCTTAAAGAATATATATATATTAATACCTATATAAAACCTATAAAGCTAGCTAAAGAAGTACTTATAATTTTCTTTAAGAAAGTATATTATAAGGGCTATAAGTAAAACTTCCTCTTTTATAATAAACTCTTTATATACTTTAATAAAGGATATTAAGGATCTAGAAGGAAGAAACCTAAATAACTACTATCTGTAAATAAGTTACTTATTCTATGTCAAAGGGTAAGGGTAAGTAATATATATTATATCTATATATATATTAAGATTAAGGTTAATAAGGATAATAAGGAAGAAAAGAAGATCTA
The DNA here is from genome assembly GCA_020809705.1 of Calonectria ilicicola. NCBI lineage: Eukaryota > Fungi > Ascomycota > Sordariomycetes > Hypocreales > Nectriaceae > Calonectria > Calonectria ilicicola. Next base: position 7,780,922 of record CP085826.1, read on the forward strand.
TATTAATATAGGGTGTAGAAACTTTATAATTAATAAGGAGTTATTATAATTATTTGATTATATTATAAAGTAAAGAACCTTAGTATTTGTTAATAGTATTAGTAGTATAATTTAAGTTAATGAATAGGTAATCTTTAATATATTTATTAAAGGAATAAATATTAATAGAATTATTAAGTGGATAGTGAAGTTTATAATTAGTATATAAGTATAAGATGGACTTAAACTAAGGGCCTTTCTTAGGAATGGTTTTTTAGATCTTTATAAGATTAATATTATTATATTATAAAGATAGCTCTATTATAATACCCTAGATAACTTTTATATCTTATATTATATTAATTACCTAGAGAAGAATATGATTTAATAAATTAGAGTAGCTAGAGATATAATCATTTTTATAAGGCAAGTATATATTATACTAGTAATTTAGAAAAAGATTCCTAAAGATTAAGTATTTATATTTTATACTTCTACCAAATATATAATAAATATAATAATTAATTATAATATTTTAACTAAGATTATAATTATTAATAACTTTAAAAAAACTATTAAGCTCTATTGGAAGTAAAAGCTTGGTAATATTACTAAATATAAGAAGGAGTAGGCGTTTATAGCCACCATATAGGTCCAAGTACTTATAATTATAATTATAATCTATATAATATTTAAAAGTAAAGCTCTAAATGTAATATCTAAAGAAAAGGGCATATTTTCACTATAGATAAATATTATAAAATCTAAGTTTATACTTACCCCAGTTAATATAGCAATTATTACTAATAATTATAAAATAAACTAAAATTAACTAATAGTAGTTAATATAATTATAGGATTACTTAGTAATATTATTTTTGCTAATATATATATAGCCGAGCTACCCTAAAAGTAAAGGAGGAAATTACTTTTAAAAGTAATAGTATATCTTATATAAGAATTAAAAACCATTATTATTAAAATAAGTAATAAGATTATTAAGAACTCTATCTTAATATCTAAAAGATAATTAAGTATTCTATACTAGATATATATCTAGTAAATACTTAATCTTCCTAAGGTTATTATAATAGAAGGAGTATATATCTATAGTTAGAATGATTGCTTTATTAAAAAGGTTAAGGCCTTAATAAAAAAATATATTTAATTATAGAATAATATAAGCTTAGTGGAAGTATTAGAAAGTAAAGAGCTATAAGTACTACTTATTAATAATTGGTATAAGTAAACTGTTATGACCCATGACACGCCTGGGCGGTCAAACAAGGCAGAAACGATGCTCACCTACCCTATAGCCCCATACCAACCAATAAGGAAGTACTTACAAGCGATCACTCGCAGCATTGGTAATCACCCTATAATTACTACCTTAATTACTAATATATTAAATAAAATTAATATAATAAGCACTTACTAAATAATAGTATATAAATAGATTAGAATCCACCTTTATAGCTAATATTAACTAGCTTTTAATATAATTTGGTTACCTTAATTGTAATTGACTATTATTTAATATAATACTTCTATTACTCTATTTTACTATAATATACCTAATTATCCTACTAATAATAAACCCTTTATTTTAATTAATTTATTAAATTAGGAATTAATTAAACTATTATATATTAAAAGCTCTTATTTAATTAATTATTTATATTAATAATTAAATAATAATAATATCTGGAAAGAACCCCGCCACTATTACTCCTCCTAGTAATACTAAGTTAACTATAGAACTATAGTAGATTAAAAAGAAACTTATAAATATACAAGTATAATTTAAAGTAGAAAAAGCTAGAACCACTATAGTTAAAGGAAATAAAGGTAAAGATATTAGTGAAATCCTAAGACCCCTAATTCTAGAGCCCTTTTTAGGAAAGGCTGCTAATATAGTCCCCTTTTTTATTTAAATAAAAGAATACTTTTGCTTTTTCTTAATATAACTTGTAACCTCTGAAGCCTAAGTATTATATATTAAAACCTTTCTTTAAGGAGATATAGGAGTATAGTTTAAACCTATTATAAGAGACTATTTAGAAAATAAGAATAATACTAATTAAAATAAAGAGACTTGAGAGATCTTTAGAGACTAGGAATATTTTAAAATTACTATTAAAGATAATTTTAATATAATTAATATAAAATAATAAGCTATAAATTAATTATATAAACTTAAATAAATAAAATCCTATAATTAATATTTAACTAAATTTAAAAGAATTATAGTATAAATAATCTAGGATAATAATATATTAATAGAACTTTATTATAAAGGCTTAAAAAGTAAAGTTAAAAATAAAATCTATAAAAAAGATTAGTTAAAAAAACTCTTAAAGTATATTAAAAGTACTATTAAAATTAATAAAAGATAATTTAACTAATATAAAGAATATACCCAAAATAATAAAAACCTATATATCCTAAATAAAAAAAAACCTAAAATAAATAATAAAGTACTATATATAGGACTTATTTAGGATTAATAGAACTTAACATTACCCAAGGATATAATAAAAGTAAGATTACCTATTTTAATTATAGAAAGAAAGGATATAAATTCTTTAAATACTACTCCTTGAAAATAGAAAATTAATTTAAACCCATACTAGAAGGATAAAAATAACTTAATATTATAAAAATTTAATAAACCTTAATCCTAGAAGGAAAAAAGAATATTATAAGAAAAGTTATTCTTATTATTATTAAAAAATATAAACTAATCACTATAGTTAAATAATATATAAAAAATTATAAGCTATATAAGGTAAAACTTATTTTATAATAAGAAATTAATAAAGCTATCTAAAAAGTATAATTAATCTAATAAAAAGGCTAGTCCTACCTTCCCTACAAATAATTAAAATAAGCCAAGAAGATAGGAATCCTTGCATCTATCCTAGATGTATATACTAACAAAGTACCAATATAGTAGAATACTTGCACTTATAATAAAAATAGAAATAGAAAATAAACAACTAGTATTAAAAGAATAGCTTAATAAATTAAGGAATCCTTATAGGATAGAGATAAAGTCTTTCTACTTATATAAAGTAAATGGTAATTAGGAAACCATAATCCCTAACCTATCTAATATAAGGAGGATAACCCTAAACTAAATATAGTATATAAAGAATATAAGAATATCTTATAAATAAGCTACTATAATTATAATTACCTTTAATATATAAAATAAAAATAATATATAATATACTTTCTTATTAAGGTAAAAGATATAGTTATTTATTATATCTATAGAAGATACTTTAACTAATATAAAATAATAGGAAAAAACCCCTATTACTAGTTCATTATATTAGAATTAAGTGAGCCTAAATTCCCCAATTATAGCAAGCTGCCCTAAAATAAATATTAAGACCCTAAATGTAATATCTATATAATAAATAAAATAATAGCCTAACATTAAATAAAATTAAAAAACAAATAAAGCCCCTTATAAAAGAGCAACAGGAGTAACTAGGGCAATAACCTCTAGAGTTACTAAAAGAACTTCCTAAAAAGCTCTATACTTTATAATTAAAAAGTAACCTTAATAATAATTAAAAATAGAAGTAAGAATTAAAGGAAGTAATATAATGCTATAGTAGATAGTAGAGCTAAATAAAATTACATTAATTCTTAAGTAATTAACCAACTTTAGCTATTATAGATAATAAAAGTTAATCTATATAAAATTATTAATATAAAAGGAACCTCTTTTAATTATAATAATAATATTATAAATAAAAAGATTAATTATTTAAAAGTCTTTATTAAAAAAAAACTAAGAAATAATCTTTAATATTATTAATATTGGATAGTATAATCTAGTTTTAAAGTACCTATAGTTATACTAATATAATCTTAATATCTATTAGTATACTAGCTAGGTATAAATACTTAAGAAGTATAATATAGCTAATAATATTTTTAAAAAATATAATAAAAGATCTTAAACTTTTAGCCCTAATTAAGTAAAAGATATAAGTAAAGAAGAATCTTTATTACTTAAAGAAATAAAATATAAATATAAGAATAATTAGAAAAAGTAAAGATAATAAATAATTACCTACCTTAGAATATAATTCTAATAAATTAATAAAAGCCTTAAAGAAATAAAGGTTAAAATAGAAATAAATAAACTATATAATATACCCCTATAATACTAAATCTATAAAAAGCTCTTTATAAAAGAACTAAATATTGGACTACTTAAGTTTAATTAGTAAGATTATAAAATCATCTTTAAAAATAGATCTAATACCTAATTTTACCCTATTTATAATCTTAATTAAATCAAGTTTAATACCTTAAAGGAATATATCTAAAATATACTTAAAAAAGGATATATCTATATTTTAAACTCTAAAGCTAGTTACCTTATTATATTTATGCCTAAGAAAAATAGGAAGCTATACCTTATTATGGACTACTAACAGCTTAATAATATTACTATTAAAAATTGTACTCTACTATTATTAATTAATAAAATAAAGGATTGTCTTTATAAAGCTAATATCTTTACTATATTAGATTTTAAAGGAGTATATAATTTTATTTATATTAAAGAAGGATATAAATGAAAAATCACTTTTTAAATGAAGTTTAAATTATTTAAATATCTAATTATATCTTTTGAACTTATAAATGTATTAGCATTATTTTAATAAATAATAACCAATATATTATAAAAATACTTAAATATCTTTATTATCTATTATTTAGATAATATCCTCATTTTCTCTAAAAATAAAGAAGAATATAAAGAATATATTCATAAGATCTTAAAAGCTCTTTAAGATATTAAACTTCTAGTTGAATTAGAAAAAGTAAGTTCCATACTTAAGAAGTAGAATTTCTAGGATATATTATTAGCCCTAATAAAATTTGTATAGATTTAAAGAAAGTCACTGTAGTAAAAGATTGGAAGGAATTTATTAAGGTAAAGGAAGTATAAGCCTTCCTTAGATTTATTAATTATTATTAAAGATTTATTAAAGGATTTAATAAAATTGCCTTAAATATAATAAAACTAATTAAAAAAGGAATTATCTTTTGATAGGGAAATAAAGTATAATAATTATTTAAAGCTATAAAAAATGCTATTTTAGAAGAACCTATCCTTACAATATTTAACCTTAATAAGCCTATAGAGCTAGAAACCAATATATTAGACTTCACCCTAGGGGCCTAGATCGGACAATAAGATAAATAAGGAAACCTATATCCTATAGTATTCTACTTGTATAAGCTATATAGCTCTAAATTAAACTACCTTATTTATAATAAAGAATTCCTTACTATTATTAATACTTTTAAAGAATTTGTGGAGACTAGTTGTGGCTGGCCTCGATGGCCTCACGGCCTTAATGCGTTGTCGCAGCCCCACAGCCAATTGGGGCTGGACCTAGCTATAAAATATATAGTTGACTGCTCTTTATTTTATAGGAATTAAGACTCTTTCAATCTCTTGTTATGATCTAATAATCAAAGTGTGATAGTTATAAGCCTAGGTGGCTATATAAGCTAGCAACTTCCACTATTATATCTTATATTTAATTAAATAGACTAGATAACGCTCCTTTTTGCTATTTCTTAGTACTAGATATAGTAGTTATTGCTATTGTACACTTAAAATGATTGTTAATGTTAGTATTGCAAGCGCCTAAAGACTTCCAACTACTATTAAACTCCACTTATCAAAGTAATAGATTGAATGGATCTCTATGCTAAGAGATTATGTATAGAGCCTAGGGCTCTGGGAATGCATTGACCTTGATAAAGAAAATATAGTAGATAATTTGAATATTGCTTTTAATCTAATGTCTTTTAATGAAATAGAGAAAAAGATAAAGGATAAATGGAAGGAAAAGGGATGAATAGATATATTGTAAGATGTAGATATTATTATGAGGCTAGGAATAAAGTTTAAAATGGCTGACTTTAAGTTTATTACCTTTAAAGAAAGAGTTTAAGGGGAGTTAGCTCTATATACTTAGATTATTAAGATTATTAAGGAAGCTTATTATTAAGAAATTATTAATAAGATTATTAAATAATATAAAGATTATATTATTTATAAGTTTATTAAAGCTCTTAAGATAAAGTTTATATTAAAAGAAAATAGTATAGTTAATAAGGTAAGATTGTATTATATAAATTATTTAAGAGATATTAATTATATAAATTAAAAACCTAAAGCTTAGTATATAATTTAAAGTTTAATTTAAACTTAAAATAATATTTATAATATTTTTAAGGTTAAAGGAATATTTGCTATTTATAATTTCCTTTAAGTAGTTAGTGCTTGGTTTACTCCTTCTTAGGTATAGAACCAATTGGACTAACTTATAGAAAAAGAAGTTAAGAAATAAGTAATTGACTTATTTAAGAGCTATAGAAATATCTTTCTAAGAGTTATCTTAAGCTAATTAAATTTTAAGTGTATAGGTGTTTATGTTATACTAGGAGACCTCTTAGAGATATAGTAAATAGTCTCTTTTAAGAGCTTTAAATGCCTATATAATAAAAAATTTTATAAATTTGTAATAGCTAAGTATATATACCTTTAATATATACTTATAGAAGACTTTAATTTTAAGTTTAATAAGAAGCTAATAGATAAGGACTATGCTTATATATATATATAATTTTAAAAGTCTAAATAAAATAAGCTTTATAAGGAGATAGTATAAAAAGATTGAATATCTATTATAATAATTATAAAAAATAATAGATAAAATACTATTCTATCAATTATTATTATTATAATTCTTGACCTAATACTATTATATATGGTGCAGAAAGCTATATTAGTATTTATAATATTGGAAATAACTCTTCACCCACTCCATTAGAGCATACTAGTTAATAACTATAGCGCTATTCACTTAGTCAACTCAAAGGAATAGCTTATAGAAGGATTTTTATATTAGAAAAAGAAGGCTATATGGAGGCAGGCTTGAGCTAGTTTCTAATTATAGGAAAAGGTAAATGTATGCTAAAGAATCTATTTAAAGATTTAATTAGTGCTTATATAGTTGACCTAGAGCTTAATAATGTTATTGTAGTAGAAGGATTTTATATTAATATTATATTAGAAGCTTATTTAAGAAAGATTAGAGTCTAGTATTATAGCTTTAACTACTCTCTATATTTTAAAAGCCTAAAGTAGAGTATCTTTTTAATTAAATGCAAATATATATATAATATAATAGTTCTTCAATATAAGCTAATTTCTATTTATTTATCAAACCAACTAATACTTAATAATATAATTCTAATTAATAATATAGGCATTTAGCTGATTATTATTATATTAGAAAATAGAAGGTAAAGCTCTACTTGTCAGTTTAGATCTTTAAGGGACCCTCTAAAGCTAAAGGAGGATATTAAAGAGCTATAGTATAAATAAGCAGGGTACCTTAGAGCTATAATATTAAGGGAGCTAGTAAGAAGGGGTTATAATATATAAATCAAAGGAACTATAAGAATAGATTATAAGATCTATACTTGAATATATGTAAAATAGGTTATATTATATAGGCAGTCAGACTATTGTTTATTAAGGCTGTTTTGGTGTATTTACTAGGACTTATAAGATTACCCTAGAGGATATGATGGCTCTAATTGGCTCCTAGTTATAAAAGATGAATATAGTGGCATATTCTATATACAACCTATTGCTAATAAGCAGGGAACTATTATATTTAATAAGTTATTTTGGTTTAAGAGCTAGATTAAGAGGTAATTTGGTCTCTTAATATATATTATTAGGTATAATAATAAGATTACTACTATTACAATTAAAGGTCTAATTGAATATTAAAAATAGATATATAAATAAGGTATAGATTTGGAGCTCTCTTTATTAAAGACTTATAAGTTAAATGGTATTATTGAATATGTAGGTTAAGAAGTAATAAATAAGTTTAATATAATATTTAATAAAGTAAAGCTTTTAATAAAGCTGTGGCTAGAGAGCACTAGAATAGCTGTATATTTACTTAATATATTATCTTTAAAGATAAGGAATTAGATGTCTTTACTTGAGAAATTAGATATATAGTTTAGGTACTATGCTCCTTTACTAATAAGAGAGCTTATAGTTGACTTAAGGTCTAATTAGAATGGTGTATATATATATAGTTATTGCGCCTATCCTTTAATTAAAGGTAAAATATTAGGCTAATAAAAGAGAGATATAAAAGTCAGCCTTAGAGGCTATATAGGGTATTTGGTAGAATATATAGCTTATAATATATATTATATATAGATATTTTAATTTATAAAGATTATTATAACTTGAAATATGTAATTCAATAAGCATATCAATTATAAACTGGATAAGCTAAGCTCAGCTGAGCATATGGTTATCCAACTCAAAGATTGGGCTCTTCAAATTGAAGAGGAAATCAATAATAAGATAATATATAAGGGATCTTTGTAAGGACTAATATTTGTAGGTTTGAACTTAAAGGTAGAGGCACCTATAAGTATAGAAATAACTACTTAAAGTATAATAAAAGATACTAAATATACACTTAGTTAAATACTTATAGAACTTTAAATACTAAAATAAACTCTAGAACTAAAAAATATATATTTAAGGAGTATAGTAGAAGCTTAATAAAGTATAGATTAGATATAATAAATAGAGATAAGTATAATAGATTAACTATTAATAGAATAGTTTATAAGCTTGGGAGTGTATATACCTAAGATAGTGGATAAGTAACTAGAACAATTAGAGCAGGTAATGAACCAATCAGTGAGCAAGGTAATAAAGGAAGCAATAATTATACCGCTATCTGAGCTACTAAAGCTTATAATTATTATTAATACTAGTATACTATAAAGCTAGGAATAGGAGTTAGGATCTATATATAGAAAAAGCAGAGGTTAAAGGTAAGGCTAATTAATTATTTAAATGCTTATAAATGTATGAACATACTATTATTAAGCTTAAAGAAGTAATATAAAGTAGAACTAAAGGACTTTAATATGGCAAGATTGTAATAAGGACTTAATATTGAATTTCTTTATAATTAATCACTATAAGATAAATTATATAGATCTTAAAAGTATTTAAATTGTATTTATAATACTTATAGGAGTAGTAAAGCAGAAGGAAGCTACTTAGATTAGTGTGGTACTAAACTGCCCTAAGCTATATTAAGATGATCTTTTTAAGCCCCTACAGAATTGAAGAGAGATAATAAAATACTTATTAAATAAGTTATTTATTTAAGTAGTATATTAAGAGATTAGAATTCTAATTGAAAAAGAAATATGGAGAGAAATAGAGTATATAAAGATATAAACTAAATCACTATTACTTAAATAGGTCTTTACTTATAAATTTAACTAAGATAGATATCTTAAATGATATAAGGTAAGGTTATATATTTAAGATAACTTATAGGAAAGCTTTATAATTAAGAGTATATATACTACAATACTTATAGTATAGTTATTCTATATAATCATTGCTCTAATTACTTAATTTAATCTGGAAATCAAGTAATTTAATATTATTAATACCTTTATTAATATAATGAGAAGTAAAGATAGTATATTAATTATATGTAAATTACTAGATGGATTTAAGTAGCTAAATAAGTGTATAGAGTTAGATTGAGCTTTATATAGTTTTAGAGACTTGCCCTAGTTGTGATTCAATAAGTTTACTTTAATCCTTAAGAAATTAGGAATAAAAGCTAGCTTAGAAGAGCCTTGCTTATTTTATATTAAAGTTTATAATATATTTATTATATTCTTTATAAATAATATTCTAGTATTATATTATAAAAATAATATATTTATAATATTAGGAATAATAAAAGGTATTAAGGAAATATATAAGATCTTAGATAAAGGTAATATATAATAGTTCCTAGATATAAAGATAATTTAAGACTATATAAAGCATAAGATATATCTATTTTATGATTTATATATTAAGAAAATAACTACAAAGTTTAAATTAAATGCTATAAACACTTACCCTAGTATACTAATTCCAGCAATAAAGCTAGCCAAAAGGCAAGATCAAGCAACTATATAGGAAATAAAGATATATTAGGAAAAAGTCGGTTCCCTATTATATATAGTAATAATGATTAAACTGGATCTTGTATTTATAATATTATCATTATCCCATTTTCTTATTAACCTAAGTTAGGAGCACCAAAACACTACTAACCAAGCTATTTAATATCTCTTTATAATATAAGGCCTTATAATTTAATATGGTTAGAGTAGTAAATTATAGACTATAGTAATTACTAGTAATGCCTTTTTTGCTGATAATCTTAAAATATAAAGGTCTTTATAAGGCTATATAATAAACTTATTTAGCAGACTAGTTATATAAAAGGCCACCTACTAAGCCACTATAACCATATTAACAATAAAGGTAAAAATACTTACTTTAGAATACACTATAAAGAAAATAATTGGCTTAAAGTACCTTTTTAATAAAATACACTTTAATCTAAAGATAGACTGGAACCTATAATATAATAATCTCCAAACTATATAACTTGTTATTGAAAAAGGCAGCCGAATAATAACCTAGCTGTAATATATTAATATTATAAATATGTGGTTATATTAAGAGTATGAAAAGGGCTCCTTTGAGATAACTTATCTGGAAATAGGGCAAATACCTGCTAATAGGCTTACTAAAGTACTATTATAATAGTGCTTTAAGTAATTTTAAGCATTATTAAATATAATAGATCTTAGCTGAGTGGAGTAAAAGTAATATATAAAGAAAAATAATTTATTAAATTAAGCTTATTTTAGCTTTTTCTTAAATAATATTTAAAATTATTAAATTATATATTATATTACTCTTTAGATATACTTTAAATAATAATAATATTTATAAACTTATTAAATAAAATATAAATATATAAATATTATTTCTCTAGATTATTAATAATATTTTAAGACTTTCCTCTACTTGCTCTTTAAGTAACCACCTTACTAACATTTTATTTAAAGAATTTAGGATTTTTATTTAAGATCTTTATAAGTAAATGAAAGGTATATTTTATATAAGTTACTATCTATATAATTAGTTAATATAAAGCTCTAGATGGACTAAATAGTACTTACTTATTTAATACTCTCTATTATCTAAAGTAATAATAAGATAATATATTAAAAATATAAGTACTTAATAATTACTTATAAATTAATAATAAAGTATAGAATTAGTTAATATAAATATATTAAAAGTAATATTAATAGTTATTTACTCTATAAATAATATAATACTTAGAATATTTCTTCACTATATAGTAATTCTCAAGCTAGCCCTTTCTAATAATAGTAAAGTATAAGTAATTCTTATAAGGCAGGTTAAATAGTACTCCTAAAGTATTAGGAGCTAAAGATTAAGTATAAGAAGAAGAGTCTAGAGCACAAGAACCTAAAGTCTTAGCTTAAGAACTAAGAGTTCTGGGCTTAGTAGTCTAGGTATATTATAAAATATAGATTAATTATATAAAATATAGGAAGTAAGTATAGAAATACTTATAGGCATGTGCTTAGGAGCAGATAGTAAAGGAGTTTATATTAGCTTAGGATTAGATCTTTTAATAATAATATATTAGGAATAAGTAATAATAGACTAAAATATAATATTAGTAAGTATAAATAAAACTATTATATACATTTATAAATAAAAGAAAGAAGTTTTAAACTATTATATTAAAGCTAGAGATAGATAAGGAAGAAAGGAGCAAGATTATAAGTATAAAAAATTATAATATTTATAAACTTTAACCATATTAAATCACAAATATCACTTAGAACTAAGTTTCTCACACTCCAAGGAGCATAATCTTATAATTACCCCTAAAACATCACTCTAAGGAACAATTTCAATCATTATATTCATTTATATAAAATTACAGCAATAAAAGTAAAGCTATTCACAACATTCAACAGTTTATAATAATAGACTGTAGAATGGGAGGTATGTGGAGACTAGTTATAGCTGGCCTCAATGGCCTCACAGCCTCAATGCATTGTTGTAGCCCTACAGCCAATTGGGGCTAGATCTAGCTATAAAACATATAGTTAACTGCTCTTTATTTCATAGGAATTAAGGCTCTTTCAATCTCTCGTTATGACCCAATGACCAAAGTGTGATAGAATTCTAATAATACCTTTTAAAAAGCAATCACAAAATTATAATATATACTAACCATAAAAACATTATTTACTTTATAATCATTTAAAAACTTAGTAAAAAGTAATTATAATATATAGAATACTTATCCAAATTTAATTATCAAATTATTTATATTAAAGAAACTAAGAATAACTATATTAATATAATCAGCTGCTAACCTAACTATAATATAAAAAAACCAAAAATATAAGAAAAACTATTAATCTATAATATTAATAGAGAACTAGAATAAGCCCCAATTAGTAGAATAATAATAAAAATAAAAAAAATAATTACTATTATAAGAATAAAAGGATTACTACATATAACCAGAATCATTACTATAGAAATATTAATATAATAAGTAGAACAAGGTAATCTACTACTAAAGAAAATTAAAGAATATAATCTAATACTTTTAGAAGAAGAAAAAACAGATTATTTATAAATATTAAAGGAATACTAAATAAAGTTAATAAAGGATATTTATAAATATCCTTTATATAGTTATAAAGGTATTAATAAAACCTTTAAATAAGTCAAATAGATATTTTCCTTTAGTAAGATAAAAAGAAAATCAAATAAGTATATAAGGAATATAACCTATATTAATACTCTAAAAAACCAAGATATAAACTATATAGATTATTACAACTATCCCCTATTATATAATAATTATAGAACTTAATTACAATAGACTTTATTACTAATCTTCTTTTATTAATAGACCTTATTATAGGAGTATATTATAATAGTATTTTTATTATTATAGATTATTTTATAAAAGTAGTATATTATCTTTCTTATAATAAAGTAATAAAAGAAGAATAATTCACCTACCTTTTCTTTTAAAATATAATTATTATATATAGATTATTAACTGAAATTATTTCAGATAGAGGATAATTATTTATATCTAAGTTTTAATAAAGCCTAATATCCTTAATAAGATTAAACTACAAGCTAAGTATAGCCTTCTACCTCCAAATAGATAGGCAAACCGAATGCTAAAATTAGGAAATCAAGTAATATCTACAATACTATATTAACTATAAGCAAACCGATTAGGTAAAAAAATTACCTATTACACAGTTAGCACATAATACATCCTACAATCACACTCATTATTTACAAAAATCACGCACACGCGGCCAAAGATGCCTCCAAAGCATCACATATTCTACCACAATAGGTATATTTACCACAACAGTCACCAGAATCTGGTAACATCTTACACTATAAACCCTTAGAAAAACAAAAAGAATATAGTATAATTTTAAAACCTATTGAATTGATAAGCTAGACTTAAGCATTAGCACAAAGACACAGCTTAGAAGTACCTAAACCTTAAGGTATAATTAGAAAATATTTTGAAGGTTAAGAATGAGGAACTTATATATAAGGTTAACCTAATGGGCCTTAAGGATAAGATTAATAAAAGGAGGATATTGTATTATAACCTATAACATGCCTAGACAGTTAAATAAGACAAAAATAATATTTACTTACCCTATAGCCTTATACTAACCAATAAGGAAGTACTTATAAGTAATTATTTATAATATTAATAATCACTTTATAATTATTATCTTAATTACTAATATATTAAATAAAATTAATATAATAAGCACCTACTAAATAATAATATATAGATAGATTAGAATCCGCTCTTATAGCTAATACTAACCAGCTTTTAATATAATTTAATTACCTTGATTATAATTAACTATTACCTAATATAATACTTCTATTACTTTATTTTACTATAACATATCTAACTATCCTGCTAACAATAAACCCTTCATTTTGATTAGTTTATTAAATTGGGAATTGACCAGACTGTTATATAAACTATCTTTTAGTATCTCTATCTATCTAGTCTAAGAGATTGATAGTTTATTAATGTAAAGTTCAATAAACTCTATCAATAAGGTAGATTAAAATAGGTTAAAGGACTAATCCTATTTGTAGTATCTATCTTTATTGTATGGAAAATGGTTAATGGGGAATTAAAAGGAAGGATAGTAGTAAACTTATATGCCCTTAATAAGATTATTATCCTAGATAATTATCTACTACCGAGATAGGAAGATATTATCTAGGTACTTTAAGGGGCTTAGTATATTATAGCTATTAATATATTATTATTTTTCTTTTAATTTGAAGTAAGATTAGAGTATTATAATTGCTTTATAATAATTAGCTATTAAAAGTTAGAGTGATTAATAGTTGCTTTAATAGGATTCTAGAATTTCTTAGTGTATATATAGTAATATATAGATTGTTTATTATATTTATATTATAAATTTTATAAAGCCTTTATTAATAATATTATAATCTTCTTTAAGATAGAAGAAGAGTATCTTAGATATTTATAAAAGTTATTTAAATTTTTTAAGAAAAGAATATTATTATCTTCTTTAAAAAGAGCTAGATTAGATATTCTAGTATGTAGATACTTGGCTTTTAAGTAAATACTTTTAGTTTAATTATTATAGAGAAGTGGATTATATTATTTGTAAAATTGGAGTTCTTAATCTAATTATTGGCTTTAAAGTAATATATTAAAGCTATAGGATATATTAGGCACCTTATCTTATATTATACTTAGCTTATAAAGCCTTTGTAAAAATATAAGATTGTGTTATTGAGAGTAGGATGTAAATAAGATAAAGTGATTAATAGAAATCCTAATAAATAAAAGGTTTATACTTATATAATATACTATAATTTTATAAAAAAAGAAAAATTTATATTTAAAGTAATCTAGTATAAAGTAATTAATATAAAAATACTTTTTTACTTTAAATAAAGTAAGAAACTATACCTTTAAGTAGATGTAAGTATTTAATAAGACTTTAGAGCAGTACTTTTCTATCTTAAGAATAATTATAAATAAAATAGAATATTATATATCCTAACAATAGTAATAAGACCTATTTACTTTCTAAATTATACTTTTAGCTTAATAAAAAGAAACTATAGCCTATTAGAACTAAAGATAATATATTTAGTATAAACAATTAAGAGATTATATACATATATCTAATTATTAATACATCTAATAATTACCTTTATAGACCACTCTACAATAAAACAAATTATAAAGAAAATCATACTTATTATATCTAATATAAACTAAGTAAATTATAGATTAGTGGTTGCTTTAATCTACTTATTAGAATATAAGCTTAATATATATTACTTTCTAAAAGAAAAGAACTTTATCCTAGATATATTAAGTCACTTAGTAGCCCCAGAGACCAATAGAAACCAAGTGTAGCTACAACCTGACTACATAGCCCTAGATAATGTACTAGTAGTAATAGAAGCCTTAATAATAAAGAAGTCTAAGAGAAAGTTTTAAAAGGGATATTTTAATAATATATATTATATAAAGATTATTAATATAATAATAAGGAAAGAGATCTTAGATTTCTTAATATTTAATAATAAAAATATTATAAATATTTTAAAGTATAGAGTATACTTTAAACTATATAAAGGACTTTTATATTATTATAGCTAATTCAAATACTATAAGCTCTATATTTCTTACTCTATAATTAACAAATTCTTAAAAATAGCCTATAATAACTAACACCACTTTAATAAGGAAAGAATACTAAAAAAGCTATCTAGCCTTTATATTAAAAACTTGATGTAATAGGCTAGAAAGTATATCTACAAATATAAAATATATTATCTTAAGCAAATCAATTACTAATAAGCTATTGGAAATTACTTGTTAAACAAACCCCTAGTCCTATCTATATATATAATAGTAATAGATTTTATTATTAAACTCCTATTAATATTAATAAAAGGATTATTATAAATATTAGAAGGATAGGATATTTATAATTAATTAATAATAATTATTTATATAATAAATAAAAGATGTTTATTAATCCTAGGATTTATTAAATATATAAGTAAGGAGTGGGCAACTATACTAGCCTAATAGCTTATACTCTTTGACTAGGGTATACTAAAAGTTATTACTTTAAACTATAATAGTAAATTTAATTTAAAATTTTAAAGAGGTTTATAGATAAGTTTTAGAATAAAGATAATAATAATAATAGTATATTATTTGCAGATTAATAGATTAGTAAAGAGATACAATCAAATAGTTAAAATAATAATATACTTTTATTATATAAAGTATCTAATAAAAGATTGGTTATATATCTTACTTATATTATAGTAAAACTTAAATAAAGCATTTAATACTATAACTAGAGCCTCTATACACAAATTCATCTATAGGATCACTCTTTAAGATTTAATAGAATTAGTATAATTAATAATAGAAAATATAGATCTACTATTTCTAAAAGAAGCTATTTAAAAGAAAGTATAACTAGCTATAGATTTTATAGTGGCTAAGGTGAAGAGGTAGTATAATACTAAATATTAATTAATCTAATTTAAGATTAATAATAAGATCTACTTATAATTATATTATAAATATTATTTACTAAGTAAGCTATTATATAAATAATTATAGTAATAATTAGGTCTATTTATAATTAAAAGAATAATTAATGATTTAATATATAAGCTAGATCTATTAAATAATATAAAAATATATTTAATAATCTTATACTAATAGCTTATACTAGCTTATATTAATAACTTCTAATTAAAGAAATCTAAACTAATTCTTAAAAATAATAAAGCTAATTAATATAAAATAAATAAAATCCTTAGCTAGGAAAACTAATATACTAATAAATATAATCTAATAATTATAAAAGAATATTAAATAAACTAGAAAGATTATAGGCACTATTAGACCATATAAGTCCAGGTAGAAGATATTAATCTAAATTTAATTACAGAATTTTAATATTAATAAGCTTCTAAAGATAGTATCCTTCAGCTAGCCTAATAACTTCAAGATTATAATAGGAAATAGGCTAAAGCCCCTATTACTACTCCTAGCCCAGAAGAATCACTAGAAAATAGAATTATCTTACTACTAAAGTAATAACCTAGAAGACCTTATAAATATTTTAAGCTAGACTAATAGAAGAATAATACAGGCCTAGATCCTCCTAAGCGGCGACTAGGGCAACCATGCAAGACTCCCCCACCAATTATTAATCCAAGATCTAGCCTAGATCCTCTTATAAAAAGACCTAAAGGGCAACCTTCTAAAAATAAGATTATTATTTAAATAAATTAAAGGAAAAGATTATATAAAATATAAAGGTTTAAAATAAGAAAATATATATAATATTCTAATTATTAAGAATAATAAATAATTTCTTAAATATACTAGAATATAATATAGAAATAATATTAATATATATAGAACTCTATAAATATATACCTTAAATACCCTTAGAAGGTATATATAAACCTATTACTAGGGTAGATAGAGAAGAAGACATTAACCTTCCTACTATATATCATTAAGACCCCTACTGTTCTAATCTTACTGTATCACTAAAGGTAGGATAAATAGGGAAGAAGGGTACCTTTATTCCTTGGAGGTTATAGTTGAATTTAATGAGACTGTGTACAATAATGAAGACCTTCTTTTAACTTGGATTATAGAGGAAATGGCGTCTTTAAGCTCTAATGGGGAGTACCTCTTAATTATGGATATCGCCTCATTTTATAAGTTAGACCTTATTTTATAATAGCTTCGTAATACACAGGTTATACCTGCCCTTATTCCTGCTGGTTGTATAAGCCTTCTTCAACCTCTAGACACAGCAGTTAACAAGCCATTTAAATAGTGGCTTTCAGAGGCAACAGAGGCATATGTACTTGAGCGTGAGGTCTAAGGAAAAATAGAGTGGTCAGTCTCTGATAAGCGGATTATGATAACACACGTCGTGGCTCAAGCTGCTCGTACACTAGCAGAAAGGACTAATCTAGTCGAAAAGGCATTTCTAGATTGCGGCATTAGTATACGGCCTGACGGAAGCCAGGATCATCTTATTCGAATTAAAGATATCCCTTTAGATAAAATTGATCTTTTAGGTTGGGAAGATATTGATATTACACCTGAAAAAATAGACCTTAAATTAGAAGAAATAGTTGATACGATCTCTGACGAAGAGGAACTTGGGCTGGCTGATGATGATCTCAATTTTGCGTACATGACTCTCAATATTACAGTATTACAAGGGCTGCTGCGAGAGAAGGGGCTTCCAATAGCTGGGTTAAAGAAAGAGCTTATAGCCCGGCTTCTAGACCATTAGAATAGCTAGAAAACACCAGAAATGCGTACGCAGACCGTATCGCAATGCCTCAATTGCCGCAAAAATAGAAGAGGGGGAGTCAAATGATGCATTTACTATTGCGGCTTAGTGCGTTGGGCATCTGCATATTCTCCACTTTGCCAAGGTTGAATTTGCTGAGTTATTACGGTATGCACACAAATTCGGACAGGTAGCAAAAAAGGGAGAGTGGCGAAAATGTTGACATGGCATCAATCTGGTCGCTTTTACGAAAGATGGTCCAGTTAGCTAAGTGTCTTAAAATGACAAATCCCCTACGTCTGACTTGATGCAATGTGAGATCAATAGAACTAGAAAAGGCTGCAAGTGGCTTGTCCAGCCAGCCAACTCAGGTTGGTCAGCAACTAGTTCATGCAAGGCACTTCTTAGCATCACCCCGATTCTTGAATCATGATCCAGATGGCCATGGCCCCCAGGAAAATTATGTTAAAATGGCGGATTCATCTCCGGAGCTTTGCTTTTTTTGCTCTCCCTGAGTTGTAGCGCCGGACACGAGAAGAACTATTGATGCGCGACCTTCCCTGGAGTGGATCATTTTCTTAGCGGGAGGCCCAACGCGAATAAAAACAGTGGATTTTGAGACAGGGAGATTTGAATTTCGAGGCAGTGGATTGGCTGTTCGGCGACCAGGC